>CM019070.1:125534567-126134567 GCA_009667805.1 Leptobrachium leishanense | reverse complement strand
CCGTTGAGCGATCACAGTGACCCGTGCATCCATGATCCTTCTATATGGGTCTCGGAGGGATGTGTCAGCCCTCTATGTGCAGAGGATTCTCCCTGCCTAGAAAAGCCAAGATCAGAGCTCACTGATCTGCTTTCTGGGCAAAAGGCTGGGAATAAACAGCCTTATTCCTGGAGAGCCAGTGGCTCTCAACGCGCTTATCGATGAGAGTCATTGGATTGGCTGGACACTTGTTTGAACCTCTTGCACTTTCCCCTCACTGGACACATGATAGTGTAGCGCTGCTTTAAAGACTGTGTTCTGCTGCATTTAATTATTATGGCCACCAGAGGGAGACATAGACATAATGGACTATGCTGGACAATAACTGAACTACACCTACCATCATGCTTTGCGTGAGGACAGGAAGGGGGTGGAGGAGGAAGAGGAAGGAGATCAGCAGCCTCATGGAAGGCATGTTCAGAGTGAGCGGAACGGTGAAAGGTGGAGGACGCACATGAGAACTGTCAAGGTTCGCGACCAGGCCAGAGTACAGGCGCTGCCTCACTGGTGCTGGAGATCGGGACAGTGACCATGCTGAGACCTACCTACGCAGCGCTGAGAGGTCTGGATGACAAGCTGGTTCCGGCTGGACCCCGAGTAAGGAGACCACGCTGATCGATTGGGAGTGCAGGCGGTGGATCGTTGTTCCAGTTGTGGAGATTCGACAAACAGGGAGCGGATCCAGTGGCACAGAGTCCCAGTAAAATGTGAAGTCAGTCTCATGTAAATAATTCAATTTTACAATTGAATGAAAAGTATTTAATAGCAAAGAATCCCTTGACCAATATTTTTTTAGCTTGACCAGGAGGATTTCTTACTCGTATGAATTTTTGGTATGATTTATGCAAAAAAATTCTCTCCACTAATTGACATCCTTTACTGTCTGTTCCACAAGCCAAAGCTCTGTCTATCAGGTTTATTCAAAGAAAGGTGAAACTCAGGAGAAGTGAAAATTCTAGGTCAAAATAGCCAAACCAGAAAAATTCTCCCATTTATCTCACTTTCCAAATCGTCTATTTGGTCTAGATTGTTCTCTTCTCCTGCCAGTTCTCCTAACTTTTGCCTATCTTTGAATAGACCTGTATGTCATTTACTCTGGGAGGTCCAAAAGTAAGGTTAGAAAATGTACTTTATCTGTTATCACCAGGTACAAAAAAACTAGGTAAAAAACTCCAATCCGAAGCAATTTCCCACATAATGGGGCAAACATATGATGTGGATTGCAAGGTGGCTATCAGATGCACTATTACAATCTTACCGCTAACATTAGCGCTCCGCTATGTGAAGGTTAACATCAGTTTTAGGCCCCGTTCACACTGTGCGATTTATTGTGCAGAGTTTGCCACAAAATCGCTTCAAAATCTGTGCTATATCGCATCTCCAATGCATTTCAATGGATCGGTTCACATCTTGCCACGCAATGTCACATGTCACCGTAGCATGTCGCATGTCACCGTGGCATGTCGCTGGTACATGACCCTTTTTTTGCGATTTGCGTTGGTGGTGCTTTGCAAAATCGCGCAACACCGTGACGTTGCACAACATTATCGCTCTATGTCGCGAATATGAAAATCGTGCAGAAAATCACGTGATTTTTAATCAGTGAACGGGGCCTAAGTGGCCCTAGCGCTGGCCGCCCATGTTACAATCCGAACACTAACGGGTTAAAAAAACAGCACATCTGGGATTGGCTTTGCTTCCACGAGCTTTACTGTACTTTGCGCTCCCTATGCTTAACATAGAAAGAGCAAAGAGTAATTAGCGTTAGGATTACAAACCCTTAACCCTCACCTAATGTGTCACCCCTATCATCTTAGATTGTAAGCTCTTGAGCAGGGTCCTCTCACCTACTATACTGTGCGTTTAACCTGTATGTATATTTGTTATTCTGTCTCACCCATTGTACAGCGTTACGGAACTTGTTAGCGCTTTATAAAACCTTGTAACTCTAACTGTAACAAAGTCCTAACACTTATTACCACACCTCTGCAGTTAACTGAAAAGTTACCCACAGCTAGACTCCAGGAGCAGAGTGAGACTGGGGATAAAAAGTCCCCAGTCTCCCTCTGCGAATCACTGTGCGGACCTATCTCGTAGGAGGTGAGATCCTGCAGGTCAACTGACCCGGCAGCACAGGCCTCTATGGAGTCCTATAGACTCCATGGAGGGGATGCTCGTGGCGGCGCGTTAGCTCTGCCTCGAGTATCCTAGGGCATAGCACTGCATTATGGGACAGGCTGCTGCCTCGTAATATGGAGCTAAAACAGGAATGCTAAGGAGAAACCTGCAGATTATCCACCTTAGCGTCTCTGTTTTAGCGGCAGTAATGCAATACTGCCCAAAGTCTCTTGTTGGGCCAACAGACTGTCAACACATATTTTAAATATTTTCTAAGCATTCCCCAAGAAAAAAAATCCAATTTTTTTTTTATTATTAAATAAGTCTTAATTTAAAATTTCCACCCAACTCTTTTTTTAACCCAAAAAAAAAACTGACAAACGAATCGCAGCGACGCAATGCTGTTTGGTTTTATACCAGACATATTGTTAAACAATATATAAAAAAAAAAGCGTGTTACATTAAATCCTTTGACATATGCTTGGAAATCGCTCAGAGATGAGTACTTAAAAACAAATGCACTGGATACTAAACCGTACAAATCATATATTGTAGGCAGTCAATAAAAACAGAGAAAACAGCCATTTTAAAAACTGATTTACAAGGCGACGACACGGAAGATCAAGGAATAGCTCCGTTTTGCCAGTGAACACTGTTAACACGTGCATAAAAACATATAAAAAATTCATAATTAGTGCGACAGCAATAGACGCTGTGGGCCAGATATAAGTCTATTGCGTTTCTGCTCACAAACATCTAATTTATACCCCAGATTTAAAGGCTTATCGTTAGTCACGCAGAAGAGAGTGCTAAAAAGTATATATTTACTTTTATTTCAGAGACAGAAGTTGTTACTCATTTTTATATGTGGAACCTGTAGAGTCGATCGGATTTATGATCTATGCTGTATGTTTATGGCGTTTTTATTGTTTCTCGTTAATTTATGGAGGCTGCGGCAATGTGCTTATTCTTCGAGCATCTCTCGACTTTTTAAAGGTGTGTGTCAACAGGCACCTTCTGCTTTAAAGATCCTAAATTAACATTCCTCTTTTTTTTCTGTCAATGGGAGCAATGGAATGCGCTTATAAAATACCACCCTGGCAGTAAAGTACTACACTAAGCTTTTGTGGAGAAGGACAATAAAAGCTGAAGAGTGCTAAGGTTTAGAGGTACTAAAGAAACATTCTAGTGGTTTATAAAGTAAGTTTGGATAAATGCAGTCTGGTAAAATGAGCCTTTTAGCAACTGAAACCATTTACTTGTTCGTTACTTACAAGGAGTTAAACCTATTTATTCAGAAGCCGTCGGGATACCACATACTTGGCTTCCTGTTCCTTACCTTCCTTGTTACTGCTCCCCTCAGTAAGGGGAAGGGGGAAATATTGGGATCAGGTTACAGAGTCAAGAGGCAGGGAGACAGCTCAGCTGTGAAACAAAAACCATTCATCTACTTCTCTATTGAACAACTAAAAGTCTAAAAATGTGACTTTGGGAAACTTTTTCTTAGATTGAAAGAAAATCAAGATGCAGTTGGTTGTCAATAAAATACGTGTCTATTTATGGGACAATTGAACATTACTATAATCTCCCTTTAACCCCTTCACTACCAAGGGATTAAAAAAACTGTCAGGAACCAGATTTTTTAAAAATCATTGTTTACTATACACTACGGAATATTTGGTGATATTCCCAATTTATTCCTTACTGTAATAACCTATTAGGCAGCTAGATGCTGCCATCTGCTGGCCAAAATGAGTTAATGCAGTTGTTGTCTCCCTGCAGGATCAACTGGAGAGCTGTATTTCATGCAAATTCCCACTGGTTTTAAATAGTGTGAATACCTCCAGCATCATGCCCACGGAAGAAAAACTTTAGGGGCATGTTCTGGGGCCCAAATGCAAGCTAATTTGGATTGCAGTAATCACATTTCCTTTCCATTTCTCCTGTGGAGAAAACATATCAACTATACTCGATATTGGGACACCAGGAGGTGCCTTGCAGATCGAGTATAGTTGATCTTGGTAGTGAAGGGGCTAAGCTAACTTTAGGTTGTCTCTGGTATGGCACTGCTTATTTGAGCCTTGGAATCCTATCCATACATGAAAATGGAAGTAAAAAGGGGGTAACTAGTGGCGCAGTGATTTCAATTACTCCTTATACAGTGCTAATTGCATATACCACACAATACATCAACATACAATATAAAGTGCAAATGCAAATCACAAAGGGTGTGGAGAATCACAGTATACAATATCTGCAATGTATTAAAGTGCAGTAGCAGTAATTATATAGTGCAAGTGCACTAGCGAGCAAAAGTGCAGGTGCAGTAATGAGGACAGTACAGCGATAAAAATGAGATCCGGTTTAAAATAGTCAGTCTAGTCCATAAAAAGAGGAGCTTTCGGCCAGTGATCGGGGAAAGTCTATGATACTATTATTCCAATTCCTAGGTGGATGGGTAGTGCATCAAAAAGTGCTTGAAATTAATTCCAATGTTACCCCTTCCACAGTTGACGTAAACTTGCTTAGGCGTATCAATTCCTCTGGTGGTCTCGATAGGCTCCACGGCAAGGGATATAAAAAATAAATAAAATGGAGAGGATAATAGTGCAGAAATCCTTTAAACAAGTGCGTTATGGCAGGTAAAAATGCACACTTACAGAGTCCAGAGCCTAATGGAATCCAGGCTCTGGAGTGAAACGCCTTGTGCCTTAGTCTAGGGTGGTCACTGCCCTTCTTTTAAAAATCTTCTTGCTCCACCTCGGCCGGGGGACACAAAAGAAGAGACAGCGCTCTCATAGCATGATACCAGTCATACAAAATACTTAGGGAGAGTAGAAAATATTGCACTCACCAATACAGGAGCCTTACGGGTCCAGGCTCAACTGTTGCGCTTATGGAGTTCCTTATCGGTGGACTCCTAGACCTCTTTCGTTGTTCTCTTTATGTCACTCTGCACCGAGCCGTGATTCGCTGGATGCTTCCAGTATATTCAATAGCTGATATAATGAGTGCAAGAAATAAAGACTGAAAGGGTCTTGGGAGTGAATAAAAGGAACAGATTTATTGTGCAAATTAACAGATAATTAAACTGCATAGGTAACAAGTGAATAAAAGTATAAAAAGTCCAGGACTTTTTATACTTTTATTCACTTGTTACCTATGCAGTTTAATTATCTGTTAATTTGCACAATAAATCTGTTCCTTTTATTCACTCCCAAGACCCTTTCAGTCTTTATTTCTTGCACTCATTATATCAGCTATTGAATATACTGGAAGCATCCAGCGAATCACGGCTCGGTGCAGAGTGACATAAAGAGAACAACGAAAGAGGTCTAGGAGTCCACCGATAAGGAACTCCATAAGCGCAACAGTCCTATCCAAAAATGAAGCCACAGGCTGCTATGTAGCGAACCATCACTGCTCACGCTGCTTTTCAGTCATGAGGTAGACTGGTAGGCTCCTATTTATGCCCTCCCAGAAACAAAACACCTTGATCAAAAAACAGACACAGAGCGGAACATTTCCATTAGTTGCACAAAGGCGTATCTGATAAGTATTTGAGTATTTTACGTTTTACATTTTCTCACTGATTGCGCATTACACTTTTTATTTTATTTTTGCTAATTTGATTTTGATTTCCCGTTTTGAATAAAATTAATTTGTGTTTTGTTGCTACACATTTTGTTTTTAAGCCCAAATCTGTCTGTTTCTACTTAAGCACAAATTGATCACTTTTTGTTTTATTTTATGTACAACTAATAAAGGATTTATTTTTCTTTAATCATCAAACAGTCTAGGGAAACAATTGGTAATATGAAATTAGAACGATAATTATGTTTCGTATGTAAATTGACACAGTTGGAAAGGCTGAATATCCACAGCAGCTCACCTGAGAATAGTTTTTTTTTTACTTTGTTTAGTTGGATAGAGAGAGCTATATATAGAGATACGTCGATGGCTATTCAGATCTATATACTGTATATAAGAGACAAACAGATGAGTGAATAAGTAGAGAAAAGTTCAGTATAACTTATGCAACAGTTAAAATAATCTATTTAAAAATCACCCTTTCAACAAAAAATAAAATATTAATAAAATGAACATCTCCGGCTTTTCCTTCCCGTTTTCGTTGTGATCCTAATCAGTATGTACACGTTAATTTGTTTGGATCGCCTGAATTTTGTTTCCC
Organism: Leptobrachium leishanense; assembly: GCA_009667805.1. Taxonomy (NCBI): domain Eukaryota; kingdom Metazoa; phylum Chordata; class Amphibia; order Anura; family Megophryidae; genus Leptobrachium; species Leptobrachium leishanense. The sequence goes on along the minus strand of CM019070.1, from coordinate 126,128,218 downwards.
ATCTTCTTTTCCTTTTCTTTGTCTTTCAAACAATAGGGGTTACAGCGGAGTAAGACAAATAAATATATTAGAATGTTGTAAAAGAAAACAAGGAAAACACAATAAGCAAAATAAAGCAAACAAACAAGTTAAAAATAGACATAAATCCCTTGGAGCCAGTGACTAAGAGCGCAGCCGCGCAGGAGAGACAATGCCAGTCAGAGATACAAAAGCTAATGTGAAAATGCCCTTATAACATTTACAATCAATACGAGTCTGAGTTAAAACGTCCTTAAAGAGGCCTGTCTTATGGTTGATATAAATAAAGTATATATTTTAATTTGATAGAAGCTGAATTCTTAGTTCCAGCTCCCAGCTGTCTCGGATTCAGTGAGTCAGTCCTGATGTTGGGTCCCTGTTTGGATATTTCTCTATGGGCATTAGGGGGTGCCAAAGACTCCCCTCCCCGCAAAGCATATCAGCACATCACAACAATGGGTGTGGATCACTTATGTTAGTGGTTTGATCAGAAAAAATAATCGTTGAGCGCAGTCGATATTTATTTTAGAAATATGGGGCGATTCAGTCATTCAGTCATCCATTACCAAACACTGAAATCTGATCGTGTTTTTATAGCAAAACTGTAAAAATCATATTTAAAGGAACGCGTCATCCTGACCACTTTATCGTCTTAAAGTGGTCAGGAATGTGATGTCCCCCCCCCCTCCACCGATCAGGTTAAAACAGTGGGTGAAGCAAAGGAGTTTCCTTCACCCCACCCAGCATCACCAAGATTCTGAATTTCCTGGGTGCCGGTCACCAGATCTGTCACTACTGATGTCAGTACACTGAGCGTCCTGACGTCACCCTCTGAGGCTGCCTGCAGTAGTGAGCATTCTGAGAGTGATAGCAAATGTATCAGTTCAGCGCATGTGCAAGCAGCTCTGATCCGCGGGTGCTACGTAACCTGCTGTCACGGTATGGCAAGGGTACTAGCCCAGGATACGGTGATACACACAAAGAAGCCAAGATATGGTGCATAAACAGTGGGTTAGTTGTATACATACAGCAGGTATAACTAACGAGGGACGATGCAGGACCAGGGCTGACAGGATACTGTGGGCTGGGTAACTGACAGACAGCACAGAATACAGGGGAACGCAGGAGGAATATTAAACACCGATACAAGAAGAAAACGTACACAAGACACCAGACAGATGGGACAAAGACTTACCTAGTCTTGGCCACAGCAGGAATCTTTGGCCACAGCAGGAGTCTGTGGTGTAGCAAGAGTCTATGGTAAAGGCAATGGAGTCTGTGGCAAGGCCGAGGTATCCAAAGGGGTATCCAATAACGAGGTCCATGGCGTGGGTCAAGGGCTGGAGGAGAGCGAGCAGGTCTGAGGAAAGCAAAGGGGTCTGGTACACGGGAATCAATAGAGCAAGCTGTAAGAAGCTAACAAACAAATGACAAGTTCAATGTAGAAACATTGGAGGAAGGGGTGTGCCTTGCTTAAATGGAAAGTCCTGGAGTAAACGAAGGTGCACCTGGTCAGTGCAAAAAAGGGAGAGACCTGAGCCATGAAGGGCAGGTCATGAATGATGCTGCTGGATTATGGTAGAGCCGTGCCGGATTTGCCCTTCTTCCTGCGCCGACGGCATGGCCTGTGACACCTGCATACGTAAAGTGCGCAAGTACCGAGCAATGTAAGATTTCCGACTCCTATGCTACGCAATTTGCATAGCCACCTCCAGAAGCTCCTGAGCTGAAGAGAAAGTGCTATGTGCGGCGATGGATAAAAGGTGAGTAAATCTCCTGAGATAAAAAATAATTTTATATATATATACACTATATTGCCAAAAGTGTTCGCTCACCATCCAAATAATCAGAATCAGGTGTTCCAATCACTTCCATGGCCACAGGTATATAAAATCAAGCACCTAGGCATGCAGACTGTTTTTACAAACATTTGTGAAAGAATGAGTCGCTCTCCGGAGCTCAGTGAATTCCAGCGTGGAACTGTGATAGGATGCCACCTGTGCAACAAATCCAGTCGTGAAATTTCCTCGCTCCTAAATATTCCACAGTCAACTGTCAGCTGTATTATAAGAACGTGAAAGTGTTTGGGAACAACAGCAACTCAGCCACGAAGTGGCTGCTGAGGCGCATAGTGCGAAGAGGTCGGCAACTTTCTACAGAGTCAATCGCTACAGACCTCCAAACTTCATGTGGCCTTCAGGTTAGCTCAAGAACAGTGCGCAGAGAGCTTCATGGAATGGGTTTCCATGGCCGAGCAGCTGCATCCAAGCCATACATCACCAAGTGCAATGCAAAGCGTTGGATGCAGTGATGTAAAGCACGCACCACTGGACTCTAGAGCAGTGAAGACGCGTTCTCTGGAGTGACGACTCGCACTTCTCCATCTGGCAATCTGATGGACGAGTCTGGGTTTGGCGGTTGCCAGGAGAACGGTACTTGTCTGACTGCATTGTGCCAAGTGTAAAGTTTGGTGGAGGGGGGATTATGGTGTGGGGTTGTTTTCAGGAGCTGGGCTTGGCCCCTTGGTTCCAGTGAAGGGAACTCTGAATGCCTCAGCATACCAAGACATTTTGGACAATTCCATGCTCCCAACTTTGTGGGAACAGTTTGGAGCTGGTCCCTTCCTCTTCAAACATGACTGTGCACCAGTGCAGAAAGCAAGGTCCATAAAGACATGGTGACAGAGTCTGGTGTGGATGAACTTTTCTGGCCTGCAGAGAGTCCTGACCTCAACCCGATAGAACACCTTTGGGATGAATTAGAGCGGAGACTGAGAGCCAGGCCTTCTCGTCCAACATCAGTGTGTGACCTCACAAATGCGCTTCTGGAAGAATGGTCAAAAATTCCGATAAACACACTCCTAAACCTTGTGGACAGCCTTCCAGAGTTGAAGCTGTTATAGCTGCAAAGGGTGGACCGACGTCATATTGAACCCTATGGATTAGAAATGGGATGTCACTTAAGTTCATATGCGAGTCAAGGCAGATGAGCGAATATTTTTGGCAATATAGTGTATGTAAAAAAATAATTGGGCAGAGGTTGTCAGCATATACGTGGTTTGGCGCTTCAAAAATATAAATATTTTCTTTCAGGTGTAGAAGCCGAGGTTCATGCCTTTTCATTACTCATGTGTACGGGAAATAAAACACATTTTTTTTTTTACATAGTTGTTTTTTTTCCCCACATGTTACACTATTTATAATGTATATTCTGTTAATTTCCCCACTAACACTTTGCTGAGCCCTGATTGGCTCTGTTCATCGCACAGATGGGAGTTCTGAAAAAAGGGTCCAAACTACACCCTTCCAATGCGGTTATTCTCTTCCAATTCCACATTCAGAGGACCTCCAAAAGAACAGACACATATACAGGGTGCCAGAAAGGTGCTTCCTGGTGTAATATCGGATTATGGCGAGCATGAATTGTTACAGAGACTTACTCTTTGCTGCACCTCTTGTGGCGCTGCGTGTTGCACCTGCAGGATTTTTTGGGAAAAATCCTTAATAAACCCCTTTTCCGGATGCAGCAGACCAAAAAATGGATATTTAAAAATAAAATTAAGTATAAAACAAACATGGAGCTCTAACTATATAAAATAAGTGCCGGACTGGAACTCGTTTCATCAGCCAGTAAATATTCAATCCAAAGAAAAGCAGGATTACAAACAATGATAAAACTAGCACCTTTGGCTCCAGGATGTTTGGACATGATTGACAAGATAGAAGAACAAACAAGGACACAGCATAAGCAACTAATAGACCTGATAACAGACTGATACACAGCTAGGGAAGGTGTAACAAACAACCTCCACACCCTTTTCTCTCCAGACAAAAAGTGAATTGGAACATAGTTGTTATCTAGTAAACAGCCTATGGATCTGAATATTCTGAGTTAACCCTTTTAATGCTTTTAATACGGTGGCCTGTAGTATTTCGGCAGGACACCGGCATCTACAAGTCTGTCTTTAGTGTTGGCAAAGTTGTGATTGTCTGTGCCTTGATCTGATTGATTTTTGTGCATTGTGCTCTTTTTCACAATTTTACATGTTTTCTTCTTATAATACTGTTACCTAAAAGTATGGAAAGGAGAATAGTAATTTGCACAGACCCCTCATGATGGGGTATCCAAAGGAAAAAGGCGGAGCAGCACTCGCCTACCAAAAAGTCCACATCAATGGTGTTACACAGACCGGGATGGCGTAAACCCCCCAATCACGTAAAGGAAACAGAGATTACCCGACACTCCGGATGAACCATGAAGGACTTTATTACATGGATGCCATCACAACAATTTGGCTCATGCACAAGCCTTTTCTAGCTGTCACTCTATTCCTTTTTTATCATTTGCCCCGATCAAGGTGATAACATTAGCTCCTCAATCTGAGCTTTAGTCAAAGCTGCCAATGTTTACCTTTCAGATGGATCTGGCCTATAGAGAGGCTGGCAAATGCGGCGCCCAGCAGGTCAGTATGGCATGTGCTCTCTATAACCCTGGAGATTCCTGGTTGTCGGTTGAGTTATTTACCTCTCAAGGTCAATAACCAAACTTGGACAAGTGTTTGGTCTTAAATACACCTGTCATCTACAATACATGGCATAGCTGGATGAATAGTCTTTGTACTGTACAATATATTTTAATTAAAAGTAGGGCTGCAACTAACGATTATTGTCATAATCGATTAGTTGGACAATTATTTTTTGATTAATCGGATGATTAAAAAATAGTATTTTTGTTTACGTAAAGGAACACTATGGAAAAGTCAACCCCTCCCTCCTTTTCCTCCCTTTTTTCTTCCGAAATTGTGTAGTGTATGTAACGGTCTTGCGTAAGTCACACTTTTCACACACAACGCTGGGTCAGATTGATGGATTGATGTGCGCTCTCTCAAGCCCAAGTCTGCTTTCTCCCCAAACGAACGCTGCTGTGAGTGCTCGGATAGACAAGTGTGAAAGGGAGTAAGTTTATGCAAGAGACCAGACTCTAGTGTGGGAGGAAGTTTGGGGGAAGGAACTGGACCAAAGAGAGATATGGCAGCTCCTGACCAGAGAGAGGGTGGCAGGGAGGGTGGGGTGGAGGCACTGGACTGCAGCCCCAAGTAAGGATATAACACTAGTGGTGCAGCTCCATCCAGTGGCAGTACCCTAGGGACTGTGCTATAGTTCTGCTACTGTTGTAAACTATATAAATTCAAACTGGTGACGCCCAACATAACCCTTGCACTAAATCATACAGAGTAAAGAAGATGGCACATCGTCTCCAATCAGCTCCGGCGTAGTACCTGAGGTTATTAACGTTTAACTCAGTCTGGCTATATACAGTGTGTGCTATACACAGACCGATTACTTGACCAACAGGTTAATCGATAATGAGAATAGTTGACAGCTAGGGGGACGTGTAACATCTTGGATCATTTTTCTCCGAGATGTCTATTTCTTCAGACAATCTAGACACTGCAACCTGGCCAATTCGAAAAAGGTTCCCTTAATTCACTAACTTGCGTATTTTATGTATTTATTACTTTCTCGTTCGCATATAGAATCCTCACATTAATAGAAGTTCCATGAAGAAATCCTCCTTTCTTGTCTAGGTTTTGCTATTCTCCAGCGCTCATGCTGCCACAAGAAGTTATGGTGATCCTAGTCACACACTCCTCCTTCCCAAAGTGGTTTTCTTCACTACATAAAAATGTGAATTATATGAATTATGTACAAAGTGTAATGTTTGAAATGCAAACATTGTTTGACGTGCCTTGATCATATAAACAGCATGGAGCCGTCCCGCTCTTCAATGATTTAGCATCACAAAAGGGTTACGCTAAGAAAAAAAGGAAGCAAAAAATATTTAGTACATATTTGGCATATGGATAGAAAGAACAAAAAAAAAACATTGAAAAGCAGAAATAAATCCAAAACATTTTTTGAGCAGGTGAATGGACTTTTTTTTTTATTTTGCACCGAAGATAAAATATTTGCTGCCAGCTCTGGTTGTTCTTTTGAGGTTTACCACATACTGAGACACTTTCCATATATCAGTTATGAAAAACCTAGGATGTTTGTGAACTACAATGCCCATGACAATCAGCCGGAAGCTCTGTGAGCATCAGTCCTGGCCCTTTGAGGTCTGAACAAGTTAAACTAAGCTGATTGGCAGATTTAATGGTGATATTTGCCTGTTTATTTACTTGTTCTTTGTTTCTTTGTAAGGGTGATTTACTCTTTTACTTTTTTTTTGCAGAGAATAAGCTGCCACATTTTTTTCAATTTTCCACCTGAAAAAAAATAATTGCCCTGATCTCCTACAACTCTTTTTTTCCCCACAAAAAACAATAACATTCCGAAGAGTAGAAATAAGAGAGTTCCACCTTCCAAACTGACAATATTATTTAGATATGGTTTTGTTTCCTTTCTTTTGTATCTGAGTTAAGCTGTTTAAATGATTGGTAGACCAGGGGGGTCAAAAGGAGTAGGGAGATAGAGTGCAGTAATAAAACGTAACTTTTAATAGTTCATAAATTGAATCAGACCTAACAAAGATATGTAGTAATATGGAATCAGACGCGCTGAGTCTCATTACTAGTGTAGCGCTGGTTTAAAACACTGTTGCTGTAGTACTTATTTTTGGACAACCGTAATGTAAGAGACACTGGACAATGGGACTATGTTTTCCAGCATGCTTTGCGCGGGGAACCGGAAGTGGGTGGGGAGAAACAGACTTACATCCACAGCCTCGTGCAGGGGAAACCCAGAGCGCGCCGAGAAGCAAGAGAGCAAGACGCACGTGAGACGGACAACGATCGTGACCAGGCCGGAGCGCAGGTGCGGCCTTGCGGAGCTGGAGATCGGTTCACATTACTTGTCAGAGACCTAGCGATCCACCGCTGAAAAGTTTATACAGATACAGAGTAGCTGAAGGACCCCGAGTTAGGAGACCGCAGATGACCTATTGGGAGTACAGGCGGTGAGCTGAGCATCTTGTGGCAGAAACGGACAAGCAAGACAAGCGGATCCGGTGGCACAGAGTCCCAGTGAAGCCAAGCGGAGAGACGTCCTGGGTCGAGCAGAGCGCAGAGTATCTGGCGGATGGGTGAGAGGCCTTCCCGGCCACAGTAAAAATAATAAAGCATGCTGTAAGTTTGTCTAAACCTACAGGGCCCCAACGTGACTAGTCGAAGACACCTGTAAATTATTCACTGGCCAGTTGAATCTTGTACCCGGGTACCAACACACGCATACATGTACACCTTTTTGGGACACAACCTGTACGGGACTCACATTCCAACAACAAAGGGGTTAATATTTATTTTCTTTTTACGTTACGCGTTTCTCGCATTACGGACACCTGTAAATATATATATGTATACCGTGCTGCTTTATATATGCCCATTTATTTGAGATCAGTAAACTATATAACGTATAAAATCCACAACAGTGCTGGTGTATATTTATTCCCTAGTGCGGGGAGACTGACCCGAGGTTTAAATTCAGCGGCTCCTCCGGGAGTGAGCGCTACACTAGTATCCGGTATATAGGAGGAGAGGAGAGTCAAGACGAAAATTGAACAGAAATTGGAGAAAAAATTGTAGATGATGACCCCTACGTTTAGGGTAGGTCTGATTTATCTATTATCTAGCTGGGTAATGTAGACTGCATGAACCGCTGAGGTTAGTACAGGGCTAATACATGTATGATAATTTTTTTCTCCCATTTCTGTTCAATTTTCGCCTTGACGCTCCTCTCCTCCTATATACCGGATACTAGTAATGAGATCCAGCGCGTCTGATTCCATATTACTACACATCTTTGTTAGGTCTGATTCAATTTATGAACTATTAGAGTACAGTAATAAAACGTAACTTTTATCTCCCTACTCCTTTGCCCCCCCCCGGTCAACCAATCATTTAATCGTCTGTACGGGTATTTACTCAGGATTATGTCCCCTTCCTGAGTTTGATAGGTGCCCTGTGGTGCCAATGTGGTACCAACCGTTTCTTGTTTTTATGTGAGTTAAGCTGTCTGAAGTATTCCAACATAGGTTGCTTGATCGTTTGAAATTTTACTATTTTTTGAGTGATTACCTCTATCAGAGAGCACTGAAAAGTCACTGACATTTCGATGCTCTTCTGTTCGCCGTACTTCGGCCAGTTCGATTCGCTGACCCTGCATTCAGCATTTATCGCAGAGTCCCTGAAGTGCCGCAATTCGACCCGCCAAACGATTTAAAAAACCGCCACAAAACCACCGAATCAATCCAAAAAACCACCGTGAAATAAAGCGCAAATGCATCTGACGATCCCCTGCAAACCGCCGAGTCGATCCGAAAAATTGACAAATGTATCCGACGATCCACTGCAAAACCGCCAAATTCATCTGAAAAATACCAATGACCCACCAAACAGAACACCAACCACACGCCGGAAAAAGCCAACAAGCTGCTGAACGGGGTAAAAAAAACACAACGCAACTTTTAAAAGGCGTTTTCCAAAAAACTACTGCATGAAAATGCCTGGAAATAATCTAAGGTCCTATAAATACTTTGCAAATAAATAAATAAATAATGAATAATAATAAAAAGGTCTGTTACAGAAAAAAATAACATTTAAAAAATTTAGCCGGAAAAATGCCCAAAAATATCCCAAAAAATAAATAAAGAGACTTTTTGCTGCAAATGAAAAGCATAAACAGTTGCATAAATATTTTATAAAAACGGGGATTTTTTTTAAATTGAAACCTGTGGGATTTGTCTGATTAATCCTGTCAAATGAAACCACTGAAAATCAGGACATTTCTCTGACATTTCGGTGCTCTTTCGGTGTTCTCTGAATAGATTAACCGTTGCTTCTCTGTCTGGATTTCACTGCTGCCGAAGATCACCATATTTCGCTGGCAATTCGCCAATATTTAGCGAATTGCGAGGTTTTTGAATAGCCAAATTGCCACGAAATTGCACCGTATGGGGAAATTCACTGTTCGGTGTAATTCCGGGGCCAATTCTGTGCTCTTTAAATAACCCTGTTAGTATTGGTATTACAATGTTTTTTTTTATTTGAATTCTACTTGGTTTAGCCATGGCATCCATATTTGTATCATGGTGCATGATAACTTTTGGTTGATGCCAAGAGGAGAAAGGGTTAATATGCTCCTCTGACATTATGGAGAAAGGGTCTTGCTCATAGAAAAGTAGGGAATGATTTCTTTGATAGGTTATGGAGGTTGAATCTTCTAATTTTTGTCAGAGGCATTGCGTGGGTTTGGAGTTGGGACACATACCCATTTTATATAATTGTTTCTTTAGCCTTGGTCTAATATTTTATCTAAGCAAACAATATCTTACCGGGATGTCCTATACCCTAATATAGACCCCCACATGTTGCTGAACTACAACTCCCATGATCCTCTGGCTATCGCATTGAACGTTTTCTTGGAACTGTAGGCCAGCATCAGCAGGGGGTGTCGGAGTTTGACACCCCTTCTCTAATACTGGCTGGGTGGAATAGAGGTAACATCACTGCTCTATGACTGTGGAGACCATGGAGACACAGGTTCAAATCCCAGCAAGAGCACCTCTCCAGTAAGTGTCCTTGGGCAAGACACCTAACGGTACATACTCGCCACCCAGGACATACTTGAAAACAAGAGAAATTTCAATGTATCCTTCCTGGTAAAATACTTTCTCAAAAAAAAAGGAAAAATAATTGGAAGGGGAAAATGCTCCTCAGTAGAGGAAATGGGATCCTTTACTTCTATTTAAATACGATTTTCTTGTTGGTAAAACACCATGCCGGTATGCTGGTCATTGTTGGCATGACTAAACCTTATGTGGATGGAATTGCCCATAGGGACAAGCTCTGGGGAATATACTGTGAAATGTCCATTCTGCTTGTTTTCCTCTATCCCTCGCCTAATGACATGTTTAAAATCCCAGTTGACTCTCGGAGCCTGGGCTTTGTCACAAAGTTACGTTTCAGCATAAAATAAAGACATTGTTTGTGTTACCCGGAACCGTGTGTATAGATTTGCACATTTTCTAAAACTGTATCTGGTGTAAGTCTTTTTGTTTATTTAGCTACTCGTAGGAGGAAGTAAGACGTTCAAAGAAATACATTTTATACAATAGTTTATATATACCAGTATAACTATGAGAAAAAAGTAAGGAATTATAATGGAGGGGGGGTTAAAAATAAAATCCGTTTCATCTGTTTAAAGGTAAATGACAGCTGAAGGCTTTTTCAGCCGGTGCTAGGATTTTTGCACCCTAGGCCAGACCAGCTACTTGCGCCCCCCCAAAAAAAAATGACGCAACACAAATGAAAAAACTTCCTGATCGGCGCCCAGGGAGATGCAGTCCGAATTCTATGGCCGAATCAGCTGCTTCTCTCCCTCTGGACTGCAAGACCCAGCGGCTGGCACCCTAGCAATGCAACCCTGTACAGTGTGACCAGATTCTGGTCACCAGAAAGTGGTACACGCGGCTCAGGGGGACGAGCTGTCTGTGGACCAATATTTGGTCTTTTACCTGTACCTCACGATGCTGTCATTCTTATTTTTTGGAGTGCAGGCATCAGATATTGTGGCGATTCTGGGAGCAAAACCATACTTTTGGGTGCAGGGCTAGAGGGCAACACCGGGCTGCGACAGACACAAGCGCAGACATTTATGCACAGGAGCCTGTTTAAAGACAAATACACGCATTTACACACACAGCCATACTTTCACATACATAGACATAACTCCTTACACCCAGGGGGTATGTAGCAATAAAACTCACTGTAATGTGCGTTGTGTATGAGCCTATCACAGAGCTCCGCAGCAATAAAACTCACAGTAATGTGCGGTGTGTATGAACGTATCACAGAGCTCCACAGCAAAACTCACAGTAATGCGTATTAATTGGGTACTGAACACGAGAGCATTATAGATTGGGGACTGAAATGAGAGCATTATAGATTGAGCACTGAAATGAGAGCGTTATAGTTTGGGGACTGAAATGAGAGCGTTATAGATTGGGGACTGAAATGAGAGCGTTATAGATTGGGGATTGAAATGAGAGAGCCTTATAGATTGAGCACTGAAATTAGAGCGTTATAGATTGAGCACAAAATGAGAGCATTATAGATTGGGGACTGAAATGAGAGCATTATAGATTGGGGACTGAAAATGAAAGAGTTGTGTTTTATTTAATAAGGGCGTTATTGCAATGTATTATTAAATGAGGGCTTAATGATTTCATTACCGAGGAGCGGCTCCGGCTCACCTCACACAGCGTTGCTCCTTCACACTTCACACAGTGGCAACGACTGACGTCACACTCGCCGGCGCGCTTTGCCACGTCAGCCGCTGGTGTCAAGGAGGAGCCTGGATGAATGTGCTTTCTGCAGCTGCGGCTGCCGCTGCGGCTGCCACCGCGGCTGCCCCTCCGTACAGACAGTCGTAAACTAGCATCGTGGGAGCCAGCGGTGGGCCGCGGCTCACGGACACTGATGTCCATGAGCATGTGGTGCAGCCACCTTTCTAACTCCTGGTCGGGTCCGGCTGCGCCCTAGGTGGCACTGCGCTCTAGGCGGCCGCCTAGCAGCAGCGCCGGCCCTGGCTTTTTCACATAAATAGCAATTTGACAAAATTATCACATTAAGGTTGAAGTGACACTCTATGTCCCTGACCCCTTTTGCTAACTTAGGCCGGGTTCAGACGAGCTCACTTCAGAGTGGAAGGACCGTCAGTGAGAGAGCGGACATTCCTTCCACTCGACGCCCGTCTGGCCACCTCACTGAGCGCAGTCAGTGCGCCCAGTGCTGCAAAGTGCAATCCTCCTATTGAGATCGCGCTTTGCAGCCCCTTCGACGCGCGTCTAACGTTTCGACGGGGAGGCTTTTGTTGCCGGACACTTGTTGCGTGCGCATTTCTTGCAAGCGCACAAGCGTGTTACCAGCCCTGTTGCAGCGTCACAACGCTGCGACGGACGCCGGTAGGCACGTCAGTACGGGCGCACCCAGTGCGCTTGTCTGACACCGGCATAGAGTAGAGTACTACCCCTCCAGCCCTGTTTGTTTTTTTGTGAAGCAGAGGAGTTTCCTCTGCCCACACAGCAGCACTCAGCAGAGGGGGGATGTTGAATATCCGGGGACCAACTCGTGGAGAGATGATGACGCTAGCATCATCCTATCTCCGAACATTTGCAGCAGCAAGTGTTCTGGGAGAAATCAGCAGAGGACTGGTGCAGCACATGCATACACAGCACCAAACCTTCTATCTGTGCAGGCGCTCCCATAACTTTGTACAAAAGTACACAAGTTACAGGAGATATGCAGTTTGCATAGCATACATAGGAACGTTTCGTACACTAAGCTAATTACATTAAAGGCTGCAGGAACTTCCACTTTTCAGAAGCCGTGAGTCGATGAGGAGGATTAGCCCAGCACCAAGGGAAAAGGTGAGTATTTATCCATAAAATAAAACAAATACAGTCAGGTCCAGAAATATTGGGACATCGACACAATTCTAACATCTTTGGCTCTATACACCACCACAATGGAGTTGGAATGAAACAAACACAATGTGCTTTAATTGCAGACTGTCAGCTTTAATTTGAGGCTATGTACATCCAACTCAGGTGAACGGTGTAGGACTTACAGTAGTTTGCAGATGTGCCTCCCACTTGTTAAGGGACCAAAAGTAATGGGACAATGGGCTTCTCAGCTGTTCCATGGCCAGGTGTGTGATATTCCCTCATTACCCCAATTACAATGTGGAAATAAAAGGCCCAGAGTTCATTTCAAGTGTGCTATTTGCATTTGGAATCTGTTGCTGTCAACTCTCAAGATGCGATCCAAAGATCTGTCACTATCAGTGAAGCAAGCCATCATTAGGTTGAAGAAACAAAACAAACCCATCAGAGAGATAGCAAGAACATTAGGCGTGGCCAAAACAACTGTTTGGAACATTTTCTAAAAGAAGGAACACACCGGTGAGCTCAGCATCACCAAAAGACCCGGGAGACCACGGAAAACAACTGTGGTGGATGACCAAAGAATTCTTTCCCTGGTGAAGAAAACACCCTTCACAACAGTTGGCCAGATCAAGAACATTCTCCAGGAGGTAGGTGTATGTGTGTCAAAGTCAACAATCAAGAGAAGACTTCACCAGAGTGAATACAGAGGGTTCACCACAAGATGTAAACCATTGGTGAACCTCAAAAACAGGAAGGCCAGATTAGAGTTTGCCAAACAACACCTAACAAAGCCTTCACAGTTCTGGAACAAGATCCTATGGACAGATGAGACCAAGACCAGAGTGATGGGAAGAGAAGAGTATGGAGAAGGAAAGGAACTGCTCATGATCCTAAGCATACCACCTCATCAGTGAAGCATGGTGGTGGTAGTGTCATGGCGTGGGCATGTATGGCTGCCAATGGAACTGGTTCTCTTGTATTTATTGATGATGTGACTGCTGACAAAAGCAGCAGGATGAATTCTGAAGTGTTTCGGGCAATATTATCTGCTCACATTCAGCCAAATGCTGCAGAACTCATTGGACGGCGCTTCACAGTGCAGATGGACAATGACACAAAGCATACTGCAAAAGCAACCAAAGAGTTTTGAAGGGACAGAAGTGGAATATTATGCAATGCCCAAGTCAATCACCTGACCTGAATTCCATTGAGCATGCATTTCACTTGCTGAAGACAAAACTGAAGAGGAAAATGCCCCAAGAACAAGCAGGAACTGACTTGGTCCCTTAACAAGTGGGAGGCACATCTGCAAACTGCTGTAAGTCCTACACCGTTCACCTGAGTTGGATGTACATACCCTCAAATTAAAGCTGACAGTCTGCAGTTAAAGCACATTGTTTGTTTCATTCCAACTCCATTGTGGTGGTGTATAGAGCCAACGATGTTAGAATTGTGTCGATGTCCCAATATTTCTGGACCTGACTGTATATAAAGAAATGATTGGGCAGATGCTCTTAGCATTTATTATTTAAGGGGAAAATTAAAGGGGTTAACATTTTTCCTAGGGTATTTATCTAAAGGGGAAACTTTGATTTAATGCTTTTATTTTATCCATTGTTTCCTAGGAGTCCCACAATGGGCCTAAATTTGCCAACTTTGAAAGTATGATGCTTTTCTGTTGTACTTGTTCCAGACAACATTTAATTTTAGATAAAAAGCCCTGATGGGTCATAGGGTCATCAAAAATGCCAAACCTCCAGCGCTGTTCTCTACAATGATAGTGTCCGTTCCTAGATGCTTGAATGTTGGGATGTATGAGAATATGCAGGAAGAATCCAGGCGTTCCAGGTGGGTTAATGGTCCCATTACTAGACCGTCCCTTGTAAATAAAGATATACCATTACATGTGGATTCCTGTTGTGTTATTGATAAAAGTTTACTGCAGGGCACAACCCTGTCACATTGTAACTCTGTTAGCTTTGTATATCTCACCTTTCATGTAGTAAGTATCTGGAAAGAGCCACACTGAATTTGTTATCCTATAAAAAGGATAATTTGCCTCGCTAATGCACTTTGAGTTTACCTCCGGCTCCAATATTACAAGACATAACAAGAAACACAAGAAAAGAATGGCTTTAGTTGTTTAAAAGATATAACCTCAATAAATGAGACGTCTGTACTTAGGGAAGGTCCAGGCTGTATAAACCCAACGGTATTCACTCTGCACCTCACAAAACATTTTATATGGAAAGAGAACAGTGTTATTAATAGATACTTTCTGTATCGGCGCTGACATTTGATCATAGAGGTGATAACAGAAACTCTCAGATCCTCTCGTTTCTTACCTTCTGTGGCAACGTGTTGTCTGAAAGCGCACGACTGACAATATAAATCATAACACTCTGGCGACAGAGACACGTGACCCTCGCGGTGTTGACAGAATAATTAAAACATGAAAGCAAAGGGAATCCGTAGTGATTTTTTTTAATGTCTGTTTTGTACCTTTAAATGTGAGGATCTGTCATATCACATGGTGCTAGCACGTATAAAAAAGCCTGCGTTTATTATTTTATAGTGTTGCTTATATGGAAAGAATCTCGGCTCGGATGGACTGGTCTTGTCTTTCTGACAGATTCATTTCAATGTATCATTACAGGGTACAGGCAGGTAGCAACTTAACTCTTTCAACCCCAAATCAAGTTTTCTACAACTGGGACTACTTCGGCAACCTCCACCTACCAATGAAAGGAGTACCCAATGCTGCGAGGCTGATTTTCGTGGGAATCACGGGAGGGGTATACCCAGCAGGCAAACCCAACCAGCCTATCCCTAACTATACTGGTCCATGTAATAATCTAATAAACAAGTCTGGGGTCTGGAACAGGTGAGGATCACAAATACGAGAAAACAAGCCAAGATATGTAACACCTAGACAGGTACTCATACAGTCCGCGGTCTAGGAGCGCAGAGAGCGATACACAACCAGGAAACAAAGACAGATTCAAAACCAGAAATCGGCAAACATTATCCACAGCAGCAAGACACTGAGGGATCTGAGAACCACAACAGAGCAGCCTCCTGAGGAAGAAGCAGAACTATATAGGGTGGAGTGTGCTCCTTTTGACAGGTATATAACAAGGAATTCTAGAACACACTCATAGACAGAACAGTACTACATTAGAATGACGTAAGGATGTTACACTAATACAGGCATGCGTGACATTGGGCCCTATTCCAACGGAGTTGCTGAATTGGAACATCTTTTTATATATTTAGGGTTAGAAATTAGGGTTAGGGATAGAAATAAAGGTTAGGAATTCTTCTTCTTTAAGGTTTAGAATTATAGCTACATTTAGGGTTAACACTAAAATTCTGTTCTTTTTTTGTTTCATTTTTAGGCAACAGATATTGCCCCGTCTTTTGTCGCAAGTACAAACAGTAACCTAATTCTATACTAATTTCTAACCCTCACCCTAGTTTCTAATCTTAACCTTAAAGGGATACTCTATTAAAAATAGAGCGCCCTTATTTTGCTCTTAAATAATTGGGACAATTTAAAAAAAAAGTGATTTTACTCAACTTTTCTTCCTTAGCCCACACAGCTCCTTCACTACACCTAAGGCTGGTGTCAGACACGTTGTCAGGGATCCATGCCTGTATGTATCCAAGAACCTTATGTGCATGTGTCGGGTACTTGAAAAGTGCTGCCCTCATTCAAACCAGCACACAGTTAACCACAGTGAAACACAAACACATACCGCACCTCTGCTGGAAATAAAGGTTCCGTTCCTACAATCCAATCTGACTTAACATTGACAGTCTAACCCTGAAAGAGTATCGACGTGTTTCCTGCGCTCACTGAATTATAGAATAATATGATATTGATCTCCCGGGTACCAGACCCCCTGCTTGCCCACCGACCAACGTACTCCTCCAGTCCATTGACCTCGGCTCGGATTGCCCCTTTGACCATCCTCAGGAATATTCCTTCAGTACCTAATCCTTGGGTATCCAAATGCCTGCTTACACTATGGTACCATCAGTGTATCCCCGCACAAAAGGCTCAGACCCCTGGTGCCATCCCTGAGACAAGTGCACTATGGTCAGTCTCAGCTTTGTGACATTTTGACGGGGTGGGCCACGCGGTGTAGCACGCACGAGAGTTACATACGCTACAACGAACCTGCTGAAACCCTCTGTCAAAATGATCCTCCATAGGAAGAGCTCGATTGACACCGTACTAAGGGGCTTCTGAATCTAGAAGTGTCTACAGCTTTGCTCTGCAACAAACGTGGGTATCATAGGAGATGGAAAATTTGCGTCACTTGAGATTTGTGCATGGTACGAACTCAAGGTCCGTAGCGCATGCCCGTAACGAATAGTTCGGAGCTGTACGCATGCACAGAAACCATCCATCAGGTGCCTCTCTGAGAATGCTCACTATTGCGGATGGTCTCAGAGGATGAGAACGTGCTGACATACCATTAGTGACTGATCTGGTTACCGGCAGTCAGGAAATTCCAAATCCTGACTGCTGGTGACGCTGGGGTGGGTGGAGAAATCTCATCCCCTTCACCCAGGGATTACTACTAGTCAACAGACAGTCAATCACTGAAATTAATTTACAGGGTTATCCAAAGAGATCCGAATTGCTGGAGAAAGGTAACCGAATGCTGAAAATCAGTGTTCGGTTACCTTTCCTGGCCATTCGGCTATCCAGAGAGCAGGCAATTCACCAAATCCTAGCGAATTGCCTGCACATACGGTGCCTGTTCGGTGCCTGTTCGAGGGCAGTGAAATCCCCATAGAGAAGCAATGCTTCGGCTATTCAGAGAACACAAACCAGCAGTGAAAGGTTCCCCTAATGCCCTGCCATTCGGTGGTTTAATTCGGCAAGTTAATTCAGGAGAATCCCATAGACTTCAATGTTAAAAATATTCCCGTTTTAATTCAATATCTAATAAACCGTTCATTATAAAATTCTGCAGCAAAAAGTCTCTTTATTTATAGATTTTTTAGGATACTTTAAGCATTTTTCTGATATTTTTTTTTTTTTTTAAAAGTCCGATTTTTTTTTATTTTTTTTTCAGTTTACTTATTTTTTTTGTAACAGCCCTCTTTATTATCATTCCCTGGACCTCCTGTGAAAATTTCAGACATTTTCGCTCAGTAGTTTCTTTGCAAACAGCGTTTCATTTTCCCAGATTCATACAAATGGTTTTTCTAATTTATTCACTGCCTCCTCTACGTCACAGCTGCTTCGGCTCTGTGTGATTCGGCTTATGTTCGGCTCCTGTTCGGCTCCTGTTCGGCTTCTTCAAAGGTTAATCCAGATGTTTTTGCTTGTTTTCAGCGTGCATTCGGTTAGTGTTCGTCAGGTTTTCGGCAGCTTTTCCCTGCAATTCGGGGACCCTGTGGTGCTTGCTGAATACACCGCAGGGTCACCGAAATGGGATCGGCAAAAGGAACCGAATTGAAGAGAACGAAAAGTCACCGAACGTGCGGTGACTTTTCGAATCTCTTTGGATAACCCTGTAAGTGTCTGCAAAAATAAATCATGGTTCATAGACCGGATACACTAAATGATGACTAAATCTTGAGTCTCAGTATGCTGTCATATCGAAACAACGACCTCTAGGCGATCTATTCATTGAAAGCCAAACATATGTTGAGCTGAGTGTGTAGCCACCACATTTCATTGTAAGCCAGGTGAGCAGCACCATGTGAATACTGTAATATTTTATTCTTCGTTTTCTTACTTAAATGTTCACTTGTGGCAACCTGACCTCTTAAGGTTACTTAAGTGGTTATATTGGATGGACAATGCACCAACCCCTTCTCCTTTCCCCCCTCTCCTTCAATGTCTGAAACAATCAAGGTTATATTTCCACTGTCAGTCGCCTTCTCCACAGCATCCTAACTTTTGGTGCATGCCAGGCCCATGGTAAGCACACAAAGACACACTAGCTCTCTGATGTAGAATTGAGGAGTCACTCGTAATCTCACCAGTGTAGTGAATGCTTCTCAATGAGAAGCAATGCTCCTCTTATGTTTGCGCATGAGGTAACCGTGCTTACACAGTTTGTCTGTAATGCTTCTATATGAGAAGCATTTAATTGGGCAACAGTCATCCGGCTACATGTTGATTAACCCCTATCCAAAATACAAAATGCTCCAAAGAATCTTAAGGCTTTCTGAGCCGCGACATGGCGCCACAACTGGAATATGTTACACCTGACCTCATGTGCTTGGACAACATTTTTAAAAACATTATCTAAAATATGTCACCCATATTTCGGTGTACTCCCGTTCCTCGCACTTCGGCGAGTTCGATTTTCCGACCCTGCAGTGAATTCAGCAAAGTGCAGCGAACGACCTGCCGAATGCATCCAAAAACCACTGCAAAACGTCTTGCCAAACAGAGCGCCGACCAGCTGCGAGAAAAAGCTGACAAGCCGCTGGACAGGGTTAAAAAAAAAATGAACCACCACAACTGTTAAAATGTGTTTCCAAAAAAACTACTGCACTAAAATGCCTGGAAATAATATATAAGGTCCTATGAATATTAATAAAAAGGTCTGTTACAGAAAAAAAAAAACACCATTTGAAAAAACCGGGGGGGGGGAATTGCCTAAAAAAATCAATGAATAAAGAGCCTTTTTGCTGCAAATTAAAAGAATAAACGGTTTAATAAATATATAATAAAAACCGGGAATTTCTTTTTTTTACAATGAAACCTATGGAATTCGCCTGTTTAAACCTGCTGAATGAAAGCAGCAAAAATCAGGGCATTCCACTGACCTTCCGCTGCTGTTCTGCATTCTCTGATTGGATTAACCATTACCACTCTATGGGGAGTTCACTGCTGTTGAACAGCACTGTATTTTGCTGGCAACTCACCAATATTTGGCGAACTGCCAGCTTTTAGAATAGTCGAATGGCCATGAAAGACCGTACGGGGAAATTCACTGTTCGGTGCAATTTCATGGCCAGTTCGGTTCACTTTAAATAACCCTGATAGACTAATCTCTTCTTTTAGAATTGGTTCACAACCTCCAATAGATCTCATTATTATTTGTAAATATTCCAAAATCAAGAAAAATTTTACCAAGCATATTGGATAATGGGACTCAACGTGTACTTTGTGAATTGCCTTATCAGAACAAAGAGGGAAGAAAATGGGGGATAAAAAATGCATAAGCAAACTTTTTACTTGAAAGAACAGTGTTAGGCATCAGCAGAGAAATACAGTGCTGTGTAAAAAAGAAAAAGTCCCTCAACTCTCTTTAGAGAAATTCTGTTCTCTGCTTTCAAGCTGTTTGCTTGTTTTGACCAAGTTTATGGACTCCCGATGCCATTGTCCCCTTTGCGGCGACCCGTTACGTCACTCCGCAATGCCAATTTTATAGTCACCCAAATGGCACTCAATTTGCAGCCGAGTCGGGATTAGCTGAGTGTCCTTTTTTGTGAAAATCCAAACCATAATTTGAAGAAGTGCAAAAGCCATGTTACTAAAAGCTGTGTTGCACTAATTTGGCTTTTGCATAGTGTTTAGCACATAGACCCCTTGCTTTATGAGCCTCCAACCCTCAGTATCCGCTAATTTACCCCCCCTTCCTTAATCCCGTACCACACCTAATGCCCAACCTCGTTTATTTCTTTAATCCTGTTTGCAAATGTCAAGAAGACTTAGACTTTCTGTCCAAATATCGTGCGCTGATGGATAAACGATCGCATGTGTAGAAAGCAAAACACATACAAATGAACATATTTATACAAATTCCGAAATTTGGCTGCAGAGTCTCCCCCTTGGCTGGTTTCAAGACAGCTGAACAGATTTACAAGGAAAATATAAGTTGGCACGAGGAACAGCCTTCTTTGTCAGGAGGGGCTTTGCAAATACTCCCATGTGGAATCGGCATAGTGCCTTATTCATAAAGGCAGGAATGCACACTGTGCACTTCCTTAGCGTTTTTCCTGTACCACTTGCTAAAGCCGCGCTCGACGAAAAGCCAGGCAGCATGGAAGATGAACCGTGCTCACCACATCACAGGCTACTTCGTTCACGGTTTTCCATGTTCATGTAGCTACAGGATTGGGCTCCTTGTAGAAAATAGCCCTTTTCCTGAAAGCAGCACAGAACCTGTATTTTTTTTTTCTTTGAACGCTTCCTTTTTGCAGACGTTTGAAATGTAATGTTTTAGTTGAACTTATTCCCAGTTGGATTTTGTGGCCTTTTAAGCAGGATCCGCAGACTTTTTTTTTTTTAAATGTGGGTTCATATAAATCATACACCCTGTTTACGTATCTAGAGAAAATCATAATTAAGAGTATATTTCTGCATGATGGGTCAATGCTCGCTTGATATATGCAGTAGCATTTTTAGATTTATTTTCTTTCTGAATGAGGGGTTGGCCCTTCTTTAGCCACAGAAAGGCATGCTAGGTCACAGAGAAAGATATTAATGTATGGATTTGTGATAAATCTATAGACATTACTGGGAATTTGTCGAGGCCCCCGGGTTTTTAGTCAGTCTTCTATAAAATTTTGAAGGTGACATTGGATGTACCAAAAAATACTACCCAAACCCCTCTGGTGTCTTAGGCCTGGCTGGTGACTTGGTATCACCCTGAAATGATTTTCCTGACAAATTGCATTGTTGCACCATTCCATTTTGGCAACATATTTGCATTTCTTCTAACCTACCCTCCTACTTTCAAAGTTGGCGAATGTAGGCCCCATTGTACCTAGTGAATCCTGGTACAGTATATGAACCTGGTACACACGGTGATAAACAGGCAGGTGTCAGGAGCTTTAACCCTAGAGTAATCCAGACCTGGAGTTCAGCTTGTGTCCAGGCTTCCGCAGCTGCAAGGAGTTAGTGAGCAGGACCCTAAATGGATTCCTGCCTGGTAGGTCGGAGAGCGCGAGAGAGACTTTAGGAAGCTAAATGGCAGCCAAGAATGAAAGAAAGGGACCAAATGGGGGGGGGGGCATTTTCAAAAGACTGGTGAAACCTGTTTGTGATAGTTTTCTCTGAAGGATTGAGGGATGTGAGCTGTGTGTGAGTTGGTTTGCAGATGAGCAACATTTTTATTTGTAGGTAAGCATTATGTTTAAATTGCTGAATGATATCTTGCGCAATCTTCCAACTCCGAACTGTGTATTTTTGAGAAATTAAAAAACTGTGGTTAATCAATACTCTAGACACATATCTGTGGGGATATGTGTGTGTGTATATAGGTCTGTGGGGATGAGTGTGTGTGTGTGTATATAGGTCTGTGGGGATGAGTGTGTGTGTGTGTATATAGGTCTGTGGGGATATGTGTGTGTGTATATAGCTCTGTGGGGATATGTATACACATACAGGTCTGTGGGGATATGTATACACACACCTAGAGTCTAGAGGACCATGCTATTTTGCAAGGACATGGAACCTTTTGGGGTTTCAGGATAACAATAGGTAGAACATTTCCGTATATAATGGTGACACTATGGGGTACCTTAAACCAGGGGTAAGTAACCTTGACCCTCCAGATGTTTTGGAACTACTTTTCGCATGAGACTCTGTCAATCTAATGAGTGGCTGATAATCGTGGGAGATGTCGTGCCAAAATATCTGGAGGCCAGATTTTGCTCAACCTTGCTTAAACTATCATTAAAAACCCACCCTTTTTCTAGTGTTGAGGTCTCCCTCAGTACTCTTCCATTCTGACAGCCTGCTTCGTCCATTCAAGTATCGCTGTCAGTGGGTGAATGCTCTTTCAAACATTCAGCCAATCCAATGCCTCTCAATTCAATCGCAGAGCTATGCATTGCCTGCTAAAAGCCCGGAAGGCTGTCCTGCACTGTCTGATTGACAAATTGCTGGAAAGCTGTCACAGCATAAGCGTCAGGTTACTTCTATTTTATATATATATATATCATATATGTATCGTTGTGGTCTGCACTCACGGTTAACCCTTGAGTCCACGTAACCGGTGCTCAATGGTGGCCTCAGAGATGTAGAATCAAAGAATCGCCAACACTCCAGGGTTTTCCAAAAGAATTGCAAAAATGTATTAATCCATCTGCTTATGAAATCAACATTTCGGTCCCAGTCTTAGAGGGTGTCAGGCACGCTCACGTACCTGAGGGTGGACGAACGGTAGCCCTAAGTGAAAACAGGAGCCTCGAGTACGTAGAAGAGAAACCAGTCCTTGTAGTGGCTGGGTTAACACAAATAATGAGGGCTGCCCTGTCTTCAGGCCAACACCAACCAAGGGTACGTAACGGCAGTGCCGGTAAAGCAAGATAGAGTCACAATGCGGTACCAGTCCTTATAGTGGCTGGGTTTCGCACAAACAGGAGGTGAACCTATAAGGCAGGGACACAAGGAGGACAGGAACCAGTCCTTAGAGTGGCTGGTGTAAACGCTGGTAAGCCAGGAACGTATATCAGAAAGCCAAAGGGTATAGGCGAAAACAGAGTCGAGTAACAAGCCGGGTCAAGGGGTATAGAGGTACACAAGTCGAGAGAGATAGCCAGGTCATACACAGTAAGTCAAATAGTGAAATAAACGAGCACTTAAGGGTCAGACAAGCAAAACCACGAAAGGGCACTGAGGAATGGGAAAAGCAGGTTTAAATCTGGCGCCTTGCCTGCTGATTGGTCCGTCGCGGTCACATGGGGATAGGTGACGTCGCGCCGCCGGGAGGGCTAAATCCGGAACCGCCGGCGGCGCGCTCGCATACAGCGCACGCACAGGATGCGAAGAGGACGCCGACCCCGGAGCCGGGAAGGAGGACGCCGGGTCGGCGGCCTGGCGGGACGCCGGGTAGGCGGCGCCCGCTGAGCCCTGACAGAGGGTATGTTATGATCTTGTCCTAAAGAAGGTCTAACAACCAGGTGGTTGAAATAGGAGTCACAATCAAACACAAATAAAAAACACCGGTCACTCAACCCCACCGACATGCAAGGCGTCCAACAGGCTTACAGACTCATCGCGCATGCGCCGAACCTCCGGCGAATCCTAATGACATCACCCTCATTGTCCTAGTAACATGGACGCATGTCAAAGTCACGGCTTCTCTCCTATCTCTCCTTCAACAAGAAGGTAGACTGCCCGCTCCCTCCCTGCACACCAACAGGTGGCAATCGGTGATACTTAAAAACACTTTCGCACTCTGTGAACAACAATAAACAAAATGTCAGTTATATATAATTGCACAAACATCGAGAGTCCAATCATTCTCTTCATGCCAAGTGCCTCCCTAGAACCTGTATTTAACACTAGCTGGACCATCAACTTACAAATTAAACATATACAGAGTACATGCTTCTCTCATTTAGACCCCGAGGGTATACCATGTCTAGTTCATGAATCCATTGTGCTTCCTTTTTGAGCAGAACTAAACTCTCCCCTAAGGGGGGTACATGATCTATTGTTGTAAATCTCAAGGAAGACACTGAGTGACCCTTCTCCAAGAAATGCCTAGCAACCGGCTTGTCAGAACGACAATCCCTATATGCTATTCTGATATTAGATCTGTGGTTCCTAATCCTTTAACACAACTGTGTGCTAGTTTTACCAATATACACTAAACCGCAAGGGCACACTATCTTATAAATGACAAATTCTGTCTTGCAGGTTATTATATGTCGAATGGAGTACCGCTTTCCCCAGTGGGGATGTCGGAAATCTTTTGCCGGTACCATATGACCACAGGTTACGCACCCTAAGCATCTCTTGCAACCACAGTTACAAAAACGATCTGACTCCCGAGTATAACTACGTACGGCGTCAGTGTGGACCAGTAGGTCCTTCAAACGACAATTTCTCTTGTAACAAAACATGGGTCATTGTTTAAATGTATCCGGTAAAAATTGGTCATATATATATATATATATATATATATATACACACTTACATAGGCTGGAAAAAGACAAACATCCAATGTGTTCAGCCTTTCCCACATCAAAAAGCAGGCAAAAAACCCAGTCTGAAGTGCTCGCCAGCAAAGTAATATCCTGCTCACGTTTACGTTTCCTAGTTTTGTGTCATCTGCAAACACAGACACATGACTTTCGATGCCTCTTTCAAGGTCATTTATAAATAAATTGAATAGAATGGGTCCTATAACAGACCCCTGAGGGACACCACTTACCACTTGTGTCCATCTTGAAAATTTACCATTAATGACCACTCTCTGTACTCTTTTAGCCAGTTTTCTATCCAAGAACAAGAATTTTCATCTAGACCAATTTTTCTTAAATTAAATAGTAACCTCTTGTGCTGAACTGTGTCGCAAGCTTTGGCAAAATCCAAGTAAATCACATCCACTGCGACCCCCTGATCTATACTTCTTAGGGATGCACCGATACCGACACTAGTATTGGTATCAGTGCCGATACCGGTGTCTGCACGAGTACTTGGTACTCGTGCAGATGCCCCCGATACCTCCAACCGATACCGGAAGCCAGTGCTGGCTTTCCGTCCGGTGTCCGAGGGGCAGACGCGGCTGGCAGAGTGCTCTAACGGCAACTAATCCACCCAGATGGGGCCCGTTAGAAGTGGAGGCTGGCCTGAGTGCTCTGAGGCTTGTGTGGGTACGTATATGTATGCATCTCTGGGGGGTATGTATATATGTCTGTGGGGATATGTATGTCTATGAGGGTATGTATGTCTGTGAGGGTATGTAAATGTATGCATGTCTGTGAAGGTATGTATGTCTGTGAGGGTATGTATATGTATGTATACACACACACACACATACCCCACAGACATATATACATAACTCCACAGACATATATACATATACATACCCCCACAGATCTATATACTGTATACACACACACCTATCCCCACAGACCTATATACACACACATATATCCTCGCAGATATATATATATATATATATATCTGTGGGGATATGTGTGTGTATATAGGTCTGTGGGGATGTGTGTGTGTATATAGCTCTGTGGGGATATGTATACACATACAGGTCTGTGTGGATATGTATACACACACCTACATATACATAACCCCACAGACCTGTATATATACACATACCCCCAAAGACATATATACATACTACTAGGGATGCACCGATACCACTTTTTTAAGACCGATACCGAGTACCGATACTTTTCTTTAATGTCATGTGACGCTTTCCAATAAGAACAGAGTAGACCATATAAAATTGCCCCCAGCTCACATGTATATCCCCCCTGATATATATATATATTCATACTGCCCCAGCTCATGGATTTGCCCTAGCTCACACATGGATATGCCCCAGCTCACACATGGATTTGCTCCAGCTCATGGATTTGCCCCAGCTCACACATGGATATGCCCCAGCTCATGGATATGCCCCAGCTCACACATGGATTTGCCCCAGCTCACACATGGATTTGCCCCAGCTCACACATGGATTTGCCCCAGCTCACACATGGATATGCCCCAGCTCACACATGGATATGCCCCAGCTCACACATGGATATGCCCCAGCTCACACATGGATTTGCCCCAGCTCACACATGGATATGGATATATATATATGTTTGTGGGGATATGTATACACATACAGATCAGTGGGGATATGTATTCACATACAAGTCTTTGCAGCGAGGTGGCCAGACGGGCGTCAGAGTGGAAGGAACATCCATTCTCACGGACATTCCTTCCGCTCTGCAAAACGCTCGTCTGACCCCAGCCTAACAACTAAAGATTCACGGTACCATTTTCCTAAGACCGAGTACCAATACGCTTATTTAATGTCATGTGACGCTTTCCATTAAATATTTTAGGATTTTGCTGAAAGTCCAATTTATCATAATATCAAAATGTATGGTCAGATAAAACACACACACCTCTCTGTCTTGTCGTCAATCTCTCACAACCCAGGGATGTAGAATTCTTTTTCATTTAAAAAATCCAGTTGTCCATCAGACTAAACTGTGCCTGGATCAGGGATTGTGTGTTACATACGGAGTGTAAACGGTGTGCTCACACTATGCCAATATAACACAGTCCCTGATCTGGCCATTATATACTGTGTATACCACACAGCTGGTCCAGGCACAGTATATACACTGTATATAACACACAGTGAATGTTATAGGCAGTGTACATACTGTCACGACCACTACGCGCGCTGCTGCGAAAGATGCCGGGTTAAGCCGCTCACTACCCATCTATCCTAGACCTAGATAATGACTGCGTAGACAACAATTCCCGCGCGCTTGCTTACCTATCCATCCCTGCACACTTTCTCTCACAACAGGTACGTAGAGCGCAATACAATGGTCCCAGGAGTATAACGCAGTATTAGTCTTCTCTTGAATCGGGTAGTGACTACGTCTCTCACAATCCCTGGGCTCACCTTCCTATTCTATTAGTTACGCTGCCACCAGTTCTCATGGACACTACGCGTGTCACAGCAAGAGAGGCAGGACTACGCAACCCCACTGTCTATCCTAGACCAGACAGTGACTGCATAGACAACAATCCCCGCTTGCGTACCCAACCGTCCCCAGCGACCGCAACTCACAATTTCGTAGCTACTCGAGCTTAAAACAACAAGCAATACTCCAGTCTCTTCAGTTAGTGTGGATCGAATATCAGGCAGAAACAGAATGTAATAAATGGATATTTATTTATGATATAGAAAAAAGCTATATATCACAGTGCATTTGTTACAGGAAAAATTATAGATAGAATAAATTGCTAGTTACACATTACACAGCAAATAAAAGAAAGGGATTAAGCACAGAGCCTTACTTACACGTCAAATAAGATAATTTTCGTCGATTCCTGGGGGGCTGGAGTTAGAAGCATGTACAAATCCTCATGGCACAGGACACATGAACCCCCTGGGATCTGCAGCAAGCTTCAGAATTTATATGCTTCCTGCTCCTTCCAAGACCCACCCACAAATGGCCCAGCCTCCTGCACTACATATCCCAGAATTCCCCTCTCCTGAGCACGCTCAGTACGCTTCGTCATTAATCTTAATTCCGTGGTCCATCAATCATCTCCCAGAGACCACCTCCAGTGATCCAAGGATGTGATTGCTTCTTTGATATGCGGTTGGGGAGCCACTCCTGCTGTGTCTTCTCCCTGCCATGAGCAATTGCCACTCCTGCCTGCGGGGTAGAACCAAAAGGGTGATTTCTTTATTTCACGCCTTTGATGACTTCAGAGAAAATTGTCACGGACCTGTTTAATTGCTTCCTTCCAGCAGGCTGGAAACGCAGCCATTGATTTCTTAGGCCAGCTGCGTCAAATGGCCTGGTATCTAATAGATAGCCATAGATATAAATATAGATATACAGATAGATTGACACAGATACTTATATACCTGGCATAATAGAAATACAGATCTAATCTGCCACACATACAGCTGGGTGAGCTGTGCCCCCCCTCTGATCTGGGGAATTTTTACATTTTTTTAAAAAAATTATTAGCTGGCCGGGCTGTGTGATGCTGTGGATCAGGCATGTTCACAGCATGTACAGAGTTGAGCGCTCCTCCTCCCTCCACTCTGTAGTGGAGAGAGGAAAGGACGGGCCAGCAGCAGAGAGAAGGAGGGGGGCCGGGCCAGCAGCTGTGTGTGCGCCTGTGACGGGGTTCTGATTTATAACCCCAGACAGA
The DNA here is from genome assembly GCA_009667805.1 of Leptobrachium leishanense. NCBI lineage: Eukaryota > Metazoa > Chordata > Amphibia > Anura > Megophryidae > Leptobrachium > Leptobrachium leishanense. The sequence goes on along the minus strand of CM019070.1, from coordinate 126,100,119 downwards.
TGCGTGCTTAAAATCGCAGTATGCACACAACTTTCCCCGAGCGGACAAAGCCTTGTAAAAGGCTTAATGTCCGATGGGTGGAGGACCCAGCGAGCGGGTCTGCAGAAGAGGAGGCTATGTGTACAAACCCGGGTGCCAGAACAACATTTCTTGTCACCATGGCAACCCTGGCTCCCGGGTTTGTCGACCCCTGGATTACAGTAATACAAAATATTGTATAGAATAAAGTAAAAATAAAACAAATTAACCTGCACATTGCATTTGAGAAGAATCGTGGCTGGTGGGAGGGAGAGAGAGAGAGAGGAGAGGAGGGTTATTGTGCAGGACGTTTATCTTTGTATATCAAGACATCACTTGTATATCAAGTTAAAATTTATAAAAAAATGTTGCTCTTGTAAAAAAAGTATCGGTACTTGTACTCATTTTTTAAAAAGTGGTATCGGTGCATCTCTAATACTTCTACTTCTTCATAGAATGCAATTAGGTTAGTCTGACATGATCTGTGTTTCATAAAACTATGCTGATTTTTGCTAATTACATTATACCTCACAATGAATTCCTGAATATTATCCCTTAGTAACCCCTCAAGTAATTTCCCAGGCACAGATGTTAAGCTCACAGGTCTATTATTTCCAGGCAGACATTGTGACCCCTTTTTGAACATAGGGACCACATCAGCTTTTCTCCAATCCTTTGGTATGGTTCCTGAAAGAAAATAATCTTGAAAGATTAAAAACAGAGGTTAACATATTTCAACACATAGCTCCCTCTGTACTCGCAGGTGAATTCCATCCGGCCCTGGGGCTTTGTTCACATTCACTTTGTTTAGTTGCTGCAACACATTTTCCTCAGTCAACCAATCACATTTTATTTGTAAGATTTTGTCAATGATTTGCATGTCTCCTGTTCTAGGTTTCTCTTTGATAAATACTGAAGAAAAATAACCATTCAACATTTCTGCCTTACCTTGATCTTCATTTAATAACACCATTACTTTTTTTTTGTGAACCCACACTTTCACTCTTGAGTTTCTTAGAATGTATGAGCTTAATAAATCTTTTAGGGTTGGTTTTGCTCTCGTTGGCTAGCTCTTTTTCATTTTCTAGTTTAGCCCATCTAATCACTTTTTTTACATGCTTTATTGGCTGCCTTATATGCGTTATAGGAAGCCTCAGATTATCAGATTTAATAGCTTTAAATGCCTTATATTTTATTTTTTATTCCTTGGTTACCTTCCTACTGTGCCACCTTGGTTTCAGTCTGTTCCTTTTATATTTATTACCCAGTGGAATATATTGGGATGTCTACTTTTCTAGTGTTAGTTTGAAGATATTCCACTTATCCTCTGTGTTTTTCCCACAAAAAGAGATTTTGCCAGTCAATGAGATTGAGAGCTTCCCTTATTTTAAGGATGTTATCTTAAATTAGCTAAAAACTACAAATTAATAGAAAATATTGATATACTTTGTTTCCCCATCATTCGCTGATGAATTTCTTTAAAAAAATGCCCTGCCTGAGGCCAGTTTACACATGCTCATTCCACATCTTTATAAATTCTTTATTTTCAGGCTGACGAGCATGAAAGTACCCAAAAAAAAGTTCCAAAATACATTAATTTTGTTTTGGGGAGAGAAAAAATTAATTAACATTTTAAAAAGCTGAAATACAGTTTCTTGCTGCGCTTACATCAAAAGAAGGGGCAAAATCTGTTGCCATAAAATGAAGCAAAGGTGGAGCAGAATGTTAAGGCTTGGGTTAACCCTAACCCTAAAACAAGCAAAATAGTAACCTAGACCTAATTTCTAAGTCTAACCCTGATTTCTAAACCTAGCTATGGAAAATAATGCTCCATTTCAGCCCGGAGCAACCGAAATTCTGAGCATCAAATTCAGCTGTGGCCAAGGGTCTTTTTTAAGATGTGGCTTTTTTAACAGCTTTTACCATTTTTTTACGCTGCATTTTTTTCTGCGATCTTTTTTTTTTTTTTTTTAGTTTACATGGTTATGTTTGGTATGATTAGAAAGGCCAGATTGTGACCATCTCGCAGCAGAGCTTGTGTTTTAGATGAATCAATGCATAATAATGCATTGCACCATCACCTCCACATTTGTTCCTAGTGTGGGAAATGAGAAGATAAGTTGGCACAGTGGTTTTGTTTTCTTTATATGTAAAAGCACATATTGCCACTGGACAGAAAAAAAAAGTAAATTTTGCATTTCATTTTTTTATATTTTAATTTTTTTTCCGTGATAGAGTCGAAACGTTCTGATGACATTCATGCAATATAGACCCTTTATGATCCATCCAGAGATCCCAATGCAGTTTGTGTTTCCAATTCTTTTTTGAAGAGATCAGATACGAGAATAATTTGCGATCTTGTCATATACTAAGTACAGGAAACAAGCAGTTACCTTAGGAACCTGTTAAAGCTGAGTTGCAAGTAAGGTTTGCAGCTTAGCTGGAAAAGCAGCTTGAGCTGCTAGGGATAACGAGTGAACTGTTAAGTATATCAGCCCTTCTTCTTTATGGCTGTGTCGGAATAGGACCCACAGTGCTTCTTCTTACCTAGAAAAACTCAAAACACTGCTATAAAAGCCACAACGTAATCTGCCGTGGCTCAGTGTTTGATGCACGCAGCTCACACGGGGTCCAGTTCATATTTCACAGTAGTTGTTAACACCTTATTGAGTTGCTCTGTCCCCCTCATTGAAGTCTCGCAAAGCCGTTATTTTCTTGCCCTCTCCATGGAAATATTTTTTACGTCTCTTACACTGTGCTCTTTACTCCCCGCTGCCGTTTCGAAGCAGCAAACTCTCTTTAAGTGCTTCTCATTGGTTCCTAGAAATGTAATTTTTTTTCTAATGTCCCAGTAATAAAAATCTGAGCTATGAACAGAATCTTATTTATGAAGGTATGGTTAGCAGATGCCTACAATAACTCTTCGCTCCCTTAAAAATACAAAATTGTGCGTAGCGCCCAACAAAAACATATATATATTTTTTTCCTTTTGGTAAATCAAATACATAAAGCTTAGATCTGACTTTCTATTTCCCCCCTATTACAAGCTTAGGCCGCCAATCTTAACATCTGCAGAAGATCTGGCCTCACAATCATCTATTGTAAAATGTTGCGCTCTTATTTATTTTTCAGACGTTACTGTTTTCTTCACAGTTTACCCAAAGGTGCTGGGTACCAGTTAAGGTTTCATGTTTATACAGGTTGGTGTTTTTAGAAAAACAAACAAATATATATATATATATACCAAGCAAAGTATTTTATTTTTCTTTCCATGCGAGTTACAACTGGAGAATTTTGTTTTAATTTGTTAAAATAATTTCTTTTTTTGCACGTTACAATTTTAACTGTGTGCGTCTGGCCCACTTTCAAAAAAACAATTAAAGGAATCAACCTATTTTACCCCTAACCTCTTTTGTGGTGTGTGTATTGTTAAAATGCACATTGATTTCTGTCCCAGTGCCTGATATATTAAAGAAAACAAAACAATTGAAAATAAATGGAAAATGTGTTAATAAACAAGCTAAAAACTCTTTGCTCCTCCTCCTTTATTTTGTATTTATGCCCCTTTATCTGGGCTATATCTGCAATCAGAAGCTGCCTGTACTATCTATTACCCTTTGTTATTGTGATTTCTGTAAGTAAATCTGCAAGGTGGAAGAAAATAATCACATTAAAGGTCTCTAGGGTTACAATAGGAGAGGAATGGAGGAGTTAACTTTAACGTCTTCCCTTTTTCAATGGTTTTATACTTACCTTGTATCCAGCGCTTCCTACATCAGCTCTATTCAGGATGTGACTTGCTGCCAGCTTCCTGTGAGCCGCAGCAGTCACATGACTGGTGGGCTGGATGCATAAGCGAGCACATCGAGGGCTCTGGTAAAGAGCTGGGTCCCAAATTAGTTCCCATTTCTGGGTCGTCATACATAAAACACTCGTTTGAGCTTCTTTGCTAAGCCCCGTTACTCGTAGGCACTTATTCTGTAGGGTGTTGCTAACCTAGCCTTTACATTATTAAATCAATATCTACTAATCTACAATATGTACAACAAATCTACAATATCTACTAATGGTATCTACTAAATGTTCCTTTAACTTCATCTGTGTTGAGCCATTTCAATCCTTTTAGCCCATTTTTTGTAATCATATATTTAAATGCTGTTTGAGGTCTTGTTTTATTGCAGAACCTACACAAAATATGTATTTATTCATTTTTGCAGACTCAGCAGATTAAAAATGCAGCAGGAGGCTATAATCCTATGGATTATCTGGATGTAAAAATATAGTATAAATTTGGACCCTATGAAAAAAAAAGAATGCAAAAAACAATGGATGTTTATTCAGTGCAAGTTAAAACCAAATTTCCGTCAGCTTTCTGACACAAATGCAGAGCAATAAAGATTCTTGTTTTAGTTTTAGCATCAGGGTTAGTATTTGCACTTGTATTAGGGTTAGGGATAGTATAAATTCTTGTTTTAGGATTACTTTTTCCGTTAAGGTTAGCCCTAAACATCAAAGGGCCCTATTCCATTGTGAACGCTAACCTGAAGACGATAAGCAGGATAATGTGCGCTTGCCGATTTTCCCTTACTGTCTCCATGTTAACGACCTATTCCGGGGAAGGTGCTATCTCAGCACCGCGCCCCAGAACGCAGCGCTAACCTCCCTGATACTCGCAGTAATGCTTCCGTGCCACCGCCAGTATCAGCTCCTGGAGTCCATAGGACTCCATGGAGGCTTGTGCTCCCAGGCCTCGAGCTCTCCGCCAGATTGCTCTTCTGAGATCGTGCAATGCCGCAGAGGGAGATTAGGAGCTATTTGTTCCCAGTGTTACACTGATTTGCAGAATCATTTAGCACCAGCTTTTAGGAGGTGTTAAAATTTTGGCTTGCACGTTCCGATGGTAAATTACACCTGCACTTTGTAATACCTCACTTGTCGAGACCTTAAAAATAGATTGTGATCCCCATGCTTATAGAACACACAAAGTGCAGTAAGGGCGTGCAAGCTGCGAGGCGCAAAACTTTTTCACTTGAATGTAGCGTCAAGATCGGAATATCGATGCCAGACGCTAAACTTACTTCTCCTAGCACTAACGTTTTCATATCGAGACGCCACATTCGCACCAACTATGGAATAGAGCCCAAACTCTGCTTCATTTATAAGCAACCGATTCTGCACCTTTTGAGTGCGTAACGAGGTGACGTCTTGCCGACAGTAAATCAAAATGTACTGATATAGAGAGACGGGGGTTTGGGTCGAAATCCCTACAACCAGGTTCCCTAATACCCTTCCCTAACTTCCCTACACAGACAACTCCCTGATGGCCAACTTCCCTACACGGCCAACTAACCTACACGGCCAACTTCCCTACACAGACAACTCCCTGACGGCCTACTTCCAGACATCCAAAATCCCAGCGGCTAACACTAACCCTACTCCCTAACCCCCTAAACCTAGTCCTACCCCTAACCCCCCTAAACCTAGCCCTGACCCCCTAAATGTAGCCCTAACCCTAACACCCTTAAACCTAGCCCTAACCCCTAAACCCCCCTAAATCTACCCCTAACGCCCTAACCTCCCTAAATCTAGCCCTAACCCCCTAAATCTAGCCCTAACGCCCTAACCCTAACCCCCTAAACCTAAACCTAGCCCTAAACCTAACCCTAACGCCCTAAACCACTTAAACCTAGCCCTAACTCCCTAACCATAACCCAAACCCCCCTAAACCTAGCCCTAACCCCCTAAACCTAGCCCTACCCCCTAAACCTAGCCCTAACCCCCCTAAACCTAGCCCTGACCCCCTTAAACCTAGGGTTAGGGTGTTAGTGTTAGGGTTAGCCGCTGGGATTATGGATGTCTGGAAGTTGGCCGTGTAGGGAACTTGGTATGTCCGGCACTTGTTCTGTCTGGAAGTTGTCTGTCGGGATGTTGGCATTAGGGAACCTGGCTGTAGGGATTTTGTCCGGCATCTGCGAGATGGAACTTCAATATGGTTACTCCAGGCTAGGGCACCCTGGCAGGGGAAGCTCATGAAGTGCCTAGAGTGCCTATAGTCTCCTCCTTTTCAGTACTGCACTCTTTCTTCGTTCTTTCTACTGGACATTAATTGCTGCAGGAAGCAGTCAGTCAGATGCCTAAAAGTCAGCAGCAATGACGGGCATTGAGGATTCTGCTGGTTGATTAACTAGGTCAATTTCCCCACACTAATCTCGCCCCCAGAAAGCTGTATAGGAGTAGGTTATGAAGGAGGGACAACTGTGACTTGTAAGGTTTGTCTCGGATCCCTGGGACTGCTGAGGAGGTGAATGGGACTGTCAACGCACCGTGTCCTCTTCAGTACACTAAAGTAGTCCTGGTAGTTTAGATGTCCCTTTTTAGTGGTTCCATACCAACAATACAAAAAAACACAAATAATTATAAAAACAAAAAATAAACTTGTTCTAAGTCTCACAGAGCAGCTACCCAGCAGCCTTATCTGTAGAAATTGAAATAGGAAAATGACAGGATCCTTTGTCTGCATTGGGAAACCTCTCCCTTTTCCTCTGGTACGTCTGTTTCAATGGCGACTCTGCCCATCACATTCGTGACTCACTGTCACATAAAAAAATATGTATGCGCCTGAGTGTATTGTACATATAATAATAGTTTCCACAATTCAAAGATGCAAACGTAAACAAATCTTTTCTTGCTGAACAAGAAATAAAGCGCTTTTATTCGGCGTTAATTCTACAAAATTGTTATCTGGAGAAGATTATCTTATTTAGAGATCGCAGAGCTGATATGTTTTAATAACTCATTAATTAGCGGGTATTTACCCATTAGCAGCTCACTTTCAGGTACTTTAGAATTAATTGAACACCAATTTACAGTTTGTGCTTTTATGAAAAGCAATATTTGCAGAATTCAGGATCATGACGGCCACTGTGTATGGTGAATAAACCAACAGGGTTATTCAGAGAAAGGTGAAAATCATGAGAATTGGCAGAAGAGAACAATCTAGGCGGATTTGGAAAGTGAGATAAATGGGAGAATTTTTCTGGTTTAGCTATTTTGACCTAGAAGTGTTCACTTATCCAGTCATTCTCCTGAGTTTCACCTTTCTTTGAATATACCTGCAAGCAATCGTTTATTTATTTTGCAAACACACTATCACTGCTCTGATGATATCTAGCATATTGTTCTACCCCCTCCCTCATATTTAGCCCCTCCAATATGAAAATCTTATTAACCTCTTCACTATCAAATGATTTTTTTTTTTTTTTAAAAAAAACGTCCAGAACCAGTGTTTTTTTTTTTTCTTTTGAAAGTCGTTTTTAATTAATTATATAGTATGAAATATTTGGAAATATTCCTAATGTATATCTTATAGTAATAACTTATGTAGCAGTCAGATATCTCCATCTAAAGTTATGAACCAGGTACTCTACTCATTATACAATATTTATGTGATTTTATTTGTCTACATGTCAATTTGTATGTATTAATAAAGGTGTACAATTGTGTATACACTGGGGACATAAATCCTTTACTTTTTTGAGCACCATTGTGGATGCATAGGTGCTCTATTTTTGTTTTTGGTTTGTGACATAGGCGGGTTAGGCCCATTTGGATCTATGCCACTGGCACCATCTAGTGGTTTTAAGAACTTTGTTTGTTGATTTAGATATCTCCACCTGCTGGGTAAATGATACTACTGTAGCTCAGGTCTCCATGCTCAATCAGCTGGGGAAAATTTGATATAGACCTTCCCCAGCTGGGTTTAACCACTTGGCTGCTAATGACGTGCTCAGAGCGTCCTGCCAAGTGCTCCTCATGTGCTACGGACGCGCTGAGCGCGTCCTAGCACAGGAGGCAGCAATCCGCCAGGATTCCTGATTGCTCTCCCCCGGTGCGGGCTGACATCTTGCATGTCAGCCTGGCACTCCGGGACCCTGGGGGGGGAGATGGATGTCATTGCGGCAGCGAGATGACATCTATTTCAGGCACGCCCCGCAAGTGCAGAGGAGGTGCCTGAAAGGGAGGGGGGGATCCTTCGGACCTCTCGCCCTCCCGATCGCGGGGGTCCAGCGTCTAAAGGCAGGCACGGTTTGGAAGGGCACAGCCTGCCCTTCCAAAGTGTGCCTGCCTTTAACCCCTTGGGTGTCGGATCCCGATTTGGCGCCGAATCGTGATCCTCTCCCGGAGCTGGCCGACATATTGGATGTCGGCCAAGCTTCCGGGAACTCCCCCTGACAACTGGCGTCATCGTGCATAGCGCAATGACGTCAGTCCTGGAGTTAACCCCTAGTCGCCACCAATGGTGGATATAGGGGGTCCCAATCTGTGGCAGCTAGGGGTTAATGTTTGGTATTGCTGGATCGGCCAGAGCATGGCCTTTCCAACGATTCCAAATATGACCATGTAAAAGTAAAAAATAAAATAATATTAAAAAAATACTAATAAAAAAAAATAAGTTTTTTTTTTTTGTTTGATTTGATAATGCAGCAATATTGTTCCCATTTCAATTATAATGTGAACAATGATGCTGCACTAACAATTTTTGTATGCGGTGCGTTTTTTAAAAATAGCAAAAGTTTCCCCAAAAAAAATGTAACGAGTCCCCATTTCTAATTTTTTTAACAAGCGCACCCCATTGAAAATATAACCGCAAACGATTGCATGTTAAAATGTGAAAAAAAAAAACTTTACACATTGTAAATGCTAATTTTATTGCATTTTTTGTTATAATGAACAGACATGACATGACGTATACATATAATGATGATATATTATTAATCTTCCGAGTCTGCCGGAAAGAGCAATATATAATATGTCTGGGTCATATATTAAAATAAGGCTTCAAAATGCGGTTAAACATGATGAGCAAAACCAGTAAAAATGAGCTCAGCACACAGGCGTGAAATGGCTCAGCAGCGAACGGGTTAAAATCTTGTTAGCACCGTGGGCATCATTGGAAAGGGGGACAGGAAGGGAGAAAGACACTGACTAGACTAAACACAGACTATAGACAAAGAGACAAAGCAAGAAGAGGCGTGGACACCTAGAGAGAGAACATGAACCAAGGCAGGTTGCAGGGCTTGAGGACAGATATACAAGAGTCCATAGAAGCGGGGAACCGGGATTCGGTAAGTCCATAGTGAAGGCAACAGGGGTCCTTGGAAACACAGGGATCTTGAAACAACAGGGGTCATTGTAGGAAATATGGTCTTGAAACCACAGGGGATCCTTGGAGGAACACAGGTATTTAGTGTGGTATCGAGAGGGGTAGTCCGTAAGCAAGGTCCAGAGGGAAGCCAAGGGTCATGGGCAGGTAGAAAGAAGCGATACCAGCAAACCAAGCCAATGGTCAGGTACAGAGACAAGGTAATCAGCCTCTGGTTAATACACAAGTCTGTAGCACACTGAGCAAAGCACCATGCAGAAGCATGGGATATAGGGCATGACCTCCCTTTGAGGAGACCTCATGACAGGAGATTATGCGATACCTGTGAAGTCTACCAAAGTCCTGCCGCAGGGAAGCAAAGTCCAACAAGGGCGGCACAGGAAAGATGCTGTCTGGGTAAAGGCATATTGGATCAGCACCTGACTTGCCCGTCTTGCGCCGGCAGCGGTGGCGAGGGCCGTGACAGTCTCTGTCAAGTTTGTCGCTCAGGAGTCTCATCTGGAATCCGTATTAAGAAAAAAAATACCCGCAAAAAAAACCCCATCTCTGAGAACCTGAGATAAAGTGAATTTGCAAAATCGCTTAAAGAATCTGTACTCCCCTCTTGTCACGCAGTGCAGAGGACCGCACAATCCCCGACTGCCTCCTGTTTTCTCTTGCGTTAGTATGCTGAGAGCACAGCTGACAACGCACATGTGTGACTGAATGCTGAGCCAGCCAGAGACCTCAATCATCCTTCACACGCAAAGTGTGTATACTCTACATAAGAGAAAAAAAATAGACCTGCTGCTCAAACCTCTGTAACTCAGTTTGACAGTAGATGGTGCCATCTACTGGCCAAGTAGGGTATTTACAGCAATAGCTATTTATTACTTTAAAATTAATGAAAAATTATTTTACAAAAAAACATTGGTTTCTTGCAATGTTTTTTTTTTGAAAATCACTTGGTAGTGAAGGGGTTAAAAACGGTTGCAGCACTTGTGTCTTCAGTTCTATGAGTTAGGCCCAAACACTGCTGTTTGCCAAGAGGTGGCATCTCTGTGGCCGTATTGAAGTGTTCCCAGTAAACTAAATTTATATAACTTTACCAGCAGCAGAAAACACTGATGCTTTCAATAGCAGAGATGAGCGTAGCTGGTGTTTGTGCTTTTCTTTTTAATTTAATCACTCTTCCTTACTTTTTTGTTCATCCTAATAATGTACCTACTGTAGCTAATTAAGTGTAATTTCACACATACTGTTCAGTAATTAGTGTGACTCATGCTTAGTGATAATCCATTCCCATATGCATACAAGTGCATGAAAAACAGCAAAAACCCACAAAAAAACACAATACTGCAGCATGCCTCATTAATCCCATTCTGTTTGTGCTTCCAAATAATAAATACAAAGCTTTACCTCAGCCATATTTGTAGTGTCTGTTAGATTGTTAATAAAGCTTTAAATATTTGACAAACCACTTAAACAAGCCTTTTTTACCACATGAAATTCTATTTTTTTTTAATAAGAAGCTGGACCAGAAAGCATATTATGACATAATAACATAATAAAGTGTAACAGCTGATACTCTTCTGTAGACTGTGCACTGGAATTTTCAGTGATTGAAACCACTGCATGCACCTCTAGATTGTAAGCTCCTATGAGCAGGGTCGTCTCTTGTATCCATTCCTATATTTGTGCCTTGTTCTCTTTATTTATTGTAAAGCGACGCGGAAACTGTTGGCGCTATATAAATGATGATAATAATAATGAACAAAGTTAAGTAATATCGAACCGTCGCAGTGGTGTGGTTATTAGTTAAGTGGTGGCTGGGAAGCGCTTGTTAGGCAGCTTCCACTCTAAGGCTAGGGTCAGACTAGCGCAGTTTTAACGTGCGTTTAGCCGCACAAAATCACGGCTGTACTAGCAGCAAATGACGTCCAATGCCGGGGAACATACGACGAACGGCCACACGAAAGTTCGTCCGCGCAACGCAAGTGGCCAACGAACGCATTTTTTCGAGAACGTCAAACCGCTACTACTGACGTACAGAGTGCGCTGCGGCCGCATAGCGGCGTGTGTGTGTGATTAGGAGACGTCAGACGCTGCTAATGTCCGGCTAACATAATGTCCAGACGCAAAAAGTGTTTTATTGATGATCCGTACAAAATCACGGACGAAAAGGCACATCGTATGACCGCTATCGCGTACTCCGGGAAAAAATACGTACGTTCGTTCGACCGCACTTTTTCACGGACGACGTGAAAAATGCGTTCGTCTGACCCTAGCCTTAAAAGTAAAACAAAAAAAAAATCATATTCGGGTCATAATTGTCCATGTACCACCCTATGCCATCACCCAACATGGCACAAGTGGGGGCATGTAACTTCTACCTACTTGCTGGGGCTAACATAAAATTTTAATGACTGGGCAGCTATAGCTGAACAATTGCTAATATTGTCATGGTCCTCTCCATGACATCATCCCTCCCCCAGCCCCCCGCCCAAGTACAGAGCGTGGAGGCTTACATTTTTAAATGGTAGGGGTTTTGACGACCCTTCTTTATCCCCCCACCCATATATATATCTGTTAGTCTGAACTTTTATGTCCTGAATTTCCAACCCCCTAAAAAAATACATTTAGAAAAAAATAATCAGGGCAGTATAGTAAGAAGCGCAGATCTATAATGTAAAAATTTTAGACGGAAGGATGGCAGTGTAAGACTGAGGGACAGATGATCTGAAAGAAAGACTGTCCTTTCAGAGAAGCAGAAATGTATCTTTTATAGCAGTCTAAAGGAACCTCTGTCATCACTCACTTGACCTACAAGAAATAGAGGACAAGCGTGAATAAAGATGAGGCCTTCAGAAGGATGACACCAGTGTAAAACTTTGGACATGGTGAATGGACCAAATGGAATGTGTGATTACTGTCCTGAGGTCATGAAGCCCCCCCTTTCCTCCAGCACAGATATTCACAATAGGACACCCTCTCACAAAAGACCATTTGTTCATGTCAGAGATTGGTAGCTACTAATTGTGGTGCGATGGGTCACATTTGGACCACAGGCGGCTTCATTGCCAGTGCTAGCTGGGGCGATGATACAAAAAAAAAGCAATGTATGCTGAGATCTCTGTGGATTTTAACACCCGTAACAAGTCATAACCTCAAGCGGATGGCAAAGTAGCAGAAAACTGTCAAACTACTCACTATGGTACGTTTCCCCCTTTTTTCATGTATTTTTTTTCCTTTTTTGAGAAAAAAGTACCATTCCGTTTCAAACACAGTTAATTTTAGATAAATTTTCGAACTAGGCATAAGTACATTGCGTTGTAGGAATTTATTCATTAAACATTAAGGGCACTATTAGCTGCCTACAGCTAAAACGGGGATGCTAAGGGGAAAAAATAGTGTTCACTATTCTCACCTTAGCATCCCCGTTTTACCATTAGATTACGGAGCAGGCGCTGAGTCCAGCTGTCTGCCCTGTAGCAACCGCTAGGCTCCTGGACGCTCCGGGCAGCGTTAAGGCGCCGTCCCGAGCATCCCTTCATGGAGACTCGTGCTGCCCGCTCACATGACCGGCAGGATCTTGCCTCTCGCGAGATCCTGCTGGTCGGCAGAGTGATCACAAAGGGAGAATGGGCACTTTTTTTCCCCCCAGTCTCTGCTCCCAGTAACTGGAAGCGGCGGATCGGGCCGCCGTTCTCGCCATGAATGAATGGTGAATATTAGATTTTTTGGGGGTTTACAGGTGCCACTGACTGATTTTGGACTTTGTGATCCTAACGCTAATTACTCTGTGCTTACGCTTTGCGCTCCCCATTTTAAGCATAGGGAGTGCAAAAGTACAGTAAGCTGGTGATAAAACGCGCTTATAGCGATTTGCTAATGGATTTTTTTTAACCTGTTTGGGATCGGGAGGTGATGTGGCTGTAACATTATCACCTCAACTGACCTATCGCTAATGCTCATTTATGGAAGGGTTGTCCCACCTCATTCTGCATCAATGGTTAGGGGATGGAGATGTGGTCTCTCTTATAAAGAGGCATTTTGCCATTGCTGAACACCACATTGACTGGCAGCTCTGCAGGCTGTACACTGTCACATCTGTACATAGTCAAACGCTTTGAGTTTATTTACTGGTGTTACAGTCGAAAGAAACCAGGGTAAAAAATCTTCAATAAGGGATTTTTATTGGTGTTCCATACCAAGACAACCGGGACCAGATGTTCAATGAGGGTTTCAATGAGGGAAAAGTCATGTTCTAGTTGTTGGTACAACAGCACATTAAAGGTATCTACTCTGGCATATTACACCATCAATACGTGACCTTGAGGATCCTAGTGTTCTACTTGGTTAGCCAGAGAATCTTCCTTAATGTCTTCTTGTTGTTTGCTAAGGCTGTAGACAGGCTATTGGTAAGACGTTAGACTTGTTGAATCGTTGCCACTTTACAGAACACAAGCCTAAGTTGTTCCTGATGACCTGAAATCACCCATGGTAAATAGAGTTTAACGTCATATAAGGTCTACCACAAAAAGCCATGGCAACAATGTCTGAGCTCAGATTCTTCATCTAGCAAATATTTGTTTGTTTTGCAGCAGAACATCACAAAGTTGTTTTGTACCCTTTGAATTCACTGTTTGTTTCTTTATTGTATTTTTTTTGTTTCTCTTTTATAATTAGGATTATTCACGCATTTCAAAACAGAATGTCATCTGTGGACAAACAGTATAACGTTCAGAGTCCTTTTAGCTATTTTCAGGGCAGCTTCTCCGTGCAATGTGACACCCAGATGCTCCATGAACTAATTATATTGTAACAATGACAAATCAGTTTCTTGCTTATTCTCTTTATGTATGTACAGTGGTGCAGTTTTACGGTGTCTTCAAACTCTAAACAACACTGAATGGTCAAGTCTCCACTTTTGGCAAATAATCTTATTCCTATTCGTCTCACTCCCCAGCATAATGAATTTTATTAAGTTTTATAATGTCATACCTAGAATTAACCTTAACCCCTTCAATACTAAATGATTTTACATAAAAACCAGGACGGAACCATAGAAACATAGAAAAATGTCGGCAGATAAGAACCTTTTGGCCCATCTAGTCTGCCCAATTACATGGATACTTTACCTGGATTTATCTTTTGTTTAGGATAGCCTTATGCCTATCCCATGCTTGCTTAAATTCAATTACTGTTTTGGCCTCTACCACTTCTACTGGAAGACTGTTCCATGTATCCACCACCCGCTCAGTAAAATAATGCTTCCTGATGTTACTTTTAAACCTTTACCCCTCTAATCTAAGACTATGTCCTCTTGTTTTGCTACTTTGTTTGAGTTTAAATATACTCCCTTCCTCTACCTTGTGGATTCCCTTTACGTATTTAAATGTTTCTATCATATCTCCTCTGTCTCGTCTTTTTTCCAAGCTGTACATGTTAAGATCATTAAGCCTTTCCTGGTAACTTTTCTCCTTCAAGCCGTACACCATTTTAGTAGCCCTTTTCTGAACTCTCTCTAAGGTGTCTATATCCTTCTGGAGATACGGTCTCCAGTACTGCACACAGTACTCCAAGTGAGGTCTCACCAGTGCTCTGTACAGTGGCATGAGCACTTCCCTTTTCCTACTGCTAATACCTCTCCCTACATTTATATATATACAAACACGTCCCCTCTGTGTACGTTCACTGTAGGTAAGCCCTTTTTGATACATAGAGGTCTCTCACTGCAGGCCAAAAGCTCTAAACATTTAGATTATAGCTTGGGCTCTGTGGTTTCGTGCAGAAAAACGGATCTCAAACTTTCTCAAAACATTTTAACATGTTGGCTGGTCCGATGCTTTGAAATTTTAGCGGAACATTCTGGAGCCCATTAGCAATTGAATGTTGTTTACAATGAATAATTTTTTGTATTGATCCAGAATAAGATCAGATCGAGTATACTCAATATCGAGGCTTCTGCAGGTGGTTTTGAAGAGTATACACCATTTTGTTTGTGAAGAGGTTAAAAGGTTTATTTTAAAACATCAGATTAAAAATGTTGCCTCACTTTATAATGTCTAAACATTAAAAATCTCACAGCACCAAGGAGCATGTCCAGACGTCAAGGAGAGCAGTCGCCATCCAGCAGAGCTCAATTCTTATGCTGCATGTTATCAGGTGACTGTGGCCGTCCTGATACCTTGTTCTCTGTGCACTCTCCTCGGGTCGACTGTTGTTCAGTCTGGAATCCTGCTGGCGTGGCTTGGTAGCTGCTGCGACAGTCCTGTGAGTAGGTTTTAGCCTCCACTCCTTGCGGCCTACTGCTGGCTGCGGCCATCTTGCGGCCTATGTATCGACCCTTCACTCCCAACGCTACCCTGTGGGATACTCACCACTCTATATGGTGAAGAAGTCAAAAAAGTGTGGCGAGGTGGAGGGCCCCCGCCTGCCTGACATCTGATTGTCCCTTGGTGTGGGACGTGATGGCGGGATGAGGAGTTACAGTTACAGGCATTTATAAAGCGCCAACAGGTTCCGTAGCGCCCTACAATGGGAAAGCCAGAATAACAAATATGCATACACATTACACACGCCAGACAGTAGAAGAGAAGACCCTGCTCGAGAGCTCACAATCTAAGAGGAGAGGGGTGACACGCTAGGTGAGGGTGAATAGAGTACAAGAAGTAACGTGATGCGTGTGGGCAGTGAGGGAAGAAGGAACAAGATATGAACAAGTGCCAGACATCCCAACTTCCCTACACGCCCAACTTCCAGACATCCATAATTCCAGCGGCTAACCCTAATACTAACACCCTAACCCTAGGTTTAAGGGGGTTAGGACTAGTTTTAGGGAGGTTAGGGTTAGCGCTAGGTTTAGGAGGTTAGGGTTAGGGCTAGGTTTAGGGGGGTTAGAGCTAGGTTTAGGGGGGTTAGGGTTAGGGCTAGGTTTAGGGGGTTAGGGTTAGGGCTAGGTTTAGGGGGTTAGGGCTAGGTTTAGGGGGTTAGGGTTAGGGCTAGGTTTAGGGGGTTAGGGTTAGGGCTAGGTTTAGGGGGTTAGGGTTGGGGCTAGGTTTAGGGGGTTAGGGTTGGGGCTAGGTTTAGGGGTTAGGGAGTAGGGATAGTGTTAACCGCTGGGATTTTGGATGTCTGGAAGTTGGCCGTCAGGGAGTTGTCTGTGTAGGGAAGTTGGCCGTCATGATTTTGGCATTAGGGAACCTGGTTGCAGGGATTTCGACCGAAACCCCTATTATATGACATGTATTTCTTTCAAATTAAAATAGTAAAATAAAGAACAATCTCACGGCACCGGTAGGTAGTTGCCAGACTTCACTTTGCGGATTCACTGTGTGCCTGACACTGTATTGACCTGTAGTGCAGCAATGTATCGCTGTGTCATAGGGCTAGATGGGTTATGTTTCATGGGGTTTGTATAGATGACTTGTCACTGGTAATTTTACTTTCAAATGAGTGGAAGCAAGTTCAGATTTATCCAAGCTTTTGTGAATAACCCAACTGTAAACGAGCGAGTGCAGCCAGTCTATAATTACTGAGGTTCACAAACTTCGTATAGTGAGTAGACCCTTTAGGACAGGGCTGTCAAACTCTGGCCCCCCAGATATGCCTGACTATCTATTGCATTGAAGGGATTCTGTGAATTGTAGGCAATAAAGATCTGGGGGGCCATGAGTTTGCCAGTCCTGTTTGAGGATCTAGGTACTTATGTGCCAGCATCTGTGGACTGTAAGTCCCGGACATAGCATAGATAATACTCGCCGACATTGCATTCCACAACAGAGAAGAAAGATGGGTCAAACGGGGCTTGGCTTTAGTGGGAGCTTTATTGTAGGAGCAGCAGTCTTTTGGTCCTGCACTCAAGCCTTCTCAAGGTCCTAAGTGTGGGACCAAAACATGGCTACTCTTACAATAAAGCTTATGTGACCAGTCTTTCTTCTCGCTTTATTGTCCACATAAGGGCTGGTTATGTGACCCTTGGACTGTCCGAACCCTGGCTGGTGCAGTATTAAAAACACACATGCCCTTCTATATGTATCTAAAGTGTTACATTCCACAACGACAATGTTTCTTACGTATTTCAAAATTCCTTATTATTATTAATTTATTTTTCAGCAATTCTGTGTCGCATACACAATCAAGCAAAGTAGATCTGTCCTGCCGCAAAGAACCCCTGAAGGAAATCTTCCCAGCAGTGAAATATTCATGAACTCGGCCCAGGGCCACCCTTTCACACCGCGGCATTATGCGATATAAAATCTCTTTCTAAGTGCATTAAGCACAGGCTGCTATGTGTGAAATCCCGTAGTGTACAGTCAGGTTAAGTGGCAGTAACACGATTTGGACAGTTTCCAAATATTTGTTATTATTTTGCCGGGAAGCTAGTAATCAGAGGTTAATTTGCAGTTCCCATAATCCTAAAGAATACTTCTGTTTGCCGTAAATATATCGGTGCGCAGTTTTAAACACAGCGGAACCCATTTCATGCTTTTAATGTTTCACACGTTTGACATCGTAATAGATTTAATTTGTTAAATAGACATAAATAGGCTCAAATACAGCAATAGTTACAAAAAAATATATTCAGAACCGAAAGCAAATTACAGAGAATAATGTTTCTCCAGTGAAAATATCATTTTTCTGCTTAAAGACTTGGAAGAATATCCATACCTTTAGCAAATACACATACGGCATGATTGAATGCTTACACACGCAAATTAATTAAAGGGCAGTCATGGTTGATAAAAAAAAATATATATATAACAATTATTTCCAGGATTCTGTTTATTTGTGAAATGTTTTATCCTGCTTTTTCTGAGACAGTCTAAAATGTCTAGCTCCATCAAAGGCAAAAGCTTTCTTTATTTCTTTTTTTCCCAGGGTGCTTTCTTTTTTCTCTTTCTCCTTTCTCTTTCCTTCTATCCTCTTTTCTCTTTCTATTTTCAATTTCTTTCTTTCTAATACTTTCTTTTTTTCTCTCCTTCCTTCTCTGTCTTGCTCTCTTTTTCTTAACTTTCTATCTCTCTTACTCTTTCTCTTCCTTCCTTTCTCTCATTTTATTTTTCTTTAGGTCTCTCTCCCCTTCTTTCTCATTCTTTCTGTTTCCCACTGCTTCTGTCTCCTTATTCTCTATTTTGCTCTATCCATGTTCTCTCTCATATTTTCTTTCTCTCTTTTTCTCTTTATTTCTTCCTTCCTTTCCCTCATTTTATTTTTCGTTATCCCTTTATGTGTCTCTCTCACTTTTTTCTCACTCTGTTTCTCACTCTCTCTCTCTGTCTCCTTCGTTCTCTATTTTGCTCTTTCCTTTTTCTTCCATATTTTCTTTCTCTTTATTTCTTCCTTCCTTTCTCTCATTCTATTTTTCTTTATCTCTTTTCCCTTCTTTCTCACTCTTGCTCTTTCTTGCTCTTTCTTCTTTCTTTCTTTCTTGCACTTTTTCTTTGTTTCTTGCACTCTCTCTTTTTCTCACCCCTTATTTCTCTGTCTTGCTCTCTTTCTCTTCTTTCTCTCTTACTGTTTCTCTCTTCTTTCTTTCTCACTCTTCCCTCTTTTTCTTTCTTTCTTTAACTTTTTGTAACATATCTATATAAGGATGTCCAGAGTAGAACGGATGAAATACAGAGAGATGTACTAACAAATAAATCCTAGAGGTGAAAACGTTGTCTCCATTATTTCTGGAATAAAGAGATCGATCATGAGGATGATCTAGATAATGATCACAAGGATGAACCTGAATGAAGATGCCTTGGATAAGGGCAATATATCATGTCACAGAAGGGTACCATGCAGAGAAGAAAAGAGCAATTAAAGGAAGATAACAAAGAAAGATAAAGATGTTAAAAAGCATGACAACTGACAGCACATAAAGAGTATAAGTTACTATTTGCATCTAAAAGAGGCATAAGACAAAGGAAAACATCACCACAATGTACTACTGGGAATAGAACCATGGTAATTATTATTTACAAAAGAAAAAAAAAACATGTAACACTTTATATCATTTTTATAGTGATCACAGAAATTAGGAAGCTCTTTAGCAAGGGCATTGACTTGGAAGGAGAAAAAATACTTACAATATGTCTTAAGATAGTACATCTAATATTAATTAAATGCAGTATCTGTAACAGGATCCATAGCATAACAATAAAGTTCAAAAACTGAGTAATATTACAAAATCATGCAGTAAATATATGATTCGAACCAAGGCATAAACGCTAACATGTACAGGCAAACTCAAGTACCGGCTGGGTGGAGTAGAGGTAACATCACTGCTCTATAACTGTGGAGACCCAGGTTCGAATTCCGGCAAGAGCACCTCTCCAGTAAGTGTCCTTGGGCAAGACACCTAACGGTACATACTCGCCAACCAGGACATACTTGAAAACGAGAGAAATCTCAATGTATCCTTCCTGACAAAATACTTTCTCAAAAAAAAGTAGCACCTTGAGGGCACAGCCCTATATATATATCGAAACTACGAGAGGCAAATAACACTCTTGTAGCCATTCTGGCTTTCTTTGATGTAAACTATTCTCGGTAGGTTGTTTCAAGTGCCTGTTAATTCAGAGTCAGGATTAGAACCTTTTAGAGAAAGGATGTCAAACCGCAGATATTTGATGGCCTGCAATCCTCAGAATTCTTTTACTGTAATAGATGGCCAAGGATTCATGAGTGTGGCAGTTGAGAAACCTCTTGGGGCCGGAGTTTGACAGCCCTGTTTAGAGCTTGCGTTCTCAACCTTGGCCCTCCAGATGTATTGGACCTACATCTTCTACATCTTCCATGATACTCAGCCACTCATTAGGTTGATGGATCCTAAGGGAACATGTATTTACTGTGATGTGCATCACTTTAGACTTGGGTGCATGGGCATGGAGATGGTCACATCCCCCTCCCCTTCCCACAGCAACTAATGTCACCCAGATCATTGTTATCTGACTCCTAAGCCATTGTTCCAATGCTGGGTGTGTTTCCATTCCCCTGTGTGTGTCTTTTTTTTTTCAAATTGTAAAGTGAAAATAATAACGAAACTCAGGCCTGCACCCCAGACCCATCTCCATGTCACATTTACAAATTACATTTGGGGTCAGAAATAAGGATTAGGGTTAGAGATTAGGGTTTGGTTTCTGTTTATACTTCTGTTAAAATGCAAAATTAAGCTTATGAATTCAGGTTAGGGTAAGACATTCGGGACAGATTTACATATTAGGGTATGAGGTACAAATTAGGGCTAGGTTACTATGTGTGCTTGTTTTATGGTTAGGGTTACTGTTAGAGTTAACCCTAACATTCTGCTCCATTTTTGCTTAATATTTAGGCACCAGATTCTGCCCTTTCTTTAGATGCTCACTCTTATGTCAAAAGAACCTTTAAATTTATAAACTTTTTTAAAAACTTTTGAAACTTTTAAGATAAGTTGAAGAAAAATCATTTTCAGTTTTCGGCCAAGTGCATCCTCTATTTTTGGCTTCAGACCAGAATTTTCAGTTCTTTGCATCCCTAGTAATAATGAACTGAGTATATATTCTTGAATTTCTACTTTGCAACTGGACTGAATGTCCATGGACAATCCTGTAAAACCTTATTTTGCAGAAAACCATGCAGATGGTAAAGAAAAAGGCCCATATATACCTCTCTTGCCTTTGGTTTTGAGCAGCATTCTGGTGGGATAGCACAGTCCTCAGTCATTATACGCTGTGCTGCTATAAGAGTGCTGAGTAGGATCCTCTCAGTGAAAATGGTGAGAAAAAAGCAGACAAGCACAGATCTCTACAGTGGTCTACACTCTTTTCCAAGAAACCGTTTTGTAGATCAGTTTTTCGCAGTGCCACATTTTGCATAACTAATCATGAATTTAGAATTTCTAACCTTTGCAGTTTTATCTAGAGAGGAAATCTCTTCCAACTTTGCTGGTGTGAGTCAGAAGCTGTGTGAATTAAATTATAGTGAATTAAATTATCAATTCAAATGGAATTCTTCACTTCTATAGACCCCTAGTCAAATGCATGATGATCAAAATCACCTCTGTATCCAGGTACAGTGCATGACTCCCCAGGGTTCAGCCATGCAGAAGCAGTTGGTCCTGTTGTAGAGGTGCAGGAAGGAAAGTGGGATCAGAGGCTAAATGCCATTAACAGGTGTACCTGGGAAGCATGCAGCTGCCTTTATCCTCTCCCCAACCATGGAAGGGGAAGGAGTAACAATGCACTGTAGTTATGTTGGGATCTCACCCCTCTGTTGCTATGAGCCAGTCACAGCCCTTTATTACCATCAGATGATCCCCAATGGAACACCTTCAAAATCTCTTAACACTTTACACATGCCTGGCCCTTTATCAGTCAGTGTAGACATCAATGAGAGCTCCAATTGTTACTGCTACTCCTTTGCACTATCATTAATCAAGAATATAGGAATAAGGCCACCAATGTTTTCTTAAAGATAATTAATACTGTAATAATAATTTATTTTAATGTTTAGCCAAGGCCTAAAGGGAAAACCTGTCCCTGACTCCTTACAATGACACATTTACAAATATTTTTTGTTTTTATTTATTGCTCATAGTTCATAGGACTTCATTGAGACATGAGGTCGTGTGTGTGTGTGTTAGACAAATGCCTGGTTTCGTGAGGGCAAGGTAGGTCTCAGTAATTCCGTTCTGGAGAAATTGCCTAGTGAAGTGGAGGAGTTTCCTCCACCTTCCCCCATGTCACCAGCAGCCAAGATTTTGAATTTCCTGTCTACTGGTCACCAGGTTGGTCACTGATGATAGTGAATGTCCTGAGAGTAACAGCTCATGGATCAGTTCTGCACATACGCCCGCAACTCTGACCCATTGTTCTGCGAAGCCAATAGAGAACGTGCATACATGAAATGCGTGTATACACAATAGTGTTTTTGTTCTTGTAATACTACTACATCTTGGGATTGCTCTTTATTCTCTAGCTCTTTATTTTCTGTCTCCCTCACATTTTCAGCAATTGCGTCTCTGCTTGTAATAATGTGGCAATAGTTAGCATTAACGAGTAGGGCTGTTATACGTAATGTCTCAAACATTAATGCTATCGGTTGGGTGTAAAAATCGGGGATATACTCACAGGTTCGGAGTTTGGGTGAAACCAAACTTGCAGAATATCGCCTGTGCTGAACAGATATCGGAGTCTGTTATCAATAGCGCCAGGTAAGAGTCTATTTGTGATCCTGGTATTAGGAGACGTAGTATTTTCATATGATAGGCGGATAGAATCTCGTAGATAAATGATGAAATAATAAGCAGAGGTATGTTACACAGGCGGCTAGGTACAGAGATGATTAGTCAAGCTAAGGTCATGTAGACAGGCGGCATAGGTTCATAAGCGGTTAATCAGGCACATACAATCATAGGTTGGCGGCATGCAAACGGAGTCCTTATAGCAAGCAGGAGTTCAGTAACCTGGAGAGTCAATCATAGGTGAGGGTATTCGGCAGGCAAGCGATGGTCAGTAACATGCAAGGTTCGGTAGCCGGGATATCAGATAGCCGGATGAGATATAAGGAAGCAGAAACACTAGCTCAATGTAAGGGTAATAATTGAGCAATGCACTCACCTACCCAGCGTTTTTTTATAGTGCAGTCTATCTGTTCTGAACGGAGGCTTCTAACGTCACTCCCCTGCATCTAGGGATTCTCGCACCTGGTCAAGGAGTCATTAGGAAGCGGCTGACTTCGTGCATGTACAGTACCTACTTAGTCTTCCACGTGTTGGTGCGGAGTACCATGGATGCTGCCGCCAGGGAATATCTCCGCATGGGGCCTGGAACCCTGCACGAAACACAGAAGCGCCGCTCCTATCTGTATGCAGGTCTGAGGGATCAACCATACACGGTGGGAGCGAGGTAGGTACGGAGCGCAGGGGAGCCATGCCGGCCAGACTTTGGGTTTTTATACAGGCCGTTTGTCCATATCAATTGACAACCTTTTTTTGTATTTATTACTAGCAAACCATGATGGAGTGCATTTGAAGTAAAAGCCTATACGGCCTCTTGTTGCTTTTTCCGATGACCCTATTTGTCACTGACATAGAATATCAGCTCCGTGTCTTGTTATGAGACATTGTACCACAAGCATGACTCTTCTGCGGTTTTCGAGCAATTCCCACCATAAATAATGTGTAAAATAGTGAGTCAGGTTAGCAAAATGCAAATTTATCTTTAATATATTACCAACACTTAATTATATTTAAAGAATTGCATTTCTCTATATATTTAGCTGTTGTTTTGAAATGTGTGGGGCAGGAAACACAAAATGATTCACTTTGGTTTTGTGGCACGTGTGTGGGTTGCTGCAGAGGGTGGGGATGAATGTAGGGGAATTGATGTAGATTGACTAATGATTGATGCACGTTCTCCATACATTCTAGTTATGTTATCAAGAGAGCTTCTAGAATGCATGGCAAACATCTAAAGGTGTTATTTGGTAAATCTTGAGTTCGACAAGAATTACAATTTTAAAACCAATACAGCTGAATATGAGCTATTCCCATGTTCCATATTCATTCATTTCAGGTGTTTGACCTATAACTTTCCTTTTTATTATCCGCGGATTATTGCATAATCCCTTCATTTTAATTTGCGGTTAAATTGTAACAATACTGTTAGTCGATTTCCATAGATTTGAGGATGTGTTTGTGTGAGGGTGCTCTAGAACTCCGTCAAAGCAACTTATAAATAGTTATATGAAATACAGTTGCAAGACAAAGTATGTGAACCCTTTGGGATTACGTGGAGTTTTGCATGAATTGGTCATAAAATGTGCGCTGATCTTCATCTAAGTCACAACAATTTGAAAAACACAGTCTGCATAAAATAATACAACACAAACATTATATGTTTTCATGTTTTTATTGAACAGAACATGTAAACATTCACAGTGCAGGGTGGAAAAAGTATGTGAACCTTTGGACTAAATAAATGATTGACCCTCCTTTGGCAGCAATAACCTCAACCAAACGTTTCCTGTAGTTGCAGATCAGACCTGCACAACGATCTGGAGTAATTTTGGACCGCTCCTTTTCACAAAACTGTTTCAGTGTAGCAATATTCTTGGGATGTCTGGTGTGAATCGCTCTCTTAAGGTCATGCCACAGCATTTCAATCGGGTTGAGGTCAGGACTCTGACTGGGCCTCTCCAGAAGGCGTATTTTGTTTCATTGAAGCCATTCTTTTGTTGAATTACTTGTATGCTTTGCGTCATTGTCCTGTTGCATCACCCATCCTCTGCGGAGCTTCAGTTGGCGGACAGATGGTCTTACGTTTTCCTGCAAAATGTCTTGATAAACTCTGGAATTCATTTTTCCATCAATAACAAGAATCCGTCCAGGCCCTGATCAGCAAAGCAGCCCCAAACCATGATGCTCCCTCCACATGTTTTACAGTGGGGATGAGGTTTTGATGTTGCTGTGTTGTGCCTTTTTTTCTCCACACAGTGTTGTGTGTTTTTCCAAACAACTCAATTTTGGTTTCATCTGTCCACAGAATATATTGCCAGTAGTGCTGTGGAACATCCAGGTGCTCTTATGCAAACTTCAAACGTGCTGCAATATTCGTTTTGGACAGCAATGGCTTCCTCCGTGGTGTCCTCCCATGTACTCCATTCTTGTTTAATGTTTTCCTTATTGTAAATGTGTCAACAAAAATGTTAGCATGTGCCAGAGATTTCTGTACGTCTTTAGCTGACACTCTAGGATGCTTCTTTACCTCATTAAGCATTCTGCGCTGTGCTCTTGCAGTCATCTTTACAGGACGACCATGCCTAGGGAGAGTAGCAACAGTGCTGAACTTTCTCCATTTGTAGACAGTCTGTCTTATCATGGACACATGAACATCAAGGCTTTTGGAGATACTTTTGTAACCCTTTCCAGCTTCATGCAAGTCAACAATTCTTGATCGTAGGTCTTCTGAGAGCTCTTTTCTGCGAGGCATGGTTCACATCAGGCAGTGCTTTCTTGAAACCAGTAAGCCCAAAACTGGTGTGTGTTTTTAAAGGGCAGGACAGCTTTCAGCAACACATCCAATAATACCACACTGATTGGACTCAAGGTTGGCTCACTCCTGGCTCCAATTAGCTCTTAGAGAAGTCATTAGGCTAGGGGTTCACATACTTTTCCCACCCTGCACTGTGAATGTTTACATGTTCTGTTCAATAAACACATGAAAACATATAATGTTTGTGTTGTATTATTTTATGCAGACTGTGTTTTTCAAATTGTTGTGACTTAGATGAAGATCAGAGCACATTTTATGACCAATTCCTGCAAAACTCCACGTAATCCCAAAGGGTTCACATACTTTTTCTTGCAACCATATCTATATACAATCTTGAAAGAGAGCACTCCTCTGTCTTTCTTGAACAATGATTGCGAACCTTGGCACCCCTGATGTTTTGGAAGTACATGTTCCATGATGCCTAGCCAGCTTTAAGCCTGTTGGAGCATCATGGGGCATGTAATCAGGGCCGGTGCTAGACTATTTTGCGCCCTAGGCAAGACCAGCTACTTGCACCCCCTCCGAAAAAGATGGATATAATATATTGCCCCAGCTCTCACATGGGTCTTTTTGCCTCCAGCTCTCACATGGGTATATATGCCCCAAGCTCTCACATGGGTATATTGCCCCTGCTCTCACATGGGTAAATTTGCCCCCAGCTCTCACGTGGGTAAATTTGCCCCAGCTCTCACATGGATATATTGCCCCCAGCTCTCACATGGATATATTGCCCCCAGACTAGCTCACACATGGATATATTGCCCCAGACCATCTCACACATGGATATATTGCCCCCAGACCAGCTCACACATGGATATATTTCCCCAGCAGCTCACACATGGATATATTGCCCCAGACCAGCTCACATGGATATATTGCCCCAGCAGCTCACATATGGATATATTGCCCCAGCTGCTCACACATGGATATATTGCCCCCAGACCAGCTCACACATTGTTATATTTGTCCCCAGCTCATATGGGTATATTTTCCCCCCAGCTCATATGGGTATATTTCCCCCCAGCTCATATGGGTATATTTGCCCCCCAAGCTCAAATGGGTAGATTTTCCCCCAGCTCATATGGGTAGATTTGCCCCCCAGCTCTCACCTCCGACTCCTGTCTGCTCTCACCTCCTGTGCCCCTCCTCTGCACACCACTGTCACGCTGGGTGCTTGCTCTGGGTGCAGCGTGATCATGAAAGCAGCTTGCGGTGGTTGTCCATGCTGAGGGGGCGGGGTTATCCCCGCTTCCCTCACTCTCTATTGGACAGCCACCGCGAGCTGTCTTCCATGATCACGCTGTGCCCAGAGCAAGCACGCAGCGTGATAGATAAGTGACAGCGGGTGGCGGAGGTCTCGGCTGCGCTCTAGGCGGGCGCCTACCTCGCCTAGTGGCACTGCCGGCCCTGCATGTAATATCAAAACATTTAGGGTACCGGGGTTTGCCAACACTGATCTAGGTGAATAATCCAAGCTGATTTAGGCCCGCATCAGATGAACGCAGTCGTGTCGCCACACAGTTTATCGTCCGTCGTAGCATAGAATCATGATCAGTGGAGACCCACACATGAAGTACGTGTGCACCGAAGTGCTCACGCACCACGCAGATGGCAACGGACGCAATTTAGGCAAGAGCGTAAAACCTCTAGGACGGACGTGCAGCGTGCACCATGTCCGCATAGCGTTCTGTGTAAATGATGAGGAGAGGTCAGACGCAGCACATTTGCGATGTCCAGCACCTTGACGCACAAAATGGCTTTTCATATCCTTATGTATCATTTTTCATATTAATTTTGTTTCCCATAATTCCCTTTTTTTTCTACGTCCGTCAACAAAAACGGACCGTGTGGTGTCTACAGTATCTTCCGTCAGTACATCTGTCCGTTGTGCATGCACGCAGAGTGCACTCGGAGTTCATTTGACATTAGCCTTAGTGATGCATACAGGTGATATGATGCACCTCTTAACTGTCCAACGTTTCAGTCCTTTTGGACTTTCCGCAAGACTAGGGTGAGGAAAGTCTACCAGCCATGGAACATCAAACTTTGTTGTGATACATCGTGCCTGCTGTATGTATCGATAAATCCACTTGGCTGATCATCTAGCAGGACCTGTGAGTGTTGTTGTTTTTTCCAAGTCAAAATATCAAAGACTGAAGATCTCCAGGGCATTTATTCTCTTCAGCACATCATGCAGGGTCCATGATGACTATACGAGGAATAAAAGGCAGTTCTCTTGCCCCTCTCAGAAAGCGTGTGAATGCTGACTTGCTGGGAAATAGATTTGGCACCACAGCTGCATTATGTCTGGTGATGAATCCATGCCATAACTACAACCATAATTATTTAGGAGTGTATACACCGCAGCAACTTTGTACAATGAGCAGGACAAAACAAACTAATTAAAAAACAAGTTTGACAGATGGATAAATATAGGAACAGAGGACCCCGCTCAAGTGAGCTTACAATCTAAGAGAAGCGGGGTGACATGCAAAGGTGAGGTTATATTAGAGTTAGCAGAATGAGTCGGAATGGGATGCATGGGAACAGATGACCCATGGAACGGCTGAGATGGCAGCGTACACTGTAGGATTTGGGCTGGGGACCTGATGAAATAGCTAAAGGCATTTCAACATTCTATTTTATTGTTTTGCGTTGTTGACGTTTACTTCTGTCATTTTCCAAGATGAACTATAATAGAACTATAAACTTGTAAATGCAGGGGATGAACAATTAAAAAACAATCAACGCTTTCTAAAAACAAATAATGTAGGTGAGTTTCCTTTCTTCCAGACGGTGTGTGAGTGGGGGTGCAGAATTACTGGCAACTGATTTTTTTTTAACTTCTGTTGTTTTGGAGCATTGTTATACAGATAGACATAGCACTTTACTGAGCATTTTACTGCTGTGGAGCTCTGTGATACACTCATACATAGCATACATTATTATGAGTTCTATCACCTCCTTCAAGCTAACACTAGCGTCAGCACTAGCTTAAAGGAGGTCCTAGCGCTGCGCCCACGTCGCCTTCGAATTTCTAACGGGTTTAAAAAAATGTTAGTGCTTGTTAATTAGCGATTCATAGCGTGAGTTTACTGTGCTTTGCACTCCCTATACCTAACAAGTAGAGCGCAAAGTGCAAGCACAGATTAGCTAGCGTTAGTAACTAGCATCAGGACCAAGTGATCCTAAGAGCTGGCGCTAACGAAAAAGTTACCACCAGCTCAGAGGTGCAGGTATCGGATTGTGCTGCTACAGAATCCGTTACCTGCAGCTCAAATCCCCCCCCCCCAAAAAAAATACATACTCACCTCTCATCCCGCTATGGGAACGGTGGCACGATCCGCTACTTCTGGCGGCCGGGAGTAGAGTTAGACTCGCAAGAGGCGAGATCCTGCTAGGTCACATGAGAAACCTCCTGTGGACTCCATGTAGGAGGTGCTTGGGACGGCGCTTTAGCTCTGCCCCCAGCATCCGCAAGCCTAACGGCAGCTATGGCGCAGGCTGCCGGACTCAGCCCCTGCCCCGTAATCTGCTGGTGAAACTGGGATGCAAAGGGAAAATTAGCGATCGCTAATTCTTCCCTTTAGCGTCACGTTTTTAGTAAGCGGCACGTGATAGCCCCCCATGAGTTTTATTGTTGTGTACCTCTGTCATACTCTCATACACACTGCATATTACTGTGAGTTTATTGCTGTGAAGCTCCGTGATACGCAAACACTGCAGCACACTTTACTGTGCGTTTTATTGCTGTGAAGTTTTCTGATACTCTGAATTCTTTTGATTATTAGAATTATATATTAAATATTACGTTTTCTGATATTAGAATTATTCTTTGCTTCTAGATATGAAGAACATGATGACAGAAAAGGCGGACACAGGGATTTCTGTTTAGAAAAGGTTCACCTGGAAGGTAAGCACTTACTAAATTTTCTTATTCCAAATCCATATTAATATATCTCAGCCCCAAATTAAAGCTTGACTGAATAGCCACGCATAAAAGCCGTGAGAAGATTTTTGTCACAATATCCGGCATATTGACTCATTGATCCATTTGTACTGTTTATAGATTTTTTTGTAGTGTTTGTTGTATAATATTTATTGTTTCGAAGATATAGTCGCTGCTCCTGTCTGCGTTTCTCAAGGCTTTGCTCTCAGATGCAAACTTTTCTGTTTTCACACACTAGCTTGAAATAATGTGTCTGCTACTGATTTTTCCATCTGTATTTGTCAGTACTGACATTATTGAGCACCTGAATCACTCGGTTCGAAAACACGTTGTGATATTTAATTTGAGTAGGAGGTCTCTGCTTTAGGGTAGGTGGCTCTACTTTTGTTTGCGTGACATTTGCTTTTATTGCTGATTGCTGAGATCACCCACATTTTGCTAATTGTTGGTTTCCTACCCAAGCAAAATATTTTACTTCCCAGAATATGATTTCTTCTCATTTCTTTTTTTCCGTAACAAAATTATGTTGTCTTTATTAACAACAAAGTCAATAGTTTCCTCCTTCCACCTCTACTGTAACAATAAATTGCTGTTAATATTTTCCAGACATCGACACTAAAGCCTTGTATTGTGTGTATTGTAGGAACATAATATATTACCTAATCACAAGCAAAAAAACCCGAAGCATAACAAATTGTACATCAGTGTCAACTTACTCTTCATACCTGCTCTTCTGGTAAACAAATTGAAAATATCTTTATCAGTAATTTGGAACAGACAGTTTGGTAATCAATTCAATGCCATAGGTGGGAGTTTTGTTTACATCACTAATATTCATACAATTAACCCCTTTGCTGCAAAGCCAATTCACCCCGTGTGCTGAGCTCATGTTCACCGTTTGTGCTCATCACATTTAAACACTATCTGAAGTCCTGTTTTATTATAGGACCCAGACAAATTATATATCCTTTTCAGTGGAGTCAGCAAATTCAAAATATATCATTACTATGCAGTGGTGTATTTATGTTATATTAACAAAACTTGGTGTATATTAACAAAACTTGTGCACCCCCTAATTTAAATTTGACACACCCTTTCATGTCAAGATCACACCTCTTAACATTTAAACCACACCCTTCCGATTTAGGCTCCACCTTTTCATCTTAGAGCTCCACCTCTTCCTCTCTGTATATTGTATAAACCCACAGAATGTACGGTGTGTATGAGCGTATCACAGAGCTGCACAGCAATAAAACCCACAGAAATGTGCAGTGTGTATGATCATATCACAGAGCACCTCAGCAATAAACCTCACAGTAATGTGCAGTGTGTATGAGCATGAATTTTATTGCTGTGTAGCTCTGTGATACACTCAAACATAGAGCACATTACTGTGAGTTTTATTGCTGTAGAGCTCTGTGATACGCTCATACACACCGCACATTGCTGTGAGTTTTATTGCTGTGTAGCTCAGTGATACATGAATGCCGGGTGGGCCAGAGCTGAGGTTGGGGATTAAAAAGTGAGCGGCATGGTGGCATATTTGCCGCCCCCGGATAGTGCTGCAAAAGTGCCACCTTAGGCCTAGACATGTGAAAAAGTAAATCTATATAAAATAGCAATGAGTCACGGCCTATCTCCTGCTGTTGAGGGCATTATAAGCCCGAAACAGCTGTCCAGGAGTCATTGTATAACTTGCAGTGGCGTAGCGTGGGTTGTCAGCGCCCGGGGCCAGCAAAGAATTGTGCGCCCCCCCCCCAACCTGTGGACGTTATCGATATTGCCCCAGCTCACACATGGATTTGCCCCCCAGCTCACACATGGATTTGCCCCCAGCTCATGGATTTGCCCCAGCTCTCACATGGATTTGCCCCAGCTCATGGATTTGCCCCCAGCTCATGGATTTGCCCAAGCTCATGGATTTGCCCCCCAGCTCACTCATGGATTTGCCCCCCACCTCACTCATGGATTTGCCCCAGCTCACGGGGATTTGCCCCCAGCTCATAGATTTGCCTCAGCTCTCACATGGATTTGCCTCAGCTCTCACATGGATTTGCCTCAGCTCTCACATGGATTTGCCTCAGCTCTCACATGGATTTGCCCCCCAGCTCACTCATGGATTTGCCCCCATCTCATGGATTTGCCCCCCAGCTCACTCATGGATTTGCCCCCATCTCATGGATTTGCCCCCCAGCTCACTCATGGATTTGCCCCCCAGCTCATGGATTTGCCCCAAGCTCATGGATTTGCCCCCAGCTCACTCATGGATTTGCCCCAGCTCATGGATTTGCCCCAGCTCATGGATTTGCCCCCCAGCTCATGGATTTGCCCCACCTCATGGATTTGCCCCACCTCATGGATTTGCCCAGCTCATGGATTTGCCCAGCTCATGGATTTGCCCAGCTCATGGATTTGCCCCCCAGCTCACTCATGATTTGCCCCCATCTCATGGATTTGCCCCCCAGCTCACTCATGGATTTGCCCCCATCTCATGGATTTGCCCCCCAGCTCACTCATGGATTTGCCCCCCAGCTCATGGATTTGCCCCAAGCTCATGGATTTGCCCCCAGCTCACTCATGGACTTGCCCCAGCTCAATGATTTGCCCCAGCTCATGGATTTGCCCCCCAGCTCATGGATTTGCCCCACCTCATGGATTTGCCCCACCTCATGGATTTGCCCCAGCTCATGGATTTGCCCCAGCTCATGGATTGCCCCAGCTCATGGATTTGCCCCCCAGCTCACTCATGGATTTGCCCCCATCTCATGGATTTTGCCCCCCAGCTCACTCATGGATTTGCCCCCCAGCTCATGGATTTGCCCCAAGCTCATGGATTTGCCCCAGCTCACTCATGGATTTGCCCCCCAGCTCATGGATTTGCCCCAAGCTCATGGATTTGCCCCCCAGTTCACTCATGGATTTGCCCCAGCTCATGGATTTGCCCCAGCTCATGGATTTGCCCAGCTCATGGATTTGCCCCAGCTCATGATTTGCCCCCCAGCTCATGGATTTGCCCCACCTCATGGATTTGCCCAGCTCATGGATTTGCCCCCAGCTCATGGATTTGCCCCACCTCATGGATTTGCCCCAGCTCATGGATTTGCCCCAGCTCATGGATTTGCCCCCAGCTCATGGATTTGCCCCACCTCATGGATTTGCCCAGCTCATGGATTTGCCCAGCTCATGGATTTGCCCAGCTCATGGATTTGCCCCCCAGCTCACTCATGATTTGCCCCCATCTCATGGATTTGCCCCCCAGCTCACTCATGGATTTGCCCCCCAGCTCATGGATTTGCCCCAAGCTCATGGATTTGCCCCCCAGCTCACTTCATGGATTTGCCCCCCAGCTCATGGATTTGCCCCAGCTCATGGATTTGCCCCCCAGTTCACTCATGGATTGCCCCCAGCTCCATGGATTTGCCCCCAGCTCATGGATTTGCCCCACCTCATGGATTTGCCCCAGCTCATGGATTTGCCCCAGCTCATGGATTTGCCCCCAGCTCATGGATTTGCCCCACCTCATGGATTTGCCCAGCTCATGGATTTGCCCCAGCTCATGGATTTGCCCAGCTCATGGATTTGCCCCCAGCTCACTCATGGATTTGCCCCCATCTCATGGATTTGCCCCCCAGCTCACTCATGGATTTGCCCCCCAGCTCATGGATTGCCCCCAAGCTCATGGATTTGGCCCCCAGCTCACTCATGGATTTGCCCCCCAGCTCATGGATTTGCCCCAAGCTCATGGATTTGCCCCCAGCTCACTCATGGATTTGCCCCAGCTCATGGATTTGCCCCCAGCTCATGGATTTGCCCAGCTCATGGATTTGCCCCAGCTCATGGATTTGCCCCCCAGCTCATGGATTTGCCCCACCTCATGGATTTGCCCAGCTCATGGATTTGCCCCCAGCTCAATGGATTTGCCCCACCTCATGGATTTGCCCCAGCTCATGGATTTGCCCCAGCTCATGGATTTGCCCCCAGCTCATGGATTTGCCCCACCTCATGGATTTGCCCAGCTCATGGATTTGCCCAGCTCATGGATTTGCCCCCCAGCTCACTCATGGATTTGCCCCCATCTCATGGATTTGCCCCCAGCTCATGGATTTGCCCCCAGCCCTTACCTGGATATTGCCCCAGGCCCCAGCTCCGGCGGGGGTTGAGGGACCGGGACGCAGATGCCGGGCAGCGCGGGAGCGCCTGCCCGGTCTTTAACAGTCCGTCCTGTTAGGTGATGCCGCGCAGCCGGTCACGTGGTCCGGCCAATCAGGTGGTACAGAGACTCCGTACCACCTGATTAGCCGGACCACGTGACCGGCTGCGCACGTGAGCCGCGCAGACTGTTACAGACCGGGCAGGCGCTCCCGCGCTGCCCGGCATCTGCGTCCCCTCAACCCCCGGGCCTAACATCTGCGTCCCCTCAACCCCCGGGCCTAACATCTGCGTCCCCTCAACCCCCGGGCCAGTTTTAGGGGCGCAAATGCGCCCCTAACAAAACTGCGCCCGGGGCCACGGCCCCCCAAGCCCCCCCACGCTACGCCACTGATAACTTGACCTTTGCTTATAATCCATCTAGTATGGCATTGCACTAGCAAGGAGGGTTCTGTGTATAGCAGACCCTAGATGCAAGAAAGTGAGAAATTGCAGACTTCATTTGCATGTCCTACCCAGAGTTCCTTGCTGCACATGGGGAATGTAGCACTTGAGCTCTGTGGGCATAGCAGTTCTCTGAATGGCTGGGATGTGTAAATGTCTTCTACAATTATAAACTTTATTATATATTTATAAAATAGAAATGAAAAAGCTGTCATGGCATTTTGTTTATGGAAATACAAGATTTTAACCAAAATTGAAAAAAAAAAAAGATTTTTCTTGTGTATATTGGTGCTTTGCATTTCATAAGTAATGACTATGTAACAATACATTGTACTTGGGAAAAGACAAGGTGAGTAATGACAGCAACATGGTTTGCTTTGTACATGAAAAGTGGACAATGCCACTGCCTTGGATTTTATAAAAATAGTTTTTTTGCAGCATTTTATATGCTTATCACTGCCTTTAGGTTGAAGGTCTGGTAGTTATTTCTGAGGAGCTCATTTAATTTTTCTCGATGGGCTTTTTGCAGAAGCCTTTTTTCCAGGTGAAAAATGGAGTGCAAACATTACGGTTTGCTGCCAAACCTAGAGTCCAAGTGGTGTATGACTATAATACAGTGCAAAGCATTATTTATACTTCCGAGTTTCATTTATAGACTAAAAACCGAATTAAAAATACAGACTATTATCACAGTAACTTGAGGAATCCTATATATTCATATTCAAACTGTCACATGCACTGACATTTCATTATTATTACGTGTATCATTATTTATATAGCGCCAGTGCTTTCCACATTGCTTTAAAATATAAGGTGAGTAACTAACGCTAACAACATGTTAAATAAAATTTAAAGCAACGTAAATGAGAGGTGTAGAGATCCCTACGTGGATGAGCTTAAATGTTAAATGTCCTGTGTTTAAGTCCAAATTGATGCAGTTTCATTCTGAAGCTCTTTCGGATACCAATGTTTCAGATTTTGGACTTTTGGATATATAATACTCAACCTGTACAATGTAGGTACTAAAATTATATATTTCCAAAGCCTTTAAAATGGTCAGCAGCGCTATAGTGAAAAATGACAAATCCTGTAATCATCATTATAATTGATAAATACACGTTTATCTTCCTTCTCGTCTGCAGGGACCGATTTGGAGCATTATTTTTCATTGCCGATTGCATCATTTGTATTTTATAGAATTCCGCATATGATTATTTAATTAAAAAAAATCAGTTTTTATTTATTTTTCATTCTTTAATATTTTTTTTTAATTTCTGCAAGTAAACATTTTTGTTTACTTACCCATGAGGAATGTAAAAAAAAATCTACTTGTTTTATAATTTTTAATTTTGGTCGTTATCCTTATTTTTTGTTGTGTTTTGTGCGGAGCCTCCTAATAATTATGTCATTGTATCCATCGGATGCGATAAGTCCATGAAACGCTCAATATGTCTGCATTTTAAGACGATAATCAGCTGCCGTAGAAGGTCCCCATCTGGAGAGAAGAGTTCTTTTTACTGAAAGATGTTTTGCCTTTTTTTTTCCGAGAGATCTCGCATTTCATCATCTGTTGAAGTACATATGAAAAGTCAGTGACTCTGAATCCATCTGCTGTTATTATTTTCCACTGATAATTGGCTGGAACAATGAAATGTCTGTGTCTGTAGCCTTTGAAACTGTATACCCTGTTTATTTTTCTGGAGGTCTCATTTCCCTCCCACCTTTTTTTTAATTTTGTTTTTTGTTTTTTTGTTACCTCAAGCTGAAGGCTAATGTTCCTGCTTATTGATAAGTCAGACATGCCACCACCACCACCTTGCGCTCCCCCACCTCCATTTATTCATCAAATAAGTCTGCCTTTTACATGTCATTTATTAATCTTCTGTAATTAATAATAGTGTTCCCTTTTTCCCTCTTTCAACTTTATTTATATTAACTTTCTGCAATCCATTATTTATGATATGTTTGCGGAAAAATAAAATAAATAATAAACCAAATTCCATATTTTAGGTCAAGATAGGTAAAAAAAAGATCTTCAAACTAACTGGGTTATTCAAAGAGCTCCGAATTGTGGTCGAAAGGTAACGGAACGCTGAAATTCAGCGTACACTTACCTTTCCTGGCCATTCAGCTATCCAGAGAGCAGGCAGTTCGCCAAATGTTGGCGAATTGCCTGCACATACGGTGCCTGTTCGAGTGCAGTGAAATCCCCATAGAGAAGCAATGCTTCCTCTATTCAGAGAACACAAACCAGCAGTGAAAAGTTGCCGAATTGCCCTGCGGTTCGGTGGTTTCATTCAACAGGTTTATTCAGGCGAACCCCATAGGCTTCAATGTTAAAAATATTCCCATTTTAATTCAAAATCTAATAAACTGTTTATTCTAATATTCTGCAGTAAAAAGCATTTTTAGATTTTTTTTTTAGGATCTTTCAGGTATTTTTCGGGATTTGTTTGTGAGTTTTTTCCGTTTTTTCTTTTTAAATCGTTTTTTCTGTAACAGCCCTTTTTATTATCATTCATTGGATCATATGTAAATTTCAGACATTTTCGTTCTGTAGTTTCTTTGCAAACAGCGTTTTACTTTTCAAACAGTCAAGCGTTTTTGTGTTTTTTTTTCACTCCTTCGTCTGCGGTGTCAGGTTTTTCCAGCAGCTGCTTTGCGCTTTGATCGGCGGCTGCTCGGGTTTCTCCGGCGTGTTCGGCGGCGTTAATCCAGATGTTTTTGTGGGTTACGGTGTGCGTTCGCGTTTGGTTTTGCGGTGAGAGTTCGTCGGGTTTGCGGCGGCTTTTCCCTGTGCTTCGACAGCCCTGTGGTGCTTGCTGAATACACCGCAGGGTCGCCGAAATGGGATCGCCAAATCGTACCGAATTGAAGAGAACGAAAAGTAATGGAACGTGCGGTGACGTTTCGATTCTCTTTGAATAACCCTGTATGAGCTTGATTAATTCTGTTAGAGGTTTTATCCAGAAAAATACCAGCTGCTTGCGACTGATGTGGTGATATATATATAATTCCAAATGTGTCCCTCACTCAAGGTTTACAAGTCCTTCACCTGGTGCTGCAGCATAAGGATGTTTCACATAAAATTCCACGAAGATGCCAGCACGCCCAAGTTTTTTTGCAAACAATTATAACTGTATTAATCCATATTTTAATGATTAAAATATGGATTAATAAATTTATTCTTTTTTGAAAAAAAACTTGGAGTGCTGGTATCTTTGTGGGTTTTATATATACATATATATAAATATGGACAATAGAGGATGCACTCACGGTCTTCCAAACGGTAAAAAATCTTTATTCAAAACTCACTGAATGAATACCGTCGTTTCGGCTCGACTGAGCCTTTTTCAATATATATATATATATATATATATTTTTTTTTTTATTATTATTATTATTTTTTTTTTTCTTCTAAATATTGGTTGAGTCAGCTGGAAAAAAATTATCTGGAGCCAAAGTTCAAAAAATGCAGCTGGTCCAAAAAGAGCTGGCCATTAAGGCTAGGGTCAGACGAACGCATTTTCGCGTTGTCTGTGAAAAAGTGCGTTCGAACGAATGGACGCATTTTTACACGATAGCGGTCATACGATGCGCATTTGCGTTCGTGATTTTGTACGGATCATCAATAAAACACTTTTTGCATCTGGACGTTATGTTGGCCGGACATTAGCAGTGTCTGACATCTCAAAATCACACACACACGCCGCTATGCGGCCGCAGCGCACTCTGTACGACCGTACTAGCGGTTTGACGTTCTCGACAAAATGCGTTCGTTTGCCACTTGCGTTGCGCGGCCGGACTTTCGTGCGACCGTACTTCGTATATTGGCCGTCATTGTCCGTCATTTGCTGCTAGTGCGGCCGTAATTAAGTGCGCCAGAACGCACGTTTAAAGTGCGCTAGTCTGACCCTAGCCTTAAACGTCGGAAATAGCTTATTTTCAGCCAGCATCATATAGAATTGTGCCTTTTATATACGAATATTGGGCAAATCCAATATTTAAAACTATTTCAGTCTTACTCCGTCTATTTTCCTACTTGAAAATTCATTTTTCAACACATTTTAGCATTTGATTTTTTTTTCAGGAAATCAGCATAGCTATAAATTTGAATTGATAGCCGATATTTTCATAAAAGTAGAGCCATGAAATGATATTAAAAGAAAAAAAGGCTGATAGTGGTTTTGATTTTCGCTATCAGGCAACGTGAATCGAGTTCTGTGTCTTGCTTTTCTTGATCCACAATTACTGGCTAAAATTTGGAGGTTTCTATTTTATTCACTGTGATTTACAAGGTTAGTAAGCAATCGCTGCATGTGTAATTTTCTGACATTTAGATTTAGCACTCTAAGAAGTTTCAGATAGTATCAGTTTATTATTTGGGTCATGTAATGCCCCCACTCTCCTGGCCAAAAAAGTGCTTTCCAATGTAAACTATAAAACTTTCATTGCTGAAAAATGCAGAGTTCTTTTTAGACAGAAACATAGAGATATATGAAGATAGATGAATAAATGGATAGATACAAACTTAAATACACTAGACAGATTGATAAAAACACTCCCTATGTTGAGTTATTCATTTTAAGCTGATTGTGGTTTAAATACATTACAATATCAAACAGTTTGTTGTTCATAAGATATTTAAGGAGTGCTTCCTAGATATTCATAAGAAGATTTAAACAATGTACACTTTTTTCAAAATAAACAAAAAAGATCAATTTATTTAATATATCCTTAATGAATTAAAGTACACACATCTCACAGGAATGTACGCTACGCAAATATCACAAAAAAAGTATTTAAAGGGTCACTGTTATGAGCAGAGCATGTTTTGGTCATTTGAAAGGGTATAATTAATTTTATAGAAGTCAGCATTTTTTATTGCTAACATATCTAATTGGAAAAACGGTGTATTTCTCTTTAAAATGTTCCATTTCTCTCACGTGTCGGCTGGATGCCGCAGAGGGAGCAGATAGCTGTCTTCAAAACAGTCCCCCACTCAGTCAGTGTGTTGCTACATTTCCTGTCAATCACATTGTGAGATACAGCCAGAGCAGTACACTGGCTGAGTGGGGGACCGTCCTGTAGGATGCCTCTCTGCTCACAGTGGTCCCTCTCTCACCTGCGGCATGCCGCAAGTCACATGGGAGAATCTTTGAATGGGGATGTTTTTTCAATTAAATAGGTCAGCAAAAAATGCTAATGTATATGAAGGAAGTGATTTCTTTTCAAATGGACAAAACATGGTTTGCCCAAGACATTGCCACTTTAATCTTATATGGAAAGATATATAGTTACATAAGATACCCTTGCTTAAATAAGAGTCTCATACAAATTGAAAGAAGCAAAAAATAAGAATGTAAATCTATACCTTCAATTTATAAATAACAATGAGATGAAGCATTAAAAGTACTCCCCAATGTCTTGGCTTAGAATGGCCTTCCTCAAGGAAGGAGCTTGGAGGCAGCCATCTTGGAACTACATCACAAATCTGAATCCTTGAGTGTCTGTTCTTACAAGTACTATGATGGGAGAGAAAGGAACATCATCTTGATGTGCATTGAACAGGAAGTGTTATTTTTATCACAGGTTTTAAAGGTTAGAATATAGTAAAACGCAAATAACGCACAGCAATTAAGGAAGATTAAATAGAAAAGTGCAAAATGGAAAGTCACCTTTAAGGCTGGGGTCAGACCAGCGCACTTTTAACGTGCGTTCTGGCGCACATAATTACGGCCGCACTAGCAGCAGATGACGGGCAATGACGGACAATATACGATGTACGGCCGCACAAAAGTCCGGCCGTGCAACGCAAGTGGAATTTGAACGCATTTTTCTGAGAACGCTGAACCGCTAGTACTGAGTGCGCAGCTGCGGCGTGTGTGCGTAATTAGGAGATGTCAGACGCTGCTAATGTCCAGCCAACATAACGTCCAGACGCAAAAAGAGTTTTATTGACGATCCGTACAAAATCACGCCCGCAAATGCGCGTCGTCTGCCCGTTTTTGCGCATTCCGTGAAAAAATACGTCAATGCGTTCGGACGCACTTTTTCACGTTCGCGGGGAAAAATGCTTTCGTCCGACCCTAGCCTTAATGTCCACAGACAAAAAATAAACACAAAAAGAAAAAAGCATGGTTATCAATAATCAAATATGTGTAGTTAGTAGGCACATATTGCAAAAGGGGGACTAACGAGATAATGGAGTAAAAGGAGGGTGAAAAAATATGGGAGTGATCTGCAGTACATATCCAAAATAGGTTTGTGTGCGTAAACACATTTTATTCCATGCCCAAGGTCATTTTGATGTTTTTTATGTAGATGGCAATGTGACATACTCCCCATGTGAGGACAGTGTCATATTCTCAAGACCCTCCCCTCATGTCTGAGATATGACTACAGCAGACAAACAGATTGCATCTGTCAGTGCAGGGTTAATGGGTATTTTCAGTACTAAAGTGGACACTACAAGACCAAACATATCCACATCTGGTGGTCTAAAATCAAGTCTAGGTGACCCACATTTTGACTGAACCAAAACCAGTAGCTGAGTAGGGCAGACTTCTGTTGACAAGGACTAGTCCTATTGAGATCAACTCTCCTTCTGGATACCTACAGATCCAGACCTGGAGGTAGGTGTGAACATGGTGTAACACATCATATGCCGAGAGTGAATCCACAGTAAAGCTCTTTTTCCAGGTATTCCTGGTTTTTAGCATGAATAGTTGACAACATCTGTGCAATGTCACCCTTGGGTCTAAAAATCCAACAGGGTTCTTGAGATACATATGAGTGGTGGGGACTCATCAAGGAACTTTTCCCACGTTCTCTCTTTTATTGCAGCTTCCAGGGGGCTCAAACCGAGTCTTCCCTAAGGATTCAGCAATTGGTGATAGATGGAAGGTTTTAACTACCCCAACATCTTTCTCCCTTCACCCTATGAGCAACCACCTGAAAATCACATGGCATGAGGTTAGCAATATGGCCACTGGGCTCTCAGCTTCGGTGAACGAGCATGAAATCAATAAAAGCATAGCATTGTAGATGGCGCTGGTCTTCTGGGACCCAACCTCATTTCACACAGCAGTGGAACCAAAGTGAAGCGAAAAATGTTGAAAGGACTCCAGTGTCACCATGCTTTGTGATATTAGACATTTCCTATGAGGATCGTAATGGAATAGAAGACAAAACTACATTACTGTAGATTGAGAGACAAACAGCATAACAAAGGAAAATGTCTATTCACTAGAAAGGCTTTTGCCATGCAAGGATTGATCATGTGTACAAGTTTAATTTTTCTTAAAGAGACAATGTAACCATGAGACAAGGTTTATTTAAATGGTCCTCAGTATTCTCCCGCCCCTGTCCCTGAGTGCTGAAACAGCCATTTAAAGCAGAGGTCTACCCTCTGGTGTTGATCAGCAGCCCCTGGGCAGCCTTCTAGGAGTAGGATTATTTATAATTTAGAGCTACTAGTCTTTTTTTATTTCTTTTACCATAAAATTTACAGATTACACCAGTATTTGGGTCATGTGATTCAATTTCTTTCAAGGCCAGAAAGGTTTCCTTGGCTTCCTGCTCAATGAACCAGCAGATTCATCGATACCTCTCAGTATCTCTGCTTAGAGAAG
The DNA here is from genome assembly GCA_009667805.1 of Leptobrachium leishanense. Lineage (NCBI taxonomy): Eukaryota > Metazoa > Chordata > Amphibia > Anura > Megophryidae > Leptobrachium > Leptobrachium leishanense. Next base: position 126,058,758 of record CM019070.1, on the reverse strand, counting down.
CAGCTGTAATTTTCACTAGTCGTGCCACTGCTGGTCATCAAGGGGCCAATACTATACCGCTTCCTGTATCGAGGAATACATTTTTGTGAAAGAGTCAACTTTTTTGGTGTATAACAATGTTCTGGGTCGTATTATACAAACACCATCCAGTCATGTTGTCCTGGAATTCACCACAAGGTGATAGAGACAAGCTGCCGAGACAAGGTTGAAGCTGCTGGAGGTTTTGGTGAGCAGAGAGTTAACTCATTGCTATAACAGAAGAAACACAGACCAATGGCTATGCTAGAGGAAGCCCAGAGGCAGAGCGAAATGCGTTGCATGTCCCACAGGCTAGTCATGTGATTGAGCACATAGGCTGGGGGCCTAATACTAGTGGTGTGCCACACATGTGATTGTGCTGGCAGTTGGAGCTTTCTATATTTCAAACTACATGATACAGTACAGTTGTGTGAAAAAGTGATCTTTTATTGTTTTGCATGTGTAGCGCTCACTCCCGGGGAAGCCGCTGAATTTAACCACCGGTTAGTCTCTCCGCACTAGGGAATAAATATACACCAGCACTGTTGTGGATTTTATAAATTATATACTTTACTGGTCTCAATAAAGCGGCATATATAATGTAAGCACGGTATATAGAAAACAGGATTTCGTAATGCGAGAAACGCGCAGCGGTAAAAGAAAAGTTTAACCCCTTCGTCTCTGGAGTGTAAGTCCCGTGCAGGTTATGTCACAAAAAGTGTGTGTGTGTGAGCTCAGGTACCCAGGTACTATATTCGACTGGCCAGTGAATGGATTTAATAAATCTTCGACTAGTCACATTGGGGCCCTGTAGATTTAAGCAATACTGCAGCGTGCTTCGTTAAACTTTGGCGGATGGGTGAGAGGCCTTCCAGGCCACAGTCAATCTGTTCCTCTGCCCGATCAAGGATGTTTCTCTGCTGGATTATACTGGGACCCTGTGCCACCGGATCCGCTTCTCCTGCTTGTCCGTCTTCTACAACAAGATCTACGGCCTACCGCCTGCACTCTAAGTGGAACATCGCGGTCTCCTTACTCGGGGTCCAATCTGGAACTCTGTGTCTGTGCAAAACCTCTCAGCGGTGGATTACTAGGTCTCTGGCAAGTCACTGTATCGATCCCCAGCGTCGGCAAGGCAGCGCCTGCTCTCCGGCCTGGTAACAATCGCTCACAGTCTCACGTGCGTCTTACTCTGTTCACCGCTCGGCTCACACTGGCTCTCCTTCTGGCGAGGCTGCAGATGTCCTTTCCTCCTTCCCCACCCACTTCCTGTCTCTGCCCCAAAGCATGCTGGAAAACGTAGTCCCATTGTGTCCAGTATAGTTTACATTGCGCTTGTCTCCCTCTGGTGGCCAAACCCGAGCAATACAGCAACAGAGTTTTAAACAGCGCTACACACGTTTGTCACACGTTAATGTGTCACACGTTAAATATTAGTCAGAGAGAACACGGGTAAACACAACATGCAGTTTTTAAATGAAGGTTTTTATTATTAAGGGAAAGAAAAATAAATGTTCCACGATTCTGATGAACAATCAGAGCACGCGTATCAAACTCCGCCCCCCAGATGTTGGTGGCCTACAATTCCCAGAATTCTTTGAATGTAATAGATGGGCAGAGAATCGTGAGAGTTGCAGTTCAGAAACATCTGGGGTCCGGTGTGTGACAGTCCTGTGTTACAGAAAAATGTCCCTTTAACATATGTTGTCACTTTGCGCACTTTAATAATGCTCTATTGTTTTCCTTTATTTCCATTTTACCTGTAGTGACAAGTGTCCCTATTGATGATGTTCAGTCCCTATGTTGCAACCAAATCCCTTTCGCCCTTGGTTTAGGTGGCTGTCCTGTATATTTTGGAGTGTGTAACAGAGCTGTAAAGCAATACACCTCTTAGCAGTTGGTCTATATTGGGTAATAAATGTTGTTAGAAATTATTTGGTGTAAAATACATTGGTCTTGTTCAGAATATTTTTTTTTTATTCTTTTACACATGCTCACCTGGAAAAGTCCTGTTAGGTCGGGTGCACACTAGGCGTTTTTTGTGCACACTAGCGTGCGTTAAAAACGATGCACCCGTGCGTTAAAAATGACGGAAGAGATGGTAGACGCCAGATGATGCGCTGTATTTGCCGCACGTCGTAAAAACTGAATTTGAGTTGAATGAAAAAAAAAAAAGCTGGCCTACCCAACGTGCCTGGTGTCGCTAGTGCGCAGGTGCACTAATTTGACTGCACACGACCGTTCAAGTGCGCAGGCGCGCTGCATTTGACATTCAGCACGCGGCCAACGTCGTGTCAATGCTAGCGCAACAGCCTTGGTGTTTCCATGATGGACGTCTTCAGCGCGCGTTATGCAATGCGCGCGTTATGTGTGTGTGTTCCTCTCTATCTGTGTAATTATATGCTACAACGCACGTCATGAAGAGGGTCCTAACGCGCGTTAGTGCGCACAAAAAAAAGCCTAGTGTGCACCCGGCCTTAAAAGTCAGAGAATAGCTTTGTCTCTGTCCATGCCTGCAGCGACTTTCCCTAAAATGTAAGGGTACCTCTCTGAGAGGTGTATGGAGTGCAATGCTGTATAAATAACAATCAGTCCACAAGCGAGGCTGCGGCTGCTCTACCTCGCAGTCCTGCAGGGATTGGGGCAGCCGGAGGATCTGGGAATCATTCTACATGTTGAGCTATTTGGAGAGCCCTGAATATAGGAGTTGGGCTGCACTCAATCAGCTGCCGTACTGTCATGACGCGGGGCAGGTAGAATTCACAGCAAGCATGTGAGTGGAGCCAGTTACTCATTTGCTGAGTGTTTGTGTTTATGCAAAAGGGGCCTCTTCCTGCATATTTAATCTAGAGAAAGGCAGTGGCTTTTGTTGTGTTTAGACCACATGCTTTCAGTCCTTCCGTACACTGACGCTTGTGTGAGAGCACACAGAGCCAGGAAAGTCACATTTCTGCAGTGTTTATTTTTTATTATACTTCTTTTTTGTTTTATTTTATTTTTTTCTAACGTCTCGCTCAACTTTGTGCATACTTTTTTACTTTTTTTTTTACTTATGGGGATATACACATGCATGCAACATTTATCACAGTCTGGGTCTTCACATGCATGGGTAAGTGTTACTCTTTACTTTTTTTTATACTGTGTGTTACTTTTTTTTTCTTAAAAAAAAAAAAAAAATCCTCCCGCTGGCACTTCTGTTTAGTATGGGCTGCGATCACTATTAATTGAAAAAATAAATAAACTTCACCAGTGCATGAGAACGTACGTACACATGATACACAAGAGGATAAAAATATTCTATGTTTTATCTTTGTTTATGCTTTGACATAGAAGTGCTACCTCCACACAAAAAAAGCACAAAAAACATTATTTAAGGAAATCTTGTTTTGTGACTTTGAAGAAAATGATTTCATTGTTTGCAAACAAAAAAAAAAACCCTTTCAAAGAGCACTGAAAGCTGAGATCAGCGGGGAATATCTGTTCGGAGTCCTAGGGAAGTGATCGGTGTGCAATATCCTGGGATAAGCAACATTGAATAATGTTTTTTTTTTTTTTAAATAATAATAATAATAATAATTAAAAAAATAATAACAAATTGGAGGCAAAAGTCAACTTTTCATTGAAATGGGATTGAGTCCTGATACAGCAGTGTATGGTAGAGGGCAGTGAGCGCTACTACAGGGAATGTGATGTGAGGGAAGAAAGTTGTGACAGTCCTTCCTCTCTGGTTTTTGGTGACATTCCTCCCGAAGAAGTGGGCTTGTCCTGTACGTATTCTTGTTAACCCTATGATGGCCATATAGCCTTAAAAGCGCTGCAAGTTCCGTCGTGGTACGCACTTCCATCACTTTCCTTCACCAGACTTAATAGTTTAATGTTGCATGTGTGTGTATATATTTATTTTTTAATTTTTATTATATTATTTTTACTGTATTTTACACGCCGACCTTGTGACTTCATTCTAAAAATTTTTTTTACTGCATTTAAAATTTTGGATTACTATAAAATAAACAGCAAGTAAAAAAAAAAAATATATAAATTTGATCGATTTCATGAGAATACTATTTTAAACAAGTCTTTACGTTCATCGATTACTTTTTTAAATCCTTGGAAAGTTTTGAGGGTTCACGTTTCGAACATCCTGTTTAACTCTTTCATCGCCATTGCTGAATTACTCATCTAAACAGAAGGGTGTGCTGTTACACCACGTGTGAGACGTGTTCCTAAACCAGGAGGCAAAAGAAAAAAAACACATGAAAAGCCACCCAAAAAAACTGTACCGAGATCCTTATCAATATGTATAGAAAGATCTAAAAAATTTATGTTTTGCCAAAAATAAATAAACAAATAATAAATATAATGCAAACCATAATTATGTTTTATCCTTTTAAATTAGGGATGTTTTTCTCTGTTTTACAAAAATCTATTTTTTACTGGAAGCAAAAAAAAGGCATTTTGTAAGAATTTAGTCTGTCAAAGCACCTTGTATGATTAGCGCTTTTGTATTCTTAAATTTTGATTGATAGAGATAATCGTTTTCATGTAAAACTACAGACAGGTACTTTAAGTGAATGTGACAATAGCTATTTCCATTTCTTTTCACTTTTTTTTCCTTTTTGTTGTGCGTGGGGGTGAGCTGGGCATCCGTGATTATTAACTCTTTTTACACGGAGGAAAATCTTAAAACAGAATTATTTAAAAAAAAAGAAAAAGAAATTAATCTTAATTGTTTCCGAAATAAAACCCCTAAATATTATGTTCTGTTCAAGTAATGTAACGGCAATAAAAGGACAGCTGTAAAATCTATCCTCTTGATAATGACCAAAAATTCCACTTTTATTGCACGATAAGAGAAGATTCTCAATTAACGTAATAAAATGACACTAAACGCGTGTCGCAGCTTCCTTTCTGAGCGAACCCCTCCACCGCAATGGTGAGAAGAAAGACCAAGTTACCACATCATATTAAGAGATATGATGAGCAGTATAATAAATGAAATTGTATCCTTGCCCAGTGTTTCATCTGCCCTTGAATGGAGTGATAGACAAGAATATGAGGTTAATTAAAACCAGGGGGGTCAGATGAGTTGACGGGGTATGGGGGGAATGCGGAGACAATCCTTAATTTTAAAGTGCGCTGAATAGATTAATTTGGTAATAACTTTATTCTCATTCATACATATCACCAACTCGTTATCTTTTACGTGTGGAGTAAGTCAATGAGCGGGGACACATTTAGGCATTGTAGACATGGTGACATTAGCGTTTGATGTCCAGGCATGTTGGTATTCGACTTGCAAATTGTGTAATTTGTGAACTTTGTGTTGCGTTTTTTAAAATGTATTTTTACATCAACCAATATCTCACATGGAAAGGTTAAAGGAGTTAAGATGTTGCGTCTTATATGTAGAGTAAGTCAAGCTGAGGTGTTCTTGAGGTGTTGTACACACGGTGATAGTACCGTTTGATGTCCAGTAGTGTTTGGATCCATTGGAATTGAACTTACAAAAATTGTGAACTTCGTGATTGTTTTTTTTTTAATATTGGCTTTATTTATTTTTTAAAATGTATTTTTGCTTCAAAACGGCAAATATTCCATATTGGAAGACACAAGGTCATTCGAAATACACTATAGTGTCTATTCACTAAAAGGTGAAACTCTGGAGAACTTTTGGAGAAGTGAAAATTCTAGGTCAAAATAGCCAAACCATAACAATTCTCCCATTTATCTCACTTTCCAAATCGGCTATTTTGACCAAGAATTTTCATTTCTCCAAAAGTTCTCCATAGTTTCACCTGTTAGTGAATAGACCTGTAAGTCAACAGGTGGACTCATTAACTTATTGATTTCCCTTGATATCCCTTTGATACCTCCAGCGGACTCCAACAGAAATTCAGGTGGCAAATTCCACCTGTTGGTTGCCGGCCTCTTATTTAGGCAGTACCATTGACAAATCTGCTTAGAAATGGAGAATTCCGAAGGGGGGGGGGGTATTTCTGGATGTTCTCCTTACTTTTGTCTATTTTAGGCCTGGTTTCTGAACCTTAAACTTCATTTGGTGGCATTTGGCAAATCCTTTGATGGTTTCTTTCATTACATAATGTAATCAAAATGCATATGTCTTGTAAAACACAAGTAGACTTCTTAGATTGATCTGGACTCTGGTGGTACAAATTGTATTTTGAGTTTGAGACTCTGGTATAACCGCCAACACATACACCTGTTATATTTTAATAATTCTATTTTTTATTTCAAGAAAAAAAATTGCAACCTTAGTAGTAGTGCATCTTCTGAAATTTTGTCTGCCGACACCATCATCCCTCATGTCATATAGAATATTTATTTGAATAGGTGTTTTTTTTTTATTATAACATATTAACCTGGATTCATGTTATGTTTTTCGCTGCATGTTTAGTTTTTAGTGTTCGGAATGAGTTAATCAAGCCGATCTAAAAATGAAAGAAAAAAGAAAACATAAATTTACATACATCAATTTGCCTCAAATAACACAATTGTTTTTATTGTATTCAATACCCTGCAGTTACTCAACACTACTCAATATTCAATTTAAAATACCTATATGGACCTCTCAGGGTCAAGTAGATGGTACCTATTATCAGGGTAATTCAAAGAGATTCGAAAAGTCACCGCACGTTCGGTGACTTTTCGTTCTCTTCAATTCGGTTCGTTTTGCCGATCCCATTTCGGTGACCCTGCGGTGTATTCAGCAAGCACCACAGGGTCCCCGAATTGCAGGGAAAGGCCGCCACAAACCCGACGAAAACTCACCGCAAAACCCAGGGAATGCACGTCGAAAACCCGCAAAAACTAATGGATTAACCCGACACCGCAGACGAGTGAAGTGAATAAATTCGGAAAACCGTTTGCTTGAATGTTTGAAAAGTGAAACGCTGTTTGCAAAGAAACTACTGAACGAAAATGTCTGAAATTTACATATGAGGTCCAGGGAATGATAATAAAAAGGGCTGTTACAGAAAAAATAAGTAAAGTTTAAAAAAAATAAAATTGGACTTTTTAAAAAAAAATACAGAAAAATGCTTAAAATATCCTAAAAAAATCTATAAATAGACTCTTTACTGCAGAATTTTATAATGAACGGTTTATTAGATATTGAATTAAAACGGGAATATTTTTAACATTGCCGCCTATGGGATTCGCCTGAATAAATCTGCCGCATAAAACCACCGAATTTCAGGGCATTAGGGGAACCTTTCACTGCTGGTTTTTGTTCTCTGGATAGCCGAAGCAGTGCTTTTTTTATGGGGATTTCACTGCCCTCGAACAGGCACTGTATGTGCAGGCAATTCGCCAGGATTTGGCGATGTGCCTGCTCTCTGTATAGCCGAATGGCCAAGAAAGGTAACCAAACGCTGATTTTCAGCGTTCGGTTACCTTTCTCAAGAAATTTGGATCTCTTTGAATTACCCTGTATGTCTTCTCATTTAGTTATTCCAGTGTAATAATATTATGATAAAATAAAAGTCGGAAAGAAAATTCGATATATGTTTGCATTGGCAATTTGGCATAAACCCAAGCTGTATTTACAACCTTTTCTTCTTGAAATACTCCTGAAGCTGCAATAGGAGTAAGAAAACAAATAGCACTAACATTTCTGTAGAACTTTGTAATGTAATATGGGGAAGTAAAACATCTTAAGAGTGGCCCAAAGTTTTGCGATGACAGAAAGGTGCATAGAAGTGTAGAAAAGGCCCAGGTGAACTAAAAGGTTTACTCTATTAAATATAGAGCTCCTGTTTGCCCTTACATACAGTCATGGCAGAAATTGTTGGCACCCCAGACATATTTTCAAAAAATCAAGTATTTCTCACAGAAAAGTATTGCAGTAACACATGTTTTGCTATACACCTGTTTATTCCCTTTGTGTGTATTGGAACAAAAAAAAAAAAGGGAGGAAAAAAAGCAAATTGGACATAATGTCACACAAAACTCCAAAAATGGTCTGGACAAAATTCTTGCCACCCTTTCAAAATTGTGGATAAAGAAGATTGTTTCAAGCATGTGATGCTCCTGTAAACTCACCTGGGGAAAGTAACAGGTGTGGGCAATATAAAAATCACACCTGAAAGCAGATAAAAAGGAGAGAAGTTCACTTAGTCTTTGCATTGTGTGTCTGTGTGTGCCACACTAAGCATGGACAACAGAAAGAGGAGAAGAGAACTGTCAGAGGACTTGAGAACCAAAATTGTGGGAAAATATCAACAATCTCAAGGTTACAAGTCCATCTCCAGAGATCTAGATTTGCCTTTGTCCACAGTGCACAACATTATCAAGAAGTTTGCAACCCATGGCACTGTAGCTAATCTCTCTGGGCGTGGACGGAAGAGAAAAATTTATGAAAGGTTGCAACACAGGATAGTCCGGATGGTGGATAAGTAGCCCCAAACAAGTTCCAAAGAAATTCAAGCTGTCCTGCAGGCTCATGGAGCATCAGTGTCAGCGCGAACTATCTATCGACATTTAAATGAAATAAAACGCTATGGCAGGAGACCAAGGAGGACCCCACTGCTGACACAGAGACCTAAAAAAGCAAGACGACAGTTTGCCAAAATGTACTTGAGTAAGCCAAAATCCTTCTGGGAAAACATCTTGTGGACAGATGAGACCAAGATAGAGCTTTTTGGTAAAGCACATCATTCTACTGTTTACCGAAAACTGAATGAGGCCTACAAAGAAAAGAACACAGTACCTACAGTGAAATATGGTGGAGGATCAATGATGTTTTGGGGTTGTTTTTGCTGCCTCTGGCACTGGGTGCCTTGAATGTGTGCAAGACATCATGAAATCTGAGGATTACCAAAGGATTTTGAGTCGCACTGTAGAGCCCAGTGTCAGAAAGCTGGGTTTACGTCCAAGATCTTGGGTCTTCCATCAGGACAATGACCCCAAACATACGTCAAAAAGCACCCATAAATGGATGGCAACAAAGCGCTGGAGAGTTCTGAAGTGACCAGCAAGGAGTCCAGATCTAAATCCCGTTGAACACCTGTGGAGAGATCTTAAAATGCTGTTGGGAAAAGGCGCCCTTCCAATAAGAGAGACCTGGAGCAGTTTGCAAAGGAAGAGTGGTCCAAAATTCCGGGTGAGAGGTGTAAGAAGCTTATTGATGGTTATAGGAAGTGACTGATTTCAGTTATTTTTTTCCAAAGGGTGTGCAACCAAATATTAAGTTAAGGGTGCCAACAATTTTGTCCAGCCCATTTTTAGAGGTTTGTGTGACATGATGTCCAATTTGCTTTTTTTCCTCCTTTTTTTTGTTTTGTTCCAATACACACAAAGGGAATAAACATGTGTATAGCAAAATGTGTGTTACTGCAATAATTTTCTGTGAGAAATACTTGATTTTCTGGAAAAATGTCTGTCGGCCATGACTGTAATTGAGCAGATGCAGGTGTCAGCCTCTGCCCAGTTATTTTTTTTTTTTATTTCAGGTGAGCTTACTCACCTTATCTCCCTCGGAGATGTTCCTCCTATTCAGCTCTGGGGCTTCCGAACCTGGAAGTCTCTGTAGTTTTGCTTCACAATTTGCGTGGCTATGCAAATTGTACAGACTAGGATCCGTCGACTTTTCAACGCTAGGGACTTGCACGTGTTATGTACTCACGTTCCAAAGCACCTGCTCTGAACGATGGATCTGAACTGCACACACATGCACAGAACCGATCCATCGGCTGCCTCTCTGATAACGTTCGATAGTGCAAAGTGGCCTCAGGAAGGGTCTCTATTGTCTCTGTGCGTGCTGACATCACTAGTGACCTATCTGGTAACCAGTAGCCTGGAAATTTGAAATCCCTGCTGTTGATGATGCTGGGTGGGTTGGAGGAAACACATCTGCTTCACCTAGCGTTTTCACCCGATTAAGACTGCAGGCAGGGGGATGGGGGGCGCTCCTCACATCCTTGCCACTTTAAAACACTAAGGTTTATATTACAAAGCTAACAGGGAAAGCCTACGCCTGCAGGTTTCCCCATAGTGTCCCAAATTTAGCGTTAGATCAGGGGCAGGCGCTACTTCAGCACCTTGCCCCAGAATGCAGTGCTACTCTCAATATCTGCAGTAGCACTTTCATGGCACTGTGAGTATAACCACCTGGAGTCCATAGGACTCCATAGAGGATTGCTCTGCCGGGCCGCAAGCCCTACACAATCTCTCTCTCGCGTCTCAGTCTGCTCGCAGCCAGGAGACGCAGTGGATCGGGCCGTGGTTATCGCCACGGGATGAGAGGTGAGTATTTGATTTATTGGGGGTGGTGCTAAATGAATCTGCAAACGCGGAATTAGTTAGCACCAACTTTTCAGTTTTTCTGAATTTTTGTTTAGACCACGTTGAAATAATTTGGCGCTAGGACTTTGTAATACCTTGCTTATCCTAACTACTTACTAATTGCTGATTGCGCTCACCATGTTCAGTATAGGATGCGCAAAGTACAAGTTCGGTTTTCTAACGGGTTTAGCATTAATGTAATGGTATGTAATATGGGGGGGCATGTGTTAATGTCCTTTATCCTAGCGTTGACACATAAATATCCAAACGCTACTGTTAGCATTCTGAATGTATTACAGCCCTATAACGGTCAGGATGAGTTGAGTAGAGTACTTCTTTAAAATCGTGAGGAATTTGAGTAATAATCCGTTTTCATAGTATATGTTTATGTATGAAAAGTAATTAGGGTGGTTTTAGAATTTCAGTTTTTCCAGAAACCGTTATACTTTGCATACGAATCCACGTTTGGTGGAACACTAAAATCGAAGGAGGACATGGTCCAATCTGTAGATCTCTTGAAGTGTTGACAACTTCTGGCCATCTGAGCCGACTCGGCAGAGAAAGACTACTTCTAACAGGTGGCCTTTCTTACGGAGCGCTCGCTTGAAAAGTATAAACACATCTTATTAGAAAAATAACTAAAAAGGATCAGGTTATATCAAATTACAAATCCTGCTCCGATAATACCCACGGGAGATGCAATTTCTTGATGTTATCCCTTTCGGAAAGAAAAAGAAAAGAGGAGGTGGAAAGGGGGAAAATATGGAACTGTTCTACAGACCTTATATGGTTGGAGCCAGACAACTTCACAGAAATATCTTATTCAGACTTAGGTCTTCAGAACACAATTATGCATTATTTGGTTGATTGACTTAATTTCCTGTTTACGTTTGATTGTCGAAACCACATTAAAAAAAGTTTCCACATTCAAAGTTGTTTTTTTTAAAATATGTTTTAGCACTCTAGCTGCTAGAAGGTTGACTCAGTTAACCTGCTCACTGCTGATCAGATCACAGAGACAAAACAAATACACTGCATGTGTCTGTCTTTAAATCACAAGCTGTGCAATCCCCTATGCTACAGCACGCCGTGATATCACTTAAATTCCAGTAATGTATAATTAGAATCTAGTGGCTTTAGTTTTTTTTTTTTCACATTTTGATTTCTTTTTATACTCTAATATTAACTACAGTATGGCCTTGAATATCAAGTGATGTGCACCATGCTTTACTGCCAAGTCAAGGTAATGGTATGCAGATAGTGTCTGGACACAAGGGCATGACTGTGGTTGTTGGGGGAAAAAAAGAACGAACAAAACCACTGGAAATGCTACTCTTTTGTTAGTTGAGTTTTTTTTCCGCATGTACTGCACGTGATATCATTGTACAATGTGCCTGGAGAGTTGCTTTCAAGTTGAATTTTTCAGCTCCGTTCTATTTTGCATCCTTACAGGGTTATTCAGGGAGAGCCGATCTAGCCCCGAAATTGCACCGACCAGTGAATTTCCCCGTACGGTGCAATTTCGTGGTCATTCAACTATTCAGAAAGCAGGCAGTTTGCCAAATTTGGGGGAATTGACAGCAAATATGTTGCCTGTTTGACGGCATTGAAATCCCCCATAGAGAAGCAATGGTTAATCTATTCAGAGACACCGAACAGCAGAGAAATACCCTGGTGGTCAGTGGTTTCATTCGACAGGTTTATTCTGGCGATTCCCATAGGCTTAAATATTAAAAATATTCCTGTTTTTATTCAATATCTATCAAATCATTTATTCTTTTAATCTGCAGAAAAAAGTCTTTATTTTTTAGGCTGTTTTTGGGATTTTTTGGGAAAATTTTCTCAGATTTTTTTTAAAAAGCGTTTTTCCTGTAACATACTTTATTATTATTATTCATAGAACCTTATATGTTAATTCCAGACATTTTTGCTCGTAGTTTTTTTTTTGCAAACAGCGGTTTCAGTTTTGACATTTTCAAACATTTTTTTTTATTGTTGCCCCATTCGTCGGCTTGTCAGCTTTTTCCGGTGGCTGCTCGGCACTGTGTTCGGCGGATCGTCTGCTTTTCCAGATGCGTTCAGCGGGTTTGTGGCGGCTTACCGGTTCCGATCCAATAATTAATTGGACCCGATAATTTCTGCAGATTTTTTTTTTTAAAAAAAAAACCCGCAAAACTGTCAAAATTATCGGATCTTATAATTACGGGGGTTTTGCAGCGTTTTTTTTTTTTTTTTTTTAGATCCGCAGTTTTGCGGCAGTTTTTCCCTGAACTTTGGGGACCCTGCAGTGAATGCTGAATTGAAAGCAGGGTCTGGGAACTTGATTCTCCAAAGTGCGGGGAACGCGAGAGCACCGAAATGTCGACGACATTTTGGCGCTCTCTGAATAACCCCTTTAGTGTGCATCGTTGGTGCGCTTTCGTGAATCCCATAGCTTGTACTGGATGCCTTAGGTAGTAGTAGTAGCTATTACAGGCATTCCAAGTCACACGCTATTCATAAAACTAGTACAACTGCCTCAAAAAAACTCTGAGCCCCAAAACAAATCTTTAAACAGTGGGAATAAAATAAACAAATTATATTTATTCCTAAACTTTCGGTGAAGTCGTAAGATGGATCCGATACCACCTCTTGCCTCTGTTGAAAGGCTATACAGTCAGTAGTCCATCTGTGACCTTCTGTCACGGGTTTGCTTTACCAGCGATGGGATCACATAGCAACACACAATGGAGCCCTATCAAACATGGATGTTGCTAATCCAACGATAATTGTTACTTTTTTGTGCTTGACATCACTTGGCCTTCTGTAACCTGCTAACAGTAATGGGGTACCACTAGCAGTATTTAGGTTGGTTGTGAGTCACACCCCAATACTTTTAATAGAGCCCTTTAGAGTCACCTTTTTGTTCTGTAAAATGCATAGCTTGTGACAGCAGGTAAGAACCAGTTGGCCTTTGCAAATTAATAATTTGTTTTAGAAAATTCTAATATTTCCACAGTTTGAAGAATTTTTCGGTTATTCACAACCTTTTTCTGAGAAAACCTCTTGTTTAAATTTTTTCCTACACTGGAGATGTTTTTTCTGACGGAGTATGAACAATCATAATATATCACATACCAACTGAGCCACTCTAAAATGTAAAGATATCAAATTAAATGGCACGTTAGCTTTCCAAAATCTTTGAGGTTTTCACTGAAACATACATCAATGATTTGGAGACTTGTAGTTTTCCTTTGTCTTTCTTTACCAGTGTCCACATTGATAATTTCCTTTTATTTATCTGATTTGTCTAATTTGTTTTAGATCTTGAGTAAATACCGGTAGTATGGGTTTCTTGGTTGCATAATGTGTGTTTTTTTAACAATTCAAAATGGCTGTTATCCAAGATGGGCTGTGGTTGGCAATTTTCAGAAATTCAACAGTTAGCATTGCAAAAAAGACATTCGTTGTCTCCGTTGAATATAGTCAAATTCAAGTCCTGTCTCTGAAATTTAAGGATTATACAACATCTTCTTACAGTTGTCTAAAAGTAGGAATCAAAGACGTGGTAATATTTAATATACATCCTGTCAAGAGATGTTTGATAAGGAGTGTCAGTTTGTTGTGTTGAAGTTGAGAAATAAATCATAGCTGTCACTGTAGCTGAGATATTGTCTTCCATGTAAAAAAATCATTTCTACTTTCTATCTAGAGATTGTCATTTAAATTTCAGTGGGGTTAATGACATGAAAACTGACCATACTGGACTAAACAGCAACTGGATTGGGTATCATTAGCCTTGAAGAAATCATCCACAAAAGAAAACATCACCAAGTCTACATTAAACCAATGTATGAGATATTTGAACTACCAACATTTCCGAACTACTTAGATCTGGGACGTAACATAAGGGTCTTTTCACGAAGTACCGGAATTGCGTGCAGTTTAGGTGTTTTGCGCTTCGGCCCATATCAATGCATATCGGTGATCCCATTTTGCCGAATATACGGTGAATTCACTATTTAGCGAATGGTCACCGTATTTGGCTTACATTGGAGTCGCTGACGCAGTTATCGGACGATGGTGAAAACCGCTAAACTGCGACGATAACCGTCAAGTTGAAATCGGCAAATTCCGCAGAACTGAAAAAAACTTGATGAAACTCTCCTAATTCTCCTAAAATCGGAATATTGATGCCAGATGTTAAGCTTACTTCTCCTAGCGCTAATGATTACATATTGAGATGCAACATTAGCACCAACTATGGAATAGAGCCCCGAGCCGACAAAAAGACGAGAAAAGCATGGGCCCTATTCCAAGGTTGGTGTTCACTTAACCAGAGCTGTTGTAAACCTACCAGAGCCATTATAGTCTATGGGGTTGCTAAGTTTACAAAAGTGCTGGTTAAGTTAGCACCAACTTTGGAATATGGCCAAATCCATGAGTCACCTAATATTTAAAAAAAATATCAGCTGAATCTTACAGATATTTTATTCGAAAAAAACACCTGCAAAGAAAGGTGAAACTCAGGAGAACGTTTGGAAAAGTGAAAACTCTAGGTCAAAATAGGCAAACCAGAAACATTCTCCCATTTATCTCACTTTCCAAATCGGCTATTTGGTTTAGATTGTTCTCTTCTCCTGCCAGTTCTCCTGGTTTTCACCTTTCTCAGAGTAGCCCTGATAGTCTATGTAAATGGAGCCCTAAATTGGCTTTCTGATTAAAAAGCTGGACGTAATAGATCCTAAATGTTAGAATTCAATGAAAATGTTACAGTTCCTAAGTAAATGCTATTTGTATTAAAAACAAGGACACAGGCAGAAAATGCACCGATCATTGGCCTGCATGTTGTCGAAGACCTGTTTATGCTGTTACTAAAGTAGGAGCCAGGGATACAGCAGATATTTGGGACCTCTGGGACCAAAGGGATTTTATTTGACTTAAGTGGGTCAGAGTACAATACACAGTTCATACCATCCTTATTCTCTCTCACCTACTAATAGCCATTATTTAAATGTAAATAATCCTGGCTGTGCATCTCCCTATATGTCGTCGTATGGCATGATACATATATAAATATATATATATTTATTAAAGAGCTTGAAATCTTTCATACAAAGGAAAAGTAGAAATAGGTACATTTAATCCATTTTAGAAATATACCAGTTGGTTATTGCAATAAAAAAATCTCAACATGAAAACTCTACAAATAAATAAATAAAATAAATAAAAAACAGGTATTTTTCAATATCTGCCATTGTGTTATGCAAAGAGGAAAAAAGGAGAAAAAAAAGTACAAATATATAACTTAATTCTAGGTAGCCGGTTTCCGCAGTTTTGTTTTTCAAATTAAAATTTAACACGGCCCGGTAGTATTCTGTATCTGGTAAGCGATCAGATCTGCATTGCAAAGCAGAAACCACAGGTTTGTCTGCTAAACATGCAGAAAATTGAAGCTGCACAATAGATAAACATAAATCAGTTTATAGGACATTTTCATAATAACATCTCACTGCTAGTGGAAATCAGGGGGGGAAAGAGAGAAGAAAGCCAGCGGATTGTACTGAATTTAATGCACGCTGTCCGTGTCATCTGTTTCTACACACCAAATTGGATGTTTCACACAGTCGAATGGAGTAAGGATCCTCGATTAATGTTTGCCCGTCCCTGGCATTGAACTAGATTTACTGTGTAACCCCTCGCAGCTGTGATAGACTATGTTTCTTATCACTCTCAGCCAGTCGGTTATCAGTTATTTGAATCCTAGAGGTGGAGGTCAATGATGAGCACACCTAGATACAACAGCGTTAGTTTACGTATAATTGTATTTTACTAATCTGCTGATGGTCGCAAAAGGAAATGGACAAATCTGAAGTATTTGTATTGATCATTTATTTTGATAAGTACGTCTTGAATTCGTAGACCTGGATTGAGTCGAATGTAGCTGTCAATCTGTTGTGTTTGCGAGTTAAAACACTCGGGTTCTGTCACTGGTATAGCATGGATTTCCTGTTGTGACGCAAGGACGCAACCCAGACTAGTTTTCGAATCACCATGGGCCCTATTACATTCTTAATAGGGATGCACCGATACCACTTTTTTAAGACCGAGTACGAGTACCAATACTTTTTAAAAGTACTCACCGATACCGAGTACCGATACTTTTATTTAATGTCATGTGACGCTTTGCAATAGGAACAGACCTCCTAAAAATGTATATGAGATTGACCGCAGCTCACATGGATTTGCCCCCAGGTCTCATGGATTGGCCCCCAGGTCTCATGGATTTGCCCCCAGCTCACATGGGTTTGCCCCCAGCTCACATGGGTTTGCCCCCAGCTCACATGGATTTGCCCCCAGCTCACATGGATTTGCCCCCAGCTCACATGGATTTGCCCCCAGCTCACATGGATTTGCCCCCAGCTCACATGGGTTTGCCCCCAGCTCACATGGATTTGCCCCCAGCTCACATGGATTTGCCCCCAGCTCTGATGGATATGTCCCCCAGGTCTCATGGATTTGCCCCCAGGTCTCATGGATTGGCCCCCAGGTCTCATGGATTGCCCCCAGGTCTCATGGATTTGCCCCAGGTCTCATGGATTGGCCCCCAGGTCTCATGGATTTGCCCCCAGGTCTCATGGATTTGCCCCAGGTCTCATGGATTTGCCCCCAGGTCTCATGGATTTGCCCCCAGGTCTCATGGATTGGCCCCCAGGTCTCATGGATTGGCCCCCAGGTCTCATGGATTGGCCCCCAGGTCTCATGGATTTGCCCCAGGTCTCATGGATTTGCCCCAGGTCTCATGGATTGGCCCCCAGGTCTCATGGATTGGCCCCAGGTCTCATGGATTTGCCCCCAGGTCTCATTGATTTGCCCCAGGTCTTATGGATTGGCCCCAGGTCTCATGGATTTTCCCCAGGTCTCATGGATTTGCCCCCAGGTCTCATGGATTTGCCCCCAGGTCTCATGGATTTGCCCCCAGGTCTCATGGATTGGCCCCCAGGTCTCATGGATTTGCCCCCAGGTCTCATGGATTTGCCCCCAGGTCTCATGGATTTGCCCCCAGGTCTCATGGATTGGCCCCAGGTCTCATGGATTGGCCCCCAGGTCTCATGGATTGGCCCCCAGGTCTCAAGGATTTTGCCCCAGCTCGAACGCTGGGGAAGCTGGCCGTGTGCATGTAAAGCACGCGGCCAGCGTTCCCCTCCGGCGCGCCAAATACTCACCCTTCCTGAAGTTCCGGTCGCTGGGCAGTGATGCGGTCACGTGGCCGCCGGGCGCATCTGTGACGCTGCCTCCAGCCGAGAGGCCGCGTCACAGGAGCGCCCAGTGACCGCAGGAACGCATCACTGCCCAGCGACCGGAACTTCAGGAAGGGTGAGTATTTGGCGCGCCGGAGGGGAACGCTGGCCGCGTACATTACATGCACGCGGCCAGCTTCCCCAGCCCCGCGGATATCGGCAAGCCGGCCCAGCGCCGGCTTCCGGTATCGGAGGGATGTATCGGGCCGTTTGCACGAGTAACAAGTACTCGTGCAAACGGCAATATCGGCCCCGATACCGATACTAGTATCGGTATCGGTGCATCCCTAATTCTTAACGCAAAAACGCGCACGCTAAACACGTGTTTTTTTTGCACGAAGCGTTAAACGTTAACGCACGAAAATCACCGCTGGAATTACATTCCTTGCACATTTTTCATCCGTCGGGAAATTGCGCTCGTAGAACCGACGCTCAAAAATGCGGTACTTTGCGCGCAGAAATCAGTGAGCGCAATGTAATTTTTAACACGAGTCTGTAAGACGAACGCATTTTTGTGCAGACTACGCACAACAGACGTACGTTCTGGCGAAAGACAAGGTAGTGGCCGTCATTATTGACGGATCTAGTAAAAAATACCTGCGCATCGACGTTCTCCGTTGTGAATCCGCAGTTTGGTACGGTCAGGTTGTTACAATTTGCCGTTACCACCAGCTTTTCAAAGACGTTAAAATTATGCGCGCAAACGTTGTCCATTAAATTTTGCGCTAAGATTGTAATACCATGCGCGCACCAGCGCACAAACGCATTTCCGCTCACAATGTTAAGTATAGGATGGGCGCAAAGGGTTCGCGCAGGGTCACCACATTAGACGTTAACGCATATTTTGTGCGCGAACGTCGTAATACGACGTTCAGCGCAAAAGGTTTTGCCCCTCGCATTAATGCCTTTTTGCACACTCGTTTACGTTTGCGCAAAGAATGTAATAGAGCCCCATATGTTTTTAGTCAGAACATCATGGAATACATCTCTCACCTCGGGGATATACAATTGTTTATTCTGAAGGTATATAATTCAGATGTTTTAGCCGACATTTCCTTTTCCGATTGCCCACGCCTGCAGTTACAGTCGATGGCCTGGAAATTGGTGTTTTTGCAAATAGAGCTCCAAGTCTTATTTGCTATACATTGTGATAATTGTTTGGTTCAAAGGACAAGATAAAAATCAGGCTATATATAGTAAGGGTTTAATCCCTAATTTGGATACCTCATTGGCCTATATATTGTGCGTTTTCTTATTCTTTTCTTGATAATTGTTTGGCACTGGCTTCTCAGCTACTTTGTTGGTCTAGTCCAGGGGTCAGCAACCTTGGCTCTACAGATGTTTTAGAACTACATCTCCCTTGATGTTCAGCTACTCATTAGATTGGATGAGCCTCATGGGAAATGTAGGCCCAAAACATCTGTAGAGCCAAGGTTGCTGACCCCTGGTCTAGTCAGACCTTCTTTTAGCTTCAGAATACATTGCGGGTATGTCTCGAGTGCATCTTGGGATATTTCTCTGATTTTTAACTTCTCTAGGGCACATCTTCTCTTAGAAGATACTAATACAATATTATCTAGGGCGATATGACATGCTTATGCAAGCCTCTAGTTTCAGCATCCCATTCTGACTTCACCTCATCCCATTTTAACTTCTCAAAGTTTGACAAGTCACACTAGTAAAGTGATTGTAACCTTTGAACCACGAGCATTTGAGAATTACATTTCACATGGTGATCAGTTTATTAATCTAGAATTTACGCATTAGGTATCTGGTACAAGTTGGAGTCTAAGAAGCCTTTCTTTTCTTATTGTGATTTTTTTTATAGTGTTGTCTCCATGATGTATATGAATATTTAGGAGAAAAATAAATTTGTAAATTATAAGTTATCTCCTAATTTTGAACGTTCCAGCTGCATACTGTAATTTTATATCTCCTACACAATCAGGGTTATTCAAAGAGATTCGAAAAGTCACCGCACGTTCGGTGACTTGTCGTTCTCTTCAATTCGGTTTGTTTTGCCGATCCCATTTCGGTGACCCTGCGGTGTATTCAGCAAGCACCACAGGGCCCCGGAATTGCAGGGAAAAGTTGCCGCAAACCCAACGAAAACTAACCACAAAACCCAGCGAATGCACGCCGAAAACCCTCAAAAACATCTGGATTAACCTGCCGAAAAACCACAGAAGAACCCGAACAGGAGCCGATCGCAGCCTTCGACACAGCAGAAGAGGCAGTGAATAAATTAGGAAAACAGTTTGCATGAATGATTGAAAAGTGAAACACTGTTTGCAAAGAAACTACTGAGCGAAAATGTCTGAAATTTGCATATGAGGTCCAGGGAATGATAATTAAAAGGGCTGTTACAGAAAAAATAAGTAAACTTATTTTTTTTTTTTTTTTTAAAAATTGGACTTTATAGATTTTTTATGATATTTTAAGCATTTTTTTTTTAAAGAGACTCTATACTGCAGAATTTTATAATGAACGGTTTATTAGATATTGAATTAAAACGGGAATATTTTTAACATTGAAGCCTATGGGATTCACCTGAATAAACTTGACAAATTAAGGCTAAGGTCAGACGAACGCATTTTTAACGTTGTCCGTGAAAAAGTGCGTTCGAACGAACGTACATATTTTTCCCGGAATACGCGATAGCGGTCATACGATGCGCCTTTTCGTCCGTGATTTTGTACGGATCATCAATAAAACACTTTTTGTGTCTGGACGTTATGTTAGCCGGACATTAGCAGCGTCTGACGTCTCCTAATCACACACACACGCCGCTATGCGGGCGCAGCGCGCTCTGTACGTCAGTAATAGCGGTTTGACGTTCTCAAAAAAATGCGTTCGTTGGCCACTTGCGTTGCACGGACGAACTTTCGTGCGGCCGTTCGTCGTATGTTCCCCGGCATTGGACGTCATTTGCTGCTAGTACGGCCGTGATTTCGTGCGGCTAAACGCACGTGAAAAACCACCGAATGGCAGGGCATTTCGGGAACCTTTCACTGCTGGTTTGTGTTCTCTGAATAGTCGAAGCAGTGCTTTTTCATGGGGATTTCACTGCCCTCAAACAGGCACTGAACACCAAATTCGGAGCTCTTTGAATAACCCTGTATATATAGGAGATTTCAATTTGTGCCTAGCTGGAGCCTATTCCATCCTTGGTCGTTTTCCTCTAAATTCGACTTTGACAATCCATGTGTTATTTGATTTTGCTTTTCAAAAACCACTGAATATCTCAAAGTAAGCCCACCAAAAATTCCAAACGTAACTCAGGTCCCGCAGTGCAGAGGACAGCGCGATACGTTGCTTTCTCAGACCACGAGCAGCAACGGTCTGGGACATATTGCTTCCAGTGTTCTTTTGACTGCTCCTTCCTCTGCCTTTGCACATTCTAGCTCTCTCAGTGCTCGCTCAAGGACCTGCAGAGGTCCATGGAGTCCTATGGACTAAAAGAGAAAATACCCACTGCGGTATGCAGCACCACTGCTGGTATCTGCTTGGGATTCATAACTGTTCTGAGCCCAGCCACAAATATAACAGCTGGGTCGGCATTAGATTGGTCAGGGAGATGGTAATGAAACCTGCTCACACCGATTTTCTCCCTTACCTTCTCCCTGTTACCGGCTAGGTCAGAATCTGGCCCAGTATCTATCTTCCTTGAACATACGCAATAACATCATATACCGTATGATACCTTGACCTTCCAGTTACTGCTTGAGAGTTAATTATAGGTAATGTCTTCTCTGTGGGTTAACACCGTATTTGAAGAGTTGATGGGGCTTTCTTGATGGCTGACCGACATGCTTAGTGCTGAAAAGGAAGTGTACACATTGACTACTGGTCAGGATCTAGATGAGATAGATGAGAAAAGAGGGGCGACCTCAGAGGCCTGATGAAATCAAGATGCATCTAGAAGTGGGCGAGACATATCAATGACTGAATAGCTTTATAGTTCTGGAAAGGACGGGGAATACGAAAATGTTACCAGGAGTAGGACTGGTTATGAGCTGAATCAAGCAGAAACAGAACAATTGTAAAACTTGCAATTTAAAGATCTGTCATATGATGTTCCATTTCCACATTTTTCAGGCATAGGATCCCTTAAATCAGGGCTTGACAAAGCCAGGAGCCTGGTAGCCACTGGCTCCTAGAATTTTACTCCTGGCTCCTAAATTTCCAGTTGATTTTACACCAATCTAAAAGCAGTCTTTGGCATCTAAAAACATCTAGTTGGCTTCAATGTTTTCTTCCTGTCTCCTACATTTAATGTAAATATATCCAGCCCTGGTGTATGTATTTATATGTGGTGTCTGTTGTGTCTGTTGTGGGTCTGTGTCTGCAGTGAGTAAATAGGTTGTCCAATGAAAACACAGCAAAGAAAGGAAGTAAATAAATAAAACAATATCTCATCGTCACAATGTACAGATGGTAACAACACAAATAATATAGTACTGGTAAGTATATATTCTATCAGAGCAGCTAAACTGATATTAGAAGCAACGCTCTACACTTCTCGGCTCAAAAAAGTAGCCAAAAGACCGCATGCACGAAAACTACCTAACAGCAAAAAGCACCAGGTAACAAAGTGATAAATAAATAGAAGCAGTTAAAATCATAATTCGGTTCAGTACAAACCAACTCCCCGATGCAGAGGCAAGGTTCCCAACGTTTCGGCGAGGATTCGCCTTTATCAAGGTAAAACTTGATAAAGACGAATCCTCGCCGAAACGTTGGCTCCTAATTTTTGTAGCTGGCTCCTAGATTCAAAGCAAATTTGTCAAGCCCTGCCTTAAATATTATCGCGGGTGTATAGAGCAACCCAAAGACATTTTCTGGATATATGTTTCAAGATGGCAGGCTTCTACCAGGCAGGCTTCTTCTTCTGTACGCTTTGGAACCTCTGATACTTGGGACGAAGAGAGGCAAAGCTGGGACCCGAGAGGAAGCCAGCAAATGCCTGGAACTCCCAAAGGTGACATCATTGTGGCATTACACACCCTAGGCCATATGGACGTGACTGCTGACCTGCAGCTCGAGGAAACCACCAGCACTTTGTTGGAAATAAGTCTGGAGGATGCTGATGGTTTCACACCTACTGTCTTTCTCTGATACTGGGCCATTACCAGCGCACAAATTAAAAATAGCTCTACACCAAACATTAAGGAGGCTTGTCTGGGAACTATTAAAGCCTGTTCTGTGGTTAGGATTTTTATGTGAATTTCTGTAGGCTGTCACCACAAACTGCTGTCTTTGGGAAAACTCAGAAAATTGAATCATTCTTAAAAGTGATCATCAGCAGCCGTATTTCACTTTTTTTGGCTACGTAAAATATAATGAGAACTGTTCATTTGCATCATAAGCAGAATTTTTTAAGAAATTCCTGATCCGGGGAATGAACAGTATTCGAATATTTATTTATAAAGTATTTTACCAGGAAGGATACATTGAGATTTCTCTCGTTTTCAAGTATGTCCTGTGTTCAAGAACATTGAATTATTTCAGTTGTTACAGAAATACAAAGTAATAAAATGCAAGATATTAAAAAAACAACACAAATATACAGATTAACACAGAAAATAAATATGTAGGAAATATATTCACTTTGTTACATGTTTACAAGAGCATTATGTATCCTTAACTGAATAGTAATTAAAAAATGAGCAGTTATAAATTAAGCGAAAAGGAATGAGTCTGTTGTCAAGGTGTAGTTACAAATTCTTCATATTCAAAATGCTTTTTTTAATTCGATATAACATACTCTTTTGTTTCCCTTTGGCCTTGGTGCACGTTCAATGGGATACAGATGTCCTAGCGAGATTTATTAAAATATGCACTGTTCAGCCACAGCATTATACCACATGCCTAAAATAACGTAGGTCCCCCTTGTGCTGATAAAAAAAAAAAGCTCTGATCATCAAGGCACGATTCCACAAGACCTCTGAATGTGTCCTGTGGTATCTTGCTCCATGACATTAGTTATTCCAGCACATCCCACACAGGCTCAATCGGATTGAGATCTGGGGAATTTGGAGACCAAGGTAACGCCTTGAAATTTTTGTCATGTTCCTCAAACCATTCCTGAACAACTTTGGCAGGGTGCATTATCCTGCTTAACCCCTTAAGGACGGGAGTAATTTTACAACTTCGGCGCGGTTTCGGAAGTAGAAGTTTGCTGAGCTCATTTTGACCGTTTTTAAACGCGGTTTTAAGTCACGTATTATTATTATACCACCCAGACAAATGACTGGGAAGATTAATAATATATCATTATTATATGTATATGTCATGCCCTGCCAAAATGCTATAACAAAAAATGTAATTTTGTTTTAAAAAAATGTGAATTTTCAATAAAATTTCAATAATCCACAGTGTGCAAAGTATTTTTCTTATTTTATTATCTGAGCCTTTGCGGTCATATGCTATGGGGTAGACTTGTTAAAAAAATTATAACGGGGAACCCATTTTTTTCTGGGGAGAAATTGTGTGATTTTAGCAAAAAGAAAAAAAAATCATTAGTGAAGCATCATTGTTCACATTACAATTGAAATGTGAACAATAGTGCCGCATCAAAAAAAAAAGGTTTTTAGTTTTTTATTAATTAATTTTTTCATTATTTTTTAATTTTTTACACTTTTAGTTTACTTATAACATGGTCATGTTTGATATCATTGGAAAGGCCATGCTCCAGCAATATCAGACATGACCCCCTAGCTGCCACCGATCAGGAGAGAAGGGGGTTCAAAGAACCCCCTTATCTCCTCTATGGGATTTCTTTAGAAATCCCTTTGCAGCTAGGGGCTTCCCCGGTTAACTGACATCATCGCACATGGCGCGATGAGTCAGTTGACGCGGGGGGGACCCAGAGGTGGGGCTGCCATCCAAGATGGCGGACCCCACCGGAAAAAGGCCACAGTCTTGCACCGATTGGTGCCAGGCCACGACCTGGCAACTAAGGGGTCAATCCCCTACATCGCTGGAAAGGTCAGGCTGTGACCTTTCCAGCGATGCTGGCCACAGTCTCCTAGTCCCCTGGCGATGGGGAGATGGAGGGATCCGAAGGATCCCCCCTCCCCTTCAGGCGCTTCCCCTGCTCCTGCGGGGGGGGACACCTGAAACTGACGTCATCGCAACCGGCACAATGACGTCAGTGCGCCGGGAGGAGTGAAACCTGCCGATCTGACTCCGCCGGAGTCAGAGCAGCGAGGGAGCGACCGGAGGAGAGGAGTATGGCCGGAGGGGGCTGCAGACGCCGTGTACGTACCATTACGTCCTACGGTGTTAAAGACCGCCTAATGCAGGACGTAATGGTACGTCCTGCGGCGTTAAGGGGTTAAAGAAGCCACTGCCATCAGTGAACACCATTGTTATAAAGGGGTGTATATGAATCTCTAGGTAGGTGGTATGTGTTTTGACACCTTTCTATCATGGCTGCATTAGGTTTTTCAGTAATTTGAGCTAAGGTCGGATAGCCTTTGCTCTACATGTGCATCAATGAACCATGGACGCCCATAACCCATCTTGCACCACATTTGGTAGGTACTAAACACTACATACCAGGCACACTCTACAAGACTTGCAGTTTTACAGATGTTTTGACCCTGTCATCTTGTTATCACTGTTTAGGCCATGTCTGAGTCACTCATATCTTTTCGCCCATTTTTCCTGCTTCCAACACTTGAAAATCAAGAACTGACTTTTCACTTGGCGCACAATATATCCTACCCTGTGATAGGTGCCATGGTAACAATTTTGTCAATGTTATTCACTTCACCTGTCAGTGGTTTTAATGTTGTGGTTGACCAGTGTACGAGTGAACAGAAGATTGTATTTGCAAATTTGGAGAAAATGTTGAAAATTACATGGTTGTTGATGTTTCGATGCACAAAAGAGATGCGTTAAAATGGTCTGGCTTGTGGAGCAACCCGATTTGACTTTTGGGACATATTTAAAATAATCTTGCATCTAAAATAGTGGTTCACTTTTGTTTTAGCTCACCTTAGAAAATTATCTGTTTTCCTTTTTATGTATATAAATGCATCAACAGTCGTGTTAAATGGGTAGAGCTACGTTGTGGTTTATACCAACTAAGAACAAGCAAGGGAATTAAAAATTCTAAATCCCAAATTTCAAAATTGAGAAAAGTATCAGATTTATTTTCTTCCCCACTCAGCTACATTTGCCAAACATCTGGAATTGCATTCTGAATTCTCTGTAATTGTTGGATCAGTGAATAAAGTTGACCTAAGATTCATAAACTCATTTAAGATAGTATTCCCCCACACACACACACACACATTTTGGTCTCCGGCTCCCACCTTCCGCTGTTTTGCTTCCTACCGTGTACACCAGTGATTCTTCCATGTCGACTCCCCCCCCCCCAACGATTCCTGTTATTTGTCTTTCTGCCGTGATTATTTGACCGCTTACTCCGGCCCTGCGTGGCCTTTTGTTGATGTTTATGTGACCTTTACTCAAAATAAAATTTTTCGAATAAATATATATATATACATATATAAAAAGATAGGATTTTCAAGCAGATACCTACATTAAATTATATATATGTAGCGCTGTGTTAAAATCTTGCTGTGGCAGTACCTATTTTTGGCCACAAGATGGAGACCATCGCGATCAGAGACACTGGACATTGGGACTACAATTCCCGGCGTGCTTTGCAAACAGACAGGAAGTGGGTGGGACACAGAGACGCTTGACATCCTGAGCCTCGTGGAGAATGGGCCAGAGCGCGCCAGGGAACGAGGGAGAGCAGACGCAGTGCAAGATATCGCTAGAGGGCCTAGGCCAGAGCGCGAGTGAGACCTGTCAGTTCCTTACATCGGGTCATCCAGCCTTAGGAGAAGGAGACCTCCAAGTTCCCGAGATTTGCTGCAGATTAAGGAACCAAAGACCTTGAGTGAGGAGTTGCCGCGAGTTGATCGGATACGGAGAGCAGGCGGTGAGCTGGACAAGTCGTGGACAAGCTACGGAAAGTCAGACAACGGATCCGGCCGCAAGTATCTCCAGTCAATATCGAGCGGAGAGACGTCCTGGGTCAGCGGAGCCTAAAGCAATCGGTGGACGGGTGAGAGGCCTCCAAGGCCGTTTGTAAATAAGGAACACGCTGCTGTTTTCTCTCTAAAGTCCACAGGGCCCCAACTTGACTAGTCGAAGACATTCCTTAAGTAAATTCACTGGCCAGTTGAACAGTACCCGGGTACCATACACACACACACATACACACCTTTTACATTCCGGGACTTAACCTGTGCAGGACTCATTCTGTTATGAATCGGAACAGGGGTTAAAGATACGTTCCAAATATATTTTCTCTTTTCCGCTGCGCGTTTATCGAAATACGAAGAGATTGTATTCTGGGTTCCGCTACGTGTCCCTTTTTCCGAAATTTCGTGCAATTGCATTCTTTTTTCTGTTCGGTTGCGAATATATTATTTTTCCGAAATACGAAGCCTCGTGTTTCGTTTCTTTCCCGCTACGCGTTTTTACCGCGATACGAAAGTACTGTAATAATACCTGTGAATACCGTGTCTCAACGTCTGCTTAATATTTTAGTAAACTATTTAAATTATAAAAACCCACAGCAGTGTTGGAGTATATTTATTCCCTAGTGCGGGGAGACTGACCCGTGGTTCATTTTCAGCGGCTCCTCCGGGAGTGAGCGCTACATATAAAAGTACATTCATTCCGTATATTGTACCTTGTACCATATATTGTACCTTGTATATTGTACCTAGTGTGGGGTACAGCTCAAATGGGGGTACCCTTCCCAGGATAAGGTAGTCCCAATCTCAGGATTTCTTTATAATGTACAGCCCTCTGTACTTTTACTCAAGAGCTGCATACAGGTCAAGAAACAAAACAAAACAAAACAAAACATACCTTGCCTGTCCGGCGCTAACTAAACATTTAAGGTTTTCCCTCACTACCGTTTCAGAAAACAAAGTGTATTCCAACCTTTCCTTTTGCAGCCTGATCTCTGGTTCAGCTTTGCTCCCTCAGTAGCTGGTCTGAGTCCCAGGGTGGAGACTGAATGAACCTCACTTCCTGCTTTTATTTCCCTCTAGCCTCACCCATCAATCAATTAAGCCTCCCCAGGGAGAACTGCAAAACCCGGAGATTTGTGTGCCCCGAGCTGAACCCAAACTCCGGCCTGGAGTGCTAGTCCCAACAATATGACAAAACTCGAGGGGACACATACCGTCCCTCAAACACCACTCCTCTCCTCTCGTCACATATCCCCCCCTCTGCTCCAGCCCCTGCGGCTGAGCAAACGCAACAATAGGGTTGGGGGCCCGTGACAGAGCATCCGCGTTAGCCTGCAACCTCCCAGCCCTGTGTTCCACCGTGAACCGAAAGGCTTGTAAGGCCAAGAACCATCTCGTAACGCGGGAGTTTCTTTCCTTACTATTGCACATCCACTGCAACGGGCTGTGATCGGTGATGAGCCGGAACTGTCGGCCCAACAGGTAATACCTAAGAGCATCCAGGGCCCACTTAATTGCTAAGCATTCCTTCTCAACGATCGCGTAGTTCTGCTCGTGCCTGTTGAGTTTCCTGCTTAGGTAGACCACCGGGTGTTCCTCCCCCTCCCGTACCTGGGATAAAACCGCCCCCAGACCACGTTCGAAGCATCAGTCTGGACTACAAAGTCCCCTGAAAAATCAGGGGCCACCAGCACGGGTTGTGTGCATAACGCCCGCTTCAAGGCTTTGAAGGCACTATCAGCCTCAGGGCTCCATCGTACCAACCCCGACTTCGTACCCTTTGTCAGGTCGGTCAATGGGGAGGCCATGGTGGCAAAATTTGGGACAAAGCGGCGGTAGTAGCCGGTGATCCCTAAAAAGGCCCGGACTTGCTTCTTATTCTGGGGCTGGGGCCATTTTTGAATAGCCTCCACCTTGTCAATTTGTGGCTTAACTAGCCCTCGTCCAATGACGTATCCCAAGTATTTGCCTCTTCCGAGCCTATGGCACATTTCTTAGGGTTTGCCGTGAGACCTGCCTCCTTCAGCGAATCGACTACGGCCTGTACTCGTACCAAGTGCGTCTGCCAGTCAGGACTATGGATCACCACATCGTCTAGATACGCGGCGGCATACCTTCGGTGTGCCTTCAATAGCCTATCCATTAACCTTTGGAATGAAGCAGGGGCCCCGTGTAAGCCAAAGGGCATTCGCGTATATTGGAACGACCCATCCGGGGTGGAAAAGGCGGTCTTTTCTCTGGCCCGGTTTGTCAGGGGTATCTGCCAGTACCCCTTCGTCAAATCCAGGGTAGTTATATATCGGGCCGTACCCAGTTGGTCGATAAGCTCATCCACCCGGGGCATGGGGTACGCATCAAATCTCGATACAGCGTTCAGTTTCCTAAAGTCATTGCAGAAACGGATACTCCCATCTGGTTTTGGCACCAGCACTATGGGCTCGACCAGTCGCTATGGGACTCTTCAATTATACCCAAGGCTAACATTTTCCCAATTTCTGCCGAGACGGCCTCCCGCCTGGCTTCTGGGATCCTATAGGGTTTAACATTTATGAGAACCCCAGGTTCAACCACTATGTCATGGTGAACCACCGTGGTTAGTCCTGGTATCTCTGAAAAGAAATCGGTGTTTCCTCAAAAATTCCTTCACCTCATTGCGTTGAGCCACCGACAATGTGTCGGCGATAGGAACCTCAGGTGTGGGGCGAGCCATGGGGTTTGAAGTAGCTGGGGTGCTCAGCAGGGCCTCCCGGTCTTTCCACAGCTTCAGGAGATTTATATGGTAGATTTGTTCGGTTTTCCTTCTACCGGGTTGGAGGACTTTATAGTTTACTTCACTTTTTTTTTTCGACTATCTCATAAGGGCCTTGCCACTTTGCTAGGAATTTGCTCTCAGCCGTTGGGACCAACACTAAGACCTTATCCCCGGGGTTGAAACTACGCATTTTCGCCCCCCGATTATACACCCTCCTCTGGGCTTCCTGGGCTTGCTCCATATGTTCCCTCACCAGGGGCATAACGGCGGCAATCCTGTCCTGCATCATGGACACATGTTCAATGACAGTCTTAAAAGGGGTGGTCTGACCCTCCCACGTCTCCTTGGCAATATCTAGGAGTCCTCTGGGATGCCTGCCATATACGAGTTCAAAGGGGAGTAGCCCGTAGAGGCCTGGGGCACCTCTCGGATGGCAAACATGAGATACGGGAGTAAGAAGTCCCAGTTCCTCCCATCTCTGTCCACAACTTTTTTTAACATATTTTTTAGGGTTTTATTGAACCTCTCCACTAGCCCGTCGGTTTGGGGGTGGTATACAGATGTGCGTAGATGGGAGATTTTAAACAACCTACACAACTCCTTGGTCACCTTCGACATAAAAGGGGTACCCTGGTCCGTTAGTATCTCTTTCGGGATGCCTACCCGGCTAAACACTTGGACCAGTTCTTTGGCTATGGTTTTGGCCGAGGTGTTGCGTAGTGGGATCGCTTCCGGATATCGCGTGGCATAATCCATTATCACGAGGATATATTGGTGACCCCGGGCAGACTTCACCACCGGACCCACCAGGTCCATGCCAACCCTCTCAAAGGGAACCTCTATGATAGGCAACGGCACCAGTGGGCTACGAAAATGGGGCACGGGCGCGGATTGTTGACACTCCGGGCAGGACTCACAATAATTCTTTATATCTGCATGCAGACCCGGCCAGAAGAACCTCCGGCATATTCTTTCTTTGGTCTTTTCTACCCCTAGGTGTCCCCCAGTACGTGCCCATGAGCAAGATCTAGCACCAACTTGCGGTATGGTTGAGGCACCAGTAGCTGTTCCACCACATCCTCCCCTTGTCTCACGACCTGGTACAACAAGTCTTTCCTCTGTGCCATGTGTGGAAAAGCTAGCCTCATATCTGGGTCAACGGGTTTATTGTCTATAACCTTTATATTCTCCCGGGCTCTGGCCAAGGTGGGGTCCTTCACCTGTTCGCTAAGAAAATCGTCCCTTCTGACTTCTAAATCAGGCACGTCAACCGATCCGTTCACCCCCCCAGGGCCCGGTTCTTCTTCCTGCTCCCCAGCCATGACAGAGAAAGGAAAAGGTACACTATCCCCCTTTGGGACCCCCACAATGCCCTCTTCCGTATCCGGTTCAAACGGTTCGGGGTTAAGATTTGTGACAGGGTCCACACTATCTATTCGGAGGTTTTTCTCTTCCCATAAACTCCAAAACCGTGGAAAGTCCCTCCCGACTAACACCTCATATGGCAGGGAAGGAACCACCCCCACAGACTGTGTCACAATCCCCCAGGACGTACCAATGTCTACCACGGCGGTCTGGTAGTCGCGGGTATCCCCATGGACACAGACCACACCTATGGTACTCGGGTGATACTTGATGGGGTCAACAAACTCGGGTCGGACTAAGGTCACTACGCTCCCCGAATCTAACAGGGCGGTAACTGCCTTCCCATCTACGGACATCTTACACATCTGTCTCTCAATATGCTCCTTGTGTGCAGCAGTGCATGTGAATTGAGCGAAGAAGGATAAGCGTTTCGGCCTCCCGGCATTATCACATTGCATTGGTTCGTCCATAACCGGACAGTGAGCAGCAATGTGTCCCATTTCATGACAGCGAAAACACCTTACGGTGTCGAGTCCCGAGGGTGTCCTCAAGAACTTTCCTGACCGATTCGGCCCGATCTTCAGACCCAAGCCTGGGGTTTCTTCCTCCCGACTAAAGGTCTTCTTCGACTCTCCCATGTCCTTAGGGCCGCCGACGAACTTGCCAAGTTTTTTAGGCATACCGCCTTGTGGTGCCGTGGAATGTTCCAGGGCTGAGTTACTTTGTAAATTTGTGGCCGTGGTGTACCGCTCCACCATATCTACAAGCTGGGTGGCAGTTTTTGGGTTCCCGTAGCCGACCCATTTCCTCAGGGGGCCTGGAAGCGCCCGCAAATAGTGGTCCATCACTACTCGTTCTACGATCTCCGGTGGGGTCAAGGTCTCTGGCTGTAACCACTTTCGGGTAAGGTGTACGAGGTCAAACATCTGTGACCTCGGGGCTTTTTCCGCTACATAGCGCCATTGGTGCACGCGCTGGGCGTGAACAGCCGTCGTTACTCAGTAGTCTTGCTAGGATCTCTGCTTTCAGGGTGTCGTATTTCCGGGCCGCTTCTGGCTCCAGATCGAAGTAGGCCTTCTGAGGTTCCCCGGTTAGAAACGGTGCCAGTAAACCAGCCCACTCCTCCTTCGGCCAGCCTTCTCGTTCGGCGGTTCTTTCGAAAGTCGTGAGGTAGGCCTCCACGTCATCCGTCGTAGTCATCTTCTGCAGGAACTGGTTAGCACTCTTTACTTTGGGCACCACCGGCTCGGAGACCGCACAGTTTTGTCTTAGTTCTATGAGGCCCTTGGCCAACTCCTGGAGTACCTCCCGGTCTTCCCGCTGGTTTGCTCTGTCCGTTTGTTGGGCGGCTCGCTGAAGCTCCAGCATCTGGCGGAGGAGATCCCGGTCAGCCTGCATCTGTCGGTTGGTCTCCTGTTGGGCCGCTGTGGCCTGGACCAGGGCTTTCACTACGTCGTCCATATCGTCACTTGTCATGTACTCCGGGCGTTGCCCGCATTCTCCACCATATGTGGGGTACAGCTCAAATGGGGGGTACCCTTCCCAGGATAAAGGTAGTCCCAATCTCAGGATTTCTTTATAATGTACAGCCCTCTGTACTTTTACTCAAGAGCTGCATACAGGTCAAGAAACAAAACAAAACAAAACAAAACAATACCCTTGCCTGTCCGGCGCTAACTAAACATTTAAGGTTTTCCCTCACTACCGTTTCAGAAAACAAAGTGTATTCCAACCTTTCCTTTTGCAGCCTGATCTCTGGTTCAGCTTTGCTCCCTCAGTAGCTGGTCTGAGTCCCAGGGTGGAGACTGAATGAACCTCACTTCCTGCTTTTATTTCCCTCTAGCCTCACCCATCAATCAATTAAGCCTCCCCAGGGAGAACTGCAAAACCCGGAGATTTGTGTGCCCCGAGCTGAACCCAAACTCCGGCCTGGAGTGCTAGTCCCAACAATATGACAAAACTCGAGGGGACACATACCGTCCCTCAAACACCACTCCTCTCCTCTCGTCACACTAGATAGGGATGCACTGACATGAAAATTCTATCCCATGAGATAGAGTACCGAGAGTGATCATAAATGATACATTTACCAGTGGTAAGTGGTGTCCCTCAGGGGTCGGTTATATGACCAAATCTATTCAAACTAGTTATTTATAAGTGATCTTGAAATTGGCATCAATAGTCATGTATCAGTGTTTGCAGATGACACAAAGCTAGGAAAAGTAATAAAATGTGTGCAGGATATTCAATGCAGAGGGATTTCGATAGATTGCGGTACTGGGCACTATGGCTAACGTCAGACGAACGCAGTCATCACGTCCGTGTCGCTGCACAGTTTAACGTCCGTCGTAGCATTAATTTGTGATCAATAGAGACCAACACACAAAGTACGTGCGCACTTCAGTGCGCACGCACCACGCAGGTGACAACAGATGCCATTTAGGCCTCGATGTAAAAGCGCTGCGACGGACGCCCAGAGTGTGCCATGTCCACGTAGCGGACTGTGTGCATGGTAACGTCAGACGCAGCGCATTTGCGATGTCCATCACGTTGACGCTCTGAAGTTTTTTTGGTCTGGCTGACTGTACTGTACTTTTAATTTTAATTAATTTTGATTCCCATATTTCCCTTTTTTTTCTACATGTGTCTAAAAAACCGGACCGTGTGGTGTCTACAGTATCTTCCATCAGTACCTACGTCCGTTATGCACACATGCAGAGTGTGCTCAGACTGCGTTCGTCTGACATTATTTATTTGCAAAGTATTTTACCAGGAAGGATACATTGAGATTTCTCTAGTTTTCAAGTATGTCCTGGGTTCAAGAGCAATGACATTTTTACAGTTGTTACAGAAATACAAAGTAATAAAATGCAAGATAGTAAAAAAACAACACAAATATACAGATTTTTGTATTGTGGTATTGTAAGTTGCAGGTCCTGGATCGGAGGCTATAGGATGAGGGAATTGCTGGGGGAAGCAGTCTATTCAGGTAGGGTGGTAGCTTCCCAGAAAACCTCTTAAACACCAGGTTGGAAAGGTGAAGAGTGCATCTGGATTCCAGTGACGGCCAGTTTAGCTCTTTTAACATGTCACAATAGTGGGTCATGTAGTTACATTGTAGCACAAGCGGCAGAATGAGTTATACAGTGTAGTAAGTTTATGAAAGTGTGTTTGCGGGGCAGCTGCATACACTACATCTCCGTGTTCAATAGCTGGCATAAGCATTTGTTGTACAATCTGCTTTCTTACCGCGGGTCTCAGGCAGGACTTTTTTCTGTACAGGGCATCTGGTTTGGGGTAAAGTTTAGATGAGAGTTTTTCGATGTGGGGGCCAAAGGATAGATTTGGGTCTAACCACATACCTAGATATTTGAGAGAAGTGACTGTGGTCAACGTGCCATTTGATTTTGTCCTGACACATAGATGGGGAGTTTGCAATTTATGCAGTTTAGGGACTGTTCCAAAGAGCATCGTGACAGTTTTGTCAGTATCTAGAAAAAGTTTGTTATCTTCGATCCACTTTTCTGCCTCTGTGAATTGTTCTTGTAGCACAGCCTCCAGCTGCGGGAGAGTTGGTTTGCTGGTATAGATTACGGTGTCATCTGCGTACTTGTGTACAATTGAGGCTTTGCAGATGTTGGGCAGATCATTTATGCCTTGAATGGTAGTTGAAATCTAATGTAGATAAATGCAAGGTTATACACTTTGGAGTGAAAAACACACAAGCAGTTTATACCCTAAATGGTACAGAGTTAGGGATATCAAGGCAGGAGAAGGATTTGGGAATAATCCTAGACAAACAATAAACAATGCCCAATGTCAAACAGCAGCCGCCAAGGTCAGCAAGGTATTGGCATTCATTAAAAGGGGAGTTCATTCTTGGGATGGAAACATAATTTTTCCTCTTCATAAATCAATGGTAAGAGCCGCAACTTGAATATGCAGTGCAATTTTGGGCACCTGTTTTAAAAAAAAAAGATATCATGGCAGAAAAAGTGCAGAGATGGGTAACTAAATTAATAAGGGGTATGGGTGGGTTAAGTTATGAGGAGGCTAACAAGCTTAAACCTATTTAATATAGAAAAATGGTGCCTTAGAGTAGATATGATAGCTTTTAACATCCATTTTAATATAATAATATAATAAGATATTTTTTTTAACATCCACATTAGCTCAAAAAAATGAGGGCCCAATTTGGCCATGGCACCTTTTCTTCCAGCTGATATTTTCAGCCAATTTTTTCTTTAAGCCAACAGCTGAAAATACAGATTGCTGTCAAAATGTTTCAGCAGCTGAAATTTCGGTGCAACCTAGAGAAATTATTTCATGTGCATGCATAAAGCAATGCGTTTGTGCAGTTTAGGTTTCTATTTTCAGCAATTTAAGCTACAATCTTTAATTCATTTGCACGTTTTCTAGCAATTTGCTGATAGATATATTGATCACATTTTTTCTTCAGTTAACCCCTTCACTAACAATATCAACATCTCTCGGGTTTCAATCTGGTGCCCCAATATCGAGATATCTCGATGTGCTGTTCTGCAGTCCAAAAGAAAAGGAAATTAATTTGCTGCAAACAAATTTTGTTACCTTTTGGGCTGCAGAAGGTGCCCCCAAAGTTTTAGCCCTGTGGGAATAATGCCTAAAATTGGCAGCTGAAAGCTCTGAAATATCAGGCTTTCAGAAGCTGTCAGCAGTCAATGCAGGAGAAAATAGATCTTCAGGTAAAACGTCTGTAGCTCAATTTGGCAGTAGATGGCGCCATCTACTGGCCAAGTAGGTTATTACAGTAATAGATATGTATTACTGTACAATTTATTAAAAAAAATTTTTTCAAAAAAACACTGGTTTCTGACAATGTTTTTTTTTAAATCAATTGGTAGTGAAGGGGTTAAATAGCTGAGTATTTTTTTTTGCATGGCAGGTACAGTGTAAGTAAAATTAAATACAAAAAAAATTACAGTCTTCCAAAATACTAACAGCTGGCGTGGTGGCATGAGTTATCTTTTTCAATCTACAGTGATTTTTATTTTCATTGTTATTATGTTTTGGATCTTTATTTCTGATCTTTTTTTGTTTTTGTTCAACCAGCTTTTTTGCATAATAGAAACACTCAGGGTGCAACACCAGATATCGCAGCCCTTCCTGTCAATGGATTCTATGATGCTTTTGAATATTTTTTACTTTTAAGCAACATATTTTAAAGTAAACTTGTCTCCTTTAACCCCTATCTCCGCACGCACATTTTTTCTGAGAGTTACTGTCACGGTTCTGTAATCATCCATGTAAATACTATTGATGTATACAGCTTTAGCACCTCTTAAGAAGACGTGTAACCCATACAGTGGACTTTATTCTATAAACTGAACACCAGTATTGGTCTGCCAATTCCAATAAATTTTATTCAAATTTGTTGCATTTTTATGTCAATTTATTTACGTATTTGAAAGCTATATGAGGAAACCTTGATGTTAACCCCTTCCAGACCAATTCCGAAACTGTTCCATCGTAAGTGCATTTTCTTTAACCCCTTCAGGACCATGGGTCTTTAATCTGAACTCATCTTGCAAGTTTGCTCAGGGTCTTTATTGTTATATAGTTCTAACATACTCTGCAGTGCTGCACATCATATGTGAATAAGGGGGATGCTGCTTAACATCGAGGACACGGTAGATTTGGTGATCTTTTCTCCAAGAGAATGTGAAATCTATAAAGAATATATGTGAGGTAGGTACATAAAGGTGAAACTCGAAAAATTAGAATATCGTGCAAAAGTTCATTTATTTCAGTAATGCAACTTAAAAGGTGAAACTAATATATGAGATAGTTCAAGCGTGGATCTTGCCTCTCCTGAGATCCTGCAGGTGAGCTGAGTGATCGGGGAGGGACTTTTTCCCCCAGTTTCACTCTGCTGCCGGGGGATTTTGGGGAGATTTTCAGCTGGTGCTGACTGACTCTGCAGGAACCGAATCATTTAGCAGCGACTTCTAGCTGTGGGTAACTTTTGGGTTAACCGCAGCGGGGCGTAATTAGCGTTAGAAATTTGTAATCCTCATGCTAATTACTCTTTGTTCTTCCCATGTTAAGCATAGGAAGCGCAAAGTACAGTAAGCGCGCTAGAAACACAATCTCCGATGTGCTAATGGTTTTTTTAACCCATTAGTGTTTGGATTGTAATATGGGTGGCCTACGCTAGGGCCACCTAACCTAACGTTAACGCTCACATAGCTGAGCACTACCGTTAGTGTCACGATTGTTATTGGGCCTATTATGTGATAGGCAAATATGGGTCATTAGGTGTTTTGCCCAAGGACACTTGATGGAGAGGTGCTTTAACTAGAATTCAAACCTTCATTTCCTTGGATAGACTTAAATATCTTTGTAGTAAGTGGGCTCTTGTTTTTAGTGCTGTGATTGGCTAGTGAAATATATATATATAGAGAGAGACAGCTGTGTTTACTATCTTCTTCCCTTTTCCTTTCACAAGGAACTCAGAGCCAGAAAATCTACAAAAATGGGCATAATAATCATATGCAAAGGATTGCAAGTGTGGCTGCTTGTCTTGAACAAACCTAATGGCTTACTTGAAGGTGACCAAGCACAAATCCAATTGCCTCTACTTTCAGCCGGGATCAGACGAGCATTTTTAAGAGTGGAAGGAATGTCCGAGAGAGTGGACGTTCCTTCCACTCTGACGCCCGTCTGGCCACCTCGCTGACTGCAGTTAGTGCGGTCAGTGCTGCAAGGCTTGATCCTCCTATGGAGGATCACGCTTTGCAGCCTCATCAAACGCGCGACGTAGCACTTCGACAGGGAGGCTTTCAGCACGCCCACAGCACGGACGCCCACACCACAGTGTGTGGCTGGCCCCGTCGAAATGTCACAACGCTGCAATGGACGCCAGGAGGCACGTCAGTATGGGCGCACATGGTGCGCTCGTCTGACCCCGGCCTTCAGTGGCCATCATGGAAGAGACAAACATGATGGTTCAATTGGTATCATGTTTAATGGATACATGTGCTGAAATTTATCTGTCACATCTCATGTGATATTTGTGTACCTAAATGAAATATGTTCTGCTGTCCACATATATTGTGATTATCTTTCCAAATAGTAACATCCTTTTTATTTACTTACATGGGATGAAGCTGTCAACTTAGTAGTCGAAATATAACTCGGTTGGATCAGTCAAAGAATGCTGTAAGAATTGTTCACCACTCTTTTGTTCATTGCTTTCGTTTCGTTTCACTCAGCTTCTGTGTGTATACAAAAATAACACAAATCTTGACTTTATATTTATAGGGTGTATTTAGTATTATAAAAACAAATAGCAAAACATACATAGTCAAACTCAACTTGATAATGACTATAGGAACCATGGGAGAGCTGGGAATGTCACCCTCTTGTTGGTCGCCTGTACCCCTTTTTCCATCTCCCTCTTTATATTTTTTTTCTTTCTCTCCCCTGTTTCCACCTCCTTTTGAATATGTTTTGTCAATGTACTTCTACTTTTTGTGGTCATTTTCCCCTGTAACTTTGGGTTCATTTGTTGAATGCATACTGTATGGTGACCTTTCTGACCATTGTTCTTGTTATTTTTATTGATAATCTTACATTTTGTTATGTTAAACTCTCATAAATAAAGAATTCTAAAGATAATGAATGTGTCACAGGAAGGGAAGGAACAAGTCAACGTCCACCGAAAGAGTAAATGAGCAAAGATGCGAGTGCCAGAGAGAGTGACTACCCCAAAATGCCAAAATATAGCAGTCTGTGCGGCGAAAGCATGCTTTGTGAAGTTCACCCAATCATATTTGAACAACCGTACAATTTCTATTGATTCGGAACTAAAACTCTGAAGAATTTTCAGCCAATTAGCCATGTGACTTTTTAAAACCCTCTGTTCTTATGTTCAAACCAGACCGTGCAGAATGTTTATCCAAGAAAAGACTAAGAACTCGTCTTCAAATGCAGATTTAAGGCTAGGGTCAGACGAACGCATTTGTCGTGTTGTCCGTGAAAAAGTGCGTTCGAACGAATGGACGCATTTTTTCACGGAATACGCGATAGCGGTCATACGATGCGCATTTCCGTCCGTGATTTTGTACGGATCATCAATAAAACACTTTTTGCGTCTGGACGTGATGTTGGCCGGACATTAGCAGCGTCTGACGTCTCCTAATCACGCACACACGCCGCTATGCGGACGCAGCACACTCTGTACGTCAGTAGTAGCGGTTTGACGTTCTAGAAAAAATGCGTTCGTTTGCCACTTGCGTTGCGCGGACGTACTTTCGTGCGGCCGTTCTTCGTATGTTACCCGGCATTGGACGTAATTTGCTGCTAGCACGGCCGTGATTTCATGCGGTTAAACGCGCGTTAAAAATGCTTTTGTCTGACCTTAGCCTAAGAACTCGTCTTCAAATGCAGATTTTAGTGTGAGTGAACGGTTGCCACAGTTTAACACCCATGTGCCCACCAGTCGACTTTTGCTGCTTTGAATGGGGGAAGGTCTGACGGTGCACCTCAATTCTCATTTTACCAAAAAGAATCAGATCCTATGCAATTCCTGTTGTATCAGAGATTACTGGACGTAGATCAAAGCCCGAGAATTTTGTAAACCAGCACAACATGGTCTCAGAAACCTGTAGGCACAGTCGTGTGGAACACCCCTACCCCACCCACTCCCCCTCAAAAAAAATGACACAATGACTTATTTAATTTTTGTTTTGGGGTAAACTAAAAAATATAAAAACATTTAAATAAACTAAAAAACAGTAAGGTTAGGGTTATGTTACTAACCCTGACCCTGATTTCTAACCCTAACTATGGAAAATGATGCTCCATGTCGGCCAGGAGCAACCAATATTCAGTGCTTTAACCCTTTCACTGCTGAGGACGTGTGGGGAACGTCATCATTGACTCCTAAGGAAAGATGGGGTGGAGATAGGGGGTTCATTTGAACCCCCTATCTAAAACTAATAAAAATAATAATAAAAAAAGAAAAATGTGGGGGTTTTTTAAGCAGTGAAATGGCTCCGCAGTGAAGGGGTTAAAATACAGCAACAGCTGCGGGTCCTTGTCAAGGATGTGACTTTTTTACCACTTCATTTTTTGCTGCTGCTTTATTTTTGACAATTTTTCAATAGGATATCAAAACTTGCTTTGCTTTGACACAAAAAGTAATTTTTTTTTTGTTTGGGTTTTTTTGTCACATTTTACATGGTCATGTAGACCATCATTAGAAAGGTCAGACACTGACACCTAACTTAAACTTGTGGGGTGTAAAGAACGGAGATACAGATGTCGAAAGTACCACTGTTCTGCTCGCAGCAGAGCTTGGGCCACATTACACTCTTAACGCTAACATTAATGCTCACCTGCGTGAACATTAACCCTTTCGCTGCTGAGGCTTTTCCCGCCCCTGTGCTGAGGTCATTTTTACCTGTTTTGCGCATCATGTTTAAACGTGTTTTGAAGGCTTATTTTAGTATATGACCCAGACATATTATATATCGTTCTTTCCGTCAGACTCGGTAGATTCATAATATGTCATTATTATATGTATACGTTATGTCATGTCTGTATATTATAACAAAAAATGCAATAAAATATGTATTTTCAATAATTTACAATGTGTAAAGTGTTTTTTTTCACATTTTAACATGCGAGCAATTGCGGTTATATTTTGTATGGGGTGCGCTTGTTAAAAAAATTAGAGATGGGGTCTCGTTACATTTTTTTTTGGGGAAAATTACACTATTTTTAACAAACGCACCGCATACAAAAATCGTTAGTGCAGCATCATTGTTCACATTATAATTGAAATGGGAACAACATTGCTGCATTAACAAACCAAAAAAAATAAAAAAAAAGTGTTTATTTTTCATTTTTTTTTTTTTACAACTTTTTTCACTGTAGTGTTTGGTATCGTTGGAACGGCCATGCTCTGGCCGATCCAACCATACCAAAATTTAACCCCTAACTGCCACGGATCGGGAGATAGGGAGTTCATTGGAACTCCCTATCTCCACCGTTGGTGGCAGTTAAGGGTTAACTCTAGGACTGGCGTCATCGTGCTACGCACGATGACGCCAGTCCTCAGGGGGAGTTCCCGGAGGCTTGGCCGACATCCAAGATGTCGGCCAGCTCCGGGAAAGGATCGCGAACCGGCGCTTTTCAGCGCCGATTCGCGATCCAGCTCCCCAGGGGTTAATGCCAGGCATCATTTGGAAGGGCAGGCTGTGCCCTTCCAAATGATGCCTGGGTTAACCCCCGCAGAGTCGCCGATCGGGAGGGAGAGAGGTCCGAAGGACCTCCCCCCCTCCCTTTCAGGCGCCTCCTCCGCACATGCGGGGGGGGGCCTGAATTTGGTGTCATCGCGCTGCCGCGATGACACCAAATTCCGGCGGCTGCTGTTCCGGATGCCGGGCTGACATCCAGGATGTCAGCCCGCACCGGAGGGGCCAGCGATCGGCCGGAACCCGGCCGAACGCTGACCCCAATGGGAGGACGCGCTCAGCGCGTCCTCCGCACAGCAGCGGGAATGCTGAGGACGCGCTGAGCGCGTCCTCAGCATCCAAGTGGTTAATGTTAGCAGCGGTGTCTACCGCTTATTACAATCCAAACGCAAACGGGTTAAGTTACTGTACTTTGCGCTCCCTATGTTAAGTATAGGGAGCGCAAAGTGTTAACCCCTTCGCTGTGGAGTACGCGCTCAGCGCGTCCACCCGCAGGTAGCGTTCCTTGCGGAGGACGCGCTCAGCGCGTCCTCCCGGCCGATCGCTGTGCCCCCCGGTGCAGGCTGACATCCTCGATGTCAGCCCAGCACCCGGAACTGCCGGCAGCCAAATTAGATGTTATCGCGGCGGCGCAATGACATCTAATTCAGGCACACCCCCCCCCCCGCATGTGCGGAGGAGGTGCCTGAAAGGGAGGGGGGAGGTCCTTCGGATCTCTCTCCCTCCCGATCGCCGGCGTTGCGGGGGTTAATCCAGGCACCGTTTGGAAGGGCACAGCCTGCCCTTCCTAACGGTACCTGGAATTAACCCCATGGGGGCTGGATCACGAATCGGCGCCGGTTCGTGATCCTTTCCCGGAGCTGGCCGACATCTTGGATGTCGGCCAAGCTTCCGGGAATGACCCCTGAGGACTGGCGTCATCGTGCCAGTCCTGGAGTTAACCCCTAACTGCCACCAATGGTGGAGATAGGGGGTTCCAATGAACCCCCTATCTACCGATCCATGGCAGTTAGGGGTTAATGTTTGATATTGTTGGATCGGCCAGAGTATGGCCGTTCAAACGATACCAAACATGAGCATGAAAAAAGTTGTTAAAATAAAAATAAAAAAATATTTTAAAAAAATTATAAAAAAAAATAAACAAGTTTTTTTTTCCTTTTTTTTGGTTCGTTAATGCAGCAATATTGTTCCCATTTCAATTATAATGTGAACAATGATGCTGCACTAACGATTTTTGTATGCGGTGCGTTTGTTAAAAATCGCATAATTTCCCCCAAAAAAAAATGTAACGAGACCCCATCTCTAATTTTTTTAACAAGCGCACCCCATACAAAATATAACCGCAATTGCTCGCATGTTAAAATGTGAAAAAAAAACACTTTACACGTTGTAAATTATTGAAAATTCATATATTATTGCATTTTTTGTTATAATATACAGACAGGACATGACGTATACATATAATAATGACATATTATGAATCTGCCAAGTCTGACGGAAAGAACAATATATAATATGTCTGGGTCATATACTAAAATAAGCCTTCAAAACACATTTAAACATGATGAGCAAAATCGGTAGAAATGACCTCAGCACAGAGGCGTGAAATGCCTCAGCAGCGAAAGGGTTAATTAGCGTTAGGATTACAAAGTCCTAAAGCTGATTATCGTCCGGCTCTGGTTAGCGGAAAATTAACCAGAGCCTGGACTTGATGTTAACGGATTCCGCTTCTGCAGAATCCGTTAACACCAGCCTAAAAATAAAAAAAAAACAGAATCCTAAACTCACCTCCTGTCCCGCGGCGAGGATCGCGGCTCTGTCCGCCTCCTCCAGATGGCGGAGCAGGGAAAGACTGGGGGAAAAAGTCCCCCAGTCTCTCCCTGCGTATCATTACGCTGACCAGCCGGATCTCGCGAGGCAAAATGAGATCCGGCGGGTCATGTGACCGCCGGCGTCTGGCTCAATGGAGTCCTATGGACTCCATTGAGTGGATGCTCACGGCTGCGCTCAGCACTGCCGTGAGCATCGCGGGGCGGTAGCGCTGGCTAGCAATGCAGGCAGCTTTTTAAGCGCCTGCATTGTAATTTCACACTGAAACGGGGGCGGTAGGGGAAAAACTGCACGCACAGTTTTTTCTCCCTACCGCCCCCGTTTTAGCATGGAGATTGGTTCATCTAAAACACAAGGGGCTAAATTACAATGTGTAATAATTGCATCATCACCTCCACATTTGCTCCCGGTGTGAGAAATCAGAAAGTGAGTTAGTGCAGTGGCATTATTTGCTTTATAAGGGAAAGCATATATTGCCTCTGCCTTAAAACAAAGAAAAAAGTAAATTTTTGGAATTATTTTTTGCAGTTTTCTTATTTTTAAACAATACATTGTCATGTTTGCTACTCTTTGAAAGGCCAGACTCTCACCTTTCCAATGACACCTTATTTGCTATTGTGTGATGTATAAATTAGAGATGCAGAGTTCCAAAGTCCCCGTCCGCTCCTTTATAATTGTAAAGTGAACAATAGTGCTACGTTAGAGTAAAGAAGGAAAAACAGTATTTTGTTTATTTGTTGTTTTATTTTTACATAAAACTAGAAATGTTTGTTTTCATCAAAAGGACCATAATCTTGCCTTTGTGATACCTCACATGTCCTTCCAGCCCGCATGACTCCAGAGCTTCAGGGGTCTAAAGTATTGTATTTTTTTTTTAACAGAACAAGGTGTCCCCTTTTTTTAAAGCTTACATGGCACATGCCAACTCTGCCTAATTATAAATCCGGCTCTGGCTATGACGAAGAAGGTTTGTAGAAGATGCCAGTGGGCATGTAGATATGGTGGTGGGGCTCCAAATAAACGACTGCTCTGTACACTTCCTCCATGCTGTGTCCTATGCATTTCTTCACTACATATTAGGCTAGGGTCAGACGAACGCATTGCTCGCATCAATACAGAAAAAAGTGGCGAGTGAGTTTACGTTGCAATGGCCATTGAAACAAACAAAAACCTCCGTTTTGTTGTACATGGAACACATAGAAACGAGCGCAGATGACACCTTTTTTCCTTGCATTGTTCGCATCGTCTGTAAAAACGTGCGTCCGAATGCATGGACGTACTTTTTCACTGAAGACGCAATAGCGGTCATATGATGCGCAATTACGGCTGTGATTTTTTACGGATCCAAACCAGGAAACTTTGGGTGTCTGGACGTTATGTTGGCCGGACATGAGCAGCGTCTGACATCTCCTAATCACGCACACACGCCACTATGGGGACGCAGCGCACTCTCTACGTCAGTACTAGCGGTATGGCGTTCTTGCGAAAATGCTTTCATTTGCCGCTTGCGTTGCGCGGCCGAACTTTCGTGCGGCCGTACTTCGTGTGTGGGCCTGCATTGGATGTCATTTGCTGCTACCACGGCCGTAATAAAGTGCGGCTAAACGCACGTTCGCACTGTGTTCGTCTGACCCCAGCCTAAGACATCATTTGGAAATGCTCTTCTAGTTTATTAGGCTTCCTGATTGCAATCGCAGGAACATCATTCCTCGTGT
Source organism: Leptobrachium leishanense (assembly GCA_009667805.1). Lineage (NCBI taxonomy): Eukaryota > Metazoa > Chordata > Amphibia > Anura > Megophryidae > Leptobrachium > Leptobrachium leishanense. The sequence goes on along the minus strand of CM019070.1, from coordinate 126,014,247 downwards.
CATTACTCGACAAAATAACAAACCAGGCAAGTTTTTGTTTTTCATTGTGGCCCACAAAGCCGTCTCATCTTCCCTCCTATCCAAAGGCAGTTGTTGTTCTTGTGAATTGAGGAGACGAGTGCTGGCTGGTACAGATAAGCAGCATTTCTGCAATTTAATTGTTTTTTTTTTTTAACTCGGGAAGTCATTCACCATTAAACACAAGTGGATTCATCTTTTTTCTGCATTTATGTTTGCACATGCCCAACATGGTGCCAACAAAAACGCTGGCAACGTGCATGTGTTCAATGCTGGTTTTAATCTGTTCTCTTCTTTTTGTCTCCAGGGTAAAGAGATTGACCTTTCTGGGTGGTTGTAACTGAAGATTGCTTTGTTGGAGCAAAAAACTTGTAGAAGGTAAATACAATCTTCCTTTTTTCCACACTCTATGGTTTTGTACGAGGTGAACTGTTTTAAGTATTGCAGGTTTACTACTCTCTGCCTCACAATATTAGAATAATGCAGTTAGGAAGCAATGTCTTGTTCCTCTTTTATGAGCAGAGATAGCGTAAACATCAAAACACGCAGCTAGATTTGTTTTCTGCTAAATGTAGCGATTCCAACTTCCCTCCGAAAACATCCCTTTATTGTTTACAGTCCAGATCAAGGCTGTCAATCCCTCCTCTCCCCAGACGTTGCTGAACTATGACTCCAATGACGATCTTGCCATCGATCACATTCAAAGTATTTAGAGAACTGTATGCATCAACATCTAGGAAGGGGTGGAGAACCTATCCGAGGGTTATTCAGAGAGAGGTGAAAACCAGGAGAATGACTGGAGACGTTAAAAATCTAGGTCAAAATAGCCGATTTGGAAAGTGAGATAAATGGGAGAATTTTTCTGGTTTGGCTATTTTGACCTAGATTTTTCACTTCTCCAGTCATTCTCCTGGTTTTCACCTCTCTCTGAATAACCCTGTATGTCTGTCTCCAGTTATCCTGTAGTACCATTATTAAGGATTGGTCAGTCCAAAAAGACAAGGAAGCGCAGAGCCCTAAATGACACAACTCTCATGTCGTAAGATGTTATTCACTAAGCACTGAAATTTCAGCGAATGTTCGGTACTTTTCACTTTGTCGCAGTTCGGTGCCTTCACTATTATCCTTTGCCCTCCCAGCTGACTAAGGAAAAGTGAAGTATTACTACAATGTACTACCCCATGGTCACTGACGTCACATCCATAGCTCTGATATTCCTACATGCTACATGGTGGACAGTTATAGGGGATTGTAACAATTCATTCCATTGCAAATACTTTTTAGAAAGCGTGAACCCCAAGAAACCCGTGCCCTTTAACGAGTATATGATAGGAACCCCCAGTACGGATAGGCACAAATTTCTTTCATTCCATAGTTGTTACAAACAATGTGAGTAATTTGAGGATTCCAAAATAGCCAGGCAGAGGTGACATTACTCCATAAACCGGATACTGTCATAAACTTATATTTGGCAAGCTCAGGAGATGTTTTATGTCATATTTTAACATGTTATGTGCAGTTTTTTTTTAATCCATGGTATTGGTAAACCGTGAATCCTGTAGCATGGATGTCAAACTCCTGTCCCCAGATGTTGATGTCATACAATTCCCAGAATTCCTTTAATGCAAAAAGAACTGCCAACTCATGCCACACCAGGTGTGAAGCAGCACGGGTCATGAAGGAGAGCTTTGAGGCTGGTTGCCCGACATTGTAGGATACAGGGGTCGGATCAGTTTGGTAAAGATGATCCCTCTAAAATCACATGGACAGATCTAGGATTAGGGCTGGCCTAGGGATCTGATTGGGCCAGCCCTAATTCTTACTAGCAAACAATAGAGGAGCTACTTACCAGGTTTACTTGAGTGGAGATGGTCAAGTAGAGGACAGCCATGGGAGTCCTGTACATGTAACTTTAATGTTTATAATATGTGTGTGTGTGTGTCATATAAAGGGATGTACCATAAATAAGGTTGTTTTCTGAGTTTGATGCACGACTGAGGGTTAGCGTGAGAGGTCTTATAGTAAACTGTGCAAACTAGAGTGGTCAGATGGGTTAGTACAGGGATGTCCAAACTCCGGCCTCTCTGATGTTCCTGAACTACAACTCCCAGAAATCTCTGACTGTATTAGATGGATAGTGAAGAATGGGAGTTGTAGTTCAGGAACATCTGAGGAGCCGGAGTTTGGACATCCCTGGGTTAGTAGGTTCCTACCTGCTTTTTGAACACATACACAAGTTGAAAACAATGACACACTCACATATAACGATTGCTCAAAATGCAACATTGTGGCACAGAATTACACTGCCCATTCCTTATTAAATGCAGACATAGGATTATGGTGCCATGAAATGTTTCAGCTACTGATGCCAATGACAGAGCATCGTCTACTGGTAAATACTTCTGAAATTTTGAAATGACATCAAACCATGTTTTATGTTTCAAATCTGTGACACTCATATTTCTGGCTCCGCTGTATTGACCCTCAGGTGCTAACGAGTTATCAAAAGAAAAAAAACTAAATGTGCTGAGAAGCAGTCGCACGTCGCACCATCTTGTTACTCTGGTGTCACTAAACTGATGTTCATCTGGTTGCCTTGTAATCACTCTTTTCAAAAATTAATGGTTCTTTAAAAACCATAGCAACAGTGATGAAGGTGTCAGCCAGTCGCAAGCAGTGTCGTATGATGTCAGTGCTCGTTAGTGCTTCTTTTGACCTTGCAAAAATATAAAGTGCTTAATTGATTTTATATGTGTTATCTGCAGACAAAAACATATCTTTTAACCCCGGAAAAGGGCACAGTGACCAAGTGTATCACTGTTAGAAATGACAGAGCAGAGCATTAAAATAATAATAATAATAATCCTGCCATGCATAAACGAAACAAAACTCTATGGATCAAGAGAGCAATGGTTTTTCTGTAGGTGACTGTACAGTCTGATGTCATACCTGGTATACAGATAAACTGATTTTACAGAAAATAATCTGCATATCATGGCAAAATACAATGTATTGTCCTGGGAGGAAGTGTGACATGGAATTATACGTTTTATTTTGTAACTAAGTCTGTTTTTTGCTCCACATGGTCAACCGCATATCTGTATCTCTGTGTCTCTATTATTGCATTCCGTATGATACAGGAGGTTTTTTTTGGGCTATTTTTCATATATATTTGTCAGGTCTCTCGCTGCAGACACCACAAAAGGTCCTGATCTGGGTCTGCGCCATCCATGGAACCAGATACACCACCCCTGTCTCAAACCAGGTTTCTCATCTAACCCTCTCCTTCTTCCAGTCCCCCATCCTCCAGCCCAGTGTTTCCCTTCTGTCTAGCCTTAGGTTAATTACCCCTCACCTGCCCAGGTCTCCAGATAGGGAGACTACCCCCAATGCTCCCCACTTCAGCATTGAAGTTGGACTGTGAAGTTCATTCTGTGTGGACCCCTGCTTGTTCCTGTGTCCCAGCCCTGTTGAGTCAGATTTCTTGTGTACTGGACCCCTTGCCTTTCTTACTAGACTTACGTTTATGGAATTGCCCCATGGACTTTAGGCCTGGGAACCCTGCTTTTGTGGACTTTATATCTGAGCACCCCTGGACTTTTACGTTATCCCTGCCAGTCATTATTCCTGAGTTCAGTACTATATCTGCCCCTGTGTCCTGCAATCTGCCTCTGTTTGTATCCTGTCTTTCTGTAAGTACCCTTTTGTATCTAGTTCCTTGTTCATGTCATGCCCCTCTGTCTTTACCCTATGTTTAGTTTATTCCGTTTCCACCTAGTCTAGTTATCTGTTCTGTCCCTCTCAGTTCCTCTCCTGTTTCTCCCTTGCATCTAGCCTTCTTCTTATGTCTCACCTCTGTGTCAGCTCCTTTCATGTCTCGCCCCTGTGTCGAACTCCCTTCCTGTATCAGCTCCTTTCATGTCTTGTTTCTGTGTCTAGTCACCTTCTAGTCGCATCCTGTGTATCAGTTCTGTTTCTGTATATTCCTTTGCCCTACCTGTGTTAATTAAAACCAAACCGTGCCCTGCAACCTGTATTGTCTCCTGCATTTGCTGTAAACCAGACTCACCCGCTCACCACACACACACACACACACACACACACACACACACACACACACACACACAGCACACCTGACAATATTGATTTAATCGAAGGTACTTTTACCATTCTAGCCTCCAGTGCTGGACATAGCCGACTTTCTAGACTTCTTTTGGTAAACGGTGCACTGCACATCATACACATATGATAACTCAATACGATGATGTACTTGCACATACAGATGCACTAAAGTTGATGGATCCTATTCCATGGATGTCATTAAGATCAAATACATGACATGTTACTCATAATGTCTCCAGTAGTTTTCTTAATGGTGAGAATCACTATTTCACTCTTCCTGCAAACTGGGCTTGCGACTTAAGCAAAGTGATTCCCTGCGAGACTTACTGTAAATTAATGTTTCCTATACTTTGTATACCTTGTAAAGGAGATGTTAATTTGCACCTATGATCAGAAGTGCAAGCTATTCCAAGGTAATTTGTGTGTCAGAGCAACCTACCTCGCAACCGGCTGAGAGTGATGGGTGGACACGTGTCAAATGCAGAAAGGACTCAGTCTGTTGGGGTCTCGCGAGCCATCCACAGCAGACCAGATGTTCAGGAGGCAGTGGAAAGCTCCCAGGCACTCAAAGGGGGTCCATGCTGGTCCAACATGGTGTCCTCTAGGGCAGTGGTCCCATACTCTGGTCATCAGGGCCCACCAACAGGCCAGGTTTTAAGGATTACCTTGGGGAAATACAGACTGAATCCTGCAATCACTGAGCAGCAAATCATATCACCTGTGCTGTGCTTCAGATATCTGGCAAAACTGACCTGTTAGTGGTGCCTGAGGACCAAGGTTGAGGAACACTGATCTAGTGAGATACAGGCCCTCAGTGAACCTGCCTTCATAGGCACAGCTACATGCTCCAGCTGAACACAGGAGGGTGGGCTTGTCCCGGGCACCCTATTTGAACTCAGTCCACCCTCAGCTCCTTGCTCAGATGTTCTCTGCTCTCACAATGATCACTGCTGTATTCAACCCTGTTCCTATTACCCTCTGTTGGATCCCCTGTGTATGATTTTTGACCAGTCTAAAGACCACGTCTGCTTGCTGCCAGCCCACGACCAGACCACTTGCTCGTTACATGACATTGTTTACCGGCCACTATCCTTTACTCCCAAGATTTGTTCATGCCTTTATGAATGTCTGTTCCATTTTCCTAGGTAGCGTGACAAATATCTAAGTTCAAGGCGTCTCCCAGTGGCCTTCTCAGCATATTGGGCTCCGATAAGCTTAACTTGACACTGTGCTTCCCTTCGGGAAATAGTATTTCACTGAGAATTACCGAATCCTAAAAGAAGGTGTTAAGTAATTTTGCGTTTGCAAAATCACATAATGCACTGATCTAACTCACCCAAAAAAAAATTCCTTACCTTTCCATTATACCTTAGAAATTACCTATTGATAACCTGTGTATGACTTCTGGCTTGGCTTAAGACTCTCCTGGCTGTTAACCCTTTGGCTCCTGTCTGACTACCCTTCTGGCATACCGTCCCCTGGCACTTGGCTGACAATCCCTTCTGGCATTACTCTGACAACCCAACTGATATTAACCCCTGGTATCTGACTTGCAAGCGTCTCTGGTATTTATCCTTGTGTCTGTTCTGTATACCTCCTGGTTTTGGTTATTTGTGGAAATAGGTGCAATTACCGACCATTCTAAGGAACGACAGTGTGCGTGTAGGGATCAGACATTACATCTAGGAGGTACGTTACAGGAAGGCTGTCACAGACCACCGCAGCAACCAACAGGTGATTGGAGGACCTAGTGCACCATGACCAATTATTCAATTAAATGGTCATGGTGCTCGTAGTGTCCCTTTAAGTTCGGATGAGGTGGCAGGGAGAGGAAAAAGAAAGACGCATACATGAATCAGTGAGTTTATCGTGTAAGCTGTCATTTTTACATTTTGTATAATGGTAAAGCACCTCTGAATTGTTGGTTAACCACTACTGGGTTACAGTGCAATAATGAAAAACAAGTCTTTGGAAATGTAAAGTATCAGTGAGGGTGGGTGTGAATACTTGCTTTGTACTATTAGCATTAGTCGTTTGTCTTTCTATAGTTTCCATGTCTATTTTTAATATGAGTGTTATGAATTAAAATGTCTAACACCCTCTTTAAGAGGAATTCATAGTAATATTCTTTCATGATGAGTAATCTGACACCCTGGATTTCCTGACATTTGAAAGACCCTTGTGGTACAGGCCTGGATGTGATTGTGACCCTCGGAGATACACTGGTGCCCATGGTTTATTTGATTGCTCATTGCAATTGACTGTAAAACCATATCCGGCCTTTTGGGCACCTCTGGTCTACAGGTTTAGAGTACTACAGACGAGTCTGAAAATCAGTGAAGCATAAAGAACATGTTTCAACAGACACTGTGCTCGATACTGTGCTTAAAACAAGGGTTCTAGCATGGATCAACAAGTCTACTCTGTCAGTTTGCTGTGACAGCCAACTATGGTTCCAGTTGGCCTGTGGCACTGTGCCTTTGATCAGAGCGGAGTGTGTGGGAGCAGATTCTTATTCCTCCCCATTTTTAGTATGAGTGGTTGCAGTGTTATGTGCTGCCATAAGCTGTCCTCGTGCTGTTGGCCATGAAAGGTTGGGCCCCAGGATACTTGTACAAGCAAATGCACGGAGCCTGGGAGCTGCAGGTGGAGCACCTTACCCTATGGCTGTTAAGACCTGCCTTGTTTGCACAAAAAAACACACGAGAGAGTGTGTGTGTGTGGATGTTTGGGGCGGCAGGGTCGATGTGTGTATGAGGAGGTATACAAAAACCTATACATGCATTTTTCATAAGCATGCTTCTGAGAGTGAAGCCATACTGGTTTTGTATTTTTTTTTTTGGGGACTGGCCACCCTTTCTGGTTTGGTGCTGTTCCCTGTAACGGGTTCCTCGTTGTAGGACCTATTTAAGGCCACGAGCTGGCAGGATCCCTGAGAAGATATGTGTCCCATGTAAGTGGTCTAAACTCATAAGACCAGCCATTCGGTTAAGAAGGATAGGACCTGCCGTGATGGGGTACATTGATGTTGTGACAGGCTTATGCAATGTATGAGCATGTTTTGAAACCAAATCTCCATCATTTATTCAGGTGTTTTTTCAATAACTCAAGTCTAATCATGAAATGCTTTATGTTTTGTATACACACAGTCTTAAGGTCAATTTATGCAATGTTTTTAATAATTTGTACCCCATCACATGAGGTCAGCACTCAAAATGGTTTCAGGTTTCGGAACATCTCCAGTAAGGAATACTCAACTTTTTCTGGGTAGGGGACACAAATGAGGGAAAATGCAGATCTCCTATTGGCTGTCTCTCGCCTCTGTAACGCTCTGAGAAAACTTTAGTAGTGATTTACTTGCAATACTACAATACAAAAAGAAAGTGTATCGATCCTCATTTTCCTACAGAGCACCACAATTCTGGAATAACCTCCCAGACGCCATCAAATTTTCCCCCAGTCCAAATTCCCTTAAGAGATCTCTATTAGCATACCTCAATAAGGAATGCACCTGTAAAAATGTAACATATATGTAACTATATTTCCTACATATTTATTTTTCTGTTAATCTGTATATTTGTTTTGTGTTAATTTCTTGCATTTTACTACTTTGTATTTCTGTAACCATGTTCTTGAACCCAGGACATACTTGAAAATGAGAGAAATCTCAATGTATCCTTCCTGGTAAAATCCTTTATAAATAAATAAATAAATTTAGCATTTTCTTCAAACCTACACTATAGTGAGACTTAAATACCATAAGTCTCCGAGAACCATCTACCAATTCAAAAGGTCTGCTTATTTTTACTCCTAATTACATAATGAGGAGGAGCAGAAAAGAAGAACGAAGATTAATGCAAGCTCTTGTGGATCTACTCGAATAGTTTTCATGGTGTGCCACGGACTGGTGGTCTACACATAGGTAGTGGTCAGCTGTCTCCTTTCACTTTTCATCTCTTTCTCTCCTCTTAGTCCATCTAGATCTTTTTTCCCACCTTTTGGCTTTCTCTTCTGTTTCCCTCCAGCACTCTCTGTGTTATCAGCCTTTTCTTCTCAGTCCTTCTAGATATCTCCTTTCATGTCTCTCCTCTTTTTCCTTGTTGTTACACTGTGTGTCAGTTCTTTTAGTAATTCAGTTTTCTTACTTACAGCTATGGCTTTTAGCGGTTTTTTTCCCCCTATTCTTTCCCCTTATCTCCTGTACGGCTGGCCGTCCACTGTGTCCTTATTTGTGCGAGCGTGCAATTGTCCTTCGTCGTCCGTCATCGTCCGACAATTCCCACAACATGGAGGACTTTCAGCCCTTGTCCACTGCATCCGACTTCCATCAATGGCTTCAGATGACTTTGTGTGACTACAACAGACTAGCGATCTTTCCCATTTGAATGGGATTTTTCTGATGAAGTCGGGATGATCTGGTACAATTTACATGAAATAAAGATGAATTGCTTAGTTAAACCGCCATTCAGCAGTAGGAAAATTGTCATAGAGAAGTAATTCAGTTCGACAGGAGAATCCCATAGGGTTCAATGTAAAATAATATTTTTGTTTTATTTCTTTTTTCCATTCAACCGTTTATTCTTTTCATTTGCAGCAAAAGCCTTTTTATTTATTATTTTCTTTTGTAATTTTTGTATTTTTAGGCAAATTTTTTGATTCCAGATTTTTTTTAAAAAAACAGCAGTTTTTTCTTTGCCGCTAAATCAAAACAAAAAAATCAAGGCCGAACGCTGTCGAAGAACTGAAGGAGACTCTGGCTGCTGCCCCTGGTGCTGAAAGGGCTTTATCCCCTTAGTGACCAGGTGGTTTTACAAAAGTCTGTCCAAAGTACCCACTGCTGTTACTACGTTTCTGCGCTGTTTGTGTTTAGGTCAAATTTTCTTCTTACTCATTTATGCAACCCACACATATTATATATTGTTTTTCCCGCCATTAAATCGACGTTCTAAAGATACCAATATTTCCATCATATCATATACTTTACTATAAACAAAAATATGAAAAAAATGGAAAAACCACACTTTTTTCCCCAAAATGTATTCCCCCAAAATCTACAACCGCCAAAAAAGACCCCGGCTAAATAGTTTAGAAATTTTGTCCTGAGATTAGAAATACCCAATTTTTACATGTTTTTGTTTTTTAACCCCTTCACTGCTGAGCCATTTCACCTCTGTGCGCTGAGCTCATTCTGACCGTTTTATGCTCATCATGTTTAAATGCCAGTTTAGGTCCTATTTTAGTAACCCCCCCCCCGAATTTTTTTAAAAACCAAACATTATTTATTTATTTATTTTCAACACACCTATTCATGTTTGATATCATTGGAAAGGTCATGACCAGGCCTTTCCAATGATATCAAACATAATACTCTAGCTGCCACACGATCCATATGAGCCCCCTATCTCCACTTGGCAGCTAGGGGGTTAACTGACCCACTGACATCCTCACACATACAGTCAGGTCCAGAAATATTGGGACATCAACACAATTCTAACATCTTTGGCTCTATACACCACCACAATGGAGTTGGAATGAAACAAACACAATGTGCTTTAACGGCAGACTGTCAGCTTTAATTTTAGGGTATGTACATCCAACTCAGGTGAACGGTGTAGGACTTACAGCAGTTTGCAGATGTGCCTCCCACTTGTTAAGGGACCAAAGGTAATGGGACAGAATAATAATCATAAATCAAACTTTCCATTCTTAATACTTGGTTGCAAATCCTTTGCAGTCAATCACAGCCTGAAGTCTGGAATGCATAAACATTACCAGACACTGGGTTTCATCCCTGGTGATGCTCTGCCAGGCCTCTACTACAACTGTCTTCAGTTCCTGCTTGTTCTTGGGGCATTTTCCCTTCAGTTTTGTCTTCAGCAAGTGAAATGCATGCTCAATGGGATTCAGGTCAGGTGATTGCCTTGGCCATTGCATAACATTCCACTTCTGTCCCTTCAAAACTCTTTGGTTGCTTTTGGTAATTGTGCAACTGCACTGTGAAGCGCCGTCCAATGAGTTCTGCAGCATTTGGCTGAATGTGAGCAGATAATATTGCCCGAAACACTTCAGAATTCATCCTGCTGCTTTTATCAGCAGTCACATCATCAATAAATACAAGAGAACCAGTTCCATTGGCAGCCATACATGCCCATGCCATGACACTACCACCACCATGCTTCACCGATGAGGTGGTATGCTTAGGATCATGAGCAGTTCCTTTCCTTCTCCATACTCTTCTCTTCCCATCACTATGGTACAAGTTGATCTTGGTCTCATCTGTCCATAGGATCTTGTTCCAGAACTGTGAAGGCTTTGTTAGGTGTTGTTTGGCAAACACTAATCTGGCCTTCCTGTTTTTGAGGCTCACCAATGGTTTACATCTTGTGGTGAACCCTCTATTCACTCTGGTGAAGTCTTCTCTTGATTGTTGACTTTGACACACATACACCTACCTCTTGGAGAGTGTTCTTGATCTGGCCAACCTTTGTGAAGGGTGTTTTCTTCACCAGGGAAATAATTCTTCGGTCATCCACCACAGTTGTTTTCCGTGGTCTCCCGGGTCTTTTGGTGTTGCTGAGCTCACCGGTGCGTTCCTTCTTTTTGAGAATGTTCCAAACAGTTGTTTTGGCCACACCTAATGTTCTTGCTATCTCTCTGATGGGTAAGTTTTGTTTCTTCAGCCTAATGATGGCTTGCTTCACTGATAGCGACAGCTCTTTGGATCTCATCTTGAGAGTTGACAGCAACAGATTCCAAATGCAAATAGCACACTTGAAATTAACTCTGGGCTTTTTATCTGCACATTGTAATCGGGGTAATGAGGGAATATCACACACCTGGCCATGGAACAGCTGAGAAGCCAATTGTCCCATTAACTTTGGTCCCTTAACAAGTGGGAGGCACATCTGCAAACTGCTGTAAGTCCTACACCGTTCACCTGAGTTGGATGTACATACCCTCAAATTAAAGCTGACAGTCTGTAGTTAAAGCACATTGTGTTTGTTTCATTCCAACTCCATTGTGGTGGTGTATAGAGCAAAATATGTTAGAATTGTGTTGATGTCCCAATATTTCTGGACCTGACTGTATGGTGAAGATGTCAGTGGATGGGGGTTACCCAGAGGCTTAGCTGACATCCAAGATTTCGGCCCCGTCCGGGTTTGAATCGCGATTCGGCAAAAATTGGCGACAAATCATGATCCGGAAACTAAATATTTAATGCCAGCCACCGCAGAAAAGGGGAGACACTCCCCTTTCCAGCGGTGCCATTTGTTTTTTCATACTTTCAACGGTTGGAGATAGAGTGCTCTTTAGCCCCCTCCTCATTTTTTACTGCAGGCGCCGGGGTGCCTGGCGATGACATCATCACGCACCGTGATGACGTCATCACGCCTGCTGGGCCCCTTGAAAAGGTTCCAGCCTGCCATTCTGCTTTGGGAGCCCAGCAAGAACGGTGATTATAGGGAGGGAGGGAGGTTAGGAGACCGTGACATACTATGTACATCAGCGGGTCTAAAGGAGACTTTTGCCCGTGACGTACATAGTACGTCTGCGGTCACTAAGGGTTTAATAACCCCTTTCAGAACCAGGGAGAGCAGCCAGAGTTTCTCTCATGTCTTCGGCAGCATATACAGTATATATATTTTTTTACAGTTTGGTGGCGTTCAGCTGTCTTCCCGTCGGTCGATCTGGGTCGTCCATAGTTGTTTGCAGTGGGCGACCCATATCGTTCAAAAAAGTTGTCTATAGTCGGTCGGCCAAGTCATTCGTCTGACTATGGACCCAGTCAACGACCAGCCTATATCACTCCTTTCAGCTACATCTTCTAGTGGTTTTTTTTTTCTATTATTTCCACTTATCTCCTGTAAATCAGGTCTTTCAGTTTTCCCAGCTAGACATTTTCCTATTTTTCTCCCAGTTTCTCTGTCTCAAACTCCTTTCATTTTTACCATCCTTGTTTTCTTGTCGCTTCCCTAAAGCACTTGTGTATCTCAGTTCTTTTAGTTTCTCTCTCTCGATTTTCTCCCTATTTATCTCTTAGTTCCCTTTGGTTCTTCCAACTTCTACCACTAAGTTTTCTTTCATCCTCCTTTTGCCCCGTATATCCATCCTTTCAGATTCCCGTCTTGGTTTTTCTCCTCTGTCCCTCCAGCTCCGTCTGTATCTCAGTCCTTTGCCGTATCGGCCCTATGTAATGTATTTCCCTGATAACGCAGATTCTTAGGTTATAAAACTTTAATAGTTCTGTTAAAATCTGCGCTTACATCCTTTAAAAGGCGTATCAGAAGGGGTTAGGAGAGAGGTGACGTTCTAATTCGCAGCGAAACTTTAAATCACCGTGTCATTATAATCTGTTGATGTCAAGTAACATTTTTATTAGAAAATTTGCACTTTCAGCGAGATAAATCTATACATCTTGGCTATTTGCGCTGAACTTGTTAAATTGCCGAAAAGGAGAAATATGTCGTTTTTAAAACCTAAGGTCCTAGAAGAAATATATCGATTAAAACATTTTGAGTTAATTAAATGAAAAAAAAACGGCTTTGCATAAATGAATGTGGTCATTTGGGATGACTTTATGAAATGACCTGTTAAGAGTTTGTCAGGAGGAGATCCATGCATTAAATATCATCTCCGAGCAGAGCAAGTGACGAGCGATAGGGAGCAGAGCAGCAGAGTACATCACTGGTGGAGAATCTTTTCATGTCAATCAGGCCTGAATTCAAAGAGCTGCAAAGTCCATTCAAGTTTTAGCCTTGTGGGACCATGAATTGGATACAAATATCTTCCCAAGGGGCATTAGTAAGTAGGATCGCTATGCTCATGGCAGTAAAAACCCACCTGCCTTTATTCCTTAACCTTCCTGGCGGTTCGGGGGTTAAATTTCACTGCTGAAAGTGGTAACCCCGAACCACACTCTAGCTGGATACATACTTGTACCTGCTCTCCCTTGCTGATCTCCTGCAATCGCACTCTCCCCGGTATAATCGCGGCTTCCTGGTTCCCTTCTCGCGAGAAGGAAACCAGGAAGCAGGACGCTAAGATCGGCCGGAGGTGACTGCAGGGTACAGCGAAGGAGAGCAGGGACAGGTATGTATCCAGCTAGAGTGTTGCTCTGGGTTACCACTTTCAGCATATAAATTTAACTCCGAGCCACACTCTAACACCACCAGGGAGCCGAATAAATGGTACAGATTCTGACATATAAAATATGTCAGAAACGGACTGCTAGGGAGGTTAACCTTTTCACACCCAAAATAGAGTTATTTAAATTTTGCACTGTAATGCATTAAAAAGCACTCATTTGCGATTGCAGAGCTCTCCAGCTTTATCTGACTTTATTTGCGGTACTCAGCGATTCACCCACGTGAAACTTATACCCCAAACCGACGGAACCTTGCTGGCACGCCACCTTGGCTACAGACTACAGCCCGTGAGTTTTTTGGAGCAGTTGCGGGGAGATTTGTGGCCTGCGGCCTGATTTTGCGGCCTATGCCTGGCAGCCATCTTTGAAGCACTACTATAGCCTCTCAGAGCGCTCCACTTTGCAGAACTGCCTAGGACCCCTCTGTAGCTATGGGAAGAAAATCTGGCAAGAAATCCCAGGTACCGGAAAGCCCCCGGCAGAGGGACATCTGTGACTCTTTGGGAGAGAGCCGACAGAAGCAGCAGATGGCGCCCCGAGCATACCTCTCCCCCACGGCGAGCTCCTCTGAAGACGGGGATCCGTATTGGTCGGAGGCCTCCATCGCTGCACAGGGATCGCCCCGAGACCTGGGGAAAATGAAACGCCCGAAGGACACACCTCTCACCTCAACACTGATGGCAGTAGGTGACTTGGCTGAATCGTGCGGCGCCGCCCAAGATACTGCGCCCCTCACGGAAGGCGCCATGCAACGTTTACTGGGGGATACAATGGAAGAGATGAGGTCGATGTGGAGGGCAGATTTTGCGGCTATGCAGACGGACATGGTGAACGTTAAAGGCCGTTTGTCAGTGGTGGAGACACGCATGGAGGAGACTACGGCGACGCAGACCCTTTTTGCGCCACAGGTGGAGGCCTTACAGAGCCAGGTGAAGCAGCTTACCGGAGCGGTGGAGGCAGCAGAAACTCGGCACCGCCGGAAGAATGTGCGAATCAGGGGGATCCCGGAGTCAATTGCTGCCGACGCTCTGTTGGCTTATGTTAATAAATTTGCCTTGCATGTTTTAGGGACCCCAGCGGAGACTTCACCAGTTTTCCGGCACGTTATTCGGCTGCGGAAGGCAGCGACGGCCCCAGCTGAGTCGCCGCGCGATGTACTCGCGATGGCAGTGGAGGAAACAGAGAAACGTCGGCTGATGTCGAGCCCGATTGCCCGAGCCCCGATTTTATATGTGGACATATCATTAACACTTTTTAATGATCTCCCATTTATGACGCTCGTCGCCCGGAGGCAATTCCGTGAGGTGTCTGCATTTTTGAGGAGTAGTGGAGTTCGCTACCGTTGGGGGGTTGCGGGTTCAATGTATATTTGCCACGACAATCTGTCGCATTTAGTTACCAACCCCGCAGCGGCCTGGCACTTGTTGCGCTCTTTGGGTCTCTCCTCTCCCCGGGAGTCGCCTGCCCCTGCTCGTGGGGATTCCTCGCCTAGCTTATTAGATCCGGGCTAGGTTACTTGAGTGGTCCACAATTTATTTTTGTCCTTCCCCTGGGATGAGGGTTTTTCTACCAGTGACCTCCCTACCTTTTTATTTTTATTTCTTTTGGCGGGAGGTTGGCTATGTTTCTCTTTTTCTCTTCTGCTTACTGCTGTTATTCACACCTTTTCCTTTTTTTATATATTATTTTTATGACTTTTTAGTCTGGTACCGATTTGCTGTGGACAGTTCGGTTTCTGTTTATATCTGACTTTTGTGCTGACCCTGCGCAGTCTACTGTTGTTTTTGTTTTTTGCCTTGTTGCCTATTGTGACCTGTAAAACCTTTTAAAATAATTATAAAAAAAAGCACTCATTTGCTAATCAAAAGACAATATTCCCACCTTTTTAAAGATGGATTAGTGTGTCCCCTGCTGAGAAACACAATCCTTTGTTTTATGGCTCTCTAAGCACCGTGGAGAAACAAAAAACAACTGCAAATAGCAACCCTAAACCTCACTGTAACAAACAGTTCAAATAGATTACTGCTGCATTACAGTAACCAGGGAGAGGGCAGAAAACAGGGAGAGCTCTTGGATCATTCACTGCTGTACAGGGGTAAAATTCAGGGGTTTATAATGAGTGAAAATCCCTGTACAATACAGATACAAGGTGTTACTGTAATATCTATACACAGGCATTACGTCACATACAGATATTATTTTATATTCTGTAGGTATTTTTTAGAAGCTGCATTGCTAATAATCTCATTATGATCACTATAAATCCCCATAAGCAGGAGATCTGGCCATTTCATTATTTATCTCCGTTACTGTATTGTACTGTACCGTTACTGTACTGTTAAAGGCCATTTCTGCCTGTATGATAATAATGCAGACCCCGTTTGAATTTGTGTAAGATAAAGGACACCATCTAGAGCTCATAATCTTACATTTCAACAATATTACTGTAAAGGATAAACGAATACATTAAAAATAAGCAAATTAACATTTTAATGTCAGAAAAACAGTTGCTGTACGGAACGTCTATTTCACCCTATATTTAATTGTTAACTTCACTTTCCATGTTTCAAATAAATGTGATGTTAAAAAAAAATCAACAAAAATCCTTGGTAGTGAAGGGGTTAATCTCCAGTACACAGTTATTGCATTTTTGCCCATGTAATGTCACATCAGATGGTTAGTCCCAACGAATTCAACAGTATTTGCCGTCGAGCGTACTATCATAAGGTACTTTGCATTACGGGCATACATTTTTTCAGGCTTCTCTCACAGGAACATAGAAGGAAGGAAGAGAATAATAAACTTTGACCCATAGAATACCTGTGGTTAAGCAGGTGCTGCTTTAAGACTGGGGTCAGACGAACGCAGTGCGAACGTGCGTTGAGCCGCACTTTATTATGGCCATAGTAGCAGCAAATGACGTCCAATGACGGCCAATATATGAAGTACGGCCGCACGAAAGTTTGGCCGCGCAACGCAAGCGGCAAACAAATGCATTTTTTCGAGAACGTGGAACCGCTAGTACTGACGCACAGAGTGCGCTGCGTCAGCATAGCGGCATGTGTGCGTGATTAGGAGATGTCAGACGCTGTACATGTCCGGCCAACATCATGTCCATTTGTTTTTTATAGCTCCGTCAAAAAATACGGCCGACATTGCGCATCGTATGACCGCTATCGCGTCCTCCGTGAAAAAATGCGTTCGGACACATCAACGCACTTTTTGACGGTAGACGTGAAAAATGCGTTCGTCTGACCCTAGCCTAAGACCTCACCATGCTAGCCCATCACATTCCCAAAAGTGAGCTGTATGCAAAGTCACAGAAGCTTACAAATCTCCTTCCTGCATACGATTAAATGTGCTATAATTGCCATTTTCACAGATGACAGTTTTCTTATTGTTTTTTTTTACTCTCGTTCTTAGTAGTTATTTCCATAACATTCGGTTACATTTATGTGATAAATGAATGCATTTAAAATAAACTACAAAAGCATTAAAAAAAAATTTAAACGCATCTCAATTTGGAACGTTTTCCTAAAATTGTTACCCTAAGATTCAAACTGTTTCAAGGCCGGGGATTTTAATTCGAGAAACAACTCATTTACATCTGTAAGGTAACAAATAGTGTTTTATTTTATTTTTTGTTAGATATGTATCTTTTTTTTTATTTGTAGGGATATTTTTTTTGTCTACGCATAATTCCTGCGCTTTGGTGTTGGTCGGTCTTGTTTTACAAGAAAATCATCTTCGCAGATCAGAATTAACAATGCAAACACCCTCGAACCTTAATAGAACTCCTCTAAGCTTTTAATTCCGCAGAATTTATTGCGAGCTGTATTTCCATGAATTTATAACGCTTTGATTCTTAAGAGCCCCATTTAATCAGTTTTGCCTGGCACGGAACATAATAAACAACTTTCTGGTGTTAAAGTGCCACATGAGAGAGGCTGCTAACAAGGAAGTTAAGTGTTTCTGCCACTAGCAGTTTTTCACTGTATTTTTCATGAGCTGTTACTAGCAATAATGTACTTCGCGAGCTTCTGAATGCTGGTTAAACAACGTGATAAGCTGAACAGCCCTGCGGCTCTCTTACAGGTATTACCAAAGCATGGTCCCCTGTGCAATCTCCGTTATCATTGAAACAAAGTGCCTTATTTATGTGTTACAAATCAGCTCGTAGAACGGAGAGAGCCAAGGGCCCAAAATAAAATGGTATGGAAGGGCAGAGGGGTGGACAGCTGGACTGTGGGATAGACAAACTGACTGATATGTCAAGATCTGCTTCAATTTTGTTTTTATAATTTGTCTTTTGTTGTCAAATAATGAGCAGGTATGATGTCATCTCTGTAAATATTTACTGTAACCATGTAATTCACAGGTGTGATGTCATCACTTATAGATTATTTCCTGTAATATATAGGGATCTTATTATATTCATGATGATTATTATCGGTGTTTAGAGAGGCATATACTCTATGGCAGTATTACCGTCTTAGGGCCCTATTACATTCTTCGCGCACAATTTTGCGCGCGTGCACAAAAACGTATTAACGCGAGGGGCAAAACCCTTTGCGCTGAACGTCTTATTACGACGTTCGCGCACAAAATGCGCGTTAACGTCTAACGTGAGTGACCCTGTGCGAACCCTTTGCAAGCGCAATTTAGTGCGCGCATCCTATACTTAACCTTGTGAGCGCAAATGCGTTTGTACGCTGGTGCGCGCATGGTATTACAATATTAGAGCAAAATTTAACGGACAGCGTTTGCGCGTATAATTTTAACGTCTTTGGAAAGCCGGTGGTAACGGCAAATTATAAACAACCTGACCGTACCAAACTGCGGATTCACAACGGAGAATGTCGATGCGCACATTATTTTTACTAGATCCGTCAAAAAAGACGGCCACTACCTTGTCTTCCTTCAGAACGTACGTCTGTTGTGCGCAGTCTGCACAAAATAACGGACTCGCGTTAAAAATTACATTGCGCTAACTGATTTCATCAACATAATTATTACTATATTTTTGAGCCCCTTCACTACCTAGGGATTTTCCAGAATACCACTCTCAGGTACCAGTGTTTGTTTGGAACATCATTTTTAATTAATTATATTCCCAATACATGCCTTACTGGAATAACTATTTGGCAGACAGATGTCGCCATCTGCTGGCCAATAGGATTTACTGCAGTTTCGGTCTCCGGACCAGATCAGATGGGAAGATGTCAGTCATACACATTCCCAGCAAGCTTTAACCACTTGCCACCATACGGGTTGTGCCCGGCGGAGGGGCTTTAATGCCCGAGCTTGCTGGTTCCTCGACAGGCCCCGCCTCTAGCACGCTGATGTGCAGCACGCGTCATTCATTGCAATGGGGACTGCCTGAGTTCAGGCCATACCATGGCATCCAACTTGTGGGTGGGAGCAAAGAGCTCCATTGAAGCTAGCATGGCATGCTATGCCGCCCCTTGGCTTCAAGGCCTGCCGCTGCAGGGGTGGCATAGTACACACCATGGCGGGAACAGGTTAGAAAGTGTTAGCACCTCAGGCATCATGCCCACGGTGCTAAGACCTTAAGGGCATATTCTGGAGCACAAATGCAAACAAATTGAATTTGCAATCAACAGAATTCCTTTGCATTACTCCTGTGGAACACCATATAGTCTATACTCAATATCGGGGTGTCAAGAGGTGCTTTACAGAGTAAGGGCGATCTTGATGGTGAAGAGATTAAAGAAGAGATCCCCTGGCTGCTTTGGTGGCATTGCCCACCAAAGGGACATGCTGATGTAAGGAGTAACTGAAATGTAAAGCGAGTCCAGTGAAATAACATGGACAGCCAGCTACAACCCTGCTTGTGTTTATGGACTACAATCCCTTTAATGCCATCCGTCTGACCTGTGTTGAGGAGAGTATGGAGCCTCTGGTTTGAACAGGTAAATCATTTCAGCGCCAGATATTGTTCCATGATGCTCAGGTGCCTATTGGCTGGATGAGTGTCTCTGTTACAACATTATAAGAAATAGTGGGCCCTATTACACTCTTAACACAAAAGTTAACGCTCACTTGCATGAGCATTAACGTTTCCTGCGGTGTTTACCGCATGTTACAATCCAAACGCAAATGGGTTAAGAAACCCATTTGTGTTTGGTACCTTGCGCTTTTTAGCGCAAGGTTACTGTACTTTGTGCTCCCTAAACTTAACATGGGGAGCGCAAAGTGTTAATCAGCGTTAGGATTACAAAGTCCCAGCGCTGATTAACGTCTGGCTCTGGTTAGCGGAAAGTTAACCACAGCCAGGACTTGGTGTTAACGGATTCTGCAGAAGCGGAATCTGTTAACACCAGGCTAAAAAAATAAAAAACATTAATCCTATACTCCCCCTCTGTCCCGCGGCTTCGACCGCGGCTCCGACCGTCTCCTGCGGGAGCAGGGAAAGACTGGGGGAAAAAGTCCCCCCAGTCTCTCGCTGCGTATCACTACGCTGACCGGACGGATCTTGCGAGGCGAGATCCGACTGGTCATGTGACCGGCAGGGGAGAACTCAATGGAGTCCTGTGGACTCCATCGAGTGGATGCTCGCGTCTGCGCTCTGCGCTGCTGCGAGCATCCAGGCTTTTACCGCATGGAAACAATGCATGCAGCATTTTTTGCGCCTGCATTGTAATCCAGCGTTAAAACGCGGGCGCAAGAGGGAAAACTGCGGGCACCGTTTTTCCTCCCTTGCGCCCGTGTTTTAAGGCTAAGATGGTAATTTAGCCCATGATCTATTTAGGTCTTTAAAAATATTTTTTTTGTGTTGCTTAATTACTGAATATTAATCTGGCAGAGATACATTTGAAATTGGACCAAAATTTGATTTTATGATTAAATTTAAGCAGAGTTTATTCATGTAAATGTAGCTGGTGTAATGTTTTAGATGCTGTATGTAGTAGTAAATGTAGCTGGTGTAATGTTTTAGATGCTGTATGTAGTAGTAAATGTGCTATATTCCACAGAGGTGAGTATGAGACGGTGTAATCCAGGGCTCACCTGTAACTGCCCATATAATCCAAGGGATCACAGTGCATTGCATGAGGATTTATCCTTCGAATAACATTAGCGGCAGAAGCCGTCCTTCAGAAGCGGGAAAAAAATATATAATAAAAATGACTCTGCAGTGAAGAAAAGAAGTAGAAAATGTCATTTGTTTCCTAAAAGCGCATCAGCTTTTTGTATAATTGCCTTTTTAGTTATCCCCAGTGACCCATGAAATTTTCCGAAATGAATGTGATTTACTTACATGTTGCAGTTTGATGCTGGACCTAATGAATGTGTTTTTTTGGCAGTAACACGGAATAAAGGTTTGTGTCACATTAAAATAAATGATATTGTATGGTTGTTTCTTCTTTCGCAAACTAATTTGCATTTTATATGCGTTTAATGCTGGAATGATCCCAGGTATAGCAGTGCTCCTGCTTGCAGTGAAGGTAGAATCCTGACTTGTCTGGATACATTCCCACATTCCAACTTGAATTTTGGTTATTTTAGCTTTTTTTGTTGTAGATTTAGTCATGCAAACGTGTTTACAGGAAGATAAGTAATTAGAACCATTTCCGGGGAACTTTCTATCGCTAATACATTTATTTAAATACTATTTGATCCCAACGGGCTGTCAAATCAAGTCGTCAAACATACTGCCTGCAGAGTCTATGAACCTGGTCCGTGGCAAGAAATGCTGCACCTTCTTTGGGGAAACAGAGTTCCAGGGCTCCAGTGCCCAGGGACAGCGGTTCAATTGCAGAATGGATGTGCCTTTCTCCTTCTGCTTAGTGAGTTTCAGTGCTTCCAGCTACCACAATCTGTTACAAGTACAAAGGCCAAATTACATACTTGGTGCTAACATTAGCACTCACCTGCGTGAGCGTTAACGTTAGCCCAAGTATTTTCCGCATATCACAATCCAAACGCTAACGGGTTAAGTAACCTGTTAGCGTTTGGTATCTTGCGCTTTTCAGCGCACGGTTACTGTATTTGCTCTTCTTATACTTAACATGGGGAGCGCAAAGTGTTAATCAGCATTAGGATTACAAAGTCCTAACGCTGATTAACGTCCGGCTGTGGTTAACAAAAAGTTAACCAGAGCCAGGACTTGGTGCTAACGGATTCCGCTTCTGCAGAATCCGTTAACACCAGCCAAAAATTTTTTAAAAGATAATTGTATACTCACCTCCTGTCCCACGGCATTGACCGCGGCTCTGTCTGCCTCCTCAGTCCGGCGGGAGCAGGGAAAGGCTGGGGGAAAAGTCCAGACCAGTCTCCCCCTGCATATCACTACACTGACCGTCCAGATCTCGCAAGGCAAGATCAGGCAGGTCACGTGACTGCCGGGGTCTGGCTCAATGGAGTCCTATGGACTCCATTGAGAGGATGCGTGCGGCTGCACTTAGTGCCCGCAAACAATGCAGGCAGCTTTTTTAGCGCCTGCATTGTAATCTAGCGCTAAAACGCAGGCGCTAGGGGGAAAACTGCAGGCACAGTTTTTCCTCACTAGCGCCCGCGTTTTAGCGCTAATATTGTAATTTAGCCCCAGGAGTATACCCTTACAATTGTTACAGATTGTGTGGGACACATGGGAGGAAAAGAGAGGCACCGTGATAGACATGGCAGGAGAATTGTGGAAAATGTGGCTCACAGAGTGCCACAGTGAAACTCACACTAAGTATCACAGAGCCCAACAGCAATAAAACTCACAGTAAAGTGAGTGGTGTATGATTGTATCACAGAGCTCCACAGCAATAATACTCACGGTAATGTGCGCTGTGTATGAGCGTATTACAGAGATCCACAGCAATAAAACTCACAGTAATGTGCAGTATCTATGACCGTATCACAGAGTTACACAGCAATGAAGCTCACATATGCAGTGTGTGTGTGTGTGTGTGTATCACAGAACTCCACATCAATAAAAATCACAGTACTGTGCTGTTTGTGTGAGCATCACAGAGCTCCACAGATATAAAACTCACACTCATACTCAGCACACAATACTGTGAGTTTTAAAGCTGGGAACTCTGTGATGCACTCATACATGGAACATATTACTGTAATACAGAGCTGCACACCAATAGAACTCACAGTAATGTGCAGTGTATGAGCATATCACAGTGCTGCAATTCAAAAAACTCACAGCAATGTGCAGAATGTAGGAACGAATCACAGAGATCCATTGCAATAAAAATCACAGTAGTGTTATCTGTGTATGAGTGTATCACAGAGCGCCACAGCAGTAAAACTCACAGTAATGTGCAGTGTGTATGACCGTATCACAGTGCTGCAATTCAAAAGTCTCAACAGCAATATGCAGAATGTATGATCGAATCACAGCGCTCCACAGCAATTAAACTCACACTCATACACAGAGAACATTACTGTATCGTAGAGCTCCACAGCAATAAAACTCACAGTAATGTGCTCAGTGTATGAGACACATATACAAATACGTCCCCTTCCAATCCCTCAGACAACAAATCCGTCTCCTTACAGACCTATCAAGCTCAAAATGCTTCTCTTACCAGCTCTTTTCTTATTTTACCAGTTTTGATACTATAGATCTTCTTCTAACTTTTTTTCTCGTGCATGATCCTTAAAATTTTAATAACAAGAGCATATTTGACAGTTTAAGTGTTTTGTTTTCCCTTGGTGCTACGCTCTCATTTAATGCATCATTTCATTTTGCTTTCACTGAGGGTTTTATTTTGTTTTCCATTCCAAAAAGATGGTTATTATGAACTATTTGTTTAGTGTGGAGCGTCCTTGTTGTTTGTTTCTTTTCTATCTTATTTTTTTTGTGTTTGCTAAACAGTTGCTCAATGCAGCAACGCTGCTTTCAGAGAAGCATAAACATGATTTCGAAACTTGTAGTAACCAAACATTCCTCTTAACCCCTTCACGCCCTGTGCTATGACAGTCACAAAGACAACATCCCTAAAAACAACATCCCTAGACAACAAGTGCCATGGGCTGAAGTGGGTTATACCTACCTCTCTGTGCAAGAACTTCACACACTCTGACACCCACACCTAAAGTGTCACCCCTCTTCTCTTAGATTGTAAGCTCTTGGGCAGGGTCCCCTCTCCTACTGTTCTGTGTGTTTAACTTGTACGGACATTTGTTATTCTGTCTCTCCCATTGTACAGCGCTGCAGAACTCGTTAGCGCTTTATAAATACCTGCAACTGCTCGTCTCCGGTGTGAGGCAGGTTGATGAGGGTAATCAACATCAGGTTGGCTGTCACATCAACCCTATAGTATGGTGCTGCAACGGCCACAACGGGGTTAAATAATAATTTATAAAGAAGGCATAATAGGGGTATATTTTTGTTCTGGTGGCTTGTTACCCTCTTTATAATTACATTTTCATGTTGATGTTTGTTATTAAGGTTTTTCCCGTGAGCCCCATGAGTATTTGATACAAGTAGGAATGATGAAGAAAAAGAAAACAAAGATTATTTTTCCTCCGCAGAGACAGTTCCTGCTAATTTCTTAACTCCTCTAGTTCCTAGAGACTCAGGTATTTTGCGCTCGAAAGTCCTAATATTTTGTCCTTCATAAAAATGACAATTCGGAATGAGTATATAGTCTACCCAGCGTTTCCACGGTTGAGTAAAAACCATTGAAGCAGAAGTAGTGATTGTGATGAGAGTACTGTGCTGAGAAGCACATTAACAGGGCTATTTATCAAGCGCAAAATACAATGTTTTAAGGCTTGTAGTCTTGAAAGCAGCAGCCTAGGTGTAATAAAGAAGTCAGGCCAAGATTATTGGGCCTGTAAGGAAATGCTGTGGTGATCATCATTAACCCTTCCAGTGAGTGGCAAACACTATGCTTATAAACATAGGGGGTTATTCAGAGAGCACTGAAATGTCGCCAACATGACGGTGCTCTCTCGTTCCCCGCACTTCGGGGAATCAAATTCTGCATTCACCGCAAGGTCCCTGGAGTGCAGGGAAAAGCTGCCGCAAAAGCGCCGGGATCCCGCTGAAAGTATCGGCTTCGATAATTTTGGGGTTGTTTGCGGCTGTTTTTTTCTTCTTTAAATGTGTAGGGAATATCAATTCCGATCTAATATGATACATTATCATATTGGATGCGATCCGATGAGCCACCGAACCCGCCATGAAAAAGTTGACGATCCGCCGAACACAGCAACGACCAGCAGCTGGAAAAAACCGACAAGCTGACGAACGGGGTAAAATACAAACAAAAACAAAACGATTGAAAGTGTCAAAATTGTACCGCTGTTTGCAAAAAACCTACTGAACGAAAATGTCTGGAATTAACATATACAGTCCTATGAATGATAATAAAAAGGTCTGTTACAGGAAAAAAGAAAAACCTTTTTGCTGCGGATTAAAAGAATAAACATTTTAATAGATATGGAATAAAAACGGGAATATTTTTAACATTGAAGCCTATGGGATTCGCCAGAATAAAACTGCCGAATAAACCACTGAACATCAGGGCATTTATCTGACATTTCACTGCTGTTCTATGTTCTCTGAATAGGTTAACCATTGCCTCTCTATGGGGACATTCACTGCCTTCAAACAGGCACTGTATTTCGCTGGCAATTTGCCACAATTTGGTGAACTTCCTGCTCTCTGAATAGCTGAATGGCCCCAAAAATGCACCGTACAGAGAAATTCACTGTTTGTTGCCATTTCGGGGTCAGATCGGCTCTCTCTGAATAACCCTGATAGTTTTATGGTTATCGACCACTGAAATGGTCAGACAGTTGCACCCCTTTCCATGTGTTATAAAATTAAACTCTCAGACCCCTGACCCATCAGCCTGTTCCATGTACAGTTGTGTTCAAAATTATTCAACCCCCACTGAAATTGAGTGTTTTGGCCAGTTTGACATTGATTTTGATCATTCAGTCATCTTGCTTACAATTAAATCAAAGAGGCACGTGTAGGTCAGACAAATATAACATAACATTTATAATGAAATAACCACAAATGTCTTTTCTGTGCTCACATCATTATCAGTTTTATTCAACCCCCAAGTGACATTCAATCTTAGTACTTAGTACAACATCCTTTTACAGTTATAACAGCTTTTAAACGTGAAGCATAGCTTGACACAAGTGTCTTGCAGCCATCTACGGGTATCTTCGCCCATTCGTCATGGGCAAAAGCCTCCAGTTCAGTCACATTCTTAGGCTTGCGCACTGCAACGGCTTTCTTTAAGTCCCACCAGAGGTTCTCAATCGGATTTAAGTCAGGTGACTGCGATGGCCACTCCAATGTTCCAGCCTTTAATCTGCAACCATGCTCTAGTGGACTTGGAGGTATGCTTGGGATCATTGTCCTGTTGAAAGGTCCGACGTCTCCCAAGCCTCAGGTTTGTGACGGACTGCATCACATTGTCATCCAATATATCCTGGTACTGAAGAGAATTCATGGTACCTTGCACACGCTGAAGCTTCCCTGTACCTGCAGAAGCAAAACAGCCCCAAAGCATGATTGACCCCCCGCCATGCTTCACAGTAGGCAAGGTCTTCTTTTCTTCATAGGCCTTGTTCTTCCTCCTCCAAACATAGCGTTGATCCATAGGCCCAAACAGTTCTAATTTTGTTTCATCAGTCCACAGAACACTATCCCAAAACTTCTGTGGTTTGTCCACATGACTTTTGGCATACTGCAGTCGACTCTTCTTATTCTTTGGAGACAGCAAGGGGGTGCGCCTGGAGTTCTGGCATGGAGGCCTTCATTACGCAGTGTGCGCCATATTGTCTGAGCTGAAACTTCAGTACCCACATCTGACAAATCTTTTCTCAGTTCCTCAGCAGTCACATGGGGACTTTTCTCCACTCTACGCTTCAGGTAGCGCACAGCAGTCGAAGTCAGCATCTTCTTTCTGCCACGACCAGGTAGCGTTTCAACAGTGCCCTTTGCCTTGAATTTTCGATGATGCTTCCTATGGTCTCTCTTGGTATGTTTAACATCTTTGCAATCTTCTTATAGCCATTGCCCTTCCTGTGAAGAGTAATCACCTCTTCTCTTGTCTTCCTGGACCATTCTCTTGACTTCACCATGTTTGTAACCACACCAGTAAATGTCTAGAAGGAGCTGAGTATCACAGTCATTTTAAAGCTGCCTAATTGGTGCTTATTATGCTTTATTGCTGCTCCGTGACATCCACAGGTGTTTTCAATACCTGATTGAAAACACTTGAATGAACCTCTGTTCTTCAGAGTGGTAGTCTTTAAGGGGTTGAATAATTGTGTCAATGAAGAATTCACAAAAGAAACATTTACTACTGTATTACAAAACCAATTGATGTCATTTTAGTTGCATATGGTTCTTTAAAAAGTCCTTGTAGGATTTCATTCTGAATACAATTACAAATGTACACTAAATTCCCTAAAACCCTTTACAGCATTGGGGTTTGAACAATTTTGAACACAACTGTAGTCTTCCATCAAATCAAATAAAATGTATAGATTAAGAGTATTATATGACTATATTTTCCTATCAGGACAAGATGTATAGGGGTGACTAGAGCCTTGACGGATGCATAAAAAAGGAAAAAATACTGGTTTGTGAATACTTGTTTATATGTGGACAGAATTGTCTGTCTAATAAACACTATATTTTACTGCCATAACTAAATAAAAAGTCATACGTGTGTCATGTATTGTGTAACAAAGCTTTTAATTGTTTACTTTGCCATCCCTGTCTTCCCTTATGTAACAGAGAGTTCTTCGACGCATGGAAAGGTCAAAGTGTTTTTCAGATTATATCTTGATGGAATATGTTATGTTACACTTGGAGAACGTGCCACCGATCTTGTCATCCATTATAATTACTGTACCTCATACATTGATACCTGTTGGAAAAAGCCATATGGAGATATGATGACCCTAATATTTATCATTTATCCTCACCGTTTCAGTGCCCTACGTCAGAAGGCTAACAAACAGATAGACAAGAACAAAAGGAAAATAAATACATATCACCAGTCCTCAGACTAGACCATAGTCAAACCAATAGAGATGTATAATCCTGGGTTTGAGCCGTACAAAACCAGATCCATTGAGTAAGTAACCATGGACAGGAACCCACAGAATAGAAAAGTCAAAAAAGATGTCTTAATGTCAAAACCTAAACAATCAGGGTTATCCAAAGAGATTCGAAAAGTCACCGCACGTTCGGTGACTTTTCGTTCTCTTCAATTCGGTTCCTTTTGCCGATCCCATTTCGGTGACCCTGCGGTGTATTCAGCAAACACCACAGGGTCCCCGAATTGCAGGGAAAAGCTGCCGCAAACCTGACGAAAACTCACCGAATGCACGCTGAAAACAAGCAAAAACATCTGGATTAACCTTCGAAGAAGCCGAACAGGAGCCGAACAGGAGCCGAACATGAGCCGAATCACACAGAGCCGAAGCAGCTGTGACGTAGACTAGGGAGGTGAATAAATTAGAAAAACCATTTGTATGAATCTGGGAAAATGAAACGCTGTTTGCAAAGAAACTACTGAGCGAAAATGTCTGAAATTTTCATATGAGGTCCAGGGAATGATAATAAAGAGGCTGTTACAAAAAAAATAAGCAAACTGAGAAAAAAAAAAAAAAAAATCGGACTTTTAATTTTTTTTTTAAAAATTTAGAAAAATGCTTAAAGTATCCTAAAAAATCTATAAATAAAGAGACTTTTTGCTGCAGAATTTTATAATGAACAGTTTTTTAGATATTGAATTAAAACAGGAATATTTTTAACATTGAAGTCTATGGGATTCTCCTGAATTAACTTGCCGAATTAAACCACCGAATGGCAGGGCATTAGGGGAACCTTTCACTGCTGGTTTGTGTTCTCTGAATAGCCGAAGCAGTGCTTTTTCATGGGGATTTCACTGCCCTCGAACAGGGACCGAACAGGCACCGTATGTGCAGGCAATTCGACAGGATTTGGCGAATTGCCTGCTCTCTGGATAGCCGAATGGCCAGGAAAGGTAACCGAACGCTGATTTTCAGCATTCGGTTACCTTTCTCAAGCAATTCGAATCTCTTTGAATAACCCTGAATGAAACCACACGACAGAAGACCACAATCTCTCATAACCCCATTGTGCCTTTTCATAATCGTTCTATCCAAAATTATTCCTCTACCCCATCATTCTAATCCAAATTATGCCTCTTGTCCTTCCCTCTCACTCACATTGTTGCTCAGCCCATGCCCACCTTGCTGTCTTTCAGTGGGTTTGTCTACAAAATGAGCCAAATCTCCATTAGCCTTCAGCTTAGTCCATCCCTAAACAATCACACGTCTGCCCATTTCCTACATCGAATGCCATTACAGTTTGGCCATAGTCTGGTTACACATTTCGAGCTTGTAAAGACTTATCTATAACCAAATAATAGGATAGATTTAAATGCTTTCTCAACCATATTGTCATGGCTGGCTTTCCAGCTCGCCGGCACCTGGCAGCCCCATGCTCACTGGCTGGGTGCCGAGTGATATGCCAGCCCGCAGCAGTCACGTGGGTGGCCAGGAGGCGGGGCACGACATGATGGCGCTTAGCCGCCAGATCAGTCTGCTGAGGCCAGTGTCAGACAAGCGCACTAGGTGCACCCGTACCGACATGGCTTTCGGCATCAGTCGCAGCGTTGTGATGCTGCGATGGAGCCAGCCAGACGCTGTTGCGCACGAATTGCGCGCGCAACAGCAGCCGTGCTGCGTCCGTGCAGCAGGCATCTCCGTCAAAGCGCTAGGATGCACGTTGATGGAGCTGCAAAGGAGGATCAAGCTTTACAGCACTGAGCGCATTAACTGCATTCAGCAAGGTGACCAGACGGACGTCAGACAGGTGTCGAGTGGAAGGAACGTCCACTCTCACGGACGTTCTTTACGCTCTTCAAAACGCTCGGCTAACATTGGCCTTAGGCAGACTCCCTGCCCTGATGTGGAGTTTGCTTCCCCAGTGCTTCGATGATCTTTCTGTATTTGTGTTTGACGTTTGGCTATTCTGAGAACCCTCTTTGTGTACCGACCCGGCTATTTCTGAGAACCACGCTTCATATACTGACTCGGCTATTTCTGAGAACCACGCTTCATATACTGACCTGGCTAGTTTTGGTAACCCTGCTTTGTACATAATCCTTGTACATACTCCTTAGTATAAGGGTGACCCTCTTTCCTGGCATCAAGCTCAATACTGTCTGGGCCTGCTCTGTGTTTCTAGTCTATGGGCTGTTAACCCTTGCGGAGTGTAAAAGGATAGAGTCCCTGAAGGTAATCCGCTGTATCGACCATTCAAGGATCAGAGGGGTAGATAGGGCACTGTATACAGGGACCAACATCTTTTTATCAGGGGGGATCCAAGACACATATCTTTTCTTTGATTGCCTTGGAGCCACAGTGATACCCCGCTTCAGTGAAGGTAACAACGACACATATTCTTAATATGACCCATTGAATTCTAGATCTAATAATACACATTTCAAAGTACACACTTCCTACTATGTATCAGGTTAAAAAAAATGTCAACCCTAATAACACTCAATCATAGTTTAACAACTGCTATTACAGCATTACTGGCATTTTTAATATGTCCGATCATCCGACTTAACCCATCTACGGATACCGGGAGGACAAAGCATTGTTCTCCCCTGAGGTCTAGTAATCTTTAAGGCGCTCTGTGAGTTAATGCCATCTAAATTCCTTCATGTCAAACTTTTAAACTGGAGTAGGAAGGAATTTAACTTAATTTTATCTGTGTTGAATTGAAATGACAGTGTGATATTGTATACTTAATTGATTTTTCTGCTGTCAAAGTCACTAAATAGTGCCATTAAAACTATAAAGCTGGAATCCCACTCAGCAATGTCTATTGAACTTGCAGTAAAGGGAAGGCACTGATCCTTGTAACCACTTCAATCCTATATTTAGCTTTTGTGTCACAATTTAAGATCTCGTTAATATCTCAGCCAAAATTGGCTGCTTGGTGTGAATGTTTAATGACGGTCACCTGACTCTATACCAGGCTCTTAATTCTCTGAAAATTCTGTATAAATCAGGGCGCACATTACTAGACTAATAGCTGTGCCACAGAGGGACATGTGTCGTCTTCACTAGTATCGAACATTTCCCAGACAGTACATTACTCTTTAGGTAGTGATGCTTGTAAACTGCGCCGTTCCACGGGGTTATTCTGTCATTGAAAAATACTCTTCTGTGTTAAATAAAGACTATTCTATTCTTCCATCGATAATTTACAAATCTGAGCTGACGGAGATCCAGAGATCCAGGCCATTGACCAAAAAAACCCAACCAAAATAATATTAATTATTAAGTTAAGAACTACCTTCTCAAGTGCTAACTGTTTCCAACTAGGGGGAACTTGGGGGACGGGGCGTGGGACAGAGGCACAAAGAAGGTGAGAGATATTTGGAGGGGCACAAAGTGGGTGAAAGGGAGCATATTTGTATTTGTCAATGTCTTTGTTATAGTCTGTTAGCATCTTTGTGTCTTTTGAGTTTCTTTGTGTCTCTGCCAGTGTTTTAGGGTCTTTCAGTGGCTTTGCCTGTGTCTTTCAGTAACTTTTCCTATTTATGTGTGTCTGTGTTTTTGCCTGTACTGTAACTTTGTCAGTGTCTCTGCTTCTTTTTCTGTAGGGTCTATTCACAAAGCATCGGAAAGGCGTACCGTTTCGGTGCTTTGTGTTTCGACACATTACAACAATTCCATTTTGCCGAAAAATACAGCAAATTCGCAATTTAGGGAATGGTCACCAAATTTTGGCGAAATTGTAGTCGCCGAAACAGTCATCAGACGTCGGGAAAACAGCCGAATTGCAACGATGACCGCCAAATTACGCTGAATTAGCATCGGCGAATTGCACGGAACTGAAGAAAAAAAAGAGAAGACTCCTATTCTCTTAATAGAGGTACAAATGAATAAAATGTGATGACATAATAAAAACTTTAAAAAAATAATAAATAGGTCTCTTACAAAAGAAAATACATTTTAAAAACTAAGAAAAACAGAAATGTCATCTAAAAAAATTCAAAAAGGTGTGCGAAAAACTAAAAAAAATGAAATGTTTTTTTGCAAAAAATGAAAAGAATTAACCGTCTTTAAAAAAAAATTGAGAAGATATTACGTTGTTACAGTGAATCCTATGGGATTCACCTGTTTAAACCTGACAAATTGAAACACCGAAAATCAGGGCATTTCACTGGAATTTCGGTGCAGTTCAGCTTTCCGTGAATAGAAGACACAATAGTCTTCGCCAAAGTGCGGCAAATTGCACCGTGTTTTGCTGTAAATTTTCCGGTATTTGGTGACTTGATAGCTTAGTGAATAGACAAATTGGCCCAAAATTAAGGACCTTTTTAGTAGATGCATTTTAATGCATTTTTATTGGTTTAAACACCCTATTAGGAGACATTCAGGGTTATCCAAAGAGATCCGAATTGCTTGAGAATGGTTACCTTTCCTGGCCATTCGGCTATCCAGAGAGCAGGCAATTTGCCAAATCCTGGCGAATTGCCTTCACATACGGTGCCTGTTCGAGGGCAGAGAAATCCCCATGAAAAGCACTGCTTCGGCCATTCAGAGAACGAAAACCAGCAGTGAAAGGTTCCCGAAATGCCCTGCCATTCGGGGTTAATTCAGCAAATTAATTCAAGAGAATCCCATATGCTTCAATGTTAAAAATATTCCCATTTTATTTCAATATCTAATAAACCGTTCATTCTAAAATTCTGCAGTAAGGAGTCTCTTTATTTATAGATTTTTTTAGGATATTTTAAGCATTTTTCTTCTTTTTTTTTTTTAAGTTTACTTATTTTTTCTGTAACAGCCCTTTTTATTATCATTCCCTGGACCTCCTGTGTAAATTTCAGACTTTTTCGCTCAGTAGTTTCTTTGCAAACAGCGTTTCATTTTCACAGATTCACACAAACTATTTTGCTAATTTATTCACCTCCCTCGTCTGCGGTCTCGGCTGCTTCGGCTGTGTGCGATCGTCTCCTGCTCGGGCTTTTTCTGTGGTTTTTGGCAGGTTAATACAGATGTTTTTGGGGGTTTTCGGCGTGCATTCGGTGGGTTTTGCGGTTAGTTTTCGTCGGGTTTGCGGCAGCTTTTCCCTGCAATTCGGGGACCCTGTGGTGCTTGCTGAATACACCGCAGGGTCACCGAAATGGGATCGGCAAAAGGAATCGAATTGAAGATAACGAAAAGTCACTGACTTTTCGAATCTCTTTGAATAACCCTGATAGGTTTTTGGGTCTTTTTGCACTTCGGTGGATTTCACCGATGTCACTTTGGCACAGTTTTCCGGTCTTCGGAGACGTTCAACTTTTTCATGGGACTTCAGCGACTCCATCTTCATTACGGTGACCCTATAGTGACTAGTGAATTCACTGTAGTTTCAGCAAAATGGAATTGCCGAAATGCTGAAATTTTGGTGATTTGCGAATAACCCCTTAATTGTTCAAATTGCAATCAGCATTTCCCAATTATTGGAAATCGGGAGAATGTCTGCTCAGCTCAAATATAAAAAATAGCGCTTGATTTTAGCCATTGAGACCAAAATGGATTTACTGAAGCCAGTTTTATCAGCTAGAAGCAGTAGTACAATACTGCCGCTAAAATGGGGACACTAAGGAAAAAAACCTGCGCCGTCAGGTTCCTCCTTAGAGTCCACATTTTAGCTCTATATTATGGGGCAGGCGTTAAATAAGCAGCCTGCCCCTTAATGCAGCGCTAAGACACTAGTGTGACGAAACCGCCACTTCAATGTATATTTTCAAGTATTTTGCTTTACAGTTTATTGTCTCTGCATATAGTGTAAAGTGTGTGTGATGTGCTATGCTGTTGTCAAAGTGTGTATAAGTATGTTACAGTTATAAGTTGTTATATGTTGGACTCGGTAAACAGTAGGAGAGGACCCTTGCTCAAGAGCTTGCACTCTAACCTCCTGTGTTTCCCTCTCTGTAAGAAGACTCCTTTGTTCCCCTCTCTGCATATTGTAGTCTTAGGCTAGGGTCAGACTAGCACAGTTTTAACGTGCGTTTAGCCGCACGAAATCACGGCCGTACTAGCAGCAAATGACGTCCAATGCCGGGGAACATACAACGAACGGCCGCACAAAAGTTCGTCCGCGCAACGCAAGTGGCCAACGAACGCATTTTTTCGAGAACGTCAAACCGCTACTACTGACGTACAGAGTGCGCTGCGGCCGCATAGCGGCGTGTGTGTGTGTTTAGGAGACGTCAGACGCTGCTAATGTCCGGCTAACATAACGTCCAGACTCAAAAAGGGTTTTATTGATGATCCGTACAAAATCACGGACGAAAAGGCGCATCATATGACCGCTATCGCGTATTCCGGGGAAAAATACGTACGTTCGTTCGACCACACTTTTTCAAGGACAACGTGAAAAATGCGTTCGTCTGACCCTAGCCTTACTCCTTTGTTCCTATAGCCCCAGCACACTGTTTAGAGAAGACACATGTGTAAACATTCCACTGTGTTGAATGTCTTTTCTATTATCCAGTGGCTGGAGCCTGTTATTATCTGTAATGTATTCTGAAAGGGAGGGGGTTGTCTCACCTGTGTGTATTTGAAATAAAGAAGCATTCTCCATTTGGATTTTGAATGAGCAACATCTCTTCATACAGTTTACGTGTCGTCTATACTGTATTTGGATACAAACTCCGTCTTATACAGCGGATAGGGGCGCCTGGGATACTAAGATCCTTAACAACTAGATAATCGAGGCAGCACTGATGCAGTGCCTCGGTCATCCCCTCCTGAAGTCCTTAGGACTACATTGAGGCTTCGACTGCCGGGTCACATGACCTGCAGGATCTCGCCTCTCACAAGATCCTGCAGGTTGATGGAGTGATCACGGAGGGAGAGTGGGGACTTTTTCCCCCAGTGTCACTCTGCTCCCGGCGGCAAGAAGAGGCGGATCAGGCCACCGTTCTCGCTGCAGTATGATAGGTGAATATCTAATTTTTTGTGGTATTTGAACCTAGCAATAACTGATTCTGCAGAAGCAGTTTCAGTTAGCACCAGCGCCGAGATTTTCAGTTAACCGCAGCTGGGCGTAAATTTTGTTAGGTCTTTGTAATCCTAACACTAATTAACACTTTGCACTCCTCATGTTAAGCATAGGGAGCTCAGAGTACAGTAAGCCCATCCTGAAAATTGCAATCTCCGATTCGCTATTGGGTTTTTGTAACCCAATAGCGTTCAGATTGTAATATGGGCGGAGTGTGCTAGGGCCACTTAACCTAACATTAACGCTCACACAGCTGAGCACTACTGTTAGCGTTACGATTGTAATCTTGCCCTAGGTTTTTTATTATTATTATTATTATTTATTTTATTCTTCTTTTTCTTCATTTAACCCCTTAAGGACCGCTGACGTACCCTGTACGTCCTGTCCTCGGGTCTCCCTTAGACCCGCGGACGTACAGGGTTCGTCAGCGGCACCTAATCCCCCTCCCGCCCGATACTCACCTCCCTCGCTGGATCCCTCGGCGATCTGGCAGGGAGGAAGCCTGCCCATGTGATTTACATGGGCAGGCGAGGCTGATGACGTCGCCACGCTGTGTGGTGACGTCATCAGCAGGCGTCCCCATGCAAAGCAATGGAGGGGAGGGGGGGCTCCTCTATCTCCCCAACCATTGCAGCTAGGGAGATGCTTTTTACACCGCTGAAAAGGGGAGAGTTTCCCCTTTTCAGCGGTGTATAGCATTAACTGTTTCGCCGCCGGATCACATTTCGGCGCCAATTGTCGCCAAAACGCGATTCGAACCTGGAGGGGGGCTGACATCTTGGATGTCAGCCAAGCCTCCAGGTCCCCCCCCACCCACTGACAACCTCACCATATGTGTGTGAGGATGTCAGTGGGCCAGTTAGGCTAGGGTCAGACTGAGGCAGTGCGAACGCGCGTGCAGCCGCACTTAATCACGGCCGCACTAGCAGCAGATGCCGGGCAATGACGGCCAATATACGAAGTACGGTCGCACAAAAGTCCGGCTGCGCAACGCAAGTGGAAAATGAACGCATTTTTTCGAGAACGTGAAACCGCAGGTACTGACGTACAGAGTGCGCTGCGTCCGCTAGCGGCGTGTGTGTGTGATTAGGAGACGTCAGACGCTGCTAATGTCCGGCCAACATAACGTCCAGACGCAAAAAGAGTTTTATTGATGATCCGTACAAAATCACGGACGAAAATGCGCATAGTATGACCACTATCACGTATTCTGTGAAAAAATGCGTCCATTCGTTCGAACGCACTTTTTCACAGACAACATAAAAATGCGTTCGTCTGACCCTAGCCTTAACCATCTAGCTGCCATGTAGAGATAAGGGGATCCTAAGGATCCCCATATCTCCCGATCCATGGCAGCTAGATGGTCATATTTGACATCATTTGAAAGGCCTGATTATGACCAGGTTTGGTTTAAAAAAAAAAATAATAATAAAAAAATTAAATAAAATAATTTTTTTTTTTTAAAGATTTTTTTGTCTGGGGGGGGGGTTTAATTAAATAGGACCTAGGCAGTCATCTAAAAATAATTAGCACAAAATGGTCAGAATGAGCGCAGCGCACATAGGTGAACTGTCTCAGCAGTGAAGAGGTTAAAAAGCAAACACATGTAAAAATTGGGTATTTCTAGTCTCGGGACAAAATTTTGAACCGATTTAGGCTGGGGTCAGACGAGCGTGATTTCTACGGACTGTACGTCCGTGCAGTACGGACATGGTCAGTACGGATGACGCAGTAGTGGTCACACAGTCCGTTTTTTCACTGAAGTTATTTTGACGGATGTAGGAGGGAAAAATAAATTACAATGAAAAAACATTCTGTCCGTCAAAAATGCTGGACGTATAAATGCAGTCCGTCTGACCATGCTCCATCACTCACACACAAAGCTATGCGGACGTTGTGGACGTGGCGCACTCCGCACGTCCGTTCTAGCAGTATTACGTTCTTGCCTAACCTGCGTCCGTTTGCCGCGGCCGTTGTGCGTCCGCAGTTCAGTGCGGACGTACTTCATGTGTCAGGCTCCAATGGACTTTCTTTCATGCTATCACGGACGTACTTTTAGGCGCAATCACGGACGTGAACACTACGCTCGTCTGACACCAGCCTTAGCCGGGGTCTTTTTGGGTGGTTGTAGATTTTGGGGATTAAATTACGAAAAAGTGTGTTTTTACCATTTTTTTCTTCATATTTCATTTCTTTTTTATAGTAAATTATTCGATATGATGGAAATAATGGTATTTCTATAAAGTCCATTTAATGGCGGGAAAAAGGGAGTATAATATGTGTGGGTTGAATAAACGAGTAAGAGGAAAATTTGACCTAAACACTAACAGCGCAGAAACATAAAAACAGCAGCGGTCACTAAAAGACGGATTTGTGTAAAACCGCCCGGTCACTAAGGGGTTAAAAATATGTACATACTGCTCAATATTATCAGGGTTTCAGTGTTTGCTGAAGCAGATTGCACTTGAGAACACCAAAGCAAAATGTTCTACCTTGGAATCTTAGAACTGTTTAAAAAAAAAAAAAATCTTTGGCCATAGCTTCCTGTACCTCTGTCTGCTTTTGGTGTGAAAAAATCCACCTCGTCCTCTGTATTTGTTTTTTCTCATTGCTCCACAGGAAAAACAAAACCTCATAATAATGTGTGCTGCACATGTGTCACAGAGCTGCACAGCAATACACCTCTCAGTAATATGTGTTGTGTATGAATGTATCACGAGCTGTGCAGTAGTAAAACTCACTGTAATGCACGGTGTGTATGAGCATATCACAGAGCTCCACAGCAATAAAACTCACACTCATACAAAGGTTTATTGCCGTGCAGCTCTGTGACACTCTCATGCACAGCACACATGTGTGTTGTGTTTGAGCTCATCACAGAGCTCCACAACAATAAAAATGCATTGTAGTGTTTTATTTATGCATCACAAAACTTTTAAAAAATAAACAGTATTTCATTTGGAAAGTTGGAGAAGAAATATTTTTTTTTTCTAGCCCTGAATTGTATTTGCAGAAGAAATACAAGAAAAACACTGCCCAAATGAGAAATCACAAAGCCAAAATCTATATACACAATATTGTGCTATTGAAGGCTAAAGAAGGCCATATTTACATGTACACAGACACATTCCAGAAGTGTTTACGTTCCTCATCCCCACCACGCGCAATATTCCTGTTACGGCAGAAGACATTTACAGCAAAGCAAAAACATATGGGATCACATTTTTTTCAAACACAATTTTTTGAACCCCCACCCCTTCGACTTTTGGGAAAAAAATAGTTTTGTGTAAATATTTTTAGTTTTCTGTTGTTTTTTTCTAGTCTGGTGGATTGTGTAGAAGCAAATAAACAGACTGTCTGAAATCTAAACAAAACTCGGGCGGCGTTAGGAAACGATGGCGGAATTTGTAGATAAGGTGGTTGATTCTGTTGATTGTTCTGGAAGGTGTAGGACGAGATCATTTACTCGCTTATATATTTAAAGATATAAATTGAATTAAAATATTTCATTAAAATAATCTATGCTACTACTTGAGAGTCTTTTTTTTTTAAAAAAAGGTTTACCAAGTAATGATCTTTTTGTACTTGCATTGTACTACATGATGACCATAAACACACCTCCAAGATGACCATTACCTTGCTAAAGAAGCTGAGGGTAATGGTGATCAACTGGCCAAGCATGTCTCCAGACCTAAACCCTATTGAGCATCTGTGGGGCATCTTCAAACGGAAAGTGGAGGAGCGCAAGGTCTCTAATATCCACCAGCTCCGTGATGTCGTCATGGAGGAGTGGAAGAGGACTCCATGGGCAACCTGTGAAGCTCTGGTGAACTCCATGCCCAAGAGGGTTAAGGCAGTGCTGGAAAATATTGCTGGCCACACAAAATATTGACACTTTGGCCCAATTTGGACATTATCTCTTAGGGGTGTACTCACTTTTGTTGTCAGCGGTTTAGACATTAATGGCTGTGTGTTGAGTTATTTTGAGGGGACAGCAAATTTACACTGTTACACAAGCTGTAAATTCACTACTTTACATTGTAGAAAAGTATAATTTCTTCAATGTTGTCACATGAAAATATTTAATAAAATATTTACAAAAATGTGAGGGGTGTACTCACTTCTGTGAGATACTGTATATTTAAAACCACTCGAATGATCCATTTGATGGCTGTTCCTCAGCGCCAAATGATTTGATCCAGAAACAGGAGTGGAATTTGACTGATGGAGAGTCTGGGCAGAAGGGAAGAAACCTCATGAATATAAGGTGACTGAGTAGGATTTAGGTGGACTGTAGGTGAGAACTGTGACCTTCTGGTCTAGTTTGAAATATCTATTAATCTCTCTGAACTCCATTCTCATGATCTCCTAACATGTAGCAATAGCCATACCTTGACTGGCTGGGAGATGTTGTATCCCAGCTATCAAGGAGTCCACCGGCACTCACCTTGTGTGCCTGATGGTCAGTCAAGGCCTTGGCACGTGTACAAGCATTTATAGCCACCTGGTGTCACGGGGGTCCCAGGCAGATGCGAAGGAACGCCCTTTATATATTTTCATTTTTAAGCCCTTGAGGCAGGTTTGTGGTCTGCTGCATTATACAAGATCCAGCACAAACACAACTATACTAAGAAACAGAACAAGAGAGATAGTACAGGATACAGACACAAGGGGGAGCCCTGCACTAGGTAAAATTTCTGATCTAAAACAGATTACAGGGCTGAGGGTAAACACAATAAATGACAGGAGTTTGCAAGCACACGGAAAGTTATACTAAATATGTGCAGCAGCCAGACAGAACCCTAAGCCCTGAATGAGGTCCTTTATAGTTGGCCTCTAATACTACCTACACTATGCTGCTGGGTGAATACAACATAAACCAGGACATAAAGACATACACAGTTACCAAAATACAGATTCCAGGGAACAGGCAGAAGAGTAATCCAAGACGAAAGCCAAAGTCATACACGGGTAATTACAGAAATACAGATTCAGGGAACAGACAAGAGAGTAATCTAAAGCGAAGCCAAAGTGAAACACGGTTATATCATATGCTCGGTACAGGGTACAGACAAGAGAATAAACCAGAAACCAAAGCCAGGGGGTTAGAATATCGGAATCATCAATAGCCAAAGCCAAGGGTCATACACGGAATATCAAATACAGTTACTCAGAATCTCAATACAAAGTACAGGTACTCAATAGGTAAAGACCTATACTGAACCAGAGAGCAGGGCACGTCATGTGATCATAGGCCAGATCAGTCACATCTTCCTGGGGTGGAGAGCCTGAAGAGATTAACCCTAAAAACCATAAGGGCCGATAATATGCTCTCACCACCAGGGGGCCTAGTAGAGATTGGAGGGAATGCGACACCAGGCAGAGAATGTGAGGACAAGCGTTGCTCATTCCATAGTTCCTGTGTTGACAGGCAGTGATATCCAACTATTTTCAGACTACTTTCAGACGTTTCATACCTCTATAAGCCTGGATAATTGTGACCCTCTGAGCACTGTTTAGCTTTCGGACCCTTTTTGTTCTTCGAAGAAGAACTGTATTTATGCTAGTTGAGTACAATGAAACCTCAAAAGTATAGAGGTTCCTCTTGTTGAGGACCTTTTTTAAATAGCTGTCTGCTTTGAAGACAGAGGAAGTGGGATTCTCCTAGTTGAGTACAGTGGAACCTAGAACTTATTGAGGTTCCTTCTGGGACTGACTCCTTGAGTAACATTTGAATAACTGTATAATTACATTGCTGAACCGAAGGACCTCAAACATTGCACTCCAGATGTTTCTTGGCTGCAACTCTCATGATTTTGGTCTCATGACCATCTCTTGCATTCAAAGAATTCTGAGTAGTGTAGGTAATCTACATCTAGGAGGCTGGTGTTTGAGACTCCTACTCTAGACAAACGCCAAGATTTTGACTGATGTCAGAGGCTCTTATTTTTGGTGACCAATTCAACTGTAAGGGTTGTGCTTTTGCCTCCCTGAGCTCAATAAATTCTCCAGATATGTTTTTTTCCCGTACACATTCGCTCTGGGAATCACCATGCTTTCTAAAACAAATCCATGATGGGACTAGTGTGTGAGAAAATCGCCATAGGGCTCATTATTAAATTAAGTAGATGACAACTAATCAAGATCGTGTGGAGGTGGCTTTTTATAGCATTGCAATTTCTATGACTTCATTAGTAACCCTTCAGATATCTTTAACTAGCCTCATGAGTACTGCCGTTATTAAGGGGGCTCATTCATCAAAGGCACTTACTTATCGCACATGTCTATAAATAAAATATCTCTCCTGGTTTTATTTTTCCATTTTTCCCTTGCACAAGTCTAGTCATTAATGAAAAGTACATTATATGCCCTTTGATGAACAGACCTTAAAGAATAAAACAGGAAGGCCTCTTGTTTATTGCACGTCTGGTAAATAAGAGCCTTTAATGAAGACATAAACATACCCCCCGATAAATAGACAGGTGTAAAAACGAGGCCTTTCATGATCGTCCAAGCATGAAATCATGTAAACCTTTTGTACAATTGACACAAATGATTTTCTCTCTCTGTCTCTGCAAATCTAATTTCACAAATAAATGTATGTAGTTTTTCTCATTAAGTGGACCTGGCACGCTTCCCTTTTACATATTATAAAGGAACTGCGCAAGCTGCCAAGCTGTCGTGTTCATTTTAATTCTCTAGCTTTAACTGTTGAGAAGTTATAACGGGGTCTAGGGTTGTGTTTATTAAACAGGGAGTTGTGGTGACTTGAAAATGACTTGAAACCATTAGGTCACAAAAAGAGATTTGGAACAATTTTTACTTCAATTCTTTAACACAGAAGATCTGAGAGCTCCAGTTTAGCATGAAAGAGCACCATGCTTGCCAACACCAAGTTTAGGCTTGGGACTGGACTAGTGTGTCTGTGATGTAAATCTTTTTTGTCACTGAGATCACATATGATGGCTAAAGGCAGACAGTGCAGCAGGGTCTGAAAAGGCGTTGCTCAGTACACCTGACCCCTGTAGCACTTAGATTGTCAGGGTTATTCAGAAAGCAACAAAATGTCACCGTCATTTCGGTGCTCTTTGATTTGACACACTTCAGTGAGTCTGATTCGCTGACCCTGCAGTGAGTTCAGCATTCACTGCAGGGTCCCCGACGTTTGGTGGATGGGCTGCCGAAAGCCACCGGACAGCCGGCACAAACTCGCTGGCCTGCGCCAACCCACCGGCCAGCCGCCACAAACCTGCCGGACAGCCACCAAAAGCACTTGCAAGCAGCCAACGACCTGCCCAACAGACTGCCTAACCGAATGGACTGCCGGACGCTGCAGTAAAAGGCCAACAATCCGCCAGCAGGGTAAAAAACCTGAAACTTTAAAAACATGTTTAACAAAAAACTCCTGAACGAAAATGACTGAAAATTATACACTATATTGCCAAAAGTATTTGCTCACCTGCCTTGACTCGCATATGGATAGTGAATACTTTTGGCAATATAGTGTATATGAGGTCCTATGGATAATAATAAAAAGCTATGTTACAGAAAAAAGAAAGACGCTATTTAAAAAAGTCTCAAAAAACTATTTTGTTGAAAAATGCCTAAAATATAAATAGATGTTTTGCTGCAGAATAAAAGAATAAATAGTTTATTGGATATTAGATAAAAATGGGCATATTTTTAACATTGAAAGCTATGAGATTCGGCTGACAAGACCTGCCGAATGAGGCTGGTGTCAGACGAGCACATTTTGTACGGACTGTGCGTTCGTGCAGTACGGACGCACGTTCTGGCGGAAGACTCGGTCGTGGCCACACGGTCCGTTATTTTTGACTGATGTAGAGAAAAAGAGTGACCTATGGGAAATAATATTAATATGAAAAATGATACAAATTGATACATGATATCAAAAACCATTTTGTCCGTCAAGGTGCTGGACGTCAAAAATGCGGACCATCTGACTTCCTCCCATCACTCACACACAAAGCAATGCGGACGTGGCGCACTCTGTGCGTCCGTCCTAGCGGATTGACGTTCTTGCCTAACTTGCGTCCGTTTTCCGCTTCCGTTGTGCGTCCGCAGTTCGGTGCGGACGCACTTTGTGTGTTGTTCCCTATCGCTCATAATTCTATGCTACCACAGACATTAATATGTTCGCAAAAACGGACATGATCACTGCGTTCGTCTGACACGAGCCTGAAACCACCGAACATCAGGTCATTTCTCTGACATTTCTCTGCTGTTTGGTGTTCTCTGAATAGATTATCCATTGCGTCTCTATGGGGATTTCACTGCCTTCGAACAGGCTCCATATTTGGCGAATTGCCAGCTTTCGAATAGCCGAATGGCCACAAAATTGCACTGTACTGTGAAATTCCCTGTTTGGTGCTATTTCAGGGCTAGTTCGGCTTTCTTTGAATAGCCCCTTGTGTTTCTATTTTTAGTTTTTGAAGAACATCAGTGGGAAACCAAAGTGATGGGACTGTAGTCCAAAGTCATGACAGCCCCTCCAAATCTAGTAAACCTTTGACTTGTATGATGACCTTAAGAGCTCTCATCACCACAGAGTCAACATTTTCTGCACATGTATTGTGGATGTCACTTTTCACAATATTACTATATACAGTATGTGCATTTACAGATGTCACATATTACATGGAAGAGTAGGATTTGGGACCACTTGCATTGCCACCCTGGAGAGACCACATACCTCAAGAAGCTCCTCTTTTGTTTCCATCAGTGGCCTGAGAGTGGTCACAACCTACATGCAAAGGTTTAGACCTACAGTATTCTGGAAATAATTGGC
This sequence comes from Leptobrachium leishanense, assembly GCA_009667805.1. Taxonomy (NCBI): domain Eukaryota; kingdom Metazoa; phylum Chordata; class Amphibia; order Anura; family Megophryidae; genus Leptobrachium; species Leptobrachium leishanense. Next base: position 125,971,098 of record CM019070.1, on the reverse strand, counting down.
CTTACTATATATGGCGATTTGTTTTACCCTTCCTACAGATCAGTCAAGCATCATACCTCCTGACATAGCTATCAATTATTGACACTTGATGGTTTTACCAACTTAGCTTTCAGCCCTTGTATGACTAAAACTGGCACCTAAAAGTGTATGTGTGTGCCATTTTAACAATCCCTTTGAAGTGGACCTTAGGGTGTGTACTTTTCAAAACATTTTGAATCTATCAGTTGGTATTAGTATGCTATTTCCACATTGTTGTTTTTTTTTTCTTTATCAAAATCTATGTGGAAACAAACTATGGCTGCAGTGCTCTTTCAAAACCATGTGATATTATTGTTGCAGATTCCACAGCTTATCAAACATTGAAACTTCCCTCTACAAACATGGTCTCCAATGTTCGATGGAACTGTTCTTTCCACACCCTTCTCAATATCTCTGTCTGCTACAGAGAGTAGAGTCCTGTGTGATGTGTTTAACTATTTTTCAGCAGGCACAACAAATATGCCTTACTTTGGCAGGAATATATAAAATATTAAAATTAAGACTCTCGTGATACACCTAGTAGATTAAGTATTAGCAGCCTTGGTTGGATATTAGCACTTTTCCATATAAATAACAGTCTAATATGTCCCAATTCCCAATCAATACCTTGAAACCTGGTCTAACGTTTTCTATGCTTGGGAGACATTTATGATACCACAATTACGAGATATCAATAAGTGTCTAAAGTTGTGGTGGTTATCAATTACCTCCCAGGAACTCATCTACAGTATGTCTTGTGTCATGCGAAGTGGGCATGATTTTATAGTGGATGACCAGGTTGCCCCATTTTTACTGTCTTTTATTATTTTCACATGGTTGCAGGTTATGTTCAGTTGGAGGAAGACCAGTTTATGACGTAGCTCTAGCCTGGGTGCCCAGTTCAGGATACGTTCAGAATACGTTACATTGTGTTTAAAGAAAAACTCTAGCCACCATGACCACCTAAGCTAATTTAAGAGGTCATAGTAGGAGTATGTCTAAGCCTTTCCCCCTGCCCGATCTCTGTGATAGCTCCTCAAAATGGAGGGCTTAACTCCTCTCTATGAAGGCAGCAGATGTTTTGCATTTCCTACCTTTAGGGTTGATAGGCATTCATCCAGCCAACTTGTAATGCCTCTCCAACTCTAACCAATAACCTTGGGAGACATCTGTTTGGCTGCGTGTGCACCACCTGTCTTGGAGCCATGGACATCTACCTTCTTTAGTCAGACACCTATACCCTGAAAAGCCAGAAGTTTGAAAGTCTATTTCCGTTTTCTTAAAGATATTATTCAAATAAAAAACTCAGTGTAAGGTGATCTTTTATCCACCTTAATCTGTACCTGGAATAAACAGTATTAGGTAGGGAAGGGTAGATGCACTGGAGTGGATTGGGATGGAATTGGAGGTTAAATGGGTGATGGTTTATGGACTGACCTATGACGTGTGGAAGAATAGAATTGGGATAACCAAATATCCCACCCATCACACACACACCCACACTCACAGCTTGACAGATTCTTAATGACAGAGAGTCACACATGGTCTATATGGACTTTATAAGACTCATCCAATTTTAAAGGAGGCTCTCCAAATTCACTATGCATCCCATACAGTAAATACATTACTACGCGCAACTGTAATAAGAGTGATGAAAAGTTGCTATGCAGTGTTTTTTAGTTGTTTAGGACGCATTCATTTTTCCTGGCTTAGTCTTCTCCTCCTGAAATACAGACATGGGATCACTCTCCTGGTGGATCTGCTAGTGGGTGGGTAGAACCTAGGTTTTCCATGGGTGTTTTCTCGCAGCGTTAGAAGGAATGGCATGGACTATAGTGTTCCATTGCCCTGGTAAGGAGCAACCAGAAACCAATTTGTTGAGTGCTCTTCCGATTGTGGGTTCCCAATGGAGTGGAGATCGCACCTCTCTTGGCCATTCCCAGTTCTTTTGTGAAACCCAAAGATTCACTATAGTGATTTACACGTGGAGACTCTCAGCTCACACATTTTGGTTAACCAGTGGATGCAATCCCGGATAAGATCTTGATTAGTGTGTCCAGTGCTTCAGCAAACAGTGGACACATTCTCAACACTCATGGACATGGGACCTCCTGGGGTGGAGAGCCTGAAGAGATTAACCCTAAAAACCATAAGGGCCGATAATATGCTCTCACCACCAGGGGGCCTAGTAGAGATTGGAGGGAATGCGACACCAGGCAGAGAATGTGAGGACAAGCGTTGCTCGTTCCATAGTTCCTGTGTTGACAGGCAGTGATCTCCAAGTATTTTCAGACTACTTTCAGACGTTTCATACCTCTATAAGCCTGGATAATTGTGACCCTCTGAGCACTGTTTAGCTTTCGGACCCTATGACGTATGCAGGGATCATGAATAGTTAAAGTTATTGGAGTTTTGATGATATTTATTGAGTTTTAGGGGATGTGCAGCACATTGTCGTCACCCTTCCCCCTACATACAAACACACACCGTTTCCGGCAGCACTCAATGAATTTCTATACTTTTGCTTGTCATGTGTGAAAATCAGCAGATGTCTGTATACATATATCATCTGTTCTGGTATGTTATTGTCAGTGCACAGCTACTTTAATGAAAAATGTGATACATACAATAAGAAAACCAGAGGCAATGTATGTAAACACAAAATTCCTGTTATATTATTCCTCAAAAATAACTAGGTCAAAGTTAACAGGTGCCCAGACTGCACTAAATTTGGGAAAATACTCCATAAACTTATCACCGGTTAGAATTTTATTTTATTTATTTATAAAGGATTTTACCAGGAAGGATACATTGAGATTTTTCTCGTTTTCAAGTTTGTCCTGGGTTCAAGAACATGGTTACAGAAATACAAAGTAGTAGAATGCAAGAAATTAACACAAAACAAATATACAAATTAACAGAAAATAAATATGTAGGAAATATAGTCCTTATGTTACATGTTTACAGGTACATTCTGTATTGAGGTATGTTAATAGGGAGCTCTTAAGGCACTTTAGACTGGGGGAAGATTTGATGGCGTCTGGGAGGTTATTCCATAATTGTGGTGCTCTGTAGGAAAATGAGAATCGTGACACTTTCTTTTTGTATTGTGGTATTGCAAGTAAGGTGCGCTATATCCAGTGACACAACGTGTATCACTGCAGGTTCATAGGATAAGCATAAGTACTACAAAAAGTTGTATTATTAATTTGCCTATTGATGAGTTGGTAAGAACTCTGAAGAAGACCTAGGTGTGTCCAGGCTCTACCTTCCTCCATGTGTATTGAGGTGGAAAAATAAACTCATGATAATTCCCCAAGACTATAGGAACTATTCATAAAGCACTGGCAATGCAACTATTGACGACAGCATGGCAATGCTCACTAACATTGACATTTCTCAGAACTAAATTCCAAAGAGCAACACCCACGCTTTATAAATTACCCCTTATATTATTACCAAAGGGTACAGAAAAGTGCAAGTAGTTTGGCGCTTCACAAAAAGGTTGCTAGCCATGGTTGCCGAACCACTGTCACTATTCTTTGATTTATTTAGTGTGGTTGGGATTAATGTCGTGTGGTTTTGCGGCTAGCAGGGGAGTTAGTCCATTCTTTTATGGTGCTACACCTTTTTTCTTTTGTTTGTAATTACCAAAGAAGCCTGAGAATTTGAACTTGTGTTGAGCCAGATTGTGAGTTCCTACGGGAATAGGGCCCTCATCTCCTCCTGTACTGTTTGTCAAATGTTGTTCAATGTATTGTAACCCTGTCTATACTGTGTTTATTGTACAGCGCTGCGGAATATGCTGGCGCTTTATAAATAAAGGATAATAATAATAATAATTGAGCCCAATGGCTGTAATAACGGCCATCTAACTGACTTGCATCAAGCTCACAGAGGTTACATTTATTTATTTATTTTGAGAAAGGATTTTACCAGGAAGGATACATTGAGATTTCTCTTGTTTTCAAGTATGAGATGGGTGGCGAGTAGGTACCGTTAGGTGTCTTGCCCAAGGACACTTACTGGAGAGGTGCTCTTGCTGGGATTGAACCCATGACTCCACAGGCTCTCTCCATGCAAAGCAGTGATGTTACCTCTACTCCACCCAGCCAGTACATTGGTTGAGATGGGTTCACTTTTGCCTCAGTTCTTGAGGATGGGGCCTACTGACCATACCTACTTAATCAAACCGTGACAGCATGAATACTAAGGCTTAATAAACAAGGAAGAACTAGCTTTAGTTACCGTTTCAGGCCACCGTAAGGCCAGAATGAAACCAATTTTTTATTTTTTTTTAGGGATTGTTTTGTTTGTTTTGACCCATACCTGGTCAATTCACCTGTTTTGCTATACGGACTTTTAGGTTTGACTCTTGTCGCTGTGTTGCTCACTATTAGCCGAAAACAAATGATTATTTTAAGTATTTATTTTTATCTGCGGCTTTATTATCTCCACAGTTTCTTACCTGCACTCTAATCAGAATGCCCCCCACACCCCTTTTTGCCCTTAAATAATTGGGTAGATGCTACTGAGTTCATCTGCCCAATTATATTTTTCTAAGTTTAGCTACAAATACTCACCTTTTCTCCCTTGGCGCCTCCTGCTCATCGCCGTCAGCTCAGGGCTGCCAAAGTCTTTTTAACACAATTTGAGTATCTATGCAAATTGTGTCTTGTCGGGTATGCAAAGTGTGCATTGCTTGGAACATGCACACTTTCTATTGCTGCACAATTAAAGCAAATCTTTTCTCTATCAGCTGTTATCTATTCCAGTTTAATATAATACCTGATGGAAATTCTGTCATCTGCAAAGAAAATGCATGAGAATAGACCAGGTCGTCGGTCCTGTGTGTGTGTGTGATTCTTCAATATTCTCCTTTACCGTTTCTGGCGTTCTTCATGCCACGGTGTCAATGTCAGCGCAGAGGACAGAGTTAACATTAAGCGGCGCAGTTGTGCTGAAGCATCATAAAACAGCGATATTAAGAAAAAGTAAATAAGAGGTCTCAGCGTCTTATTTCTCTTATTTAGAAGCTAGAGGAGAAACGTCTGCCATTCACCGATGCAAGGAGACTGAAAAAAAACCCCGTCTCCACACACTCTGCTATTGTAAAGTCATTCATTTGGTAGAGTTTGTTCTGCAAAGAGCCCTCTTGAATTATGTACAGTGCCAGGGCCAACCTGTGGGGACCCCAGACATAAGTTGGTTGTGGGAATCTTTGGCATAGGTTGATTACGGGTGCTCAGAGTGTGGGATGGTTGCGGGTGCCCCAGGTATAGAGTGGCTGCAGGGGCCCAAGGAATATGGTAGATGCATGGCACCAAAACATTGGGTGGTTGAGGGGCCCCAGTGTAGGGTGGTTGCCACCCCACCCGTTCACTTTTTCGTTTGTGGTCCGTCAGTCATTGGCTATTAAAAGGTGGAGGGATGTGTGCAGCTCACAGTGAAATTAGCTGTCCAACTCTTGTAGCCATAGACCAGTGTTTCCCAAACCTGTCCTCAGAACCCTCTGCCTCGCCAGGTTTGACAGATATGTGGAGCACAGCACAGGTGATATGGTTTGCTCCTCAGTGATTGCAGGATTCAGTCTCCTTTTCCCCAAGGTGATCTGTAAAATCTGGCCTGGTTGAGGGTCCTGAGGACAGGTTTGGGAAACACTGCCATAGACACTCATGCCCCATACTCGTGCTCACATTGGGGAGGACGAGTCTGATATGTGGCTGTACTGGTCCCCAAATTCATTAGGCAGGTATCCACAGCAGCTCATTTCTTTAGTGAGCTAATATTTCCTTGCATGAAGCATAAAATAGTTTGAGAGACACATCTGATTGCTAACTCTTATGACTAAATTCACCAAAAAATTTGTGTTGTAAATTTAATTATTTGCTACAGTATCCAATCTTGAAACATTTCCTTCTAAGGATCTCAACAAGTACAAAAAATATTGCACTGACACTCCACTTGCCTTGGGCATTTACCACCATCACCAGAAGCTCTGTGCTGATTGAGTTCATATGTGATCTTTCATGCCCTTTGTTAAGGCTAGGGTCAAACGAAAGCATTTTTACACGCGAACGTAAAAAAGTGCGTCCGAACGAATTGACGTATTTTTTCACGGAGTGCGCGAAAACGGTCATACGATGCGCATTTTTCGTGCGTGATTTTTTCAGATCGTCAATAAAACTCTTTTTGTGTCTGGACGTTATGTAGGCTGGACATTAGCAGTGTCTGACGTCTCCTAATCACGCACACACGCCGCTATGCCGCAGCTGCGCACTCTGTACGTCCGTACTAGCGGTTCGGCGTTCTCGAAAAAATGCGTTCGTTTTCCACTTGCGTTGCGCGGCCGGACTTTCGTGCGACCGTACTTCGTATATTGGCCGTCATTGCCCGTCATCTGCTGCTAGTGCGGCCGTGATTATGTGCGCCAGAACGCACGTTAAAAGTGCGCTGGTCTGACCCCAGCCTAAAACCTCAAGATATACAATGACTTTTTAAAATGCTGAAATTTACAAATATCCAAATCCCACTTGCATTCTAGGGAAGTCTTCAACACAGAGTGAGTCATTTTGATACTTGTTAGATTACTTTTTAATTTTTGGGGCTAATTACATGTAAATAAAATGTAATTTAAATTGAGGGTAATTTTGACTTTAATTACTGTATATACACCAAGCTGTTTCTTACGGCATTTATTATAGTTCCAATGATTTCTTTTTAAAACACTGATAAATCTATTTTATTTTTCCCATTTATTTAGTTATTTTGACTGTTATTAGCTTCCTTTTCATCCATGTCATGTAACTGATCAGCTAATTGAACTCACTTTAGCTATTACCAGAGTCTCCTCTTAGGGAGGTCAAAGGCTGCAAATTGACAGCCTCGAATAGCTGCCGTTTTCTTGCCAGTAATATCTGTCATCGAGTGGATTTATTTAATATATGTTGCAATATACTGCTGATTGCATGGCTGAGTATGCACATTGGAGGTGTTAGCCCTTTGCGAGGACGTACATTTGTTTTCTGATAGAAGGATATGGTTCGTGGACGGTAGATAACTGGTCATTTGGCTCCGATCTGGACTCGCATCCCAGATGTAGGACCTGCCAGTTTTTAAACTATTCTCATAGTGTGAACTAATTTGCTTATTTGGTGACATCATAGGAAGTGTTGTCACATGAAGCAATGTCATTTTAATATGATATAAATCCTATTATTATAATATTTTAATAGTGTGTATCAATAATTGCATACAGTTTGAGGGCTGTATGTTTGTGATGGGAGTTTTGTGGGTGTACAGTTGTATGGGGACTGTATGTGTGGGCTGGCAATTGTGTGTGGGCTGTATATGTGGGATGCGAGTTGTGTGAAGGATGTATGTGTGGGATGAGAGTTGTGTGAGGGCTGTATGTGTGTGACAGGAGTTATGTGGGGGCTGTATGTGTGTGGTGGGAGATGTGGCAGCTTTATGCGTCAGATGAGAGTTGTGTGGAGACTGTGTGGGTTTAGAGTTGTGTGGGGGCTGTATGTGTGGGTTGAGACTTGTGTGGGGGCTGTATGGGTGTAGTGGGTGATATGTGGGAACTTTATGTGTGTAGTGGGTGATATGTGGGAACCTTATGTGTGAGATGAGAGTTGTGTAAGAAGTGTATCTGACTGATTTTGTTAATTACAGAAATGAGTTTTGGAAAGTAGTATGTTTTTTCACATGAAATAATGAGGGAGTAGATTATTTCAGGTGAATTTCTTTATTGTACGCAGGCAGTAAAGTACTTGGTTTACACAGTCCCTTATGAAGAGTGCTGATAGGACAGAGCTTGTGCTGGTATAATGGAGCTTGTGCTGATAGGACGGAGCTTGTGCTGGTATAATGGAGCTTGTGCTGATAGGACGGAGCTTGTGCTGGTATAATGGAGCTTGTGCTGGTAGGACAGAGCTTGTGCTGGTAGGACAGAGCATGTGCTGGTAGGACTGATCTTGTGCTGGTAGGACTGATCTTGTGCTGGTAGGACTGATCTTGTGCTGGTAGGACTGAACTTGTGCTGATAGGACTGATCTTGTGCTGGCAGGACTGATCTTGAGCTAGTAGGACTGATCTTGCGCTGGTAGGACTGATCTTGCGCTGGTAGGACTGATCTTGTGCTGATAGGACTGATCTTGTGCTGGCAGGACTGATCTTGTGCTGGCAGGACTGATCTTGAGCTAGTAGGACTGATCTTGCGCTGGTAGGACTGATCTTGCGCTGGTAGGACTGATCTTGTGCTGATAGGACTGATCTTGTGCTGGCAGGACTGATCTTGTGCTGGCAGGACTGATCTTGTGCTAGTAGGACTGATCATGCGCTGGTAGGACTGATCTTGCGCTGGTAGGACTGATCATGCGCTGGTAGGACTGATCTTGCGCTGGTAGGACTGATCTTGCACTGGTAGGACTGAACTTGCGCTAGTAGGACTGATCTTGCGCTGGTAGGACTGATCTTGCGCTGGTAGGACTGATCTTGCGCTAGTAGGACTGATCTTGCGCTGGTAGGACTGATCTTGTGCTGGTAGGACTGAACTTGTGCTGGTAGGACTGATCTTGCGCTGCTAGGACTGCTCTAGCGCTGGTAGGACTGATCTTGTGTTGGTAGGACTGATCTTGCGTTGGTAGGACTGAATTTCCGCTGGTAGGACTGATCTTTCGTTGGTAGGACTGATCTTGTGCTGGTAGGACTGATCTTGTGCTGGTAGGACTGATCTTGTGCTGGTAGGCCTGATCTTGCGCTGGTAGGACTGATCTTGCGCTGGTAGGACTGATCTTGTGCTAGTAGGACTGATCTTGTGCTAGTAGGACTGATCTAGCGCTGGTAGGACTGATCTTGCGTTGGTAGGACTGATCTTGCGTTGGTAGGACTGAATTTCCGCTGGTAGGACTGATCTTTCGTTGGTAGGACTGATCTTGCGCTGGTAGGACTGATCTTGCGCTAGTAGGACTGATCTTGCGCTGGTAGGACTGATCTTTCGTTGGTAGGACTGATCTTGCGCTGGTAGGACTGATCTTGCGCTAGTAGGACTGATCTTGCGCTGGTAGGACTGATCTTGTGCTGGTAGGACTGAACTTGTGCTGGTAGGACTGATCTTGCGCTGCTAGGACTGCTCTAGCGCTGGTAGGACTGATCTTGTGTTGGTAGGACTGATCTTGCGTTGGTAGGACTGAATTTCCGCTGGTAGGACTGATCTTTCGTTGGTAGGACTGATCTTGTGCTGGTAGGACTGATCTTGTGCTGGTAGGACTGATCTTGTGCTGGTAGGCCTGATCTTGCGCTAGTAGGACTGATCTTGCGCTGGTAGGACTGATCTTTCGTTGGTAGGACTGATCTTGCGCTGGTAGGACTGATCTTGCGCTAGTAGGACTGATCTTGCGCTGGTAGGACTGATCTTGTGCTGGTAGGACTGAACTTGTGCTGGTAGGACTGATCTTGCGCTGCTAGGACTGCTCTAGCGCTGGTAGGACTGATCTTGTGTTGGTAGGACTGATCTTGCGTTGGTAGGACTGAATTTCCGCTGGTAGGACTGATCTTTCGTTGGTAGGACTGATCTTGTGCTGGTAGGACTGATCTTGTGCTGGTAGGACTGATCTTGTGCTGGTAGGCCTGATCTTGCGCTGGTAGGACTGATCTTGCGCTGGTAGGACTGATCTTGTGCTAGTAGGACTGATCTTGTGCTAGTAGGACTGATCTTGTGCTAGTAGGACTGATCTAGCGCTGGTAGGACTGATCTTGCGTTGGTAGGACTGATCTTGCGTTGGTAGGACTGAATTTCCGCTGGTAGGACTGATCTTTCGTTGGTAGGACTGATCTTGTGCTGGTAGGACTGATCTTGTGCTGGTAGGACTGATCTTGTGCTGGTAGGACTGATCTTGTGCTGGTAGGACTGATCTTGTGCTGGTATGACTGAACTTGTGCTGGTAGGACTGCTCTAGCGCTGGTAGGACTGATCTTGCGTTGGTAGGACTGATCTTGCGTTGGTAGGACTGATCTTTCGTTGGTAGGACTGAATTTCCGCTGGTAGGACTGATCGTTCGTTGGTAGGACTGATCTTGCGTTGGTAGGACTGATCTTGCGCTGGTAGGACTGATCTTGCGTTGGTAGGACTGATCTTGCGCTGGTAGGACTGATCTTGTGCTGGTAGGACTGATCTTGCCCCAGTGTATAGTTTGAGACCGTAGAACATGAGGACTCACTGTAGCAATTAACCACTACAGAATCAGGAAATCTGGTAAAATTCCTGTTTTACACTTTCGAATGTGTGCGGCCTGACTTTAATTAATGCTCAGAATCTAAAGGAAATCCATAGAAATGCAGATAACTAAAACAGATGCATAGTATAAAATTATACACAATGTAATGTTTTTATTATTCTTCATTTTTACCTGACAAATCACCCCTCATACTGTCCTGACAATTATATATCTCACTAATAAAAATAAAGTATCTCCAGTCATGTTCAGATATCATTTTCATGTGTATATATATATATATATATATATATATATATTACAGTTGTGTTCAAAATTATTCAACCCCCACTGAAATTGAGTGTTTTGGCCAGTTTGACATTGATTTTGATCATTCAGTCATCTTGCTTACAATTAAATCAAAGAGGCACGTGTAGGTCAGACAAATATAACATAACATTTATAATGAAATAACCACAAATGTCTTTTCTGTGCTCACATCATTATCAGTTTTATTCAACCCCCAAGTGACATTCAATCTTAGTACTTAGCACAACATCCCTTTACAGTTATAACAGCTTTTAAACGTGAAGCATAGCTTGACACAAGTGTCTTGCAGCGATCTACGGGTATCTTCGCCCATTCGTCATGGGCAAAAGCCTCCAGTTCAGTCACATTCTTAGGCTTGCGCACTGCAACTGCTTTCTTTAAGTCCCACCAGAGGTTCTCAATCGGATTTAAGTCAGGTGACTGCGATGGCCACTCCAAAATGTTCCAGCCTTTAATCTGCAACCATGCTCTAGTGGACTTGGAGGTATGCTTGGGATCATTGTCCTGTTGCAAGGTCCAACGTCTCCCAAGCCTCAGGTTTGTGACGGACTGCATCACATTGTCATCCAATATCTCCTGGTACTGAAGAGAATTCATGGTACCTTGCACACGCTGAAGCTTCCCTGTACCTGCAGAAGCAAAACAGCCCCAAAGCATGATTGACCCCCCGCTATGCTTCACAGTAGGCAAGGTGTTCTTTTCTTCATAGGCCTTGTTCTTCCTCCTCCAAACATAGCGTTGATCCATGGGTCCAAACAGTTCTAATTTTGTTTCATCAGTCCACAGAACACTATCCCAAAACTTCTGTGGTTTGTCCACATCACTTTTGGCATACTGCAGCCGACTCTTCTTATTCATTGGAGACAGCAAGGGGGTGCGCCTGGGAGTTCTGGCATGGAGGCCTTCATTACGCAGTGTGCGCCGTATTGTCTGAGCTGAAACTTCAGTACCCACATCTGACAAATCTTTTCTCAGTTCCTCAGCAGTCACACGGGGACTTTTGTCCACTCTACGCTTCAGGTAGCGCACAGCAGTCGAAGTCAGCATCTTCTTTCTGCCACGACCAGGTAGCGTTTCAACAGTGCCCTTTGCCTTGAATTTGCGAATGATGCTTCCTATGGTCTCTCTTGGTATGTTTAACATCTTTGCAATCTTCTTATAGCCATTGCCCTTCCTGTGAAGAGTAATCACCGCTTCTCTTGTCTTCCTGGACCATTCTCTTGACTTCACCATGTTTATAACCACACCAGTAAATGTCTAGAAGGAGCTGAGTATCACAGTCATTTTAAAGCTGCCTAATTGGTGCTTATTATGCTTTATTGCTGCTCCGTGACATCCACAGGTGTTTTCAATACCTGATTGAAAACACTTGAATGAACCTCTGTTCTTCAGAGTGGTAGTCTTTAAGGGGTTGAATAATTGTGTCAATGAAGAATTCACAAAAGAAACATTTACTACTGTATTACAAAACCAATTGATGTCATTTTAGTTGCATATGGTTCTTTAAAAAGTCCTTGTAGGATTTCCTTCTGAATACAATTACAAATGTACACTAAATTCCCTAAAACCCTTTACAGCATTGGGGGTTGAATAATTTTGAACACAACTGTATTATATATATATATTATATATATATTATATATTATATATATATATATATATATACTGTATATATGAGAAACAATATAGCCAGAGGGAGGCACTCGGGGTCTTGTAAAATCCAAAGTTTATTCAACCCATTAAAAACACAGACATTTCGGCCTCTCGAGGCCTTTATCAAGAATTAAGCAAAGGAGCCGCTCCAGCGACCACTATTCCAAAGGATACGAGTGCCTGCTTTATATTTCTTCTTTCTTATATATAATGCAAAAACATAATATTAAGGGTTATAATATGTAATGTGTGAGTAAAAGCTGCTTAATCCAGGGAGAATCTGACGCCATTCTGGGGTCAAGAAGGATTTTTTTTCCCAGTTTGTTGCATATTGGCGAGCGTTTCAGATTGGAGTTTTTGCCTTCTTTTGGATCAACAGCAGTAGGTGATGTGTGAGAGGCTGAACCCGATAGGCTGAAAAAAAGTTGTGCGTCTATCTGTAAATAGGATATATATATATATATATATATATATATTTGTGTTAGCAAAAAACCTGCTAGCACATATATAGAATGTGTTTGTAGAAATACAAAGTTTGACCTAACAGCAACTACTTTTCACACATTCAAAACACACACATCATGAATAATATTTTCTCATGGTGCTACAGAGCAAAGGCACTTATTCAATCTCGAAATTGCTATGAAACCACAAACTCAGAGCTTTTAAAGCACATGTGAATATGGGTCTTTCTGCGGCGTCGTGGCGGAGTGTGACATATTCCATGGTTGCTCGTTCTTCTGTTCTGGAGCTGGTGTTTCTCAAAAAAATACTGACACCAAGAAACTATTGGAATTCAGAGGGATCATCAAAGAAGATTTTGAATATATTTGTTCACATCGCGCGAGGACCTTTTCTTTTTTACTGCTATTTATTGTTATGTGGACATAGGAAGTGGATCCACATGGGACCTTGCAGCATTTTTTCATTTATATATATATATATATATTTTTTTTTCTTAGTTTTTGTGGTTTTGTCTGTCTGTTCTCTGCGATCTGCGCCCATTTTCTTCCTTTCTACATGTGAATATAGACAGCTCATCAATGTCCACAAGTTGAAAAACACCAAAAATGTCACCAGAACCCACAAGTCCATGGAAGTCCAATTAAGGCTAGGGTCAGACTGAGGCAGTGCGAACGCGCGTGCAGGCGCACTTAATCACGGCCGTAGTAGCAGCAAGTGCTGGGCAATGACGGCCAATATACGAAGTACGGTCGCACAAAAGTCCGGCTGCGCAACGCAAGTGGAAAACAAACGCATTTTGTCGAGAACGTAAAACCTCTAGTACGGTTGTACAGAGTGCGCTGCGTCCGCTAGAGGCGTGTGTGCGTGAATTGGAGACGTCAGACACTGCTAATGTCCGGCCACCATAACGTCCAGATGCACAAAGTGTTTTATTGATGATCCGTACAAAATCACGGATGCAAATGCGCATAGTATGACCGCTATCGCGTACTCCGTGAAAAAATACGTCTATTTGTTCGAACGTACTTTTTCACAGACAACGCGAAAATGCGTTCGTCTGACCCTAGCCTAAGAAGTGCTTTATTAATTCTACTTATCACTTATGGCCCTTTAAACTATGACTGATTTCTACCATATTTTATCTAATTCCTCAGAATAATTATTTGTATACCATTAAGTCACCCCGAGCCCAATCCTCAATGTGATGCCTATGATACAATACACTCCTAAATTTAAATCCCAATGCACACTGTACTCCTTTTTATAATCTCAAAATAATGGTACAGTTTACACTCATGCATCCTTTCGGTAGGAATAAATCATGTGGCGTTGGGGCTGTCATGGTTCGTAGAAGGGTTTCATCTGGTTCTGGTCATGTCTTCCTTGTTATTTTTTTCTTGTGAGTCATTTTAATGACTTTCTGGCAAGGTTGGCCCACACTTGCATAATTCTAGTGCTGTTTACCCAAACCGACAGAGGGCGTCTCATCCTGCCTGCATCATTCTGGCGATGCATTCCTGCATCATTCGGCTATTCTTACCTTACAAACTTAACGCTAGCGTTAGCGCTCAGATATGTGAGCATTACTGCTAGCAAAAGTGACCCCCCCATATTACATTCCGAATGCTAACGGGTTAAAAAAAATGTTAGTGCATTAGGGATTTCGCTCGCTTACTGTACTTTGCGCTCCCTATAATTAACGTGGGGTATGCAAAGAGTAATTGGCATTAGGATTACAAAGTCCTACCGCTAATTACCGCACTGCTGCGTTAACTAAAGAGTTAACCGCAGCTAGAAGCTGGTGCTAACTGATTCCGCTTCTGCAGAATCAGTTAACACCAGCTTTACCCCCCCCCCACCCAAAAAAACAAAACCAGATACCTCTCATCCCCGGCGCTTCTGGCTGCCGGGAGCAGAGTGAGACTGAGAACAAATAATCCCCAGTCTCCCTCCACGAATCACTCTGTGGCCCTGCACGATCTTGCGAGTGCAAGATCGCTCAGGGCTAAAGGTATGGCCGCACAACCCTCAATAGAGTCCTATGGACTCCAGGAGGTGGCACTAAAGCACCACCGCAAGTATCCAGGGGGTTAGCGCAGCTTTACGATGCAGGCTGCTGAATCAGGTTATATGGTGCTGAAACGGGGACACTAAGGGGAAACCTGCAGGTGCAGGTTTTCCACCTTAGAGTCCCTGTTTTAGCGTTAGGATATGTGCCATTATTGTTCATACAGTTGTGTTCAAAATTATTCAACCCCCAATGCTGTAAAGGGTTTTAGGGAATTTAGTGTACATTTGTAATTGTATTCAGAAGGAAATCCTACAAGGACTTTTTAAAGAACCATATGCAACTAAAATGACATCAATTGGTTTTGTAATACAGTAGTAAATGTTTCTTTTGTGAATTCTTCATTGACACAATTATTCAACCCCTTAAAGACTACCACTCTGAAGAACAGAGGTTCATTCAAGTGTTTTCAATCAGGTATTGAAAACACCTGTGGATGTCACGGAGCAGCAATAAAGCATAATAAGCACCAATTAGGCAGCTTTAAAATGACTGTGATACTCAGCTCCTTCTAGACATTTACTGGTGTGGTTATAAACATGGTGAAGTCAAGAGAATGGTCCAGGAAGACAAGAGAAGCGGTGATTACTCTTCACAGGAAGGGCAATGGCTATAAGAAGATTGCAAAGATGTTAAACATACCAAGAGAGACCATAGGAAGCATCATTCGCAAATTCAAGGCAAAGGGCACTGTTGAAACGCTACCTGGTCGTGGCAGAAAGAAGATGCTGACTTCGACTGCTGTGCGCTACCTGAAGCGTAGAGTGGACAAAAGTCCCCGTGTGACTGCTGAGGAACTGAGAAAAGATTTGTCAGATGTGGGTACTGAAGTTTCAGCTCAGACAATACGGCGCACACTGCGTAATGAAGGCCTCCATGCCAGAACTCCCAGCGCGCCCCCCTTGCTGTCTCCAATGAATAAGAAGAGTCGGCTGCAGTATGCAAAAGTGATGTGGACAAACCACAGAAGTTTTGGGATAGTGTTCTGTGGACTGATGAAACAAAATTAGAACTGTTTGGACCCATGGATCAACGCTATGTTTGGAGAGGAAGAACAAGGCCTATGAAGAAAAGAACACCTTGCCTACTGTGAAGCATAGCGGGGGGTCAATCATGCTTTGGGGCTTTTTGCTTCTGCAGGTACAGGGAAGCTTCAGCGTGTGCAAGGTACCATGAATTCTCTTCAGTACCAGGAGATATTGGATGACAATGTGATGCAGTCCGTCACAAACCTGAGGCTTGGGAGACGTTGGACCTTGCAACAGGACAATGATCCCAAGCATACCTCCAAGTCCACTAGAACATGGTTGCAGATTAAAGGCTGGAACATTTTGGAGTGGCCATCGCAGTCACCTGACTTAAATCCGATTGAGAACCTCTGGTGGGACTTAAAGAAAGCAGTTGCAGTGCGCAAGCCTAAGAATGTGACTGAACTGGAGGCTTTTTGCCATGACGAATGGGCGAAGATACCCGTAGATCGCTGCAAGACACTTGTGTCAAGCTATGCTTCACGTTTAAAAGCTGTTATAACTGTAAAGGGATGTTGTGCTAAGTACTAAGATTGAATGTCACTTGGGGGTTGAATAAACTGATAATGATGTGAGCACAGAAAAGACATTTGTGGTTATTTCATTATAAATGTTATGTTATATTTGTCTGACCTACACGTGCCTCTTTGATTTAATTGTAAGCAAGATGACTGAATGATCAAAATCAATGTCAAACTGGCCAAAACACTCAATTTCAGTGGGGGTTGAATAATTTTGAACACAACTGTAGATATTTCCTAGAACAAAGTCCATCTAAGGCACAATTATATGATATTTGGGGACTATCGCTCGCTGGAGGATCGAGGCACGTGGCTTCCAAAGTAATATATAGATTATTTGGCCTGAATGGTTCTTTCGTTCTATGCAGAGCCAAGCCCTCCCGGACATGTATTAATTTTTGTTTTGTTTTCTTATTTGTCACATTTATAATAAAATATGGAATCCAACCCAGAAAATAAAAAAAATATGTTTTCAGTTGTGCGCCTTACACAGCTGCTCCACCGCAGTGTTTTATTGAAACAAATAAACTCGATAAAGTGCTTATACCGGCAGCCGTAGCTGCTCAGTAACACAATCTCTCAGTATTAGATTTATTGATTTATTTATTTACTCCTACTAGAAAAAAACTGAGTCTCACGCTAATGTCTTTCATAAAAATCCCACTGCTTACCGCAGCGGCTAATTTATTTCGGCGTATACATAAAGAGGCAGCAGTTCTCCTCGCAACAGGCTAATGAAGACGAGCCTGTGTAAGTGTGTCTGCGATGAGGAGTGATGGAGTCGAGTTATTATTGTGCGAGCATTAAGACGAGCCGGACTGGACATCGCGTCTTTGAACTTTTCAACCGCTGAGCGGGTGTCTGATCTTATTGATTTTGATATGTCGTCCACGTTCTCTACTGTATACTTACTGTGGCATGCTCGTCAGTGGACAGGACGATGACAAATAAAATTATGTTTTCTGAACTTGATGCAAATCTTAATTGCAAATTGTTGCAATCTGTGGCTGTCACAAAACCCAAGATACCTTACATCGGGGTCTACTTCTCTTTCGGTATAAAATCGATGTGAAATACATAATGAAGCAACTCTTAATTCTTACTTTTCTGTAATTTGTGATATTTGTAATTTGTGATATTTGGACGTTCCTTCCACTCTGACGCCCATCTGGCCACTCCTATGGAGGATCACGCTTTGTAGCCCCGTCGAACGTGCGTCCTAGCTCTTTGACGGGGAGGCTTTTTAAACGGACGCAGCACGCTTGCTGTAACGCGGGCAATTCGGCGTGCGGTACAGTGTGTGGCCGACCACATCTCAGCATTGTGACGCTGCGACGGACGCCGGAAGGCACATCAGTACCGGCGCACATAGTGTACTTGTCTGACCCCAGCCTAACACTGTTGTAATTTTATCTTAGAACTCTCTTATTCATCCCACTCCGCCCATTCCATCAGAGACCCTGATGATCTAATCATTCGTTACACATTTATTCTGAGACCCTGAGACTCAAATAATTTGTTGGCCATTTGGCCCGAGAGACCCAAACTCAAATTTTGCTTGCTCGCATGTTATACGTGTAATTTCAAGTCCTATCCAATGACCTACAGGGTTATTCAAAGAGCTCCGAATTGCTGGCGAAAGGTAACTGAACGACACAGAAATTCAGCGTACACTTACATTTCCTGGCCGTTTGGCTATCCAGAGAGCAGGCAGTTCGCCAAATGTTGGCAAATTGCCTGCACATACGGTGCCTGTTCTAGTGCAGTGAATCCCCATAGAGAAGCTATTCAGAGAACGAAAACTAGTAGTATAAAGTTGCCGAATTGCCCTGCTGTTCAGTGGTTTCATTTGACAGGTTTATTCAGGTGAATCCCATAGGCTTCAATGATAAAAAATATTCCAGTTTTAATCCAATATCTAATAAACCGTTAATTATAATATTCTGCAGTAAAAAGTCTCTTTATTTTTATATATTTTTTTAAAGATCTTTTAGGCATTTTTTGAGATTTTTTTGCAAACATTTTTTTCCCGTTTTTCTTTTTTTAAATCATTTTTTTTTTCTGTAACAGCCCTTTTTATTATCATTCGTTGGATCTTATATGTAAATTTCAGACATTTTCATGCTGTAGTTTCTTTCCAAACAGCATTTTACTTTTTAAACATTCAAGCGTACAGTTTTTTTGGTTTTTTTCACTCCATTTATCTGCGGTGTTGGCGTTTTCCGCCGGCTGCTCTACACCGTGATCGGCTCCTGCTCGGGTTTCTCCGGCGTGTTCGGCGGGGTTAATCCAGATGTTTTTGCTGGTTTTCGGTGTGCGTTCGCCGTGTTTTGCGGTGAGTTTTCGGCAGGGTTTGCAGCCCTGTGGTGCTTGCTGAATACACCGCAGGGTCGACGAAATGGGATCGCCAAGTTGCACCGAATTGAAGAGAACGAAACGTCACCGAACGTGCGATGACTTTTCGATTCTCTTTGAAAAACCCTGTCAATGTCAATCGGCATGTGACAGGTTTTCTTTATTTTACAACAAAAAAGGCCTTCATTCTCTCCCCCCTCCTGTCTTATTTAGTCTTGTGAGTGCCTACCTTCAGATTTCCTTATTTTCTTTAGTGAAACAAGAATTTTAGCAACTGAACCTTCTCATTTTCTAACTGCAAGGCGGGGAATGAGATTGTGCCGAAGCTTTGTGTGCCCCATCGGGGAATAAGCACGACCCCACCACTCCTGTACTTTGTATGTTTTATTGTACCTCCAGCCAGGTCATCATTGCAGCATGTTCCGCTCCGTGTCTTTGATCCCAAGGTGGATTTGTTTCTGGGAGGGCATAAATAGGAGCCCACCAGTCTACCTCATGACTGAAAAGCAGCATGAGCAGTGATGGTTCGCTACATAGCAGCCTGTGGCTTCTTTTTTGGATAGGACTCACCCTCATTAGAGGTGCCGTGACGTTTGGCGGGTGAGCTTACTCTCTTAATGGCCATTAATAGAAACCAAAGTCTCTAATTGTGTTTTGTTTCACACAGTATAATGGGAATAAGCGCATATTCAGGAGCTAACTGGCAACTTTTGGCCCAGGGGCCAAGTATGACCCAGAGGCCCATAGTGCAGCAACTCAGGCCCTTCTCTATGAGCGTTTTTACAGAGCTCCGCAGCAATATAACTTACTCTCATACACAGCGCACATTACAGTGAGTTTTATTGCTGTGGAGCTCTGTGATATGCTCATACATAGTTGTCAGGATGGCCGAGCGGTCTAAGGCGCCAGATTTAAGAATAACCTCTCAAATTGTAAGCGATTTCTGGTCTCTGAATAGAGGCGTGGGTTCAAATCCCACTTCTGACAGGGATGTTTTAAGTTGTGAGGATGGCTGATCGGTCTAAGGCTCCAGACTTAAGAGTGTCCTCTTACCTAGCGTGGGTGTTCTGGTCTCTAACTGGAGGCGTGGGTTCAAATCCCACTTCTGACAGTAAAATTTCAGTTTTGTTTAAAAGTAACAGCAGGAAGCATTATTTTACTGAGAGGGTGGTGGATACATGGAACAGCCTTCCAGTTGAAGTGGTAGAGGCCAAAACAGTGATTGAATTTAAGCAGGCATGGGATAGGCATAGGCAAGATAAATCCAGGTAAAGTATCCATGTAATTGGGCAGACTAGATGGGCCGAAAGGTTCTTATCTGCCGACATTTTCTATGTTTCTGTACACAGCGCACATTACAGTGAGTTGTATTGCTGTAGAGCTCTGTGATACGCTCATACACACAGCACATTATAATAAAATATGGAATCCAACCCAGAAAATAGAAAAAAAAGATATTGCTGTGGAGCTCTGTTACGCTCAAACACACTGCACATTACTGTATCAGAGCTCCACAGCAATAAAACTCACAGTAATGTGCGGTGTGTATGAGCGTATCACAGAGCTCCAGAGCAATAAAACTCACTCATACACACCGCACATGGATATATTGCCCCCACCTCACACATGAGTATATTGCCTCCAGCTTACATGGATATATTGCCCCAGCTCACATGGATATATTGGCCCCAGCTCACACGAATATAGTACCCCAACTCACACGGATATAGTGCCCCAGCTCACATGGATATCTATTGTACCAGGAGCTCACACATGAATATATATTGCCCCAGCAGCTCACACATGGATATATATTGCCTCCAGTAGCTCACACATGGATATATATTGCCTCCAGCAGCTCACAGATGGATATATATTGCCTCCAGCAGCTCACGCATGGATATATTGCCCCAACAGCTCACACATGGATATATATTGCCTCCAGCAGCTCACACATGGATACATATTGCCCCCAGCAACTCACAGATGGATATATATTGCCCCCAGCAACTCATAGATGGATATATATTGCCCCCAGCAGCTCACACATGGATATATATTGCCTCCAGCAGCTCACACATGGATATATATTGCCCCCAGCAGCTCACAGATGGATATATATTGCCCCAGCAGCTCACACATGATATATATTGCCTCCAGCAGCTCACACATGGAAATATATTGTCCCAGCAGCTCACACATGGAAATATATTGCCCCCAGCAGCTCACACATGAAAATATATATTGCCCCTGCAGCTCACACATGGAAATATATATTGCCCCCAGCAGCTCACACATAGAAATATATATTGCCCCCAGCAGCTCACACATAGAAATATATATTGCCCCAGCAGCTCACACGTGGAAATATATATTGCCCCCAGCAGCTCACACGTGGATATATATATTGCCCCAGCAGCTCACACATGAAAATATATATTGCCTCCAGCAGCTCACACATGGATATATATATTGCCCCAGCAGCTCACACATGAAAATATATATTGCCTCCAGCAGCTCACACATGGATACATATTGCCCCCAGTAGCTCACACGTGGATATATATTTCCCCCAGCAGCTCGCACATGGAAATATATTGCCCCAGCAGCTCACACATGGATATATACTGCCCCCAGCAGCTCACACATCGATATATACTGCCCCCAGCAGCTCACACATGGCTATATACTGCCCCAGAAGCTCGCACATGGATATATATTGCCCCCAAAAGCTCGCACATGGATATATACTGCCCCCAGCAGCTCACACATGGATATATATTGCCCCAGCAGCTCACACATGGAAATATATATTGCCCTGCAGCTCACACATGGATATATAATGCCCCCAGCAGCTCACACATGGAAATATATTTCCACCAGCAGCTCACACGTGGAATTATATATTGCCCCAGAAGCTCGCACATAGATATATACTGCCCCCAGCAGCTCACACATGGATATATATTGCCCTAGCAGCTCACACATGGATATATATATTTCCCCCCACAGCTCACACATGGAAATATATTTCCCCAGCAGCTCACACATGGATATATATTGCCCCAGCAGCTCACACATGCATATATACTGGCCCAGCAGCTCACACATCGATATATACCGCACCCAGCAGCTCACACATGGATATATACTGCCCCCAGCAGCTCACACATGGCTATATACTGCCCCCAGAAGCTCGCACATGGATATATACTGGCCCAGCAGCTCGCACATGGATATATATTGCCCCAGCAACTCACACATGGAAATATATATTGCCCCAGCAGCTCACACATGGATATATATTGCCCCCAGCAGCTCACACATGGTTATATATTGCCCCCAGCTCATACGGGGATATATTGCCCCCAGCTCACCTCTCCTCTGTCAGGCCCCTCCTGCACAATATTGCCGGCCGCCACGTGCTTCCTACGAGCGGCCACTGGCTTGAAACTCTGTCGCTCACGTGGGTCCAGGGACTTGGGTCCATGAAAATAAAATGTTTTTTTTTATATAAATATCCAACTTTTTATATTCTTTAAATGTGAAGAGAAGGATAGATGGGATAAAGATCAGAAACATTTTGCACGTATTGTAAGCAAGCTACAACACTGAGGATACTACCAGGGGCCATCATCCTGATGCACATGAAGGCTATGCTGACAAGTAGACGATCAGGGCGACTCTACTTCCTATAACGGTTGCATTATATGGTAGTCAATGTCCAGAAACAGCTGCCGAAATAGAGAGTAATGCAATCCGGATGCTCTTAACTCTTTCACACCCAAAATCAAGTTATCTCGCTGTTTCATTGTAGTGCATTGTAAAGCACTCATTAGCATATCAAAAGACAATTTCCACATCTTTTTAAAGCAGGATTAGTGTGTCCCCTGTGGAGAAACAAAATCTTTTGGTTTATGTGTCTCCAAGCACCCTGGACAGACATAAAACCAGCTGCAAATAGTAGCCCTAAACCTCACTGTAATAAAAAGTTCAAATAGATTTGTCAGAATACAGGGAGAGCTCTGGGGTCACTCACTGCAGTACAGGGATACGATTCAGGGCCCATGTGCAAGAACCATAACGCACCCCCTCCTTAGGCAAAAACATATTTTGTCCCCCTCCCGTCAACATTCATTGGTCCCCTCCAAGTCCACAATGTTGACTCCAGACAATCAGTGTCCCTTTTTTCCAGGTCCACTATAACCTCTTCAGTCCATCCCATTTTTAATGTAATGTGCACTATATGTATCTCACAGATCTCCACAGCAATAAACCTCACAATAATGTGTGCTGTGTATGAGCATATCAGAGAGCTCCACAGAAATTAAACTCACAGCAGTGTGTATGAGTGTATCACAGAGCTCCACAGCAATAAAACTCCCCTTCATACACACTGCACATTACTGTGAGTTTTATTACTGTGGAGCTCTGTGATACACATACACACTGCACATTAACTGTATCACAGAGCTCCACAGCAAAAAATCTCAGTAATGTGTGTTGTGTATGAGCGTATCACAGAGCTCCAGAGCAATAAATCTCACAGTAATGTGCAGTGTGTATGAGTGTATAAGAGAGCTCCACAGCAATAAAACTCACAGTAATATGTGGTGTGTTTGAGTGTACCACAAAGCTCAAAAGTAAAACTCACACATATGTATAAAATAAATTAAGAAAATAATTATATCTATAAAATATAGGCAAGCCCCCAGGCAGGTGGGTGTGGCCCCCACTGACTTAAGGGCCTGGGTGCGTTGGCACCCTCTGCACCCTGACAGTTACACCCCTGATACAAGATGTTACTGTAATTTCCATATACAGGCCTTATGTCACATACAGATAATATTTTTATATTCTATTGGTATTTTTTGGAAGCTGCATTGCTAATGATCTCATTATGATCCCTACAAATCCCCATGAGCAGGAGATCTCACCGTTTCTGTTTCCGTTTCCGTTTATGTTTATCACAGTTACTGTATCTAACACAAACATATTTTCTGCCTGTATGATAATAATGCAGACTCCGTTTGATATTGTTTAAGATGAAGGATACCACCTAGAGGTCAGATTCTTCCATTTCAACGAATACGAGAAAAATAAAAAATGAGCAAATTAACATAATTTAAATTTTTGGAATCTTAGAATAACAATTTCTGTGCAAAATTTCTATTTTACAATATATTTTATTGTTAACTTCACATCCCATGTTTCAAATAAATAATATGATTAAAAAAAATTCCCACAAAAATCGCTTGGTAGCGAAAGAGTTAATAGAGCTGGGGCCCTGTTACAATGTTAACGCTAACGTTAGCGCTCACCTGTGTGAGCGTTAACGTTGGCAATGGTTGCCCTAGTGCGGGCGCAACATATTACAATCCAAACGCTAATGGGTTAAAAAACCCGTTAGCGATTCGGATGTTGCGCTTTTCAGTGCGAGTTTACTGAAGTTTGCGCTCCCTATGCTTAACATGGGGAGCGCAAAGTGTTAATTAGCATTAGGATTACAAAGTCCTAACGCTAATCTGTCCTGACGCGGTTGACTCAAAAGTTAACCACAGCTAGGACCTGGCGCTAACGGATTATGCTTTTGCAGAATCCGTCAGCAGCAGCAAACCCCCCCCCCCCAAAACAAAAATTACATACCTCTAATCCCGCGGTGAGAACGGCGGCTCCCTCCGCCTCTTCTTGCTTCTGGGAGCAGAGAGAGATTGAAGGAAAAAGTCCCTCAGTCTCCCTCTGTGGATTACTGCGCAGACTAGGTCATGTGACCAGCAGAGCAGAAACTCAATGGAGTCCTATGGACTCCATGGAGGGGATGCTCGCGGCAGCACTTAGCGCTACCGCGAGCATCCCGCGTTTTAGTGCCAGGTTACGGTGCAGGCTGCTGGATTTTCGCCTGCACCGTAATATCACACTAAAACAGGGACACTAAGGCCGGGTACACACGGGACGTCTTCTGTAACGCACATTACGTGCGTTAAAGAAAACCAGTGTCGCACTCGACGCCCGCCACCCCTCCTTGCGCGATCTTCTATAGGAGGATAGCGGAGCCCCGCCGACGTGAATCCTAGCGCATCGACAGTGATGATGCGCTAGGACAGGCCTCACAATTTCCACTCGCCTACTCTCATTTGGCGAGTGGAAATTACATGAGGGCGAGTGGAAATGCAGATGCAGGCAGGGCAGGATAAGGGTTAGGTGGGGCAACTAGTGGCACTGGCGAGTAACTATTAAGGCCTGGCTACTAGCTTGGGACTTGAAATTTTGAGCCCTGCATTAGGATACACGTCGGCGGGGCTCTGCTATCCTCCTATGGAATATCGCGCAAGGGGGGGGTGGCGGGCGTCAAGTGCGACACTGGTTTTCTTTAACGCACGTAATGTGCATTACAGAAGACGTCCCGTGTGCACCCGGCCTAAGGAGAAACCTGTGCCTTAGCACCCCGTTTTAGCGTGATTTTTGTAATAGTGTCCCATGTCCTTTGTTTTTGGACCCAGCCGAGGGACACCCATGAGGATGGGACACAAAGCCAGGATTGTGTTATAAAATCTGGGATTGTTGGCAAGTATACCATAACGAGAATTTCATTCCATCATAAAGCCTGTATTTTCCTGTATTATTACACAGGTTGTATTATAGACTCGGGAGGGAGGTAGTACCACGCAGGCAGTACAGGTGCTTTTATCTGCTTTAGCAATCCCAAAGACTCTGTATTAACCTCTTGCGTTCAAGAGGGGGCGCGTGCTGCTTGCTACAAAGCAGCGAGTGGCGCCTGCTTCTCCAGCAGCAGAAGGGTTAAGCTGCTTTTGTTTATTTAAACGCTTAAAATTAGTTTGCATTCCTCGTACTCACGCACCCCCCCTCCAAACAATCTCCTATTTTATGGAGGACCTTTGGAAGCTGAAGATTGTTTTTAAAGGCCTGTTAAAACAAGCAAACATTGCGAGCAGAGAAGCCAGCGCTGACACCAACACCATTAGCTGTTAAAAAAAAAAGAAGAATTTCCATTTCAGTGTGTAAGTATGTTATTGTTTACTGTACCATACACATCCTAATATGGTTACCTCCCCGTCAGAGCCGCCGCTGTCTCGGGGGCTAAGGGGCCCTCTCTAGGAGTCGACTTCTAACTGTTGCAAGACAATAAAAGAAAACTAAAGTCTCCCAGGGGACAACGACAAAAAACGACAGACACACAAGCTTACCTGTAATGTTCAGGTTGACATATAGCGTACATACGACATGAAGTCAATCTTTATTTTTATAAAGTGTACATGTGTATAAATTCTTGCTTACACTAACGAATGTAGAAAGTGTTGGACTTGCTTGTCACTAAACATAATTGTGTTATCCCAGAAATAAAGTGATACTTATTATCAGAATTATTCATGTCTCCCTGGGGGCTATTCAGAGAGCACCGAAATGTCGCCGACAATTTGGTGCTCCCCCGTTCCCTGCACTTCAGGAATTCAAATTTCCCCACCCTGCATTGAATTAATCATTCGACGCAGGGTCCCCAGAGTGCAGGAAGCAGACCCGAAAATCCGCCGCAAAATTGCAGAAAAGCCTCCAAAAACCCGCCGAAAAATGCATCCGATACGATCCGAAGTATCGGATCACTCGAACCGCCGCAAAAAAAACACGCCAAACACGTATGGAAAAAGCCGCCGAACACAGCACAGACCAGCCGCCGGAAAAAGCCGACAAGCTGACGAACAAAGTAAAAATAAACGAAGAACAAAACGACTGAAAGTGTCAAAATCTAAACGCTGTTTGCAAAGACAACTACTGAACGAAAATGTCTGGAATTAACATATAAGATCGTATGAATGATAATAAATAGGTCTGTTACAGAAAAAAGAAATCGCTATTAAAAAAAATCCTGAAAAAATGCCAAAAATGCCTGAAAGATCCTAAAATAATCAATAAAGAGATTTTTACTACAGATTAAAATAATAAACGGTTTATTAGATTTTGACTTAAAATGGGAATATTTTTAACATTAAAGCCTATGGGATTCGCCTGAATAAACCTGCCGAATGAAAACACGAACATCAGGGTATTTCGGCAACTTTTGGTTGCTGTTCGGTGTTCTGTGAATAGATTAACCATTGCTTCTCTAGGGGGGATTTCACTGCCATCGAACAGGCACCGTACTGGCTGGCAGTTCATCAAAATTAGGAGAACTTCCTGCTCTCTCAATAGACAAATGGCACCGAAATGTCACTGTATGGCAAATTCCCTGTTCGGTGCCATTTCTGGGTCAGATTGGCCGTCTCTTTTGTTTCTTTAAGAAAACGGGTGCTTTCCTCCAAATCAAATATCTATCTATCTATCTAAAACAAGAGGCCTCTCATCCATGTATAAATCGTGATATTTACCGGCTCCGGTGCTACCAATGTGGCACAGACATACAATTCCATATATATTGGAGTGTGTGAGACCTGTTGCATAAACCTAACCTTTGCTAAAAAAAAAAACGATCTAGTATGGCATGGCACTGGTAAGAAGGTTCTGTGTTAAAACAGACCCAGGATGCAAAAAAATGCAAAATTGCAAACGTGATTTGCATGTGTTACCCAGAGTTCCATGCTGCATATGAGGAATGTAGCACACAAGCTCTGTGAAGCAGTTCTCTGAATTTCTGGGATGTGTAAATGACTTCTGCAATAATACATTTTATATATATATATATAAAATGTATTATTGCAGAAGTCATTTACACATCCCAGAAATTCACAGAACTGCTTCACAGAGCTTGTGTGCTACATTCCTCATATGCAGCATGGAACTCTGGGTAACACATGCAAATCACGTTTGCAATTTTGCATTTTTTTGCATCCTGGGTCTGTTTTAACACAGAACCTGTGATATTTATATATATATAGATATATATAATCTTCTTAGGTTATTATAATTTTTTGTTATTTATTTTAGATATTATTTATTATTTTAATTTAGTCATTATTATTGATTTATAATCTTCTCTCGTGGAGGAAACCCTAGGCCAAACTGTAGATACCACTGAACTGCAACTACCTCAATGCATTACAAGCTTTAAAATGTTTGCAGGCTCGAGGGATGTTATAGTTGCACAGCACTAGAGAATGTAGTTTACGTTTAACCCTGTCTGTTTTATTTTGATTTGGCTTTTTGGTTTTACTCTGGATCTTTGTGAAAGTAAAATTGCAAAACCAAAAAAAACAACAAAAACCATTAACGACTCCTCAATAGACCCACGTCCTGTCATTGACCTCACGAATCATTAGAGTGAGGGCAAGAATATAATATAACCATTAATAAACACAAACATTCTATTTTAAAGTTCCAAAACAGCTTTATGTTTTTTGTTGTGCGTTTACCGCATGTTCAGTTTTGTGATTATTATGTTATTGTTTCTAAATATATGAACGGAAGAATATTCTTTCATCCCCAGATCAACATCCTCCCCCTCCCCCATCCCAACACCTGTCTTGTCTACGACCACCCTGCAATAAGAAACCTCAGATCCGCAGACCCTGCAGGGAGAGAGAAATATAAACGCGTGCACGTCTCGAATGCGCTGTGATATGTGCTGCTTCTTGTGTAACTGTTGTGCACAAACTCAGTGAATGTCACCTCGCCTGCATTTGTGCATGCTGATCACAGGGCCGTTCACTCATTCTAGTGTAAACAGCACAGTAAATACTCGCTTATACCCTTTGTCAGCAGACACAGTCTCCTTCCATGCCGCCCTGCGTTTAATGTCTCGCTTTACCTAGTGCCTGCCACTTGCGACCGGTCTTTTAACCCCCTTGTTCTTTTTGTATGTCCCCAAATCCCCATGGTCCTGAGGCTTGCCAGTCACTGCATCCAAGGCTAAAACTAAGGTAGGTCAATCCATCCGGTGATCTTTGAGAAGGTGGGGGTGTCGAAGGATTGAAGGAAAAACTTCTACCCAGAGGGTTGTCTCTTTTCCTTTTTTTTTCCTGCCAGCTATGGCTGGATTCCGAGCTCGAGGAGTGTTGCTGGCGGTCGGGGTAACAATACGATGCCACTGCCTCAGATCGAGTTGAAAGCAGAACAACCTTATTCCTGCATAAGTGCCAGAAGACGGTGTGACATATGCATAACCAGGGAAGGGTTAAGTGTGCTCAACTTAAGGAAGCCGATGCACCCATTGTCTGCCTGTCTGTGCTACGTTTGCTCGTACAGTTTGCTTCTCTTGTATTGCTTGTACTTTCTTTTTCTTTTCTATGTTTTTTTGTACTTTTCTGAATGTTCTTTTGTGGATTCTAGCAGTTGGGAATGTATGTCCTTGTTCCTCTCGTGTTTTATGATACACATCCCTGACTTTTCGTTTCTGTTTGTTTTTGTTTTTTTCTTCTTGCATTTACCTATGTTTTTTATTTATTTTTATTACTTGTTTATCCGTTTGGCAGTAGTTCTGTCCTGAAGGACAGTTACCCGACCACTGCTGTCATGCTATATCACGCGTATGTACATCTGAGCACCAGCTGGACACACAATTTGGATTTCTTTCAGTATCTTTTAGAAATCCACGTCCACAACAGACATTTTTTAATGTAAAGTGGAGAAATGTCAGGGAATCGTTATTAAGCAGATTTATGAGTTTTTCCACCCTCGCTATTGGAATACTCCTGTATGAAGCTCAGAGTGGCGTGCATCTCCTGCGAGTGGGTAGTTAATGTTGAAGACTAATGGCTTGTGCAAAGGATGGAGGGGGGGCTTTTCGATAGATGCGCCAGGGTCTGAGTGACTCTGAAGCGTTACATGGAGCTGGGTTAATGAAGAGCGAAACGCGTCCTGATGTTTGACCCCCTATATGGGGCAATGAGGGATGATAGTTTTTCCCTGGCCTGGTTAGTGATGGAAGAGCACATGAAGCATTTTTACATCCTTAAGGGAGAGATTTACTAAGGAGTTATTCACAACGCACCAGTATATGCTGCAACTGCAAACAACCTGCAAACATAGAAACATAGAAAAATGTCAGCAGATAAGAACCTTTTGGCCCATCTAGTCTGCCCAATTACATGGATACTTTACCTGGATTTATCTTTTGTTTAGGATAGCCTTATGCCTATCCCATGCCTGCTTAAATTCAATCACTGTTTTGGCCTCTACCACTTCAACTGGAAGGCTGTTCCATGTATCCACCACCCTCTCATAAAATAATGCTTCCTGATGTTACTTTTAAACCTTTACCCCTCTAATCTAAGACTATGTCCTCTTGTTTTGCTACTTTGTTTCCTTTTAAATATGCTCCCTTCCTCTACCTTGTGGATTCCCTTTACGTATTTAAATGTTTCTATCATATCTCCTCTGTCTCGTCTTTTTTCCAAGCTGTACATGTTAAGATCATTAAGCCTTTCCTGGTAACTTTTCTCCTTCAAGCCGTACACCATTTTAGTAGCCCTTCTCTGAACTCTAAAATGTCTATATCCTTCTGGAGATACGGTCTCCAGTACTGCACACAGTACTCAAAGTGAGGTCTTTGTCAAACAGTGGTGAAAATCATTGCTGATGTACCTGTGACGAACGTTAGGAGTTTTAAAAAGAGGAAGTCACATTATGGCAGGAGAATCTTCATAACAAAGTTTCTCCTGCGGCTATTTGAACTTCCCTTTTGTGAAACACTGATGTTTGTTGAGGATGCAACAATGGACATTTTCGCCTTTGTTTCCAACTGCAGCAAACACCAGCACTTTGTGATTAACCCCTTGTCCTAATGAACATCCACGGTTTCGATGATATTGTATAGATCTGACGTATTTACATTGGGGGAGATTATAATTGGAAGGGCTCCCGGGACCCCCATAGCTCTTTTTTTTTAAAGTTTCAATTTATGGATTAGATATTGTGCTGTGGGACATGGAAATGGAGTCAAGTCTATTTCGGAGTCTTGAGTTTAAAATGTATTCCCTTTTTCCAGTTTTAAACCTTTTATTATCCAGAGGATGGAAAAGTGGGAATCATAAATGGTTGAAATTCTGAATCAGTGTTGGCTTGTTGGGCTATGTCGTGTCCATCAGGATTTTTGATCCTGCTGAAGAATATACACTGGCAGGGTTATTCAAAGAGAATCAAAAATTTCGGCGACCCTGCGTTGTATTCAGCAAGAACCACAGGGCCGTCGTAGTGCAGGGAAAAGCCGCCACAAACCCGACGAACACTCACCACAAAACCTGGCGAACGCACACCGAAACCCGCAAAAACATCTGGATTAACCCCGCCGAACACGCCGGAAAAACCCGAGCAGGAGCAGATCACAGCACAGAGCAGCCGGCGGAAAAAGCCGACACCGCAGACAAATGGAATGGGGAAAAAACCCAGTACGCTTTAATGTTTGAAACTTGAAACACTGTTTGCAAAGAAACTACTGAACGAAAATGTCTGAAATTTACACATAAGATCCAATGAATGATAATAAAAAGGGCTGTTACAGAAAAAAGAAAAAACAATTTTTAAAATACGATTTAAAAATGCCTAAAAGATCCTAAAAAAATCAAAAAATAAAGAATTTTTTTTACTGCAGAATAAAATAATAAACAGTTTATTTGATATTGAATTAAAACGGGAATATTTTTAACATTGAAGCCTATGGGATTCTCCTGAATAAACCTGTTGAATAAAACCACCGAATGGCAGGTCATTTCGGCAACTTTTCACTGCTGTTTTGTGTTCTCTGAATAGCCGAAGCACTGCTTCTCTATGGGGATTCACTGCCCTCGAACAGGCACCGTATGTGCAGGCAATTCGCCAACATTTGGCGAACTGCCTGCTCTCTGGATAGCCGAATGGCCAGGAAAGGTAAGTATACGCTGAATTTTAGCATTTGGTTACCTTTCGGCCACAATTCGGAGCTCTTTGAATAATCCTGTGGGTGTACCCCAAGGTCTAGGTTCCTTTGGTCTTCAATATGGAAGACCTTTTCTATGATGTGTTGGTATCCATTGGTTGACCCTTTAATTCCAGAAGGTCGAGGGATGAAATGGGTCAAGGTCTTTGTACTGCATGCACACAGTTTACAGCAGGATCATGAAAAAAACTGAAAGTATAAGACATACCATGACTTTATGCACATGTCAATCACTGGAACTGGTTGTTTGATAGCGATTGATAGAGGGAGCGACTTTTGGACCATGTAGGTTACTTGCCAGCATCTGGGCCATCCACTGTTCCACTTTCTAGTGCCTTAGATCCCTTGATGTTCTGAGGGTCCTATTTTATTCACTTTTTCATAATTCATTTGCCTATTTTCCTTTTTTAATATTTAAGGCTTTTTTATTATATCTTGTCATTATTTAGTTAGAAGGAAAATACGAAATCCTCTGATGAAAACGACCAACTTTACAGATTTTTTCCCCAGATGCTTTTATTGGATAAATCGAAGCATCCCCATCCCCCCACCTACAGAAAAAAGAAAGAAGCGTAATAAATAATATAATGTAATATATTTTTAATGCATTGCTTCTTACTTTATTATTATGATTTTTTTATTATTATTTTTAAAGGCGTTTTTTTTACCTTTTTTTTTAAATTACATTCCGAGCACATAGGATAGCTTTGAACGTTTCTGTCTGTAGGCCGATAAAGGGAGAGTGTACGGAATCCGTAGTCTTTAATTAGACGTGGATATATCCACGTTAGACGGATTTATGTAGGAGCGTGGAATGGCGGGTGGCTGTTTCCTCATTATGAATACTCCCAGCATATAATGAGCTTCATCATTAGTTGACGGAGTGAATTTGCCCTAGTGCTACCTTGAAAGGCATATCATTTACATACTACTTCAGAGCCCGTGCCTTAATGCATTCCTCCATCATGCATAAAATGAAGAGCCGCTATCTAAATTTTTTAACATTTTTTTTTTTCTTGTAATAAACCTTTTTTTTTTTTTTTCCTTTGGACAATCAATGTGATTAGCAAAACTAGCCTTTGAAAATCATGTAGCAGGAAGATGATTTCTTTGTTGTCTTGGCTTTCTTTCTTTTTTATCGATTTGTGTACAAGTGTTTGTGTGTGTGTGTATATATATACTTATATATATGTTACGGTTAAAGCCCGAAGTGCGGTTAATCCTAGGATTAACTCCGGTTTTCTGCTCTGTTTTAACCGGGTAATTCACACATTACCCTAGTGTTGCTGGATAAAGTGTGATGTGCAACGAAATCTGCAAAGTATCCAAACGCCTCTGGGTTCTCCGCTTTTTTGGGGTTTTCAGCAGGTTACAGATGACTGAATTCCGAGGATTACCCGGATAAAGCTGCAAACTGTTACCTGACTGATCACAAAATAGTGTTTTTTGTTATTTTTAATGAAATTGTATCCACAGTCACAAACCCCACTAAATAACCATCAGGCTACTCTGTGCATTAAGGCTGGGTTCACACCTAAGCGTTTTACAGCGCGTTCCTACGCACTGTAAAACGCTCAAACAGTGGAATCCCATGATTCCCTATGTGTGCATGCCACACCTGGCCGTTTCTCAGCGCGCATGAACGCGCTGATAAACGGCCGACGCACAAAGAAGTTCGGGAGCTTCTTTTCTGCAGATAGCCGCGCGTTCACGGCCATATCATAGCCGCCAACGCGCGTGCGCGCGTTTGTTTGTATGCACGAACGCGCGTAAAAAAAAAGCACGCATTGCGCGACGCTGCGCAACGCGTAGGTGTGAACCCAGCCTTAGGCTGGGTTCACACCTAGCCGTTTTAACGCGCGTTTGTGCGTGCTTTAAAACGCAGGAACGGGGAAATCCCATGCTTTGCTATGGGACCCATTCAGACCTAAGCGTTTTACAGCGCGCAGGGACGCGCGTTAAAACGGGCAACACAAAAATAAGTTCGGGAGCTTCTTTTCGGGCATACAGCAGCGCGTTCGCGTCCATATCATAGCGGCGAACGCGCTGCAACGCGCGTTCGCACATTTTTTTTGTATGCGCGAACGCGCGTAAAAAAAGCGCGCATTGCGCGACGCAGCGCTATGCCCAGGTGTGAACCCAGCCTTATTGTCTGAAAATGTATTTATGAAGATAAAGATATTATATAAAGAGTAACCTGATGGTTATTATGTTTTATAAATGATATAAAAGCACATATGACACATAATAAAGATCATGTAAGTCTTTCACATTGATATAAGAAACATATCCTGTTACTCTGTATGTTAATTATATCTGCAATAAATTTTAATGTTTGTCTTTTGCCATTTTCGTTGATAATATCCATAGATTATAGCAAAATTCCCTTTTACCCAAGCGGGGTTGGATGCTCTGCGGATTACCCAAGTGAAGCTGTGGATAGTCCTCAGATTACCCGGGTGAAGCTTCAGATTTGCACATTATCCGGGTAAAGTGTGAATTATTCAGCTCTTCCAGACTGTTACCCAAGGGCAGTTGGTTAGTCCTAAGATTACCCGGGTAAAGTCCGAAATTTTCATTTTTTTGCAGCTTTACCCAGCGGTTTTGGGTGATGTCAGGATTACCCGGGTAATCATAGGATTGACCGCACTTCGGGCTTTACCCGTAACCTATGACGTGTCTGACGTTTCTGCTCACGCAAGAGGCATTTTCAAGGATGAAAATGGCTCCTGCGTGAGCCGAAACATCGTTCTACATTTTAAATGTTTAAATAAACTTTTTGTTTTATTTTTACTTGAGCGCGGCCATTCTATGGCTTTATATATTATTCAGGTGGGGCCCAGCACCAAGGTTCTCTTTATTCCCCTGTTTTTCTGTTTTGTGCCAGTTAGATGTTGCTGGAACCTAGTTTGATATATAACAGACCCAGGATGCATAAAAGTGAGACAGATGTAATTTGCATGTCCTACCCAGAATTCCTTGCCTGCATATGGGGAATGTAGCAGAGGAGCTCTAGGATACAGTTCTTTGAATTGCTGTGATGTGCAAGTGGCTTCTGCAATAGTAAGCATAATTAATTATTGCATGGAGGCTTTTTATATCTCACTTTTTGTCCTCCACCACAACCCTTGCAAGTACTATATATATATATATATATCTTACAAGGGTTGTGGTGGAGGACAAAAAGTGAGATAAAAAGCCTCCATGCAATAATTAGTTAGGTTTATTATTGCAGAAGCCTCTTGCACATCACAGCAAGTCAAAGAATTCTTTGAATTGCTGTGATGTGCAAGTGGCTTCTGCAATAATAAACAGATATATATATATATATATATATATATATATGTTATTAATTTTTATGGTAAATACCTTCTGTAGACGTAGATCACCTCCTCAAAGTATTTATAGGAATGTTAAGTGCCTCCAGGCGTGTGCAGGGGATGTGCCTGGTGTGCTCAGGCTCACCCTAATGTTGGGTGAAGAGGTCCTCTTTCTCCTCCTGCATTGACATTTTAGATGTCCCTTATCTGGTTCATGATGAATAGCATAAAAACTGAATGTAACTTGTGATTGCAGGCTTGCTGTTTCAAATGAAAAATGTGCATTTTGTGCATAATTTTCTAAACATACGTTTTCAGTTAATACATGTTCTATGGGTGCACACCCTAATGTAACGGGCTGCGCACGCCAGTGAGTGCCTCGGAGTTGTGAATGTGTGTAGACTTTATTTTATTTTGGGTTTATACATTCTGTGTGTCGTGTATCTGTTGTTGTGTTTTTTTTTTTGTTGCACACACGGATAAAGAACGACGTCTTATTGTCGGCGACGTACTGAACACACGGCGCATGGGGCTTCCGCACTCTAACACAGTCAAGTTTCGGTTCTGGCGAGGTTAAAGGGACACTCTAGGCAACATGACCACCTAAGCTATTTTAGGTGATCATGATGCCCAGAGTAGGCTGCCCTCTGTCCCCCCTCCCTCCGCTCAGCGGTTCAGCTGTAAATGCTGAAAACAGCTGAGAGAGGCGGAGAACTTTACTCGCCCTCCCAGCTGTCAGTCAGCAGAGCGGGAATCATATTTCCTGCTTCTGCCGACTTTTGCTGAGTAGGAGACGTCATCGCGCTTTCAGCGCGATGACGTCTCCAACTCACCGCAGAAGCTGGCGGCTCCCTCTGAGGGTTAGTGTTGCGCGCATCCTCTTGCGCGCAACACTAATCCTCAGAAGGAGCCGGGAGGAAGCCTGCCGATTGGCTGGTTTACGTGAGAGGCACGCGTGCGCGCTTCTCACGTAAACCAGAAGGCAAGTCGGATAGAAGGACGGGAGCGGAAGAGGAGGGAGGTGAGTATATACAGTTGTGTTCAAAATTATTCAACCCCCAATGCTGTAAAAGGGTTTTAGGGAATTTAGTGTACATTTGTAATTGTATTCAGAATGAAATCCTACAAGGACTTTTTAAAGAACCATATGCAACTAAAATGACATCAATTGGTTTTGTAATACAGTAGTAAATGTCTCTTTTGTGAATTCTTCATTGACACAATTCTTCAACCCCTTAAAGACTACCACTCTGAAGAACAGAGGTTCATTCAAGTGTTTTCAATCAGGCGCTGGAAACAGTCTGTCACAAACCTGAGGCTTGGGAGACATTGGACCTTTCAACAGGACAATGATCCCAAGCATACCTCCAAGTCCACTAGAGCATGGTAGCAGATTAAAGGCTGGAACATTTTGGAGTGGCCATCGCAGTCACCTGACTTAAATCCGATTGAGAACCTCTGGTGGGACTTAAAGAAAGCAGTTGCAGTGTGCAAGCCTAAGAATGTGACTGAACTGGAGGCTTTTGCCCATGACGAATGGGCGAAGATACCCGTAGATCGCTGCAAGACACTTGTGTCAAGCTATGCTTCACCTTAAAAAGCTGTTATAACTGTCCCGCCTCTCCCCCCTACAATCCATCCTGAACGCCTCCGCCAGACTAATTCACCTCACCCGCCGCTCTGTCTCTGCCGCTCCCCTCTGCGAGTCCCTTCACTGGCTCCCCATCCACTGCAGAATTAAGTTCAAAATCCTTATCCTTACCTACAAAACCCTCACTAACTCTGCTCCCCACTACCTGTCCTCACTAATCACCAAATACACCCCAGCCCGCTCCCTAAGGTCAAACAGTGACCTGCGCCTAGCTTCTCACCGCATCACCTCTTCCCATGATAGACTGCAGGATTTCTCACGCGCAGCCCCCACTCTCTGGAACGCTCTCCCTCGTACTGTCAGACTTTCCCCTAACTTCTCTTCCTTCAAACGCTCCCTTAAAACATTCCTATTTAGGGAAGCCTACCACCCAACTCACTGACGCAATCATCAATCACTCTAACCTTACAGTCCTCTCCTCCTGTTTCCAACCCCAACCCTCCCAGATTGTGAGTTCCTACGGGAATAGGGCCCTCATCTCCTCCTGTACTGTTTGTCAAATGTTGTTCAATGTATTGTAACCCTGTCTATACTGTGCTTATTGTACAGCGCTGCGGAATATGATGGCGCTTTATAAATAAAGAATAATAATAATAATAATAAAAGGATGTTGTACTAAGTACTAAGATTGAATGTCACTTGGGGGTTGAATAAAACTGATAATGATGTGAGCACAGAAAAGACATTTGTGGTTATTTCATTATAAATGTTATGTTATATTTGTCTGACCTACACGTGCCTCTTTGATTTAATTGTAAGCAAGATGACTGAATGATCAAAATCAATGTCAAACTGGCCAAAACACTCAATTTCAGTGGGGGTTGAATAATTTTGAACACAACTGTATATTAAAAAAAAAAACAGCGCTGGAAACAAGAGGATTTTAGGGTAAGTATTACAGTTACACAAAAAAAAAAAACTATTAAGGGAATAGGGATAGGTTAGGATTAAAAAACGGGGGGGGGGGTGATTTTTTGTTAGAGTGTTCCTTTAAGGAATGGGTGAGAACAGAGTCCACACTTTACACATTCCTCCATGGAAAGCCTTTGAAAGTCGACAGAAGAGGATAAAAAAAAGGGGAGTTTATTTACTAGCGTTCTCTCCATCAAGTGGGGTCAACCTTGTGACGCAGTCAAAAGTTCACACTGGAAAGTGGAACGCCATTGTCTCCCCACTTCAGTCTCGTTGCCATTGAGACAGGAAAGTGTACATATAGGGAGCGCCTATCGCTTCGTCTTTTGTTCTCATTTCAGTGAAAGTTTTGCTGCCATAAAACTGAACTTTAATGAAAATAATGCATTTTTTTATCGATTTATTATTTATTTATTTGACTTTTTATGCATTTTTTTCTGTCGTAGCTTATCCATGGCTGCAATCTGCCTCGCGCTCTCTTTTTTTTTTTTTCTAAAACATATATTTGTTTAGGGGGATTTCTGCTGTAGTGTACATGACAATTACAGCTGTTCATTAACAAAATTGGGTATTTGTTTTAAACTTTAACCAATCACTTTGATATGCTAATTGCGGTGTAATTTAATTTGAGCCCTGTAATGGTGATGCCGTTATTATGGACATAAATGATGCTGTTAAGCTGAGAGTAATCTCATTTGCATATTGTACACGCCAGTAAATTAAGCCCTTTTCTTCATCGGCTTTAATTTTCCACTTCTTTTCACACAGCTCCTATTCAGGCTCCAGTCGCTACCCACCTTGTGATCGGGTTCGGAGGATTCGAAGCGGAGCGCTCGGGCACCACTGTTATGCATAATGTTTGAGACAGAGAGGGGGGGGCTGTTTTAAGATCAATTCTAGGACAAAGTTGTAAAAGTAGACAACTCTATTGGTTTAAGCGGCTATACTTTAATGGCCCTATCACATTCTTCTCTCGCAAAAACGCATTAACGCGAGAGGCAAAACCCTTTGCGCTGAACGTCCTATTACGACGTTCGCGCACAAAACGCGCGTTAACGTCTAACGCGAGTGACCCTGCGCAAACCCTTTGCGAGCGCAATTTAGTGCGCGCATCCTATACTTAGCATTGTGAGCGCAAGTGCGCTGGTACGCGCATGGTATTACAATCTTAGCCCAAAATTTAACAGACAACGTTTGCGCGTATAATTTTAACGTCTTTGAAAAGCTGGTGGTGACGGCAAATTGTAACAACCTGACCGTACCAAACTGCGGATTCACAACGGAGAACGTTGATGCGCACGTTATTTTTACTAGATTTACTACCTTGTCTTCCGTCAGAACGTACGTCTGTTGTGCGCAGTCCGCACAAAATGATGGACTCGCGTTAAAAATTGCATTGCACTTACTGATTTCTACACGCAACGGTACTTTTGTGCATCAGTTTCACGAGCACAATTTCCCAACAGATGAAAAAATGTGTGAGGAATGTAATTCCAGTGGTGATTTTCGTGCGTTAACATTTAACGCTTCCCGAAAAAAAAGTTTAGCGTTCATTTTTGCGCTAGAAATGTAATAGGGCCCTACGGTTACCCTACTGCTACTCGTTATATGAAGCCATCCCTTTTGTTCACATGGCTCAGCAGTTGTGTATTGCCCTATATTTATACAATATATAGAATGGCCATCAGGTCTGAAGTTGTGGAAGGGGCCTTATGGTTCTTAAACGCGCCGGGCACAAAGCACACAGCAGGTGGAGGTGGCCCTCTTGTTTCTACTACCTATTCCTCCTTAATGTTACTCCCTGGTTGGTCCTCTTTTTCAGGTCTATCAATCCGTCGCAGAAAAAAAGAGTAAATCTATATAAAATATGAAGCAACACATAAACGGACCATAGCATAATACGGTATAACTTGGGTTTATATATTAGCCCCCCCCCACAGAAATGCACTCACAAGATGCCAAAATATCAGCACTTATCATAAAGAGATGTCACCCCTTCTTGGTATATCCGGGCGCCGGACTCCGAGCACAGCAACACCAAACACCAGTATGCATAAGAAACAGCAGTGACAAACCGGGCAACAGCGACAGTAAAGGAGACAGGAACAACTGGATCCGCAACAGGCAAAATGTCAGCGCTTACAGAGTTTTTAATCCCTGATGAAGATGGCTGAGACCAACGAAATGCTTTGGATAGTGTATATATTTTTATTATTATTCAATAAATCCATTGTTTTAATTGCACCAAGTTCTGTTGTGGATCCAGTTGTCCCGGCCTCCTTTACTGTCGCTGTTGCTGATGCCCGGTTTCTCAAGCTTCTCGATTGAGAAAGGCTCCATAAGAGATCTGGGAAAGTTTCATGTCTGTCTCCAATAAATGGATTATAGAAGACTCCGGCGGTGTGACCGCCTCTTCGTTTGAGATGCTATTGGCTTTGGAAGCCGCTGTAGTGGTCCAAGCTGTGTGTGTCCTCCTTCTCCATTTCTACTTGCTCTTTCCATGTTGTGGCAGATAATGAGAAGTGTTTGCAATGGGAATTACATTGCTTCCCTCTACACACCCTTTGGGTTTGGGCCCTGAAAATATTTTTCTTCCCAAATTTCTTGGCAAGTGATCATGTACAGGTATAAGTTATTGTCTAAATGAAAAGTTACTGAATACGTTGGAGTGCCTGGTATCCTTTTTTTCCCCATGACTGTTGAAGATTGGCCTCACTGGTTCTGTGAGTACCATAGGTACCTTTGCTTTTCAACTGTTGTTTTTTGTTGTGCGGTTGCAGCTCTAAGTAGGTGTCATACATGGTGTGATGTTTACATCTCTTCCTAACCAACATACTGTCAGCTGACTACTGTAACCTCCGTCTCTCTGGCCTCAAGAGATCAAGATTATCCGTCTGTAGTCTGTTATCAATGCCTGTGCGAGGCTCATCCACCTCACCTCTTGCTCCTCGCCCCATTGTCAATCTCTACACTGGCTCCCTGTTTCCTTTAGAATCCAATTCAAAATACTGGTGCTCACGTACAAAGCTCTCCATAACCGCGCCCCTGCCTAAATTGCCTCTTATTTGCAGGTACATCCCGCCCCAGCCACCTCGTTCTGCCAATGATCAGATGCTATCAATTCCTCATACCCGCACCCCCCAACTCCTGCCTTCAAGACTTCTCCCGAGCTGCCCCCTTTCTATGGAACTCCCTCGCCCACAACATTAGACTCTACCCATCTCTCCAGTCCTTCAAGAAGTTTCTGAAAACACATTACTTTAGAGAAGCCTATCGGCTCGCACCATAATTCCCCTACTGTTCATTTCTTGTGCGATCTTCCCACACAGCCCACACGCACCGCCGCTACTCTTGTACTCCATTCACCCTCACCTAGAGTATCACCCCTCTCCTCTTAAGATTGTAAGCTCTCGAGCAGGGTTCTCTCGCCTTCTGTTCTGTGTTTAACTTGTATGTATACTTGTTATTCTGTCTCACTCATTGTACAGCACTATGGAACTTGTTAGCGCTTTATAAATACTTGTAACTGTAACTGTCCCTTATCCTGCTGCACAGTCTTGGTTTGCCCCATCATGGGCTCTATTTTTGAGAAAGTATTTTTCCAGGAAGGCTATATTGAGATTTCTCTCATTTTCAAGTATGTCTTGGTTAAGCGAGTATGTACCGTTAGGTGTCTTGCCTAAGGATACTTACTGGAGAGGTGCTCTTGCCGGGATTCAAACCTGTGTGTCCACGGTTATAGAGCAGTGATGTTACCTCTACTCCACACAGCCAGTGCTGTTACATAGTGAACTCTAACTGTAGCGTTCAAATGGGTAAGCGTTAATGCTAGGGTAAGTGACTTTAACGCATGCCCCCCATATTACATTCCTAACGCTGAACCCATGAAAAATCTGTTAGCGCATTGCTGATTGCATTAGCTTGCACGAGCTTCCTGTACTTTGCAAATCCTTAATACTTAACATGGGGAGCGCAATCAGTAAGTTTCCCTCTAAAGTATTTTTAAAATTGGAAAAATACTCCGATCAGCTTTCATATAGAGTAACCCAGGCGTTTGTAAAGGCCTTCGCATCTTCTTTCCACCAATCTAGAGCCACGCACCAGAGTGGAGGCTCCAGGGAAGAATCTCTATGATGTTGTGACGTTACGTCCAGCTACAGATTAGGCCTGTTCAATACCTTAGCAGCTGCTGAATTGCTGCAGCACAGCAATTCAGTTTGCTGCAGCAGTGTCGTTGAACCCTTTGGATGCGAATTTTGAATCCAAAATGGCCGACGATTTCTTAATGAAAAATTCAGATTGTTTTTCGGATCACTCGGACAAAATATAATAAAGAGAAGCAGTCAGCACAATTCCGTTTTGTATGCACACACCACAAATGATAGTTTTTAATGAATAAACGTTATGTTTACTTCTGCAACAATATATAAATTGAACTGTAATATATGTCTATGTGCAGGGGGAAATAATAAATAAATATTTTGTGCTTTGGTGAACAAAAACCTCAAAATTAACATTGCTGTACGGAATTATTACTTACTTCGAGGCGGCGGCCATCTTGCTGTACGGCATTGTTACTTGCTTCATGGCGGCGGCCATCTTTAAAACGTCACACTCAGCATCTCCTCGGGTCGCTGCAAGTGCTAGGTTAGCACTGCTGAGCGCTGAGCGGTTGAACGGTGTTCAATGGCAAGTTGCTAACTTAGCACTTGCAGCGGCTGAGGTATTGAACAGGCCCATGGTAACGTTCCAGCGCCTTTTCTCCTTGCACATTTAAATATGTGAATATTTGTGTCATAAATAAGTGTAATTTAAGTGTGGCTTTCAGGGCAGTCCGGAATGAATCGGGACACTTGACACATGTTATTTTTTTTTTTGACACACATATGTAATTCGCTCTCTATTTACATTTTGATTGCTAGCAGCCTTTTGAAAAAATGCCGTCCAATGGGGTTCTTCTGCTCCCCTAATGCTCAGCATAGAATTATGGGAAGTATAGTTCAAAGATATCAGAAGCATCACATTTAATGCTTTAGCCTAACTGATGTCCCAAGCGAAATCAAGACTTGGCGTCCCTCCAGAGCGAGCCACGGGCAGTCGGATGAATTACTCAGAATCATTTTATATCACTACAATCAATGAGTTAAATTGACTCTCTGGTCTCTGCGGCTGATAACCCTCCTGGAAATTTATTTAGTTCATACAAACAATCTCTTGGTTTTATTTATTTTCCACGCACTTATTCTGGGATTGAGTCCCTTGTGCTTTCTCATTATTTTTTTTCGCATAGACAAAAAACAAACAGCCGGCATTGTATTTTTAGTTCTTGGGATTGGAGGACGGGATGCTGGAAGTCGATAGTAGCCTTTTCTGGTCACAGATTTTCTCAGCCAGTTGGTGGCTCATACTGAAGTAATGCAGAGCAATATCCAGGGAGTGCACAGTGCTTTTTCAGATGGTCAAATGAACAAATTGTGGATTATTCTGTATTAAACCCCTTTAATACAAAGGGATTTGTTACGCACGATCATCAAGGAAAGGGTTTTGTGTGTGTGTTTGAGGGATTTGTGGAACGTCTTTCTATTTTTTTTTTTAATTAAACTTGTTCTTCACTCATACCTCCCCAGTCTTAGCACTTTTTTGGCCAAACCCATCCACAGTGCAAGGGTCTCGGGATACAGCAACAAGAACTGTGGGACACAACCGATCGTGGCATTTTTCGGCAATTAGAGATCGGCTCTTCCAGCCGATCCGAACTCAGAGTCTGAGACCTGCTGGGCAGCGAGACCTCCCCGGTGGAGCCCTCAGCCACAGCAATGACTTGCAGTGTCTGCCCTGCTTGCTGGTGAATTAAGGAGGAGGCCATGAAGTCACTGCGAGCCACCCTGCTGGGTTCCAGGCACAACTGCGTAATCACTCACAGCGTCTTCCCTGCTTACTGCTAAACCGATGAGCAGGGAAAACACCACCAGTGAATGCTGAGGCCCCGGGGTTCCCTTTCAAGAGTGTGCTGCTGGCCCAGGTCGTGCGGTAATGGGTCGGGCCCCGAAAATCACGATCAGACATCCCTAACAATATGGGGTTATTCAGTAAGGACAGACTTGCCATCAAATTGCACCGTACGGTGAATTTCACCATACAATGCAATTTTGTGGCAGTTCGTCTATTCAGAAAGCTGTCAATTCGCCAAATACTGACGGCGGAGATAGCCTCAGATCGCCGCAACCTGGAGATCTTCAGCAGATGCAACATTGGCTCATAGTGAAGTAATGATTAATCTATTCAGAAAACGCCGAACTGCACCTAAATTTCAGTGAAATTCCCTGATTTTCAGTGATTTATTTTGACAGGTTTAAACTTAAACATATGTTTTGATGTAAAAAAAAATATTGTTTTTATTTTTTTAAATTCAACCGTTTACTCTTTTCATTTTTGGAAAAAAGCCTTTTCATATTTTTTTATTAACATCTTTGTTTTTTTTTATATTATTTAGATGAATTTTTTATTCCCAATTTTTTTTTTGAAGGTTTCTTTTTTAAAATTCTGTAACAAACCTTTTTATTTTTTTAAAGGACTTTTTTATTATTTAGAAACATTTTAATGCATTTTTATTGGTTTAAACACCTATTAGAAGAGTAACATAGTTCTGTTTTTTTTTTACTGCAGTTCGGCAGTCTGTTTGGTGGTCTTAGATGACATTCAGTGGTCTGTTCGGCGGTATGTTTGGCGGCATTTGGTGGTCTGTTCAGCAGTCTTAGGCGGCATTTGGTGGTCTGTTCAGCAGTTTGTTTGGCGGTCTTAGGCGGCATTCGGTGGTCTGTTCAGCCGTCTTAGGCGGCATTTGGTGGTCTGTCCAGCAGTTTGATTA
Organism: Leptobrachium leishanense; assembly: GCA_009667805.1. NCBI lineage: Eukaryota > Metazoa > Chordata > Amphibia > Anura > Megophryidae > Leptobrachium > Leptobrachium leishanense. The sequence continues at coordinate 125,926,830 of CM019070.1, read as the reverse complement.
GCGGTCTTAGGCGGCATTCGGTGGTCTGTTCAGCAGTCTTAGGCGGCATTTGGTCATCTGTTCAGCAGTTTGTTTGGCGGTCTTAAGCGGCATTTGGTGCTCGTTCAGCAGTCTTAGGCGGCATTTGATGGTCTGTTCGGCGGTATGTTTGGCAGTCTTAGGCGGCATTCGGTGGTCTGTTTGTGGTCTTAGGCGGCATTCAGTAGTCTGTTCAGCAGTCTTAGGCGGCATTTGGTGGTCTGTTTGGTGGTCTTAGGTGGCATTCGGTGGTCAGCGGCGGCTCCATGATCGACGCACTTCGGGGACCCTGCAGTGAATAGTGAATTCACCGCAGGGTGGATGAAATGGAATTGTCGCCGCGCACCGAATGAGAAAGCACCGACATTTCAGTGACATATTTGTGCTTTCTGAATAACCCCTTAATTATATTATGTTGTTGTTTATGGTTATCTTGAGACGTATTGATTTCATAATCCCCAGCCCATATATAAAAAGTAGTATCATATCTGAGTGTGTAGTGGTGATTAATTGCGAGGTGACAAGGTTAATTTGGGGACAGAAACTTGGTGAGCTACCACACTTTTTTTTTCTAGGACATTAAAGCAATTTATGCCATTATGCCATATTTCAGAGGGACAGGCTCACTGTAAGGATTCTTGTAACCAGTTTCAGATGGACTTGAATAAACCATTTACACAATATAATAAACCATAATCATTGCCAGATCTAAATATTAAGCGCAGGTGCAAAGTGAGGGTTAACATTCCTCTATTATGCGAAAAAGATATCTGTATTTTTCTTCTTAATAGATCGTTTCGCCAAAGTATTATGCATTTTTTTTAAAGCACTTTGGTTAAAAGCACAGTGTAAGAGGCAAAATAATACATTCCTTGACATTAATTATACAGCGGTATAAATCAAAACAGCCATATTGCTATTATAACGATATGAACTGAAAGGTGCAAGTATAATTAAGTATTTGTTACATGTTCATATGTCTCAGAGAAAAAAAAAGTGCTTGTGCCTATCCATAGGCACACGTCATATAGCAAACAATCAAAACGTGGCTAATGAAAGACAATTAGCTTGTATCGTTATGCGTCAAACGAACATGTACAGTGACAATTATATAGGATCTAGGGAGGATTTGAATGGGTCTTTACATTGCTTTTGTGTCTCACCAGAAGGGGGTAGACCGTTTCTTACTGCAATGTAACAGCGCAGTGCGTTGTAAATACTCTGTTTTTAAAATAATGTCATATTTACTTGTTGCCTTATCAAACTCTATTACGACTATTAAAAAATATAAAAAAATATAAATAAGCTCAAGTAATTACATATGATACAAATAAATAACCAATATTCTTTATATGTGTGTATATATATATATATATATATATATATATATATATATATACACATACATGGGGAGGGCAGCACTCAACCCAAACCAAGCACTCAGTGCGGGTGCATCTCAAAACAAAGTAATACAGCAAGCCAGGGAGAGAGATCACTCCAGTCAACACACTCAAAAACCAATAACCGCAGCTTTATACATTTAAAAATGTTACCATATTTTGAAGAAATAGTGGGTATCCCATATGGCACATCAAATACCAGTTATACAAAGTGAGCGTGCAAATACTTATATCGATAATAGACAAAGTGCTTATTGCCACCGCATCCATACAATAGTGCAAAAAAAACAATTGCAAGTGCATCAGTGCATAGAAAGTCCAATAAAAGTCCAATGTAAACAAAAATATTCAAATCAAGTGCTACATTAGGTGAATGTTCAATACTCAAAGGGAGGAAATCAGCCGGTCCTCCTTAATGCACTGGTGCTGAGTTCATGCCGTCCTTGGTGTTTCTCAAAAACAAAAAGGGGAGAGGCACAAAGATGATAGTGCAGAGAGTTGTGGCAAAATTAGCCAAATGTCTGTAATACAAGAGTATAGACCACTCACATTTACAAGAGCCTACAAAGGTCCCGGCTCTAGGAGTAGAAAACCTCTGGCCATATATAGAGTGGCACTTCCCTTCTTTCGTCCGTGATGGTCACTAAACAGATCAGAGAAGGTTGGGAGATGACGCTCCCATAGTGTAATACTGTATATTAATGAATAATATTGTGTTTGAAAATACACTCACCAATTCAGGAGCCAGGGGCTCGCCTGAGCCTGGAGGCCGGCCGAGTAGCCTGCGACAGCCGGAGGACTGTCACCGCTGGAGCTCAGGGCCAAAGTCAAAGGATGTAGGTGAGTATGTTGCCTACACATAGTCACCTACATTGGCCCCGAGCGAGTCCTCCACCGGTGGCAGTTCTCCTGCATTCAGTGCCCGTTCTCTGTGTCGGTCACCGGGATGATGTTACAAAAGCATTCGACCCAGGGTCAAAGGCTTCCCTGATGTCATACCGTCGACCAAAGGAGAGAGGACACTGGATGCAGGAGGACTGCCACCGGTGGTGGACTGGGGGCCGATGTAGGTGAGTATGTGCAATGCTCTCCACCCCCCCCAACAAAATCTGTCCCCTGGACCTGGAGGCCCGCCCAAGCCCCCTGCTCGGCCGGCCTTCAGACATGCAAGCCTTCTGCTCGGCTGGGCCTCCAGGCCGAGCCGGAGGCCGGCCGAGCAGGCAACTCGGCCATCCTCCAAGCTCAGGCGAGCCCCAGGCTCGGCTGGGCCTCTAGGCCCAGGTCAAGCCGGGGGCTCGCCTGTGCTTGGAAGATGGTTGAGCAGGCAGCTCAGCCAGCCTCCAGGCTCAGGCGAGCCCCCGGCTCAGCTGGGCCTCCAGGCCCTATTTTGAAAGGGAAATTTCGGCTGAATTTTCCATTTTGGCTGAAACCGAAAACACCATTTTCGGACGATAATTTTTGATGGCCGAAATTTCGGTGCATCCCTAAAACTTACCAGAACCATTATAGGGCTCTATTCCTATGTTCACGTTTTAAACGAGGGCGCTAGCAGGGAAACCCTGTGCCTACAGGTTTCCCCGTAGTGTCCCCGTTTTAGCGCGAGATTCCTGGGAAGGTGCTACCTCGGCACCTTACCCTCGAACCATGCGCTACAATAGGTGATACTCGCGGTAGTGCTTCCGCACCGATGTGAGTTTCCCCTCCTAGAGTCCATGGGCCTTTATGGAGGGTTGCGTTGCCAGGCTGCGAGCCCTGCATGATCGTGGAGGGAGACTGGGGACTATTTGTCCCCAGTCTCACTTTGCGTCCGGCGGACAGAAGCAGTGAATCGGGCCGCCGTTCACGCCATGAGATGAAAGGTGACTATGGGGTTTATTGGGGGAGGGTTTAGGTGGTGCTTACTGATTCTGCAAAAGCAGTTGGCACCAGCTTCTAGATGATTTTTGTTACCGCAACGGTGCGGTAGTTAGCTTTAGGATTTTTGTAATACCTTACTTGTCCTAACGCTAATTACTGTTTGAGCTCCCCGTGTTACGTATAGGGTGCACAAAGTACAGTAAGCTCGCGCAAGCTAGCACAATCACCAAGGACTCAAAATTTCTGCTCGCCCTCTCTCCTAGGGAGAGTAATAATTATGCAGGACCCGTAGAAATTTGACCCTTTGCAACTCTGGAATTTGTCATTTGAAAATGACCACTTGGGATCAGAACTTTTAAGTCTGGCTAGTACATTATAGATTAAAATGTCATATATATATATATATATCAATTGATATAAATATCAATTATATTTTCTACAATTTCATTTAGGCCCCTTTAAATTGTTGGGTGCACATGATAGCCTCGCGATTCAGCCCATGGACCTCAATGGCTATCAGTCTCAGTCAAAGTGACTTCTACCAGCTAGCAATACATATAATCTTAACAAAGTCAACAAGAGTGTTTCCTACTCAACCCCAATCCACGGTATTTCTGTAATATTCTCGTTTTCTGCAAATTATAGAAAATGATCTCAATCTAATATAGACCCAAGAATGGAAAGCAATTTATTTTCTTTATATTATTTTATTTATAAGCTTTTGAACGTACACAGCTTGTGACTGTAATAGCTGTTGTTTCTGTGCATGGATTTCCCGGTGAAACGTATCAAAGACAAAACGAAAAAAAAAAAGGAAAGGAGGAAGACGGAAACCATGTAAAGGCATCAGGTGTGTTCTCTTCAGTTAAATGTCTTTGAGAATCTAACACAAGGAAAGTCAATCCCCAGGCTGACAGATAAAGCCCGCAAACAGCATCCATTGATCTCATTATTCTTCAAAAAATATGCTTGAACCCGCAATTGCAATATGGCAGTATCGATGAAAGCAAGGATAGGCAGCTCCGACGATCTTCAGATGCATCGTTTAACCTCTCGAAGAACAAAGGTGGAGGGCACTTAGAGGTTTATTGGCTCAACCGCCAGTGGCAAATAGAGGCCATGATACTGAGAATTTTAGATATCAGCCTTTCTCTTAATATATAAATCTTATATTTTCTCCTTTTTTTTCTAAATTCAAGGATTGAAACTCACCTTGGGCAACGAAACAGTTAAGTGCACCAGTTAACAGCCTCTCCATTACATTCACAGACACGCCGGCGTTTTCGTCATCAATGAGGCCAAGTATCGCATGAGTTATGTGCACCTCGGGAATTCAGTTTTACCTTTTTTCCCTGCGTTTTTATCGGCTTTAATAATGAGGCCATTATCAGGTGCGTGTAATGGGCTCCTGGTAAGCAGATTGATTTCGGTGTTAATGATTAGAATTTTTTTATAAAATTAAAAAGTCTGGATTCTCCTTGTTGCGCTTTTGCCAGTGAGAGTTTTCATAGTATCCAGCCCAGAATATCAAAAGAGAAGTGAAAGAATGTTCTTTCACATGGCGGCACATGGTGATGGCCATTATTATCATGCGAGTTTCCAACATTGTTTTTAATATATGCCCCTATTTCTCTATCTGTAAAATAAGTCATATTCTGATTGTCTTGTTCGATCCATATTTGTTGATCCAAGTTGCTTCTCGCACTAACTGGATTTTGAGAACATAATTTTAAATGAAACTCTACCGAGAAACTCTTCAAACTGGGGACTCTGGAAGGTAACCTCCCTTGTAACTCTGCAAATCGGGAACTTGACCAGGCAACTCTACCTGATATACAGTTAGGTCCATATATATTTGGACACAGGCACAATTTTAGTTTTTCCAGGGATTTACCAAAACATACAAGCTATAGGTGTATAATGGAGATGGGATGAAAGTGCACACTCTCAGGTTTAATTTGAGGGTATGTACATCCAAATTGGAGGACGGGTATAGGAATTACAGCTCTTAAGAGTAGCCATCCCCCTTTTTTCAAGGGACCAATCTTAATTGGACAATTGAATCAAAAGCCATTTCATGGCCAGGTGTGGGCTACTCCTTTGTAATTTCTTCACCAATTAAGGAGGTAAAAGGTCTGGAGTTTATTCTAAGCGTGGTATTTGCATTTGGAATCTATTGCTGTGAACCAACATCATGCATTGAAAGGAGCTGTCCATGCAAGTGAAACAGGCCATTTTAAGGCTACGAAAACAAAACAAATCCATCAGAGAGATAGCAGAAACATTAGGAGTGGCCAAATCAACACTTTGGCACATTCTGAGGAAAGAAGAACACACTGGTGAGCTCAGCAACATAAAAAGGCCTGGACACCTATGAAAGACAACAGTAGTGGATGATCTCAGGATCCTCTCTATGATAAAGAACAACCCATTCACAACATCCAGACAAGTGCAGGACAATTTCCAGGAGGTGGGTGTATCATTGTCAAAGTCAACAATCTAGAGAAGACTCCACAGAAGCAAACCATTCATAAACCTGAAGAATAGAAACGCAATATTAGACTTTGCCAAAAAAAATCTAAAAAATCCAGACCAGTTCTGGAAAAACATTCTTTGGACGGATGAAACTAAGATTAATCTGTACCAGAATGATGGAAAGAAAAAAGTGTGGAGAAGGCTCGGAACAACTCATGATCCACAGCACACAACGTCATCTGTAAAATATGGTGGAGGCAGTGTGGTGGCATGGGCATTCATGGCTTCCAGTGGCACTGGGTCATTGTTGTTTATTGATGATGTGACAGAAGCAGCTGGATGAATTCAGCAGGGTTTAGAGATATACTGTCAGCCCAGATTCAGCCAAATGCAGCAAAGTTGATTGGAAGGCACTTCACAGTACAGATGGACAACGATCCAAAACACACTGCAAAAGCAACCCAGGAGTTTTTGAAGGCAAAGATGTGGAATATTCAGCAATGGCCGAGTCAATCACCTGATCTGAACCCAATTGAGCAGCATTTCACTTGCTGAAGGCAAAACTAAAGACAGAAAAACCCACAAACAAAGAACAACTGAAGACGGCTGCAGTTAGAGCCTGGCAAACCATCAGAAAGGAGGAAGCCAAGTCTTTGGTAATGTCCATGAGTTCCAGACTTCCTGCGGTCATTGCCAGTAAAGGATTCTCAACAAAATATTAAAAATTAACATTTTATTTCTGATTATATTAATTTGCTTAATTACATTTAAGCCCCTGAAAATGTGTGTCTGTGTATAAAAATGGATGCAGTGCCTAAAATTCTGATTTTATGTTCAAAACCTTGAATTAAAGCTGAAAGTCTGCACTTCAAATTAATTTGGATTGTTTCCTTTTAATTTTATTCTGGTGGCATATAGAGCCAAAAGTATGAAAAGTCTGCCTGTGTCCAAATATTTATGGACCTAATTGTATATGTTAAGGTGCTTGGGACCTCTATGGGATAACCCTGCCAGTAAGGTCATGGGCAAAGTATCTCTACTTGGGAGCTCTACAGAACAAACCTACCAGGGGACTCTACGAGGTAGTGTTGCTTGAGAGCTCTGAAGGGTGACCCTAATATTTGACACTTGAGTCTCATTCACTTGCCAACATTGGCAAATATTGTGACTAGTGATGGACTCTGGGTCGCACATCTTGTAGGTGTGTTGGCAAATTATGTTACTTATGCCACTGGCAGGAACATCTCATGATAAGGCTAGGGTCAGACGAGCATGATTTCTACGGACTGTACGTCCGTGCACACGGACGTACGTCAGTACGGAAGACACCGTAGTGGCCACACAGTCCGTTTTTTTCACTGACAAATATTTTGACGGATGTAGGAGGGAAAATAAATTAAAAAGCAAAACCATTTTGTCCGTGAAAAAAATGCTGGACGTATAAATGCAGTCCGTCTGACCACGTTCCATCACTCACACACAAAGCTATGCGGAAGTTGCGGACGCAGCGCACTTTGTGCAGCCGTTCTAGGGGTTGTACGTTCTTGCGTCCGTGGGCCGCGGCCGTTGTGCGTCCGCAGTTCAGTGCGGACGTACTTCGTGTAACGGGCTCCAATGGGCTTCCTGTCATGCTATCACAGACGTACTTTTAGGCGCAATCACGGACGTGAACACTACGCTCGTCTGACAGCAGCCTAAACTGGCCAAAAAGAACAACAAAGGACAATTTGATATGTACGTATATTCTTTTTACAAACTCAAGCATCAAGGGAAAAAATAACTTGAACATTCTGTAAATACAACCGCTTATTTATTGGACATCCAGTCAAAATAAGTGCTACACTACATGTCATATGGGGAAAACTGCTACAGGGCTAATTAATATATATCATTTATTTTAATTAGGATTTTATTCAAACCGCAAAGAAAATGAAATAAGACATAACCACAGATCGTAATGAAATATGATAAGGAATGGAGGGAGCAGGTAACTCAAAGAGGGGTATCATGGGAGATGTAGTTCCGAATCCACGACTTGCCATCAATGCCGTATAGGAAATGGCATTAACCCTTTGCTGGCTGAAAGGGTTAACCGCTTTCTCTTTGAGGCACGCTGTGAACCTATCCCACCTAAACAAAAATAAAAAATAATAATAAACGGGTGGGAAAGAAAAAAAAAAAAGAGCGAAACAGCCGTTCTTATTAAACCAATAACCTTTAAAAGATTGCAGGAGAACACTAAAAACAGCTTTACAGGAATATTTTTTCACGGCACAGATCCTTAACATCTCTTTGTGTATCCACATATCACGCTACTTTATGGATGTCTGCCGTAGCGTTGCCCTTCAAGAAGAAAGCTTTTTTTTTTTTTTTCCTTCTTTCCATTCTGTTCCATAAAGAATATTATTTTTCTGCCAGCCAATTTTCTCTGTTAGTCACTAATTGGCTACATAAATCTCCGGTGTTGAGAATGAGGAATGTTTCTGTGTCATAGAGTGTAATCTTCACCCTTATTTACCAATTCATTAAGATTCATTGATGCAGGATCAGTGAGAGGAAATGACAGCATAAATCAGTGCTCTAACATAATGACCCTAATCAGTTGGGAATTGCTGGAAATGTCATAGTGAACTATGTCCTTGTATTAGAGCCACTGTACATTGTCATTGTGCTGCTTTATGAGTGGGACGCATCCTCCTGACACAGACTGTATTTAACCAAAAAAGAGTTGTTAAAATCCCGATTCCATTAAACCTAAGAGATCCGTACAAGGTCCTGTAGTATTTAGCCCGGTGGCCTTTTACCTTCATTGTAACTGCTTAATGGAGCTGCAGTTTAATGCACATTTAGAGCACACCTGAGTAAAACTCAAGAGAACAAGGAAACAAAGGGGAAGGGGGGTTATTGGGGGGAAAAAAAGAAACAAAAGAAATCTGTTTTATAGTTTACCGTGTCCCTATTTAACCCAATCAGTCAATCTTTGAAGAAAGAAAAAAAAGACCGCCACAGACAACCACTAAGCCTCCCTTTTCTATAAAGGACATTTCAGAGGGTTATATTCTTTTGTTTTTAGTTTTTAGTATCTTACTACTTTTTTTTTGTCGCACATACAAAATAAAAAAAAAAATTAAAAATTGGGATAAGTTCCTGAAAATAATTCTTGAAATATTTTTTTTTTTTTTTTTGCAACTATTAAATATTTTAGGTTTTTTTTTCACTCAGAAGTGTCAGAAAAAGTGTCTAAAAAAAAAATAAGATTTTTCATTTTTGTCGGTACACACTGGCTTATAATTTCCTTCAACAGGTACCTCATGGACTAATTTCTCCGGACATGTCGTGTTTCCACTTGTACGAAACTCTATTACACCACGTGCACATTCTTCATTACAGCATTGTAGGCCATACCCTTGGTGAAGGGCGTTATATCAAATTATAATTAAGGAACTAATAAATCAGAGCTTTGATCTCCATCATTGCATTGGACTCCAGAATCCTAAATAGTTTTTTTACTATGGTAACAAAGAGGGAACGGGGGTTCCAGTAATACAGTGAATTATGTTTCACACATGTTCATTCGAATTAGGCTTAAATATCATAACGGACAGAAAACATTTAGTTGTATTAGTCAAGATTGGAGACCTTTTCCTTTGGGGGCTTCTTCAGATCAAGGTCCTCATTCTTTTGGTTTGAAGAACCTTGTAAGTCAAAAGAACACAGTCAACGGACACCGTCTTAAAATAACTCTGTTGTCCTTCATTTGGTCCCCTTTCAGGTCTTTCAGATGTTCTAGCTAATGTTTGCCGATACACCGGAAACCTATACTAGGTATATTCCTGTATGTACCGGCTGGGTGGAGTAGAGGTAACATCACTGCTCTGTGTGGAGAGAGCCTGTGGAGTCATGTGTTCGATCCCAGCGAGCACCTCTCCAGTAAGTGTCCTTGGGCAAGACACCTAACGGTACATACTCGCCACCCAGGACATACTTGAAAACGAGAGAAATCTCAATGTATCCTTCCTGGTAAAATCCTTTCTCAAAAAAAAAAAAAAGGATCCCACCCAGAAATTGGCAATTCAAAACCCAAAGGTCAGGCATGTGTCATCTGCACAAGAGATGCAGCAACCCAAACAATTGTTTCAGCTTGACCGTTCGGTTTTGTATGCCTTTTCAGGGCAGGTTGGACATGTTCACATGGGACATGCTACCTCTTTTTTTTATTTGAGAAAGTATTTTACCAGGAAGGAAACATTGAGATTTCTCTCGTTTTCAAGTATGTCCTGGGTGGCGAGTATGTACCTTTAGGTGTCTTGCCCAAGGACACTTACTGGAGATGTGCTCGTCGGGATCGAACCCATATCTCCACAGGCTCTCTCCACGCAGAGCAGTGATGTTACTTCTACTCCTTCCAGCCGGTATATGTGGCCAAAAATCTTTCTGACACATAAGCAGTGTCCACGAAAGTGCAAGCTACAGCGTTCTATCAAATGTGATCCATTCTCGCAATCCTCACATATTTTTCTTTAATTATTTGCCCCTACCTAGGGTTTCTCTAGGTTACCAAGTAATCAAAGATGAAGAATTCTGTGTTGACTGTGCCAAGAGTAGTATCCTCTACATTTCCCTGATGAGGCCTGGTAATAGCCAAAAGTTAGGTGGGAACTGCTGTATTTTTCGTGTAGAGGGGATTTGCCATTTGTTTTAGTTTGGAACTGCCCCTTTTAGATGGGATGAGTCTGATATCCATTGTCAGAGTCCTTGAAAATTCTGATTTTCTATGTAAGTTACAGAGTAATCTAGATGTGGGGCACTTCGCCCACTGGCCCAAGAGTGATATCTGCTACGTCTTTCTGAGGAGGCCCCATGAAGGCCAAAACAAATGTCAGGGTACGCAGTCTCTTGCACAGAGAAGATTTGTGTTGCATTTCGCTTCTAAACCGACCTTGGGTTGGGATCGGTCTCATGTGCACAAGGCATATGTTTCCTCTGGAAGGGAACTAAAACCTCTTTGGGACCTGACTGGGGATTTCCCAAAGAGAAAGGCCTCATAAATTTAGTATCAGTTTGAACTAGCAAAGTCAAGAAGTTGTAGGATGACAATGACCAATCCAGAGATTCTCCACTAATAGATGCAAGGTGAATTTGCTGTCATTGCAGAAACATATAAGCTGTTATTTTATTAATTATGATAATTGCGTCTAATAAAATTAAGCTAAATATCAACCATGATTTCCATGTCGATCACCACCTTCACTTAAAGTAAAACTGGATTGAGCAAAAACACTAAAGGGGTTATTCAAAGACTGATGAATGGGCCCCCGGATTGCACCGAACAGTGAATTTCTGTGTACGGTGCACTTTCGTGGCAATTCGGCTATTCAAAAAGCTGGCAATTCGCCAAATTTTGGCAAATTGCCAGTGAAATATGGTGCAATTTGGCAGCAGTGACATTCCCCATAGAGAAGTAATGGTTAATTTATTCAGAGAATGGCGAACAGCATCGAAAAGTTGGCGAAATGCCCAGATTTTCTGTACTTTCATTTGACAGGTTTAAACAGGCGAATCCATAGGTTTTTTTTTATTCAACTGTGTGTTCTTTTCATTTGCAGCAAAAAGTCAACTTATTAATATAATTTTTAAACATTTGTCTGGATTTTTTTCAGCGACCGTTTTGATTACAGTTTTGTTTTAATGTTGTTTTCTTAACATTGTAACAGACCTTTTTATTGTTAGGACCTTATATATTATTTCCATGTATTTTCAGGCATCAGTTTTTAAAAATCACCCTTTTTTTAAAAACCATTGTTCGACGGGTGGTCGGCTTTTTTCGGCGGCTGATCGGAGGTGTTTGGCGGTCTGTTCGATGGATCGTCGGCTACATTCGGCGGTTTAACAGATGCATTCAGCGGTTTATCGGATACGTTCGGTGGTTTATTGGCAGAATTCAGCTGATCCATTCGGCGCACTTCGAGAACCCTACGTTGAATGCTGAGTTCACTGCAGGGTCTGTGAATTGATCTCGTGCGCGGAATGAAATAGCACTGAAATTCCGGTGCTCTTTGAATAACCCCTTAAAAAAACCACACCTCAGAGCTTTAAGATGAAGTTTGTAAAAGTTTATTTTTCTATCATTTTTCAGTATATTTTACTCCTTTACACTATATGGCTTATGATGGAAACATTTTTTTTTAATCTTTATAAAAAATAGAAATAAATCTTTAATCTGGGTACAAGACCGAGTAAAACCTGTTATAAAACGCGACAAGTTTACTTAATCTTGACAGCTTTTGGTGTAATCTTCGTTTGCTTGTGACAAGTCAGACTTAAAGATTTATAACTCCTTAATCAAATGTCTAGAAGACGCAGAAAATGTTATCACTGGACTTCCTTTCACATGACTTGCTGAGCGCTCAATAGACTGTTAGATAAGTGCGAGCGGTATCCAGACTGTGTAAGAGCTCCAAAAATGGATAACACTGTTTGGAAAAATCTTCATTTCGGTGTGATTGAGAATTTCATATTTTTTATTTTGTTTATTTTTTTACTAAATGTGTGCTTTTATTGTAGTAATACAGTCATGAAATCTGGAATTGCTGGGAATTAATGTGGAAAGTGCATACATTGAGCCAAAATTGACAGATATGAGTATATTCCAGAGTACTTGGTGAACTGATAGCAACATTACCACCTTTCACCCATTATCTCTAGTTCCATGAATAAAACTTGAGATCTGTGTGACAAAAGCCTTGTAATAGACTCCCCCTTAGTGTGTCCTATTACATTGGCTAGCACAGTTAGTAGCAGCCTTGCCCACACTAAAGACTTTGGGGGTTAGTCAGAGAGCACTGAAATGTCGTCGACATTTTGGTGCTCTCTCGCTGTCTTATTCCCTGCACTTCGGGAAATCAAAGTTCCCCACCCTGCAGTGAATTCAGCATTCACCGCAGGGTCCCCAGAGTGCAGGAAAAACCCGCCTTAAGCCTGCCGAAAACCTGCCAGAACCGTTGCAAAAAACACGTCAGAAAAAGCAGACAAGCCGCCGATCACAGCACAGAGCAGCCGCCGGAAAAAGCCGACAAGCTGACGAACGAGGTAAAAAAAAAACAACAACCAAACAATACGCTTGAAAGTGTCAAAATTGAAACGCTGTTTGCAAAAAAAAATACTGAACGGAAATGTCTGGAATTTACATATAAGGTCCTATGAATCATAATTAAAAGATCTGTTACAGAAAAAAGAAAAAACGCTTTTAAGAAAAACGGGGCAAAAAAATTTGCAGAAAAAATCCAGAAAAATGCCTAAAAGATCCTAAAAAAATCTATAAACAGACTTTTTACTGCAGATTAAAAGAATAAATGGTTCATTAGATATTGAATTAGAAAGGGAATATTTTTAACACTGAAACCTATGGGGTTCGCCTGAATAAACCTGCTGCATGAAAACACCGAACAGCAGGGCACTTCGGCAACTTCTCACTGCTGTTTGGTGTCCCTGAATAGGTTAACCATTGCTTCTCTATGGGGATTTCACTGCCTTCGAACAGGCACTGTACTTGCCAGCAGTTCACCAAAATATGGCGAACTGCCTGCTCTCTGAATAACCGTATGGCCCTGAAATGGCACCGTACAGGGAAATTTCCTGTTTGGTGATATTTCGAGGCCAGATCGTCTATCTCTGAATAACCCCTTTTATGCCCTTTGGAGACATGTGGATGCCGGCATTCTGCCAAGAGACTATGGACCAGTGAGGTGAAGGCAACTCCCAGCAAGTAAAAGGGTTAACTCAGCGTATTCTGGCCCACATGCTGTTTACCTTTATGTCATAAATCCAGGTTAAGTATCCATGTAATTGGGCAGACTAGATGGGCTGAAAGGTTCTTATCTGCCGACATTTTTCTATGTTTCTATCTATGTTTCTATATATGTTTCAATTCACCTTTTGCCTGGAGTGCAAAGGGTGTGGAGGTTGTTTGTTTGTTACACATTCCCTTGTGTATCAGTCTGTTATCAGCTGTATTAGTTGCTTATTCTGTGTCCTTGTTTGTTCTTCTGTTTTGTCAATTCTAGTCCAGACAACCTGGTGCCAAAGGAGCGTGTTTGTTTTGTCATTATTTATCATTATGGTTTTCTTTAGCTTGACTGTCTATATAAGTAATATTTTATCTACAATAAACACAGGTCTGTTCCCTCTCCAGCAAGGTGTGTCTGGCTGTTGGATGTGGGGGGGAACTCTGCTTCTCTAGGTAACATCTCTGCAACGCCATGACTACCAGTCGGGTAGTGTGAAAGTTGGCCCCTTGACTTGTTCTTGGTCTGAGACGGGCAGGCAAAGTAATAGGCTGGGTCTGACCTTTGAGCTTTGGACAGAACCCGGTGGGTTCCCATTACAGTCAATTACCAATCCACAAAGAAATACTGATGAACCAGGCAAATTATTTTACCAAATGACTAGTAGATGATCCAATAAAGGCGAATGGAGGCCCAGAGCGAACGTGTCACCTCTAGGAGAGGGGTAACTGCAAAAATAAACCGTTAACACACAGATTTTTCTTCTTCATTGTAAAGATCTGCAGAAATGATGTATAACTGCAGATTTAGATAGAAGCCCAGAGAGTTCTTCTCACTTTCAAAGTATTTCTTACAAAAAATATTGAAAAGCAAAAAGGCTGCAAAAAATGAGAATTTGCAGGGTTTTTTTAAACCAAAGTTGATATTTATTATTTACAGCGGTATTCCATCCTGAATGTGTATGATTGTTATACAGATAGGTCCATATATATTTGGACACAGGCACAATTTTCGTTTTTCCAGTATTTACCAAAACATATTCAAGTTATAGTTACATAATGGATATTGGCTGCAGGTGGCCACTCTCAGATTTAATTTGAGGGTTTGTACATCCAAATTGGAGGAAGGGTTTAGGAATTACAGCCTTTAAGAATAGCCACCCCCCTTTTTCAAGGGACCAAAAGTAATTGGACAATTGAATCAAAAGCTGTTTCATGGCCAGGTGTGGGCTACTCCAACATTATTTATTCATCAATTAAGAAGGTAAAAGGTCTGGAGTTGATTCTAAGTGTGGTATTTGCATTTGAAATCTATTCCTGTGAACCTACATCATGCATTGAAAGGAGCTGTCCATGCAAGTGAAACAGGCCGTTGTAAGGCTTCAAAAACAAAACAAATCCATCAGAGATGGAGAGATAGCAGCATCATTAGGAGTGGCCAAATCAACAGTTTGGTACATTCTGAGGAAAGAAGAACGCACTGGTGAGCTCAGCAACATAAAAAGGCCTGAATGTCCACGAAAGACAACAATGGTGGATAATCGCTGGATCCTCTCTATGGTAAAGAAAAACCCATTCACAACATCCAGACAAGTGCAGGACACTCTCCAGGAGGTGGGTGTATCATTGTCAAAGTCTACAATCAAGAGAATACTTCACGAGAGCAAATACAGAGGGTTCTCCACAAGGTGCAAACCATTCATAAGACTGAAGATTACAAAAGTCATATTAGACTTTGCCAAAAAACATCTAAAAAAGGCAGACCAGTTCTGGAAAAGCATTCTCTGGACAGATGAAACTAAGATTAATCTGTACCACAATCACCGAAGAAAAAAGTGTGGAGAAGGTTTGGAACAGCTCATGATCCACAGCACACAATGTCCTCTGTAAAACATGGTGGAGGCAGTGTGTTGGCATGGGCATGCATGGCTTCCATTGGCTGAAAGTCTGCACTTCAAATTCATTTGGATTGTTTCGTTTTAATTTTATTATGGTGGCATACAGAGCCAAAAGTATGAAAATTGTGCTTGTGTCCAACTATATATGGGCCTAGCTGTAGATCCCAATTTTTTTTGTAAATAAATGCTTGCATTTATTTTCTCATAAACGACAGTGAAGGAGTTAATTGTGACACAAACCTTCTTCAGGACATTCATAATTTTAATACAATCATGCAAATGTATTTATTTTATTGTCAATGCTGTAGAACGAAGAAAAAAAAACTTTATATGAAAAAAAAAAAACTTAAAAACCCAAGTATAGAATAGGTTGTAGATGTACGGTCTTGCGTGACCCCTGCCCATGGAAGAGTCATTAATACCTTAACAGTTCTGGCCTCAGGACAGCTGCATTGATTATATAGAGGCCTTGGCGCAGCCTCTTGTGAACTGTGTGGGTGGGCTTTGTGGAGCCTTTTTTTTTCTGGTGGCCTGTGCCCTTCCTGATCCTTAACTTTAAACACCACTTCCTAGATGTGGCAAGGTGAGGTGGTGAAATTTATTAGGTGTCACTGCCACATTTCTTTTTGTTAAGACTTTTTAGCTCTTTAGCTTGGACACGTTGAACAAGTGCCTTGACGTTACCCAATTTAGACCTAGAGAATGGTCATGGGCCAGGAACGCATAGTGAAGTGGTTAAAAATGTATTGATTTCATTTTAAGTATTAAATTTAATAAATAACATTTTAATATATCAAACACTAAGGTTAGCCAAGTTATAGGCTATAGAATGTAGAAAAAGTCAAATTATTCTTTTTGTGGGTGAGTTTTTTCTTTATCATTGGGAATTTTTTTTTTATTATTCAAAACCCAGGTGTGATTATATGTTTGACTATGTTACTATACCATGTATTTGTCTCTGTTGTATGTTAATGTTTAGTCCCTTCAATACCGAGGGATTTTCCATGAAACCACTGTCAAGATCCAGTGGTTTTATGGAAAATTACTTTCTATTATCCACACGATAAAAATATACAGACATGCCTTTACTGTACATTTTCAATGTAAACAGGCCCTATTCGACAGGGAGTGGGCTAAAAAGATCTGGGTCTCCATGTTTCCTTGATAGAAAAAAACAGTCCTTGAAGCGTTTCAAACAATTGGTTGTCATGTTTGATGTGTTGAAACTTTAGGGGTGCATTCTGGAGCACGTATGCGAACACGTTTTCATTTGCAATACATGAAATTCCTTTGCATTGCGCAAGAATAAGACCAGATCAAGTATACTCGATCTCAAGGTTCTATAGGAGCTTTTGAAGATCGTGTATATTCAATCATGGTAGTGAAGGGGTTAAATAACCCCTTAGCGTCAACGTTAGGTTAATTGGCCCTAGCGCAGGCAGCCCATATTACAATGCAAATGCTAAAGGTTTAAAAACGTTAGCGCATCAGAATTTGCACTTTCCAGCACGAGCTTAATGTAGTTGGTGCTCCCTATGCTTGACATGGTGAGCACAGAGTAATTAGCATTAGGGTTACAAAGTCCTAACGCTAATTACTCCCAACTGCGGTTAACTGAAAAGTTAACCATAGCTTGGAGCTGGTGCTAATTGGTCCCACTTCTGCAGAATCAGTCAGCACCAGCTGAAAAAATAAATCACATATTCACCTCTGATCCTGCGACGAAAACGACGGCTCGATCCACCTCTTCTGGCCACTGGGAGCTGAGTGACACTGGGGAACAAAAGTCCCCAGCCTCCCTCCATGATCAAGAGGCCAGATCCTGCAGGTCATCTGACCCAGCAGCACATGCATCCATGGAGTCCTATGGACCCCAGGAGGGGTTAGTCGTGGTGGCGCGTTAGCGCTGCATTACGGTGCAGGCTGCTGAATCAGCACCTACCCACTTAATATGGAGCTAAAACAGGGACGTTAAGGAGAAACCTGCAGGCATAGGGTTTCCACCATAGCGTCCCCATTTTAACGGGAAGATTGTAATACTGCCTGTTGTGCTTAGATTTGGGTCCCAAGATATCTCATTATTATATGCAAATATTTCAAAATCAGGAAATATCCAAAATACTCCTAATCCCAAGCATTTTAGATAAGAGACCTGTAAATAAAAAGACTCTGTGAGTATCTGAGACCACATCTGCCTGGATCAGGGATACAGCTTTAATAACCGTTTTCATTTAATGCTGTGTATATGCTACTGATTTTCTGGCTATTTAAAAAAAAGTGACTCCCTAATCTCCACGTGACTCCGTTATAATACTTTAGACCCAATTTTTGGTGCTTCAGGACAGATCTGTCAAACTCTGGCCACCCCAGATGTTGATGGCCTACAATGCAGAGAATCCTTTGAATGCAATAGATGGCAGTTGTCGTTTTGAAACATCTGGGAGGCCAGGGCCAGACAACCCTGCTGTATAAATATAAACTGCATTAAACATACTTTAGAGAAAAGGAAAAAAAAAGACAGCTAAAAATTGTGCAAAATGAACAGGCACTCCAAAGTAAAAAGCTGCATTTGCTGTAGAGCTACAGAGGTTCCAGCTTCTGCAGTGAACTTTGCCCAGACGAGGAAGTGATTCAGCCAATCAGAATGCTCCTATAGCTTTCTAGGTATGTGCTGATTGTTTCCAATATACAGCGGTTTCTATGAGTTAACTTAAGCTTTCTTCTTTGAAAACCTTTACAGCTACAGTAAATTATTTATAACGCGCTAACAAGCTCTGTAGCGTCTTTGAACTGCAGCTCCTGGGGTTGTAGCACCAGTATACTTCTCTTATGACAGACGTCTGTGAGGGACAGGCTTTAAAAATAGAAAAAAAAGAGAGAGTTGGTATTTTAATGTGAGATGTTGACATGGGATTTCCTTGGACCATAACCAACACAAGGAGCGTGCGTCAATGTGGTTTTAATTGTGTCCCTTCTAATTAAAGTGTTTTGTTGCTTTCTTTTCTCCAAAAAAATCAACAACAACAAAAAACGTCACTTTCTGGATATCCGGAATCCGGTTACAACCTATGATTATAATTAACCAGGGAACATACATGGATAGAGAAGTGATTCTGCACCGTGACATTCATAGGATGGGCTCGTCATTCCAGACAGCCAGGAAGTGGTTAAGAGGAGTGAACAAGGCACATCTTAATGATTGATGAAGTGTGCTCCAGTATAACTTTGTTTAAACATTTCTCCCACCACGTGATTGCATTAAGTCTCCTATTTTTTTTCTGTTTGTTGCTAAACTTTTATTGTAGTGTTAATCTCCGTGAGCTTTATGTATTTAGATTACTAAAGTCCTGAAGGCAGCGATTAAAGAGAACCGTTGCGGCGAGCCACAGATCCTAGAGAAAACGTTTACATTTCGCTTTTTCAGAGCAACACATTTCCAGGTTTTTAATACCTTGGCATCCTGGGCCATTGTTCTGATGAAGATACAGTCTGGAATGAAATTATACAATCTGTGAAGCATTTTCCATTATCCGGGCACCATTACAGCACTATCTTACCATTTTAAAGGAAAAATGAGCTCTTTGCAGCTTGATTAATAGCCACGACGGAGACAAGTACCGGGTCACAAAGTCACTCCATTACAAAATAAGGGTTGGACTAGTTAACACATCCATTTATATAGCCAATAAAGCATTTGAATGATCGCCTTATAGTTGTAGCATGCTATTGTGTAGACAAACTGTAATGTTATGTGCTGGCAGAAAACCAGGACACACACTGTCGGCAGATTGACTGCAATACAACGTGTGTGAAGATGACTGCAACACGACTGTGCCTTATCTCAGTCGTTTTACTAAAACATAGGTTTTTTTATTCATATTTTATTCCTGTTTAATGTCACATAAATAATCAGAAGACAGCAGCTTTTTAAATTTCATAAGCACCATGTGTAACGCGTGATAGTAAACCAATGATGTAATACTTTCTAAATGTTCTCATCAGAAAATCAGCAAGATAGAGGCAGTGAGCAGGGACATATATTGATGCCGTTATTTCACAGCAGCACCCGGCGTGAGCCGTGGTGGGGCCCATGTTCTGGGTCAAAAGCCCAAAGTGCATGAGATACTACTCAGACATGAAGGTGAGAACACCACAAGGCTAGGCAGAGACTCCTGCACGGCACAACCACAAGGAACCCTAACACTGACAGGCCAGTCTTTAGAGTAGCCAGATCTGAGCTAATAGAAAATACCACGGGGTCGTGCAGAGTCTCTGGATACAACAGTATATGCTGTGAATCGTATAGAAGAGAGTCAGCACATTGTGGGTTAATACAAACTCATGGTTCCATAACGGCCAGGGATCAGAACACCAGAGAGGGGCGTTAGAACAAGCCAGGAAGATCAGCAGAGAAAATAATAAACCAGAAAACAGCACAGCGAAGGAAAACCACATAATAAACCACACAGGAGCTAGGATGGGAAAAAGCACTAAAGAACCAAAGTAAACAAGGACACAGCGACAAGAGTAACAAACAGAGGGAAACAGCGAACCAAAACTACACTAGAACAAAATATATAAACAGATTAGGAACCTGCTTGAAACAGGAGCACAAAGAAACAATAAACAGGCAAGACCCACAAAATCACGGAGCAATGCACTATGGGAGCACTGCTCTTAAATAGGGAGTGGATCAGAACATCAGAGAGACATTTGAGTGAGCTGACTGCAAACCAGAAACTCCTGGGATGGAACCCAGAAATGACAACAGGAACCAAGACCCGAACCGGATCGGCTCACATACACATACATGGACAGGGCTGGAAACGTGACATGTATGTTGTATGTGCAATTCCGAAGGTCTTCTGATGACATAATCATGTGTCACCCAATGTGATTCTGGACAAAAGTAAAAGACGTGGGCACAAATGTGCGGTATCTTTTAGTACACTAGTGTAACACTTTTATTAAGAAGAGCAGTATGACTGTAAACGTTTCGGGGTTTACCCATTTGTCGATGCTGCACGCCCTCAAATATTCTGTGTGAATTAACTATATATATTAAGAATAAACCCCCCACCATGTTTCTAGTTGTGCAGGTGACTCCAAGATGGCACAGAGTGCAACCTCTGCGCCTGGCTAGTTGCATTCACATTGTGGTTTGATGACGTGACTTCCGCTGTAGACAGGAAGAATATGATGGACTGTTGCTTTGTTTGCTGCAGGCAATAACCAAGATGGCGCCCACCATAACCAGCAACATGTACATAGTGAAAAGGTGTTAAAGCCGTACGTAACCTACGCATATTGTGTATATTGTGCGAGCACTAGTGCAGAACGATGGATTGGTGCTCTGTGTGCTCCCTGTTTGCATTCAGTACCGGCCTACAGATGCTCTCTCCCCGAACACTCACTCCTGCGAATGTCTGGGCAACGGGATGATGTCATCACATAGAGCAGTGGTTCCCAACTCCGGTCCTCAAGTACCCCTAACAGGCCAGATTTTAAGGATCCGCTTGGGGAAATGCAGACTGAATCCTGCAATCACTGAGAAACAAATGATAGCATATACCTGTGATATGATATACCTGTGCTGTGTTTCGGATATCTGGCAGATCTGGCCTGTTAAGGGTACTTGAGGACCAGAGATGGGAACCACTGACGTAGAGTGTGCTGAAACAATTGGTCCCTGAGACGGTCCTCGGCATGAGGCAGAATCCCTCTGCTTCACACAGCTCTAGCAGCCAATCAGGGCTACAGGGGTGCAGACTGGAAGAGGAGGCACTCTTGAGCAGCCTGACCACTTTAATAAGCTAAAGTGGTCAGAGTGCATGGAGTGTCCCTTTAACATTAGTTTTATCAGTACTTATTTTTATACAGGTGTTTTTTGTGGACTTTTTTGCTAGCTTGAAGTAGCTACTAATTCTTTTCATACTGGTTCCTGTTTTGCGCATCATATCATATACTCTGTACATCAATGACTCACAAAAACTGAGAAGGAACTCTTGTTACTGTTGTACTCAGAATAGTAAGGTATCACTGTACTTAATGTAGTCATTACACTGTTAGAAAATCACTTTAGATACAGAATACAATAAATAAAACAATAAGGGCCCTATTACAATCTTCACCCAAACGTTTGCGCGTTCGCAAAAACGCATTAACGCGAGGGGCAAAACCCTTTGCGCTGAACGTCGTATTACAATGTCAGCGCAACAAACGCACGTAATCGTCTACCGCGGGTGAACCTGCGCGCGTCCTATACTTAACATTGTGAGCGCAAATGCGTTTGTGCGCTGGTACGCGGATGGTATTACAATCTATGCGCAGTTTGTAACAAACAGCCTTTGCGCGCATAATTTTAGCAACTCCTACAAGCTGGTGTTAATGGCAAATTCTATCAGCCTGGCCGAACCAAATACACCAGCCAAAAAAAATACGCAGCAAAGTATAGTTACACATTCTACACATACCAAACCAATAAAATGGAGAAGTTGTGTGTGTTTTTTTTTATTGATGCAGCATATATGCGCAGATTGACTTTGACAAGCGCAAAAACGTAATGTGAGACAATTGTGGTTCTTAATTCTGATTGGCTGAATCGCGTGAAAATACAGTCTGCACATTGATTTCTGCGCGCAAAGTTGCTGCGTGCGCGTTTTTGCTCGTCCGTTTTACGCGCGTTATTTTTTGACGGATGAAAAAATGCGTGTGGTTTGTAATACCAGCGTTGATTTACGCGCGTCAACGTTTAACGCTTCCTGTAAAAATTCACACGTTGCGCGTACGTTTTTGCATGAAGAATGTAATAGGGCCCTAATAATATTAATAATTAATTGTCCTCTTTTACCACTGATTTTTAAAGCCCTGACATGAGATTACAATTTACATCCCTCAGAGTTACTGACGGGGTTATTCACTAAAGCAGGATCGAGGGAAAATGTAGGTCTAATTCAACAACAACATTTTTTGTTTCCAGAATTGCCTCCCTTTTCATCATTAGTTCTTTATTATTTGAATCTATTCCTTACAATAGGGATCTCAAACTCCAGCCCCTCAGATGCTGATGGCCTACAATTCCCAGCATTCTTCTAATGCAACAGATGGCCATAGATTCATGTAGTTCATATTGTACCAGACTCGAGTTGTCAAGACTTGTTTTAAAACCCAGCAGAAAGCCTTTTAAAGTGTTCACCCATTCCTAAAAGCTGAGCAGAACTTCCTTGGGTTAAAGAAATGTACTTTTTAAAATGTCTATTGCTGCGTAGAGTTTTAATGCCGTTATTCTGTAGTGATGAAGCCCACCAAACAGGCCAATCATTAAAGCAAATAAAATAAAATCTGTTAAGGATAAATTATCTGGACATATATAAGTGCTCGTTAAAATGCATGACAGCTGCTAGACAAACATATGGGACTGAATCAAAAAAGGAAAAACACATAATTAATTGCCATTTCTTTTCTACCTCAAGTCTGAATAAAGCTTTTCTACACCACCTGCGCCCTATAGAAAGACAAAGAGATCTGATTCGAAGTCACAGGCATATGGTCACAAAAAGGACCTAAACTGAACCCATTTGTTGTATCCTTTAGGACTGCCACTGTCTTTATAGATGCATAAGTTGATCCATTCGTTTTGGTTTTCTTATTTATTATTTCATTATTAATTTATTCCTCAGTCACTCCAGCCAAGTCTTGTCCATGAACTCCGAGCCAATTTCATCGACCCAAACCAGGCCAGTCTCTCACACTCATTTCAGGTCAGTCTCTTCCTCTATCTGCAGATCAGCCTTTCCCGTGAATCCAGGCCAGTCTTTAACGTCCGGTCAGTCTCTCCCACACGGTCCAGGCCAGTCTCTCTCATTCACTCTGTCCCAGTCTCTCACTTTCACTCTATCTCAGTTTTTCCCTCTGACTCCAGGCCAGTTGCTACCATTCACTTCATGCATGTCTCTCCCACTGATTGCAGGTCAGTATCTCCCATTCACTCTATCCCAATCTCTCCCACTGACTCAAAGCCAGTCTCTTGCATTGACTCTAGGCCAGTCTCTCCAATTCACTCTATTTCAATCTCTCCCACTGACTCTAGGACAGTCTCTACCATTTACTCTATCCCAATCTCTCCCACAGACTCTAAGCCAGTCTTTCCCACTGACTCTAGGCCTGTCTCTCGTACTGACTCTAGGCCAGTCTCCCCCATTTACTCTATCCCAATCTTTCCCACAGACTCTAAGCCAGTCTTTCCCACTGACTCTAGGCCTGTCTCTCGCACTGACTATAGGCCAGTCTCTCCCATTCACCCTATACCAGTTTCTCCCACTAACTTTTGGCTAGTCTCTCCCTTTCACTCTATACCAGTTTCTCCCACTAACTCTAGGCTAGTCTCTCCCTTTCACTGTATACCAGTGTAGCGCTTACTCCTGGAGGAGCCGCTGAATTTAACCTCTGGTTAGTCTCACCGCACTAGGGAATAAAGGAAAGTTTAACCCCTTCGTTTCTGGAGTGTAAGTCCCACAAAAGTAATGTCCCAAAAAGGTGTGTGTGTGTGATTCAGGTACCCGGGTACTATATTCAACTGGCCAGTGAATGGATTGAGCAATTCTTCGACTAGTCACGTTGGGGCCCTGTAGATTTAAACAATACTGCAGCGTGCTTTGTTTAAACTTGGACTGTGGCCTGGAAGGCCTATCACCCATCCGTTGGACAATCTGTTCCGCTGTCCGATCAAGGATCTCTCTCCGCTTGATTATACTGGAACTCTGTGCCACCGGATCCGCTTCTCCTGCTTGTCCGATTTCGGTAACGAGAATTACGGCCTACCGCCTGCACTCCCAGTGGATCATTGCGGTCTCCTTACTCGGGGTCCAAACCGGAACGTTGTGTCTGCGCAAAACCTCTCAGCGATGTGTGGATAGGTCTCCGCCAGCACTGTCTCTGATTCTCAGCACCCGCAAGGCAGCTCCTGCTCTCCGGCCTGGTCTCAATCTCTGGCAGTCTCACGTGCGTCTTCCACCTTTCGTCGCTCGGCTCACACTGGCTCTCCTTCGCACAAGGCTACGGATGTCCTTCGCTCTCTCCCACCCACTTCTTGTCCCCGCCGCAAAGCATGATGGAAAACGTAGTCCCGTTGTGTCCAGTATACTTTACATTGCGCTTGTCTCCCTCTGGTGGCCAAACTCAAGCAATACATCAACAGAGTTTTTAAACAGCGCTACACCAGTTTCTCCCACTGACTCAAAGCCAGTCTCTTCCACTGACTCTAGGCCAATCTCTCCCATTGATTCTAGGCTCATCTCTCTCATTGACTTTAGGCCCATCTCTCCCATTGACTTTAGGCCCATCTCTCCCATTGACTTTAGGCCCATCTCTCCCATTGACTTTAGGCCCATCTCTCCCATTGACTTTAGGCCCATCTCTCCCATTGACTTTAGGCCCATCTCTCCCATTGACTTTAGGCCCATCTCTCCCATTGACTTTAGGCCCATCTCTCCCATTGACTTTAGGCCAGTCTATCCCACTGACTCTGGAAGAAGAAAGACAAGTTACACAAGGTTTGGCCATAACAGGAGCTTTATTGTAGGAGCAGCCATGTTTTGGTCCTACATTTAGAACCTTTTCAAGCCACTGTTGCCTGAGAAAGGTTTTTAATCTTGAACCGATATTCCTACAGCCCAGTTTCTTACACTCTCTGCAGACTATTTGTTCCCACAGACAATCTTTTTATATCTCATTATAGAAAGCTATGACGTATGTGTTGCGTGAAAATAAACATGTTTGTTAAGGAATGCATGTCCATTGCGTCTGTGAAACATGTAAATATTAACTGCGGACTCTTTGCGTTAACGTCTGTCTATTCTCTAATGTTTATCTCCATTCTTCAGCCTTTCAGAACACGTGATTTTTTGCGCGAAACGTTAAACATTAACGCGCGTAAATCAACGCTGGTATTACAATCCTCGCACATTTTTTCATCCGTCGAAAAATAACGCGCGTAAAACGGATGTGCAAAAACGCGCGTGCAGCAACGTTGCGCGAAGAAATCAGTGTGTGGACTGTTTTTTCACAAGATTCAGCCAATCAGAATTAAGAACCACAATTGTCTCACGTTAAGTTTTTGCCCCTGTCAAAGTCAATCTGCGCATATATGCTGCATCAATAAAAAAAACGCACAACTTCTCAATTTTATTGGTTTGGTATGTGTAGAATGTGTAACTAAACTTTGCTGCATATTTTTTTTTTGGCTGGTGTATTTGGTTTCGGCCAGGACGGTCAGGATTTGCCATTAACACCAGCTTTTAGGAGTTGCTAAAATTATGCGCGCAAAGGCTGTGCGTTACAAACTGCGCATAGATTGTAATACCATCCGCGTACCAGCACACAAACGTATTTGCGCTCACAATGTTAAGTATAGGACGCGCGATGTAGAGTAAGCTCGCGCAGCGTTCATGCAGGTGCACCCACGGTAGACATATGCGCGTTTGTTGCGCTGAGATTGTAATACGACGTTCTGCGCAAAGGGTTTTGCCCCTCGCGTTAATTCGTTTTTGCGTGGGCGCAAACGTATTTGTGAAGAATGTAATAGAGCCCTAAGCATTTACATACATTTTCCGATAAATTTGAAATTTTGATTGTAGTGAGCCCTAGGTGACCTTTATTGCATTATTTGACCTATGCATTTTTCACGGTGTCCGCGTTCATTCAGGAAAAAAATCCTCTGCTAACTTATACCCACAAACATATTGGGTTGCTGGGGCATTTAATCAGGAAAGTAAATATAGTTAAATTAAATTTAGATACAGTCAGGTCCAGAAATATTGGGACATCGACACAATTCTAACATCTTTGGCTCTATACACCACCACAATGGAGTTGGAATGAAACAAACACAATGTGCTTTAACTGCAGACTGTCAGCTTTAATTTGAGGGTATGTACATCCAACTCAGGTGAACGGTGTAGGACTTACAGCAGTTTGCAGATGTGCCTCCCACTTGTTAAGGGACCAAAGGTAATGGGACAATTGGCTTCTCAGCTGTTCAATGGCCAGGTGTGTGATATTCCCTCATTACCCCAACTATAATGTGCAGATAAAAGGCCCAGAGTTCATTTCAAGTGTGCTATTTGCATTTGGAATCCGTTGCTGTCAACTCTCAAGATGAGATCCAAAGAGCTGTCACTATCAGTGAAGCAAGCCATCATTAGGCTGAAGAAACAAAACAAACCCATCAGAGAGCTAGCAAGAACATTAGGCGTGGCCAAAACAACTGTTTGAAACATTCTCAAAAAGAAGGAACGCACCGGTGAGCTCAGCAACACCAAAAGACCCGCGAGACCACGGAAAACAACTGTGGTGGATAACCAAAGAATTATTTCCCTGGTGAAGAAAACACCCTTCACAACAGTTGGCCAGATCAAGAACACTCTCCAGGAGGTAGGTGTATGTGTGTCAAAGTCAACAATCAAGAGAAGACTTCACCAGAGTGAATAGAGGGTTCACCACAAGATGTAAACCATTGGTGAGCCTCAAAAACAGGAAGGCCAGATTAGAGTTTGCCAAACAACACCTAACAAAGCCTTCACAGTTCTGGAACAAGATCCTATGGGCAGAGGAGACCAAGATCAACTTGTACCAGAGTGGGGAGCGTGGCCGGCAGCAAGCGGGAGCAGACGTGTTTTGGTGGAGCTCCGCACGTCTCTTCCGCTTAAGGATCCCCAGCTGACTCTCCCTGCGGAATTTATATATTTAGGGGTACCTGTGCTGCTGGCTACCGGTACTGAGCCGTCCGGAGCCCATTCAGCCCCCCCTCCGGACCTGAGACCACTCTGAAGTCGCTGCCTCGTGCTGAAGAGAGAAACCGGCGGCCATCTTGCGTCCCACTTCCAGGCTTCGTATGAGCACCAGCCTTGCCAATCTAAACGTTGTGCCCCGGACTGAGCTACAGCTGCGGACTGGGGGATGAAGGCCCTCATCTCCCTGTCGATCTGGATGTTCATCTGGGAGCGACAGATGGCGCGGCAGGGTGGTGGGGGGATGGACCCACCCCACACGCTGGAATCGGAGGAGCCGTGGTTTGGAGCCAGGAGGCTTGCCTGCAAATTCTGACGGGAGAACCTGAAGATGCCCTGCTTACTAAAGGGGTCTGGTGACGGATGATGACAGCGTTGCGGTGCTGCCGAGAAGCAGCGGCCCCGAGGTTGGATGTTAGGCCCCTGGAGATGGAACCGCCGCCGACGGATCATAATGAGCCGAGCATGTCTGCTGTTTGGGACCCACATACCTGGGAAGTGCATGCAGAGGCTGAGGTACCCCTTGCTGCCGTGGAAAAGTGCCTGGAGATGGAGGCGGCGACCCTTGTGGCAGCCAAGACATCAGTGCCCCCTAGACGCATCTTGGGGCTCGCTGGGGGACCCCTGCGAGCTATCTATGGCCCCCTACAGGACTGTCGTAATGTTTGTGCCCTGCCCCATGTCTTCCTTTATGATTTGGAAGACATGGGCACCCCGGAAAACGTGGCAAGGTTCGGTCTGAGCTAGGCCCATTCCCCATTCTAGACACAGGCTGACCTTCTCCCTCCTGCATGCCTTCCATCCTATTATTTGATATGCTCCCATCATGCTTTTTCTCTCCCCCGCATTCAGAGACGCTTTTTGAAGGTTTTACTGATCCTGCTGAGACTCCCCCATATTATTTACTTGTATTTTTCTGAAGACTCTTTGCTGTCTATCCCCCCCCCAAGTTTTTAGACATTCTGCAACTTTTTTCTGAATCCCCCCCTTCGTTTATTTTTATGAGTCTATTTGGCCCTGCAAGGCCAACATTGCAGGTCGGTATGTGACCATTTCGTATTTTGCAAAATAAAATTTTAAATTTAAAAAAACAACTTGTACCAGAGTGATGGGAAGAGAAGAGTATGGAGAAGGAAAAGAACTGCTCATGATCCTAAGCATACCACCTCATCCGTGAAGCATGGTGGTGGTAGTGTCATGGCGTGGGCTTGTATGGCTGCCAATGGAACTGGTTCTCTTGTATTTAATGATGATGTGACTGCTGACAAAAGCAGCAGGATGAATTCTGAAGTGTTTCGGGCAATATTATCTGCTCACATTCAGCCAAATGCTGCAGAACCCATTGGACGGCGCTTCACAGTGCAGATGGACAATGACCCAAAAGCATACTGCAAAAACAACCAAAGAGTTTTTGAAGGGACAGAAGTGGAATGTTATGCAATGGCCAAGTCAATCACCTGACCTGAATCCCATTGAGCATGCATTTCACTTGCTGAAGACAAAACTGAAGGGAAAGTGCCCCAGGAACAAGCAGGAACTGAAGACAGTTGCAGTAGAGGCCTGGCAGAGCATCACCAGGGATGAAACCCAGCGTCTGGTGATGTCTATGCATTCCAGACTTCAGGCTGTGATTGACTGCAAAGGATTTGCAACCAAGTATTAAGAAGGGAATGTTTGATTTATGATTATTATTCTGTCTCATTACCTTTGGTCCCTTAACAAGTGGGAGCCACATCTGCAAACTGCTGTAAATCCTACACCGTTCACCTGAGTTGGATGTACATACCCTCAATTTAAAGCTGACAGTCTGCAGTTAAAGCACATTGTGTTTGTTTCATTCCTACTCCATTGTGGTGGTGTATAGAGCCAAAGATGTTAGAATTGTGTTGATGTCCCAACATTTCTGGACCTGACTGTAGATGTAGAAATACTGTAGATATAAAGATATATATTTATTTATATATAAATAATCTCAATCTTATTCCCGCGCTTCCCTGAACTTCGGGGAATAAAAGTTCCCCACCCTGCGGTGTATTCAGCATTCACCGCAGGGTCCCCGGAGTGCAGGGAAAACCCTCAAAAGCCACGTCGAACATGCCGGGAAAAGCCGACGAGCCGCCGATCACAGCACAGACCAGCTGTTGGAAAAAACCAACAAGCTGATGAACTGGGTAAAAAAAAAAAAAACGTACGCTTGAAAGTTTCAGAATTGAAACACTGTTTGCAAACAAACTACTGAACAAAAATGCCTGGAATTTACATATAAGATCCTATGAATGATAATAAAAAGGTCTGGTGGTGGAGCTGACCGTGGACGAGAGCAGTCGCATGCCGAGGAGCTCTGCTGATATTTGGCCTTTACTGCTGTTTTTATTTGCGACCCTCTCGACCAGCATTGTATTTTTGCTGAGCTTAAGGACCCTCTGACACACTGGGGCACCCTGAGCTGAGGTTCCCTGATCGTTTGCTGGTGTGCTCCCGCTCCGGCAGGATTCGGGCCTAGTGCGGCCTAACCAGACCTGGGACTTTCCTGACGACCAGTGCGGAGGTGGTCACCGGCCGCGGACGGATTACCTAACCCTGAAGGATGGGTAAGAAGAACATGCGACCTGGGGGAGACTCAGAGACCCCTTGTTGGCGCCAGCAGGATATCAGGGAGTCATTGGGAGGCAGTTGTGCTGCAGCAGGCTCGACCCCCAACAATTACCTTACCCCCAGGCTTCAGCTCCTCGGAGGAGGACGATATTGTGTGGTCACTGGGAAGTGGGACTGCTGTGGACTGGCTTGCTGAGGCCCCTCAAGAGAGTGGACGGGTGACACTGGGCCCAGCTGTGAAGAAAAGGGCCCAGAAAAAACAGAGGGCCCAGGCGGCAAGATCTCAGGAGGCCCTGGAGACTCCCTCCATGTCTTCGCGGGGAGGCTCTGAGGATGGCATGCTCCTTCCTGGCGGGAACACTCTGTCACCACAGCCCCGTCTCCCTGAGTCAAATCTGAAGCAGCAGACCCCGGGTGCTTTTGGAAGGTTGGGGTCTCGGGTATTAGCTCAACTTTGGCTCTCCCTGATACTTATGCCACCTCTTTCGCAGTGACAGATGACGCACGACCAACGACAATGGGCGACTACCGCAGTTTTCTTGCTGAGATTAGGTCTATGTGGTCTGCGCGCTGTCTGGGGTACGATCTGAAGTGGAGGAGATACGCTCCAAGGTGGTGGCGGATCAGAAACGGACTGCAGATGTGGTAGCGGAGCAGTCTGCCCTTTCATCTCAGGTCTGCTCAGGTGTACCCTTTCATCTCAGCACTGAGGAGTCAGGTTGACCTCCCGACTCGTATGGTGGAGACCATTGAATCCAGACACTGCAGGCGAAATATTCGGATCGGGGGGTCCCGGAAACTATGCCCGTATCTGAGCTACTCCCTTATGTGACCCGATTGGCACACCAGGTATCAGGGTCTTCTTCCGATGAGACGGGAATGTTCAGCTCGCTGTTCCGGATCCATATGGCTGTGACGGCCCCCAAGAGTGCCCCAAGAGATGTCATTGCGATTCTAAAGATATCGCAGTGAAGACGCAGATTATGTCAACCCTGGCAGCACGGGCAATGGTGCAATTCGGAGGAACGTCACTGACGCTGTATAATGGCCCTGCTGGCGAGACGACTGTTTCAGGAGGTGACAGCTTTTCTCGTCGCAGGCAGGTCAACTACCGTTAGGGACTGGCCGGTTCCCTTGTAGTGACATACTACAAGCGATGCCCCTTGTCATCTCCGACCCAGCTGAGGCTTGGCCGATACTGGCTGGAGCGGGACTTTCCTTGGACCCGGCGGACTCTTCACCTGGTTGATGACCTCTTTTACAGATACGAATCTGACACCACGTTTTTGTTGGAATACTGTCCCCCTCAACCTTGTTGAGTTGTGTCCCCGGGACAATGTGACACTTATTGCAGACCTTCATGTTTTCTGCACCAGCTTTTTCGTGTGAGCGGCTCTTCTGTTCTCCTTTTTTTTTTCTCTTTTGACGTTTATGGGGTTCATCGAGAGCGCCAACGAGGCCTGATGGCTGAATTGGCCCCCCGAGTCCCCGGCCCTAGTACCATTTGTTCCCCTTGGCAGCCCGCGGTCCCCCGGCCTTGCAGGAACATACAAGGGACAGCACTGATATGGCCTATGCCATTACCCCATGTTCCGTCTTCTCCTCCTCCCCCTTACTCATTATATTAGAAGTCTTTAGCTGACATTCCATATGTTCTCTTTTATTAGCAATGTTTTTGTCCAGAAGAGACTTCCCCCCCCACTAAGGGATGCTTATGTTATGTTTTGGTTTTATACCTTTCCATTGGACACTTTCTGAGGTCATTGGCTTTTCTTAAAGTTATACTCTAGGCAACATGACCACGTAAGCTTTTTTAGGTGGTCATGATGCCCTGAGTATGCCCTTGTCTGTCCCCCCTCCCTCCGCTTAGCCGATCGGCTGAAACAGCTGAAAACAGCTGAGAGACGCGGAGGACTTTACTCCGTCCTCCCAGCTGTCGATAAGCAGAGCGGGATTCATATTTCCTGCTTCTACCGACTATTGCCGAGTAGGAGACGTCATCGCGCTTTCAGCGCGATGACGTCTCCAACTCGCCGCAGTAGCTGGCGGCAGCGGCTGAGGATTAGTGTTGTGCGCATCCTTTTGCGCGCAACACTAATCAAAGAAGATGGAGCCAGGGGGGAAGTCTGCTGATTGGCTGGCTTACGTGAGAGGCGCGCATGCGCGCTTCTCACGTAAACCATTAGCCAAGTGAAAGAGTTAGAAGGACGGGAGCGGAAGAGGAGGGAGGTGAGTATAAAAAAAAAGACGCCGTTGGAAACAAGTGGATTTTAGGGTATTACAGTAAAAAAAAAAAAAAAAAAATCCCTACCTAGTTATTGAGGGAATAGGTATATTTTAATGTAAAAAACGGGGGGGGAATTTTTGCTCAGAGTGTTCCTTTACCTTTGCTTTTCTCTTTTATTTCCACCCTGCAACTCTTAAGATGATTTATATGCATAGCTATCTTTGTTAGTTTTCTTACGATGTGCTTTCATTGATGACGCTTTGTGGCCCTGCGAGGCCCTTATTTCAAGTTGGATGTTTTGCTGACCATTTTACAAAATAAAAATTGTAAATTCAAAAAAAAAAAAAAAAGTTTGTTACAGAAAAAAGAAAAAAACATTAAAAAAGGAAGAAAACTTTTGCTGAAAAATCTCGAAAAATGCCTAAAAGATCCAAAAAAATTGTATAAATAAAGATACTTTTTACTGCAGAATAAAATAATAAACGGTTTATTAGATATTGAATTAAAACTGGAATATTTTTAACATTGAAGCCTATGGGATTTGTCTGAATAAACCAGCTGAATGAAAATACAGCAGGGCATTTCGGCAACTTTTCACTGCTGTTCTCTGAATAGATTAATCATTGCTTCTCTATGGGGGAATTCA
Organism: Leptobrachium leishanense; assembly: GCA_009667805.1. Taxonomy (NCBI): domain Eukaryota; kingdom Metazoa; phylum Chordata; class Amphibia; order Anura; family Megophryidae; genus Leptobrachium; species Leptobrachium leishanense. The sequence continues at coordinate 125,894,145 of CM019070.1, read as the reverse complement.
CTGCCGTTGAAAAGCACCGTATGTGCAGGCTATTCTCCAAAATTTGGCGAACTGCCTGCTCTCTGGATAGCCGAATTGCCCCGAAATGTCATCATACTCTGAATTTCGGCATCCGATTTACATTTCGGGGCCAGATCGGCTCTCTTTGAATAACCCCTAAAGAATGCATTGTTTTCTGCAAGACCCTCTCAATAATAGAAAAAATCTTGATATTTTGACATTCAATGACTCATTTTTAGATAACTTTAGCAGAAGGAAAGGATTATAAAGAGACATGTGACCCACCCTTTTCTCAGACAACATTAACTTAATTCCTCTGATAAGAGAGGAAATAAGGAATTAAAAAAAGTGAATGCTGTTTTCCTTGATGAGGAGGATCTGTCAACCTTGCCCTGAGCCCTACAGGCCTTGGGACCTAAAATAAATAAATATAAGTAAAACAAACAATGATTTCATGAATAGTACTGGAGGGTCTGGTTGAGTGCGTGTGCATATTTGTGTGTGTTTGTGTGTATGCATATATACACATATGAGGAGAAAAAATAAGAATAAAATCCTTCATCACTATAATTTACATATACAAACAGTGGCATATTTAGGCTGTGTGTGCTGCCTTTGACACTCCAAATCCATCCCACTTTGTCAACATGAAATGAAGACTTTCAGGGTTATTCAGAGAGAGCCGTTCTGGCCCCGAAATGTCACCGAACAGGGAATTTTCCTGTACAGTGACATTTCGGGGCCATTTGGCCTTTTCAGACAGCAGGCAGTTCACCAAATTTTGGCGAACTGCCAGCAAGTATGGTGCTGTTCGAAGGCAGTGAAATCCCCCATAGAGAAGCAATGGTTAATCTATTCAGAGAACAAACAGCAGTGAAAAGTTGCCGAACTGACCTGCTGTTCGGTGGTTTCATTTGGCAGGTTTATTCAGACAAATCCCATAGGCTTCAATGTTAAAAATATTCCTGTTTTTATGCAATATCTAATAAACTGTTAATTATTTTAAACTGCAGTAAAAAGTCTCTTTATTTATAGATTTTTTTTAGGATCTTTTAGGCATTTTTTTTAAAAAATGTTTTTCTTTTTTCTGTAAGAGAACTTTTTATTATCATTCATAGGATCTTATATTTAAATTCCAGGCTTTTTTGTTCAGTAGATATTTTGCAAACAGCGTTTCAATTTTCACACTTTCAAATGTTTGTTTTTGTTTTTTTTACCCTGTTCATCAGCTTGTCAGCTTTTTTCTGGCTGCTGGTGTTCGGCGGTGGTTGCTGTGTTCGGCGGCTTGTCAGCTTTTTCCTAAGTGTTTGGTTTGTATTTTTTGCGGCCGTTCCGTTGGCTTGTCGGTAGGATTTCGGCGGGTGTTTGGTGGTTTTTTGGCGGTTGTACAACAGGTTGTTTAACAGGTTTTCCCTGCACTTCGGGGACCCTTCGGTGAATGCTGAATTCACTGCAGGGTGGGTAACTTTGATTGCCCGAAGTGCAGGAAAGTGCGAGGAACGAGAGAGCACCGAAATGTCGGCGACATTTTGGTGCTCTCTGAATAACCGCTATAACTTATCGAGTTGAAAAAATGACATTTGGAAACACAAGCAATGTATCTTATTGACACCACATCATTTCTTAAATTATTATCATACTTTAGAGACACATTGAAGGGAGTTTTATGCCTGAGTTTTATGCCACACACACACACACCTCAAATATGTCCGAGTTGTAAAAGAAGGGACATGCCGAAAAATAACGAGGGATTTTTTTTTCTTAGTTTATCCTGCTAAGTGCCCTTTCTCTCACTCAGCAAGTATTACAAATAAAATAGTACTGTTCCGTCCAATCTACCACCCCATACCTAGACCAAGTTAACTTGTGGAAGAATATATCCCTGTCTCAATATGAAATACTGCAGGGAGCTTTGTAAAGACACAGAAAACAGTTGTTTCTGAGTAATTCTACAGTGGGTAGGTGGTGTGGGTGCTAATACAACAATTACATATGCTTTGTTTCTTTCAAGATCCATTTCTTAGACTAAGATATCTTTTTTTTAGCCTTCTTTGGAAATACGCTGAATGATAGATTGCCATGGTGTAGACCAAATGGGCGATTGGGAGCTAACCTCATGCTAAGACATTTCTCTGAACTGTCTGTGGGCCATCAACCATTTACCTACTGTAAATTGTATCTGGGGATTACTAAATTCTGGGCTTTGATCCAATTATCTATTAGGGCACTTTGTCAGCACTTGAAGGGACATGCATGTCTAGATTATTTTTTTTAAATTGACAGTTAAACACTTTTATACCAAAAGTCAAACTAGAATAAATCCATAAAAGTTTTAAGGATATGTAAAAATTGTCTATTTTCTTCCTTAAAACTCTGTCATTTAATCTTCTCCGGACACACACCCCAGTTAGGGGTGTGTCTTTAGTTCCCACTTCCTATATATTCCCCTGCCTCCCCCTGCCCACTTCCCCACCATCAAAGCTTCACATGAACTAGCACAAGCTGTGCAAGCTCAGGACCTCAGACTGGGGGAAGTGAGGAACTGAATATTAGCATCTCTGCAACTGTGAAAGCAAAACTCACTTGCTGTCTCGCTCACTCATCCATTTTCATGCTCACACAATCACTCACCCATGGACAAACAGTGATATCTCATCACAGGAAGAGCTATTGCATTACTCTTTAATACTAATGTCATATCCGTCCCATGATGATGGGATATCCCACCAAAAGTGCACCTGAGCAGTGCAAGTGCACTATAAATATCATTAACTAGACCAGTTTTTCCCATACCTGTCCTCAGGACCCTCTGCCTCGCCGGGTTTTCCAGATATCGGAAGCACAGCACAGGTGATATAATTTGCTGCTCAGTGATTGCAGTATTCAGTCTGCTTTTCCCCAAGGTGATCTGCAAAATCTGGCATAGTTGAGGGTCATGATGACAAGTTTGGGAAACACTGAACTAGACTGACCTCACATCTAATTATCTGTAAACGTATGGAAAGATTAATAGCCATCAGTTTTTTAAAATTAAGTATGGAGTTATAACATGAAAGTGTCACACTGACTGCCAACTTGGGCCATCGTGTGGACTTGATACAAGGAGGGATGTAGCCCTTGAGGCAGGTTAGCTGCTTGCTTAATACAATACAGATAAACAATGCAGATTCCAGGCAGGAACACAACAAGACTGTAACACAAGAGGCAGGAGGGCATAGAAGAAATCTAAAGGAATCCCTATGCTGGGGAAGATTTCTATCTATGGAAACCTCACAAAGAATACCAGAGTCAGGAGAACAAGAAGGGTGAGGGTTAACAAGACAAATACACAGGAGGCCCTGAACTGTAATAAAGGTCCTTATACTGGCCTCTGTACTAAGGAGAACAAATCACATAAAACAAGAAACAAGGATCATACAAGAATAGTCAGAAATATAGCCGGGGATACAGAACCAGGAGGAATGTCAGACTTGCAGAGGTTGGCAACAGATCAGAATATATAGATACAAGGAACAGGCAGAATGGGTAGTCAAAGAAAGCCAGGGTCAAATACCAGAGAATATATATACATGAATGCTTGCAGCAACACAGGGACCAGGATACAGAACATACATGAACAGATGTCACCATCAGAACTCATGCCAGGTCAATGAGCCTCTGTGCTGCTGGCATTTAAATAGGGAGCAAGTCTGGTTAATTGGACATGTGACCCCAGACCTGAACCGCAAAGCAGAACTCAGGAACAGCTTAAGGCAATATAGTCAAACACAGTGCAGAGCTGACCTGAATCCCTCTCACCACCAGGGGGCGTGGCCGAAATACGTGGAAACCTGACAGAAAGGATGTAGAATAACACATCAAGCTGATTTGTACTAGCTCTTCTATGGCTGCAGCATCCATGTCTATTCATGACTGAAATGGCCATCATTCTGGAATACATCTCCAATAAATCCCTTCTTAATTGATAAGTTCAAGAAACAGGACTGCTTGAGGCAACTCAACCATTTCTAGGTTCTCACAGAAACTTAAAATGCATTGCATCACAGCAATCAATAGTAAATGGAAGATTCTAGACACCATGACCAAAACAGGTCATGTGGGGACATTTCCCTACTTTCCTACTTTGATCTATGCATTTTTTGATTCTCTTTTCCAAGTTAACGTCAGACATGTTGAACATGGACCTTAGACATTCAAGAACCAGATTTGTTTCCCACCAGTGGAATGCTGGGAACTGCAGGAAATTCACAATATCTGATGGCAGCCAACATCATTTCACTCTTGTGGTCGATGTGAGTGACTGTCACATCAACTGTTTGGTATCACGACGTGAATAATGTTCTCGTCCACTGGACGGGAACACCCTGTTTAAGATAGCCTTAAAATGATTTGTGTCACAGGTGGGGGAGCGTGAACTGGACTCTACCTTGTGTCAGACCCATCTCAGCCATATCAGGTTTCCCCCATTTATGAGCTCATCCCTTCATAAATGAACAAGCCCAGCATATGTGTAGACTGATGAATAATCTCCGTATTTACAGTATGTTTATTGTGCTTGTGTTGTGTGACAGCAGGAGCAGTCTGAAGTTACAGACAAACAATAGATTATTGTTTGTGTACGTGGAAGAGAAAGGCGTGGCTCTCATGAGGAACTCTTTGACAAGAGGGGACGTGTTTTATTTATGTGTGTTTACTGTTCAAAGTTTTGTATTGCAAACAAAGCATATAACTATGAAGGAGTTGAAAGACGATATTAAAGGGAAAGGCTTTACTAATTTCACTGGATTAGCTTCAGGAGACTGGTGTGTCTATGTGAAAGGGGGGTAGCCAGGACGTCATCAAATATAGGTTTTCATCAAATATTGTCTCTGGTTTTTTTTTTTTTTGGCCCGAAACACAAACTTTAATATCATTTTTATAATGGTGTTTACCATAAAATACAGGGTTTAGGGGTAGGGTAGTGTTTTCACTTGCTGTTAGGTGGAAGATGAATATAGACTTTACTTCCCTTTGCACCTAGTTCCACATGATTCGCCATTTATATTCTGTTTTTCTCACCACTATCTTTGTGAATCCCCAATTTTGCAGGTTTATTCCATATTCCCATTAGAACCAGCAGTGAAAGTCTGTAATCCTATTTTGGGGTACACATGCACTTGCTGTAGTTGTCATTTTATAAGATGTAGAACATGAAAACTTTGGTGGATTCCTTGCATTTGTTCTTACCATATGGATGGACATGTTCTTCTCTGACATTGGTAGTTTCAGAGCAGTAAAAGGTTCATTAGACGTCTTTAGTATTGGGCAGTACTCTATGGTGTCCCTTTTTAGGCAGAACTCAAAGCGCCCATACCTAGTTTTTGTCCACTATTTACTCCTTTCATTTCATATAGTTCATTTCTACTCAATTTTGGGCCCTATTCCATGTGGATGCTAATATAGAGACGGTAAGCAGGATATAGTGCGCTTGAAGATTTTCCCTTACCGTCTCCATGTTAACATCCTATTCCGGTGAAGGTGCTATCTCAGCGCCTCGCCGGGAATGCAACGCTAACCTGCTAATACCCGCAGTAGCGCTTCCATGACACCACGCGTATCAGCTTGCGTTTCCGGGCCGTGAGCTCTCGCAGTCTCATTCTGCTCCCAGTGAGAAGAAGTGGCGGAAGGGGCCACCCTTTTCACCACGGGATGAGATGTGAGTAAGGGATTTTTAGCGCACGTTAAACGATTTTGCATTTGCAGAATCATTTAGCACCAGCTTTTAGGAGTTGTTAAAATTTTGCCTTGCGCGTCCCGACAGTAAATTGCGATTTCACTTTGTAATACATCAGTTGTCGAGATGCTAAAAATAGATTGCACTCCCCATGTGAAGCATAGGAGATGCAATGTACAGTAAGCTCGCGCAAGCTGAGAAGCGCAAACGGATTTATCGTTAAAAAGCGCAAGCTGATTTATCGTTATAAAGCGCAAGCTGATTTATCGTTATAAAGCGCAAACTGATTTATCGTTATAAAGCGCAAACTGATTTATAGTTGAGTGTAGTGTCAATTATGAATATTGATGCCAGACGTTAATCTTACTTAAAGTGCAACGCTTACATATCAAGATGTTCCATTAGCACCAACTATGGAATTGTGCCCTTTATATTTGCATTTTCCTTCACGGTCCATCATATCTCATACTTGATCCCATCCATATCACCTTAACCTCACTCTATAGATCTTCTTTCAAATTTGTGTTTTCTCCATGTTATGTATTCTATCCCTTTACCTACGTCACTGTATCCATGTCTTCAGTTTCCATACCTGCTCCTGTTATCCCATTCTCACAATTCCTATTAGTTATCGCTTCATATTCACCCATGTTTCACTGGTATTAAACCACGCGCCTTACGCCACCAATTCCACCAAGAGCTTTGCTATCCATAGGTACTGTATGTGACAATATCATCATGATGTTACAGTGTGTCTATATAAAATAAATATAAATAATGGAGGTATTAATCCCTGCTGACCCACCAACAAGTATTTTAACTCCTCTTTAGTCCTGCTCCATAGTCTTCCCCTTCTCTAACGGCTGCTGATACTAGACAGCAGGTAGCAGCCTAGATGCCGCCTCTTGACGATTGATTAGTGTTCTCAGCTAATCCTAATTTTGGAGGCATGTGGTCCCAATCCTCAGCAAGGCTGCCCATTAGAGACCGCCAATGTTTTGCGTGAGACTTGGAACTTCCTCAGGGATTCAGCCCCACAGCGATGGGTGGACTCCACCGTCCCCCACCTTCCCTGTCCAGAAAGTAGCCATTCTCATTGGTGAATCTTTTTCTGCCATTGTTTGGATTTCCCATGTGTGAAACCTCAATGTTTGCTTCGGCGTTTGCAACAAAAATGATTTCCATTTTCCACCGTTGTATGCAACTACGGCAAACACTGTCAAATGTGTGAAGAAGTCCCTAAGTGTTTTATTATGGTGTCTATCCATGATATGCATTGCCGCTAAGTGTTTTATTCTACCTGTTCTTTGAAGTCAATCCACTGCAAGGAGTTAACAGGATCTGGAGGTGATGACTAAACTCCCAAGTCGGTAACTGCACAAATTACTGTTTAGAAGCAAACATGGCATTGTGTATACAAGAAGTTCTGGTCTCCAAACTGGTTTAATTTCACGGTGGTCAGCAGCTGATGCATGTAATTTACAACCTTCCCGGGCCCTGTGAATGTCAGAAGAATGACTATTTGTTTGTCTTAAGTTCTTCCCAGCTGTTTACTCTGTAAAACATTTCCCTCGACCTTGATTTTCCTGTGAGTGGCCTCTCTCTCCTCCCTGCCCTGTTTACATTAGTCCTGCCCTGAGTGTCACCTAGAAATCTGTTCATTATTCCACCTGGTTAATGTTAAATTGATCTCGCAAGATGATGTGTTTGTTCATAAACACAAATGCCTGGACCTCTTGTTTACTGTACCCATAGCAGCAATCACTTATTAAACAAATAGCGCTTTGTTTACGGGGCGTGTGAGCGCCATCTCATCCGGAAAGGTCTGGAACAAACTTAAATACTCTGATTTTTTTTTTTCCTTTCTATGATAAAGGACGAAAAGGGGGGAATTGTCCTAGGAATGTGTTTAAAATATATTCCGTTTGTTTTTCTTATCTCTTTACTTGAATGGAGGATCTTGAAAGATTTCCAAGTGCCTGTGTTTTGTATCCGGTAGGTTTCTTTCTTACCTTTCTCTCTCTTTTTTATAATGTTATTATATTTATTTGCAACCTTTACGAGTAAAGTTTAAGCCAAATGTGTGGTAGAACCCTCAGCTGCTGTGATCTATTCGATAAGGTAATTTAATCTGCAGCTTTAATTAATTCAATGCTCTTTTTGTTTATTGTTTTTGTGTGTTGTTTTTCTACTTTCAAAAACATTATCAGTGGTGTCTGTGGGTAGATTGTGTTGTTGATTGTGGTGTATTTTCTGTAGCATCATGTCCATCAATGTGACTGTAAGGCAGTGATAGCTGGCCTTGGCACAACGGATTTTTAGGACGTCATGCTTAAGGCTGGTGTACATTATGGGATATGTAGTTCTGAAACATCTGGTGGTACCAAAGGCAACAGTCAGTGCTCTGCGAGAATAAGACCTGATCATAAGTATGTCTGGTATGTTGACGCAATCCGTTTTCATGTAATTTTCATTCCACATGCTGTTGGTCAGTCCACAAAACGTTCTGCCTCGCAGCTTGCTGAATTCAAATTTGAGAAAATGGGAAAATATTACAGTGTGCCCTATGAATTCTTAATTTTCACCCGGCACAGTCAGGTTTCTTGCCACTGGCTGGTGACACATTGATTGCCCTGTGCGGTAAAACACAGTGTAGGTTTTGATGAAGAATGTTAAGCAGGTGCCTTGTTTTTACCCTGTTTTGCAATGGCACAACTTCAGAGCTTACTTTCCTGTGGTTCTCAGAGCTACAAGTCACCAAATTCTGGAACCTGGGGTGTCCTACGTGACATAGAAACATAGGAAATGTCGGGAGATAAGAACCTTTCGGCCCATCTAGTCTGCCCAATTACATGGTTACTTTACCTGGATTTATCTTTTATTTAGAATAGCCTTATGCCTATCCCATGCCTGCTTAAATTCAATTACTGTTTTGGCCTCTACCACTTGTACTGGAAGGCTGTTCCATGTATCCACCACCCTCTCAGTAAAATAATACTTCCTGATGTTACTTTTAAACCTTTGCCCCTCTAATCTAAGACTATGTCCTCTTGTTTTGCTACTTTGTTTCCTTTTTAAATATACTCCCTTCCTCTACCTTGTGGATTCCCTTTACCTATTTAAATGTTTCTATCATATCTCCTCTGTCTCGTCTTTTTTCCAAGCTATACATGTTAAGATCATTAAGCCTTTCCTGGTAACTTTTCTCCTTCAAGCCGTACACCATTTTAGTAGCCCTTTTCTGAACTCTCTCTAAGGTGTCTATATCCTTCTGGAGATATGGTCTCCAATACTGCCCACAGTACTCCAAGTGTGGTCTCACCAGTGCTCTGTACAGTGGCATGAGCACTTCCCTTTTCCTACTGCTAATACCTCTCCCTACACAACCAAGCATTCTGCCAGCATTTCCTGCTGCTCTATTACATTGACTACTTACCCTTAGATCCTCTGCAATAATAACCCCTAAATTCCTTTCCTCAGATGTTGAGGTTAGGACTGTATCAAATATTCTATATTCAGCCCTTGGGTTTTTACGTCCCAGGTGCATTATCTTGCACTTATCCACATTAAAACTCAATTGCCACAGCTCCGACCATTTTTTTAGTTTACCTAAATCATTTGTCATTTGGCTGATCCCTCCAGGAACGTCAACCCTGTTGCAAATCTTTGTGTCATCAGCAAAAATACATACTTTTCCATTAATACCTTCTGCAATATCACTAATAAAAATATTAAATAGAATGGGTCCAAGTACTGACCCCTGAGGTACCCCACTGGTAACAATACCTTGCGCCGAATAAACTCCATTTACCACAACCCTCTGTTGCCTGTCACTCAGCCACTGCCTAATCCATTCAACCAATTTGGAATCCAAGCTCAAAGATTGCAATTTATTGATAAGGCTTCTATGCGGAACAGTATCAAAAGCCTTACTGAAATCTAAATAAGCAATGTCTACTGCACCACCTTTGTCTATTATTTTTGTTACCCAATCAAAAAAATCAATTAGATTAGTTTGGCATGATCTCCCTGAGGTAAACCCATGTTGTTTCTGATCTTGTAATCTATGTGTTTTTAGATGTTCAACAATCCTTTCCTTTAACATGGTTTCCATTAATTTCCTCACTACTGACGTAAGACTAACTGGCCTATAGTTCCCCGATTCCTCCCTACTACCCTTCTTGTAAATGGGCACAACATTTGCTAATTTCCAGTCTTCTGGGACGACTCCCGTTAACAAGGATTGGTTAAATAAATCTGTTAATGGTTTTGCTGTTACACCACTGAGCTCTTTTAATAACTTAGGGTGGATCCCATCAGGCCCTATTGACTTATTTAAAAAGTGTGGTACGGAGGAGGCGCTAGAATGGATGGAATATTGGTATAAATGCGTATGCAGCCTACTAGGAGAAGAACACAAAACCTCAACAGAAATGTGTTTGAGATACGGAAAGGTGGGAGTTACTCCAGTGGCGCAAATGAGGGGGGGTGGTTAGCGTAAAAACCGCATATATAAATGTAAAACAGAAGTGGTTCTACGAATGCAGTTTAAAATCAACTGTAGGAGCACAGTCTCGGAATAGACCAATGATAAAGTGCTATCTCAAGTGTACACTAGAAAAAAGTGCAAATGCAGTCAGAAGTGCATATAGTGCAAATGTTAACTAGAAACGTTGTGCACGTTGGAAATGCAAATAGTGCAAATAACAGCTAAAAACTTTGTGCAACTAACAGCTAAAAACGATGTGCACGTTGAAAGCGTACTGTAAAAAGTGCATTAATTTTAGGCAGGACAAAATTCATAATAAGAACAGTTCCTAAAATCACATAAAAGCACATAAAAAACATAAAAAACAACACACACTTTTGTGCAAAGGTGCAAAAATGAAGTGCAATTACAATGGCGCACTTATCGATGAAAAAATAGTAATAAAAATAGTCCAAAAAAAAAAATATATATAGTGTAAAAGTCTAATAAAACAGTCTGATTTGTGAAAGGGTAAAGGAGGGCTTATTTGAGATGTGTGGGCCTCTCACTTGTACCGTCCATATGCGGAGATCCTCCAAAATGGGGGAGAAAAGGATCTTGTCCTTGTTGTCCTAGTGGATTCTGTGTTCTAGTGAATTCCACGTTCTCGTAGTGCGGGGGAAAAAGGAAGAAAAAAGAAAGAAAAATAGTGCAATATTGTCTAGATATGTTAATCGTGAACAGGTGTAAGAAAAATGCACACTTACACTTTCCAGAGCCTATGTCTTCCAGGCTCTGGTTCGAAGTACACTGGGCCAAATATAGAGTGGCCTCTGCCCTTCTTTTAAAGTTGTTATTCACCTTGAATATAGAAAAACAGGGTATTCATAGCGCAACTTGTATGGTGGCTAGATTAGTAAGGGTAGAGTTGGTCTCACTCACCGATGGTGGAGCCTTGTTCCAGGCTCAACTTAATGGCATACAGTGCTCCTTTGCTCGGTGGGCACCGTCACCTCTTTAGCTGCACCTCTTCAGCGATCTTCTGCTGGCTCAGAAGAGAGGATGAGGTAAAAAACATAAAGGACGGCAGCAAAGCCACGGATGGGTGGGTTAAAATAATGTGGTTTATTAGAAATCTAAAATAGCAAAGGGGAAGGGAAAAAAAGGGGGGGATAAATGATGGAGGATACGCGTTTCGGCAGCTCACGTGCCTTAATCAGTCCAAAGTCCAGGAAAAAAGGGGCAATCAGAGGTATTCCACAGGTCTCTCTTTATATAGGTACAATGGGTTTTCAATTAGGGTGTTTCCAGTCATTTACTTCCGGGTTCAAAGGTGACTCGGTCTTATAGTGAATATATCCATTAAAAGAAATAAATATAAGTGCAGATCGTATGTAATAATACAGAAAATAAAATTCGTATTTATAATTTCGTATTTTGATCGTTCGTTCGGTTATTTCCGAACGTGCAGGTCTTTTTCGTAAGTCGGAAGGGCTTCTGGGTTCGTAGGTCTCCCGTTTTCCGAGTCGGATTGAGAACATGGCGTTGCGTTCCAGCGGATAGTGTTTGCGTTCCAACTGTATAATGCAAACAACGTGAAAAATTCGATCGACGTAAAAAAAATTGTTTTTTCAATATTTCGATCAAGTTGTGCGAATAAAGATATGAAAATTGCACGGTAAAGGTGCGATACGATAAAGTATATACGATAAGATGGATAAACGAAAATAAACGAAAATAACCGAAAATAACTCTACGTGGAAGGATATGTAGGGAAAATATGAGATTGTGTTCCAATATCTAGTATTTTGTATAACATTATAGTAGCTGACGTACAGAAATCAGTGTTAGGCTTCAAGTTGCCAATACTATGGGGATGGATAGTAGTAAATGATATGTTAATATTAGGGTGGAGCTTATCGCTAATTATGGATGTCTAAGGAACGATACATATAAAGTGCTGTAAAAAGCTATGAAAATATATTTGAGGAATCAAATCAATCAAGACTGAAACCTTCTTCAAGAAAGTAGATGTCAACAGCTACATCGAAACAACCAATTGCCATCTACCACAGTGGCTGGAAGGAATCCCTAAAGGACAGTTCCTACGAATCAGAAGAAATTGTACAGATGTGGCTACATACGAAACACACTCCGAAAAAATGAAGAAAGATTTCGTAGAAAAAGGATATGATCCGGATAGACTTGAAACCAGCAGACTAGAAGTGAAAAATGTAGAACGTGCGACTCTACTCCAGAAGAATCAGAAAACTAATTTAGGGTATGCTACAGATGTACCATTTATTTTTCCGTACAGTGCGCAAAACCAACAAATTAGGAAAGCGGTAAGGAAATACTGGCCGATCCTAAGAAAGGACCCACAACTAAAAGACATACTGCCTGACAACCCCAGGATGATCTGCAGAGGAGCCAATAACCTCAAAATGACATTGGCCCAAAAACACACTAGAAGACCAAAGCAAACATCCCATTTCTACAATATCAAGAAAGGATTTCATCAGTGCGGGAATTGTCTTAACTGTCGGAATACGAGAAGCCCAAAACAGATAATCACACAAATTGATGGAACTACCGGACCAATTAAAATCAGAGACACAATTACCTGTTTTACGAAGAATGTTATCTATTTACTGGTATGTCCCTGTGGCCTGAAATATGTGGGTAAGACCACCAGACCCTTAAACATAAGAATACAGGAACATGTCCGGAACATCAGGAATGGAAATGACAATCACAGTGTCCCGTTACACTTTAAACTCAAACACGCCATGAACCCAGCCGAGTTGACCTTCATCGGAATAAAAAAAGTGGTAGCTCCATGGCGAGGTGGTGATTTCGACAAACTGATCGGGAAAGAGGAAATGAGTTGGATTTTCAATTTAGGTACACTACATCCACAAGGCTTAAATGCCGATTTCGAGCTGTGCCATTTCCTCGGGTAGTCTCCCACCACCATTTTCCTCCTTATATTATCGTTTCCATACATCTGTTTTTTACATATCTTCCCCCCTTTTTACTATAAGTTCTTTTATAGATATATTTCCATCGGACATCTGCCTATTTAAAAATGCCCTCTTTTAGTCTATTCCATATGGTTCTATAGTTTTTATTTTCCATATGTGTTTTTTACCTTTTATACATATAACGTTAAGTATGCCCTCATTTTAACATTTTAATATTTTAATATTATAACATTTTACTTTATTTTAACTTATTCTAATAATTTATAAAAATTCCTCAAATATATTTTCATAGCTTTTTACAGCACTTTATATGTATCGTTCCTTAGACATCCATAATTAGCGATAAGCTCCACCCTAATATTAACATATCATTTACTACTATCCATCCCCATAGTATTGGCAACTTGAAGCCTAACACTGATTTCTGCACGTCAGCTACTATAATGTTATACAAAATACTAGATATTGGAACACAATCTCATATTTTCCCTACATATCCTTCCACGTAGAGTTCTTTTCGTTTATTTTCGTTTATTTTCGTTTATCCATCTTATCGTATATACTTTATCGTATCGCACCTTTACCGTGCAATTTTTGTATCTTTATTCCCACAACTTGATCGAAATATTGAAAAAACTAATTTTTTTATGTCGATCGAATTTTTCACGTTGTTTGCATTATACAGTTGGAACGCAAACACTATCCGCTGGAACGCAACGCCATGTTCTCAATCCGACTCGGAAAACGGGAGACCTACGAACCCGGAAGCCCTTCCGACTTACGAAAAAGACCTGCACGTTCGGAAATAACCGAACGAACGATCAAAATACGAAATTATAAATCTGAATTTTATTTTCTGTATTATTGCATACGATCTGCACTTATATTTATTTCTTTTAATGGATATATTCACTATAAGACCGTGTCACCTTTGAACCCGGAAGTAAACGACTGGAAACACCCTAATTGAAAACCCATTGTACCTATATAAAGAGAGACCTGTGGAATACCTCTGATTGCCCCTTTTTTCCTGGACTTTGGACTGATGAAGGCACGTGAGCTGCCGAAACGCGTATCCTCCATCATTTATCCCCCCTTTTTTTCCCTTCCCCTTTGCTATTTTAGATTTCTAATAAACCACGTTATTTTAACCCACCCATCCGTGGTTTTGCTGCCGTCCTTTATGTTTTTTACCTCATCCTCTCTTCTGAGCCAGCAGAAGATCGCTGAAGAGGTGACGTGCCCACCGAGCAAAGGAGCACTGTATGCCATTAAGTTGAGCCTGGAACAAGGCTCCACCATCGGTGAGTGAGACCAACTCTACCCTTACTAATTTAGCCACCATACAAGTTGCGCTATGAATACCCTGTTTTTCTATATTCGAGGTGAATAACAACTTTAAAAGAAGGGCAGAGGCCACTCTATATTTGGCCCAGTGTACTTCGAACCAGAGCCTGGAAGACATAGGCTCTGGAAAGTGTAAGTGTGCATTTTTCTTACACCTGTTCACGATTAACATATCTAGACAATATTGCACTATTTTTCTTTCTTTTTTCTTCCCTTTTCCCCCGCACTACGAGAACGTGGAATTCACTAGAACACAGAATCCACTAGGACAACAAGGACAAGATCCTTTTCTCCCCCATTTTGCAGGATCTCCGCATATGGATGGTACAAGTGAGAGGCCCACACATCTCAAATAAGCCCTCCTTTACCCTTTCACAAATCAGACTGTTTTATTAGACTTTTACACTATATATATTTTTTTTTTGGACTATTTTTATTACTATTTTTTCATCGATAAGTGCGCCATTGTAATTGCACTTCATTTTTGCACCTTTGCACAAAAGTGTGTGTTGTTTTTTGTTTTTTATGTGATTTTAGGAATTGTTCTTATTACGAATTTTGTCCTGCCTAAAATTAATGCACTTTTTACAGTACGCTTTCAATGTGCACATCGTTTTTAGCTGTTATTTGCACAACGTTTTTAGCTGTTATTTGCACTATTTGCATTTCCAACGTGCACAACGTTTCTAGTTAACATTTGCACTATATGCACTTCTGACTGCATTTGCACTTTTTTCTAGTGTACACTTGAGATAGCACTTTATCATTGGTTTATTCCGAGACTGTGCTCCTACAGTTGATTTTAAACTGCATTCGTAGAACCACTTCTGTTTTACATTTATATATGCGGTTTTTACGCTAACCACCCCCCTCATTTGCGCCACTGGAGTAACTCCCACCTTTCCCTATTGACTTATTTGTCTTTACTTTAGTCAGCTGCTGTAGAACCTCCTCCTCTGTAAACTCATATGTAAATGGCTCTTTAGTGTTTCCTCCTAACTGAGGTCCCTTTCCTTCCTTTTCTTCTGCAAAGACTGAACAAAAATTTTCATTGAGGCAGTCAGCGAGACTTTTATCCTCTTCTACATACCTTCCTTCCTTTGTTTTTAATCTAACTAATCTAACATGTCTGATCACAGTTACAGACTTTAGTTGTTCATACTTTCTTTCAATTGGAATTGTTTAGCTGCCACTGTTTGTTTGCAGATACTTTGCCAGTTGCTTCTCTGCACCATAAGGCTGGCCATCCACTGGGTCCGTATTCGTGCGATCATCCGATACCGTCTGTTGTCGTCCGACCAATCCCACAACATGCATTTGAATCAGCACACTGCTTCTGTCTTCCATCGGACAACTTCAGGCAATTTTTTTTATGACTACATCAGATTAGCGATCATTCCGATGTCCATGAGATTTATCAGACGATATCGGACGATCTGGTACAAGTTACATGAAACCCCCCTGATAAATCATATACCCACCTCTCATCCTGCGGCGAGAACCGCGGCTCGATCCGCTGCTTCTGGCCACTGGAAGCAGTGTGAAACTGGGGGAAAATAGTCCCCAGTCTAACTCCGCATGAACAATTGAACGCTACATGAGCACTCTGATAGAATGATGATGTCAGCACATAAGCTGGGTGAGAAGGGGGAGCATTGCATTCAGCCTGACCACTTTAATAAACTGAAATGGTCAGGGTGCATAGAGTGTCCTTTAACATAATTTAATGAACAAACCGAGCAGGGTCTGGTGGAGGAAGTGAGTTTGGGCAAGAGACCTGACCAGAGTGTGAGAGGGAGTGGGTTTGGGCAAGAGACTTGGCCTGAGTATGGCAGGGAGTTTGGGGAAAGAGACCGGAAAGGGAGGGATGGCAGATCCAGGTCAGAGGGGGGGGGGGCAAGGAGGATGGGTTGGTGGCACAAGACTCCATCTCCAAGTAAGGTTAAAACACCAACCATACAACTCCTTCACCCAGTGGCAGTAACCCAGGGTCTGTACTATAGTTCTGCTGCTGGTATAAACTAAATAAAAGCAAACTGGTTATGTCTGACATAACCCGTGATCCAAATCATACAGAGGAAAGCATCCGGCATGTCTTCTCCAATCAGATCCAAAGTAGCATCTGAGATTATTAACTTTTAACTCAGACTCTAAACAGTGTGCACTGTGCACATACCGATTAATTCAACCAGCCGATTAATCGATAATGCGAATAGTTGACAACTATTTTTATTATTGATTAGCTGTCAATTAATTGATTAGTTGTTTCTGCCCTATACAGGAGACATTAATTACTATACGGAAGTGCTACGGACAAGCCAAAAACACAGCTTGCGGTAAGAGTGAAAAAGCGATTCCCGAGGATAAAATAACTTTTGGAAATGTATAAAGTCTCTAGCAGTTATCTTTACGTCAGCTTTGCAATAGGGCCCCATATGCTTTATTCCATCTGGTCTCGCACCCAGAGGGTTAATAAGCGCTTAGGGCCTAAGGCCAGTGTTTGTTTTGCATCATGTTTGTGGTTAGTATCTGGAAGGACCTGCTTGTTTATGATGTTATTGGGTATTAAGAGAGAAAAACATTCGACATGAAGGTCACCTCTCTAGTTTCATGTTTACCACTTTATATTGTTGACATGCAGAAAGAATGCTAAACAATTGTTTAGCTAGCTGTTTGTTGTCTTAATACATTAAAACCATTTGCATTATTTTTTCCCTCGTCTGAGAACAAGCTGTCGTGTTGTATTGTGCCTAATTTGCTCTTCTGCCTCATTTTGGAATGTCCTGAATATTCCAAATGTAGATTGCAAGCTCTGGGACAAATTTTAATTAATATATGGCCCAGTAGTGCTGCAAGTGACAGACATACCCATTGTACAGCTCCAAGGATCATGTTGGCACGCTATACAAACTGTGTGGACGAGGATAGATCCGCACAGACAGTCGAACAAGAATGCTTGTCAGCAGCTAACTGGGTGCGGATTTGCAATCATTCTGGAGGGGGGCGGAGGACGCACCGGCCTGACCGCTAACCCCGCGCCATCATGTTAATGTTCAGATCCACTTTCTAAAACTCTCCCTTGGTATTAAAAAGAGTTTCAAACAAGAGATACAGACGCGGGCAGATAAACGTCAGCTGTATAATTAGTGGCAGATGTAACAATGGAAGGAAGGGTGGGTATTGTCACTTCCATTTTTTACAATCAGCGCGGTTTCTGTACATCTGCGGCCACGAGTAGCCGTAAAACAGGAGCGAGCAGAATTTTTCTGTGGAACATCAGCGTTTTATTTACTCTGGGCTTTTCCGCTCTTGATTGTATAACAGGCAAGGAGTCAAAATCTGTTATCTGCCAACCACAGGAAATAGACCAGGACCACATCTGCTACCAGCACATATCTATGGACACATCCACTGGTACTACGACTTGTTGGAAAAAGGAAATAAGTGTTATCTTAACATTTTTTCAATTGAAGAGATCAACTTTATTAACCACTGACACCAGGGCCTCTGTGCAGTGTTAAGACATAATGCAATTTTAGCGACTAATGTATATAATAATATATATATATATATATTCATTTTATTTATTTATTAAGGATTTTACCAGGAAGGATACATTTGAGATTTCTCTCGTTTTCAAGTATGTCCTGGGTTCAGCAACATTAAATTGTTACAGTTGATACAGAAATACAAAGTAATAAAATGCAAGATATTAAAAGAAATCACACAAATATATATACAGCAGCAAGAAAAAGTATGTGAATCCTTTGGGATTACGTGGAGTTTTGCATGAATTGGTCATAAAATGTGCTCTGATCTTCATGTAAGTCACAACAATTTGAAAAACACAGTCTGCTTAAAATAATACAACACAAACATTATATGTTTTCATGGTTTTATTGAACAGAACATGTAAACATTCACAGTGCAGGGTGGAAAAAGTATGTGAACCTTTGGACTTAATAACTGGTTGACCCTCCTTTGGCAGCAATAACCTCAACCAAACGTTTCCTGTAGTTGCAGATCAGACCTGCACAACGATCTGGAGTAATTTTGGACCACTCCTCTTCACAAAACTGTTTCAGTGTAGCAATATTCTTGGGATATCTGGTGTGAATCGCTCTCTTAAGGTCATGCCACAGCTTTTCAATCGGGTTGAGGTCAGGACTCTGACTGGGCCACTCCAGAAGGCGTATTTTGTTTTGTTGAAGCCATTTTTTGTTGAATTACTTGTATGCTTTGGGTCATTGTCCTGTTGCATCACCCATCCTCTGCGGAGCTTCAGTTGGCGGACAGGTGGTCTTACGTTTTCCTGCAAAATGTCTTGATAAACTCTGGAATTCATTTTTCCATCAATGAGAACAATCCGTCCAGGCCCTGAGGCAGCAAAGCAGCCCAAACCATGATGCTCCCTCTGCCATGTTTTACAGTGGGGATGAGGTTTTGATGATGGTGTGCGGTGCCTTTTTTTCTCCACACATTGTGTTGTATGTTTTTTCCAAACAACTCAATTTTGGTTTGATCTGTCCACAGAATATTTTACCAGTAGTGCTGTGGAACATCCAGGTGCTCTTTTGCAAACTTCAAACGTGCTGCAATATTCTTTTTGGACAGCAATGGCTTCCTCCGTGTTGTCCTCCCATGTACTCTATTCTTGTTTAATGTTTTCCTTATTGTAAATGTGTCAACAAAAGTGTTAGCATGTGCCAGAAATTTCTGTAAGTCTTTAGCTGACACTCTAGGATTCTTCTTTACCTCATTAAGCATTCTGCACTGTGCTCTTGCAGTCATCTTTACAGGACAACCACGCCTAGGGAGAGTAGCAAAAGTGCTGAACTTTCTCCATTTGTAGACAGTCTGTCTTTCCGTGGACACATGAACATCAAGGCTTTTGGAGATACTTTTGTAACCCTTTCCAGCTTCATGCAAGTCAACAATTCTTGATCATAGGTCTTCTGAGAGCTCTTTTCTGCGAGGCATGGTTCACTTCAGGCAGTGCTTCTTGAAACCAGTAAACCCAAAACTGGTGTGTGTTTTTAAAGGGCAGGACAGCTTTCAGCAACACATCCAATAATATCACACTGATTGGACTCAAGGTTGGCTCACTCCTGGCTCCAATTAGCTCTTTGAGAAGTCATTAGGCTGGGGGTTCACATACTTTTCCCACCCTGCACTGTGAATGTTTACATGTTCTGTTCAATAAATACATGAAAACATATGTTTGTGTTGTATTATTTTAAGCAGACTGTGTTTTTTAAATTGTTGCGACTTAGATGAAGATCAGAGCACATTTTATGACCAATTCATGCAAAACTCCACGTAATCCCAAAGGGTTTACATACTTTTTCTTGCCACTGTATATATAATATATAACTGATACATGTATGCGCGCCTCTCACGTAAGCCAGGCCAATCGGCAGGCTTCCTCCCGGCTCCCTCTGAGGATTAGTGTTGCGCGCAAGAGGATGCGCGCAACACTAACCCTCAGAGGGAGCCGCCAGCTTCTGCGGTGAGTTGGAGACGTCATCGCGCTGAAAGCGCGATGACGTCTCCTACTCGGCAAAAGTCGGCAGAAGCGGGAAATATGATTCCCGCTCTGCTGACTGACAGCTGGGAGGGCGGAGTAAACTCCTCCGCCTCTCTCAGCTGTTTTCAGCATTTTCTGCTGAACCGCTGAGCGGAGGGAGGGGAGACAGAGGGCAGGATACTCCGGGCATCATGACCACCTAAAATAGCTTAGTTGGTCATGTTGCTTAGAGTATCCCTTTAACCCTTTGTAATCCCATTCTATTTTACCTATAAAGTTTCCCTTTAACCATTGTTAAATACTTTGTTTTTTGGTTTGCTTTTTTCCTTTGCCTCATAACCTTGTTGGCAAAGCCTGGCATTCTGTTCAAAGTGAGTAGGTTCCATTATCCCCCATGTATTGATTTTAAATATGCTCTTTATTTGGGAAAATGATGGCCAAACCATACCACCCAAGTGTCCGCTATTTAGGAGAGACAATCAGTAATGTTGGCCCCAAGTATCTCTGTCCCTTTTTTTTGTCTTCTATTGTCCCTGTTTGTTGGTGTTCCTCCATATATTTGAGGTGTGCAGGTATTTAAGAGTTTTAAAGCAGAAAAACAAAGCAATGAGTCTCTAAACGATTTAATAAAGGACCCTATACCACTCTTGCCGTTAAGACACCGTCTAGAGCTGAAATACAGATTGACTGCAGCCGATATCCTAACATCTGGGGTTGCTATTCCGGCCTTGCCGCTTTACTTGCGACTCTGCCATAGCGCCTCCTTATTGTAAATTATGTCTCCTATCTCTTGTATAGGAGGCATTGGCAAGACTCAACTCTTGGCCCGGGCTGGTCCGTCGGGCAGCTGTCTGTGCCACTGGGTCTCACATTACACGTCTTTGGTAGCCCAGCGTGCTCAGTTTGGCCGCTTGCTGTGGGGATTGTGGCTGCTGCCCTCCCCCTCCATGTTTAACTTTTGTTTTGGGGGAAACAAAAAAATAAAAAACATTTTAAAAAACTGAAAAACCGGGGGGGCGGAGCTAGCGCCCAACCAAGATGGCCGCGTGATCCCGAGGCTCCCGCACACCGAGCACCAAGACCTTTGTTTCTGAGCACCCCTGAGCCGTTTTTTCTTCACCTCGAGTCTCCTATAGCTCCAGCAACATGCCAGCCTCAAAACCGCTAAAGAAAACGCGGCCGCAGGACCCATCCGTAGCCCATCATTTCGTCCCGGCCAAACGACAGGCCGAAGCCTCCCAAGATGGCGGCCACTGTGAGATGCTGTACCCGGAGGAAGAGTTACCCACTTCAGCTGACTTAGCGGTTCCGGCCTCCAGGGGAGATGTGGAGCGCCTCTTTACCAAGATGTCCCAGATGCAGACCTTTCTGGCGGGTGAGGTGGCGAAATTGGGGACAGAACTGCGGGGGGAGATTGATTCGCTGGTAGCACGCACGGCTGAACTAGAGGACCAGGCCGCAGAGATAACGCAGGCCCATAACGAATTGGCAGAGGGCACCGGGGACCTAGCCAAAAGAGTCTCCTTTTTGGAGTCCAAGATGGAGGACTTGTCCAACCGTTCCAGAAGGAATAATATACGGTTGAGAGGTCTCCCGGAATCTGTGTCACCTAAAGATCTCAATGGGACGGTGCAGGGTATACTGCGTCGTCTTGCACCGGACATAACGGAGGCCCATCTGTTAATGGATCGGATTCACAGGGCCCAAAGACCCCCGAATCTTTCGTCTCTTATCCCGCGGGACGTGATATTCCGCATGCATTATTTCACGGCGAAACATCAGATCCTTCAAGCCGCACGCACCTTCCAATTGGATTTTGAGGATAAACCTCTACAGCCGTTCCAGGATTTGGATCCCGCGACCCTCCGCCGACGCAGGGCTTGGCGCCCCATTACAGAACACCTGTCTGCTCACGACATCCCCTACACGTGGGGATTTCCCTTTCGCCTGCAGGTGTCGGTGGCAGGCCGACAGGTGGCCCTCACCTCCTCCTCAGATCTTGCCGCCTTCTGGGCCGCAGTGAAGTGCCCAGCTCTGGAGGATTTTGTCACCCCCGTGCTCCCGCCTTCTTCCTTCCCTCGTCTACAGCAGCGCTGGATTCGCGTTGGTACCACGAGCGGGGAGGGCTGATGATTTTGGGGCCTGGAGGCCCGTTTCTTCTCTTCTCTCACTAATTTTCCCTCATTGGAGACCTCTCAGGAGACCTGATGGTGGTGGACCACCATGTGAACCATACGGGAGGTCTGAGTGCTGTTGCTCTCCAATTTTTTCTTTTTCTCTTGCTTTAATTGCCCTTGGCTCAGGGCCATTTAACAATGTCCAATGATGTTTATACTGTATGTTATTAGATCTAAAGCTTCCGGTATGCCTAATTGAGTTTTTACTGTCTCGCAGGGGCTCCCTGGGGGAGGTTCGCCCCGACGGTTCTATTCGGGACAGGTCAGGGGACCCTCCCTCCCGGAATTCCCCCCATCGGTTATAATGTCATATCCAGGTATTGCTCGTGTTTCTCAACTTGCGTCGGGTGTGGAGGTGTGGGTGGTTGGGGTTCGGGGAGTTTTGGTCTCCTTTGTCCTCCCCTCCAAGGTCGGCCTGGCACTCCATAAGTCCAGGCGCTTTTTGTGTTATGTCGTGTTTCTGTTTTATGTTGTCGGTGGTTCTTTGTTTCTCGGGCGTGCCACCCGCTCCTATGCTTTTCTCTTATCTTTTCTGACTTCCTTCACCTCTCTTTCTCCACCTCCTCTCTTGCCCCTGACTCCAGTTTCCCTCTCCTGCCCTCAGACAGGGATAGGGGGGGCATCTTTGGTGCCCTACTACCTTTTCACCTCCCCCTTGTTGACTCTGTATGGGGGATAGGGGCCTAAAGATTTTGTCCCTTAATGTTAAGGGATTAAACACACCCCAAAAAAGGCATCTGTTGTTAAGGGAGCTTAAAAGATCTGCATGTCCTATAGCAATGATTCAGGAGACCCATTTTGCTTCATCCCGCCAATTTTCACTGAGAGACAAAACCTTCCCTGTTGCCTACATGGCGTCATCTCCACAAAAGAAAAAGGGAGTGGCTACCCTGATCCACTCCTCCTGTCCCTTTAAAATTCACCTTCAAGTTTCGGATCCGGCTGGACGTTATTTGATGCTAGTGGGTCAGATAGCTTCCACTACCCTAACCCTATTTAACATATATGCCCCTAATGGTTATGACCCTGACTTCTGGACAGAAATATCATCTTTATTGACAACTAAAGCTGACGGTCGAGTTATTCTTGGCGGGGATTTTAATGCCGCCCCCCAGCCCTCTCTGGACAGAAAGGCGTCCCGGGACTCTTCGGGGACGCCTTCGGGATACCCCCAGGATGCTTCCCTTGAGTCCTTCATGCTTGACCATTCCCTGGTGGATGCATGGCGCCTCCACCACCCAGGTGATAGGGACTTTACCTTTTTTTCCAACCCCCACCGCTCTTACTCCCGAATAGACCTTTTCCTGGTGTCCCTGTCGACGATGCCTCTAATTCCGACCTCAAGCATAGGTGACATCACGTGGTCGGACCACGCTCCGATCTCCATGACATTGTCCATACCGTCCTACAAACCGGCGTGGTCGTGGCGACTGAATTCCTCATTGCTACACAAACCCGAACATATCATAGAATTGCGGCAACAGCTTAGAGAGTATTTTCCTGGAAAATGACACACCCACCCTTTCCCCCACCACCCTGTGGCTGGCCCATAAACCGGTGATACGGGGCTATCTTATACAATTAGGTAGTAGACTCAAAAAACAAAAGCTAGCTTCCTTGGTTTCTTTGACCACGGACCTGTCTAAATGGGAAGCGCTGAACAAACTTTCGCCCTCAGAAGTCTTGACCGCCCAGATTAAAATAATCAGGACCGCAATCCGTCAACTGCTCTGGGAGGACGCGGCCCGCTCATTGGCCTGGTCCAAACGGACCTATTTTGAATTTGTCAACAAATCTCGCACCCTTTTAGCGTCTAAACGTCGCAATAAAACTAGGTCCAAACATATAACGGGAGCCAGAGATGGGGAGGGAGTCCTGCACACGTCCCCAGCTACAGTTAATAAATTGTTTACCTCATACTTCCGGACATTATACAACCATTCCCCGACCCACGTTTCTGACTTTTTACCATTGGGCCAAGCTATTGACCGTTTCCTGTTGAATGCTCCTCTCCCCCGGCTATCCCCTGCACAGAGACAGACGCTTAGACACCCTCCATCTGAGGAGGAGATTGCTGAGGTCCTTAAATCATTCAAACCTCACAAGGCCCCTGGCCCGGATGGGTTCTCTGCCTTTTATTATAAAACCTTTGCACAAACTTTGTCTCCGCATTTAGACAAATTTTATCTGTCTCTGTGGGCGGGTGCCCCAGCCCCAGCTGATTTTCTCCGCTCTGACATTATTTTAATTCCAAAGGAAGGAAAGGACCCGTCCTATCCACAAAATAATAGGCCTATTTCCATTTTGAATGTTGATTATAAAATATTTACGAAAATCCTTGCAAATAGACTGAACTCCTTCTTAGCCTCTATAATCCACCCGGATCAAGTAGGGTTTATCCCGGGCAGACATGCATTTGCTACTACCAGACGTGCTGTGGTGCTGATGGAGCGTATGACTGACACCCGACTGCCTTCTCTGCTCATTTCTTTGGATGCGGAGAAGGCGTTTGATCGACTAGAATGGCCTTTTTTGTTTTGACTTTTGACCACGTGGGGCTTCCCAATGTCTTTTCTTTCGGTCCTCCGATCCCTATATAATTCCCCTACCTCTGCTGTCATTACCCCAGGTACTGTTCCCACAGGTTTCTCTGTCGGAAATGGGACACGACAGGGATGCCCTTTGTCTCCTCTCCTTTTTGCCCTATCTCTCGAACCCCTTTTATCGGCCATTCGTCACTCCCCCCACATTACAGGAGTGACGGTTGGAAAAGAGGAATATAAGGTATCGGCGTACGCCGATGATGTCTTGCTTACTCTCAGCCATCCCTCCACCTCCATTCCTCACCTGCTCTCCCTCCTGCGCGACTTCTCAGCAGTCTCGGGTTATAAGGTTAACCTAGAAAAGTCAGTAGCTATGCCTTTTTCTCTCCCGGACTCGACCTGTCAGGAGATTGAACAGTCTTCGGGATTCCGTCTTACTCGTTCCTCTTTGAAATAGCTGGGAGTGTGGCTTACACCTGATGTGAATGGATTGCACTCCTTAAACTATGAGGCAATGTTTAAGCTTTTGGGGGAGGACCTGGAGAGGTGGGGGAGAGAGGGGGTCTCCTGGATTGGCAGGATCAATTGTATAAAGATGAACCTGCTCCCTAGATTATTATATCTATTTCAAGCCCTGCCAATCTGGGTGTGCCCCCGATCTCTTCGACAGCTGCAGTCCCAAATTGAAGGTTTTGTGTGGGCGGGGGGCAGGAAAAGGGTTTCTAAATATGTCCTATACCGTCCTAAAGAACGAGGGGGTTTGGGCCTTCCACACTTGTATAAATATTTTCAAGTGGCTCAGGTTGCACAGTTTGTGATGTTTCATCTGCCCCAACACTCCCAACGTTGGGCCGATTTGGAATCCGACCTATTTGCACCAGACCTCCCGCAATTTTATTTTTGGCTACCCAAAGAGTTCCGCCCGTTATTGAGGTCCACTTGTACAGCGACTCTGACCTCATTGAGGGTATGGGACTCCGTCCGGGACAAATTCCATCTCTGCTCTTGTTACTCACCTCTAATGCCATATCTACGCAACAGAGCTTTTACTCCGGGATTGTCCCCCTCTGCTTTTGCAGCTTTTGAAAATATCGACCTGCAGAGGGTAAAGCATTTCAGATCTTTAAGAGATGACTGTCTCTCTTTCACGGACCTACAATCGAAGGAAGACCTTCGGACCTTTGATCATTTCAGATTTTTACAGATCCGGGACTTTCTATCTCAACATAACATTTCACAGGCAGCGAGACGGAAACTTACGTTTTTTGAATTCATGTGTGATTCCGGAAGGGCTCCGAAAGCTCTGATTTCCACTTTATATAACCACTTTTCATGCGAGGATGTCTCCAGGATTCATTGCCCGTTGGGAGGCGGATATTGGGGAGGAGTTGGAGGGGGAGGAATGGCAAGTTATGTGGGAAAATGTTGCAAAAGTGTCTATATGTGTTACGCTGAAAGAACAAGCATATAAAACGATGTACCGATGGTATACTACCCCGGTCTTGCTGTTGAATCTGCAATCAGGTACCCCTGATGTTTGTTGGAGGGGCTGTGGGGCTCGGGGTACCTTGTTTCACATGTGGTGGCTTTGCCCGAAGGTGCGTACTTTCTGGGACCAGATAGGGGACTTATTAGAGGAGGTGTTTCAACAGCCTTTCCCACTTGATCCTTGGGCCTTCCTGCTCCATAGGTCTCCGTCATCCCTTCAGGGGCCGGGTTGCAAACTCTTTCACAAGATGGTGTTGGGTGCTAGGAGAGCTCTCGCTAAGCACTGGCGAGATGGGGATGTGCCTTCCGTTGAGGTGGCCCGGGCTTATATAGCCGAGGCGCACCACATGGATAAACTGTCGGCGGTAATCCACAACTCGCTTCCCTCGTTTTACAAAACCTGGAGTCGATGGGAAGAAACCAATTAAAAACCGAGTAATACCTGAAGTGGGTTAGTTGAGTGAGGTTCCCCCTTTCTATTTTCCCTGTCCTTTTCTTTCCTTTTCTTTACCCTCTTTTGTAGCACTGGGCATATGGGCTTATCTGCTACATGTTATCCGAACTCGACTGTTATGTTTAGTTGTTTACACCTTGATTCTGACAGTTGAGCTAGGTCAAGCTTTACTCGGCTTGCCCTCCCTGCGAGGCGATGTCACGGGTGGCTGTTTACCTGTTTTCTGTGCTTAAAGCTTTTCCAAAATAAAGAATTATTAAAAAAAAAAACTGAAAAAACATTTCTCGCTGTACTCAGAAGAAGGGGCAGAATATGTTGCCTTAAAATGAAGCAGAATGTTAGGGCTCGGGTTAACCCCAAAACAAGCACAAATAATAAGTTAACACTAAGCCTAGTTTCTAAGTTTAACCCTAATTTCAAACCCTAACGTTTCACTGCTGTTTGGTGTCTCTGAACAGACGAAGCATTGCTTCTCTATGGGGGATTTCACTGCCCTTGAACAGGCACCGTAAGTGCAGGCAATTTGCCGGAATTTGGCAAACTGCCTGCTCTCTGAATAGCCGAATGGCCCCGAAATGTCCCTGTTCGCTGAAATTCAGTGTCCGATTACATTTCGGCCACATTTCGGATCTCTCTGAATAACACGGTTTATTTCCTCTTATTCTCTGATGCTGCTTTATTTTTGGCAATTTTTCAGTGGGATATTGAAACATCAATACAGTACGTATCTGGTGGCGCGATGAAAACCGCCTAAGGGTAGCCGATGGTTCTCTTAGTTCACTTGGCCACATGGATCATATGAAAAACAGAACAAAATATAGTGCAGAATGTTTGTACAAATTCCAAAATAAGGTTATACAGTGTTTGCACTCACAAATATAGAGCCCGAACACTGGCTCTAAGTGGATCAACGCATTCAGGTGTTTCAGATTCTTTGCTTGAAAAGGTGATCCATAATCATTCATAGAAGGAGATTCTTCTTACATGTGGCCCCCAAAAGAGCAAGAGAAAAGAGAGACTTCCTTGTGCAGATCTCATAAATGTGATAGCATATATAGATATACAGATTGCCAACTCACATGTGTTGGAGCTTAAAGACCAAGCTCGAGGTGCGCGCGCATATGGACTTATTGTAGGTTAAGTCCAAAACCTTTGAAGCTCCCAGGACTTCCAATGAAACGGGGATAAAATAGAAACCAGCTGATGAAGCCAGTTGATCTGGCGAAACGCGTTCTGGCTACTCTGGCTACTGGACAGTGCCAATGGTATTGTTTTTTTATGTTTTAATAAATTTATTTTAATCTATTTTATCCCCGTTTCATTGGAAGTCCTGGGAGCTTCAAAGGTTTTGGACTTAACCTACAATAAGTCCATATGCGCGCGCACCTCGAGCTTGGTCTTTAAGCTCCAACACATGTGAGTTGGCAATCTGTATATCTATATATGCTATCACATTTATGAGATCTGCACAAGGAAGTCTCTCTTTTCTCTTGCTCTTTTGGGGGCCACATGTAAGAAGAATCTCCTTCTATGAATGATTATGGATCACCTTTTCAAGCAAAGAATCTGAAACACCTGAATGCGTTGATCCACTTAGAGCCAGTGTTCGGGCTCTATATTTGTGAGTGCAAACACTGTATAACCTTATTTTGGAATTTGTACAAACATTCTGCACTATATTTTGTTCTGTTTTTCATATGATCCATGTGGACAAGTGAACTAAGAGAACCATCGGCTACCCTTAGGCGGTTTTCATCGCGCCACCAGATACGTACTGTATTGCTGTCTATTTACTGGTTTGGGGGAAACCACTAAATCTCTGGTGGGCTTGGGTTGACTGGTGGTGGTATAGGTTTGGGCGCCGTCCATTCTTCGCTTGTTTGGATATTGAAACATGCTTTGTTCGGAACAAAAGAAAAGGGGAGTTTCTTGTTTTGTTTTTTTACATGGTCATGTTTAGTATCATTAAAAAAGCCACATTATGACCTGTCTAATGACACCAAACGTGAACTTCTTGAGTGTAAGTATTAGCGATACAGGGGTCCAAAGGACCCCTGCTCTCCTTGTAGCAGAGCTTGTGTTTTAGATGAACAAATGTGTAATAACTCATTGTTCCATCACCTCGTCATTTGCTCCTGATGTGGGAAAGGAGAATATGAGTTAGTGCAGTGGCATTGATTGGTTTATACATAAAAGCACATAATGCCACTGACTTAGAACAAAAAATTACTACAGAACTTGTTAGCGCTCTATAAAAACTTGTAACTGTACATTTTGCATTAAATTTTTGTTTTCAATTTTTTATTTTTACACATTACGTGGTAATGTGTGCTATTGTAGCAAAGGTCAGACTCTGACCTTTTTATTGACACGTCACTTGTCCTTGTGCGGTGTATAAATCAGAGATTCAGGTTCCAAAGTCCACTGTTTCTCCTCACTGCAGTACCGCAGTTTAGGTTGTTGAAGAAACAATGCACTGTATCATCACCTTCACACTTGCTGGCAGTATGGGAAATGAGAAGGTGAGTAATACAACATCACTGTTCACTTTATAAATGTAACAGGAACAATAGTGCTGCGTTAGGGGAAAAAATATGTTTTATGTATTTGTTCTATTTTTTCATAAACCCGGCCACATTCTAGCCTTTCAAATGATATCTTATATGTCCTTCTAGCCTCTAGGGCTCCAGGGATACAGGGGTCTAAATGATTTTAAATTGCATCTTTAATTTATTTACAGGGCAAGGTGCCCCCTTGTGGTAGGTACCTGTAGGCACATGCCTACTCTGCCTAATTATAAATCCGGCCCTGGCAGCAGCAGTAATGTGATATCACATTTGACTCCGTTTTATTACGAGGCCAAATGCTAATAAAGTGTCTGGATCTGAATAAGTGAGGTAAATCTGAGACAGATAGGAAAATCTACTTGCACCAATACTTTTACAGTCCCGCCTACATTATTATTATTATTTATTTATAAAGCGCCAGCATATTCTGCAGTGCTGTACAATGGGCACAGTATAGACAGGGTTACAAAACATTGAACAACATTGTGACAAACCAGTACAGGAGGAAACGAAGGCCCTATTCCTGTGGGAATTTACAATGTAGAAGGGTTGGGGGTGGAAACAGGAGGAGAGGACTGCAAGGTGAGAGTGATGGACTGCAAGGTGAGAATGATGGACTGGTTGTGTCAGTGAGTCGGGTGGTAGGCTTCCCTAAATAGGAAAGTCGTAAGGGGGCTTTTGAAGTAAGATAAACTAGGGGAAAGTTTTACCGTACGCGGGAGAGCGTTCCAGAAGATGGGGGCTGTGCGAGAGAAATCCTGCAGTCTATGATGGGAAGAGGTGATGCGGGGAGAAGCTAGGCGCAGGTCACTGTTTGATCTTAGGGAGTGGGCTGGGGTGTATTTGGTGATTAGGGAGGACAGGTCGTGGGGAGCTGTGTTAGTGAGAGCTTTGTAGGTCAGGGTAAGGATTTTGAATTTAATTCTGCAGTGGATGGGGAGCCAGTGAAGGGACTCGCAGAGAGGAGCCACAGAGACTGAGCAGCGGGTGAGGTGGATGAGCCTGGCAGACACATTCAGAATGGATTGTAGGGGGGAGAGGCGGGAGAGAGGGAGGCCAGCTAAAAGATTCATTTGATTGTCATGCGTGGAAAGGAGCCCAAAGTTTGTAAGAAATTGCTTTAAGTTAATAAAAATACTTTGATATTGTGTTAAATTATACATTTTTATTTAACTAGCAAGGATAGTTTGTGATTGCGTCACCTAAAATGTCTGGGAATATCCTAGTTTTTTGCTCCACCTCCAGTGTCATTCAGAGGCATAGCGAGATCATGTGGTGCCCGAGGGCAAGTCTTTCATTAGTGCCCCCCAACCAAAAATAATCACTAAAGCATACAAATTTTACTAATATTTAAACCCCCCCAAAATATAATAACTATTTTTTTCAATAACAATTGGAAAGGTGCAACACATAAAATAGGTTAACAGGAGAGCATCATTAACCTCTTACTGACGGGCAGGTTTTGCCAAGACTAGCCGACGTGCCACTTGCCTCATTGGCTGCATATGGTGTGTATGAGTGTATCACAGAGCTCCACAACTATAAAACTCACAGTACTGTGCTCTGTGTATAAGTGTATCACAGAGCTCCAGAGCAATAAAACTCTCACTCATATACACCGCACATGGATATATTGCCCCCAGCTCACATGGATATATTGCCCCCAGCTCACACATGGATATATTGCCCCCAACTCACACATGGATATATTGCCCCCAGCAGCTCACACATGGATATATATTGCCCCCAGAAGCTCAAACAGATATATATATTGCCCCCATCAGCTCACACATGGATATATATTGCCCCCAGAAGCTCAAACAGATGTATATTGCCCCCAGCAGCTCAAACAGATATATATTGCCCCAGCAGCTCACACATGGATATATATTGCCCCAGCAGCTCACACATGGATATATATTGTCCCCAGCAGCTTACACATGGATATATATTGCACCCATCAGCTCAAACAGATATATATTGCCCCCAGTAGCTCACACATGGATATATATTGCCCCCAGAAGCTCAAACATATATATATTGCCCCCATCAGCTCACACATGGATATATATTGCCCCCAGAAGCTCAAACAGATGTATATTGCCCCCAGTAGCTCACACATGGATATATATTGCCCCCAGCAGCTCAAACAGATATATATAGATATATATCTGTTTGAGCTGCTGGGGCAATATATATCTGTTTGAGCTGCTGGGGGTAATATATATTACCCCCTGCAGCTCAGATATATATTGCCCTCAGCAGCTCATCCAGATATATATATTGCCCCAACAGCTCACACAGGGATATATATTGCCCCACAGCAGCTCAGATATATATTGCCCCAGCAGCTCACACATGGATATATATTGCACCCATCAGCTCAAACAGATATATATTGCCCCCAGCAGCTCACACATGGATATACATTGCCCCAGCAGCTCACACATGGATATAGATTGCCCCAGCAGCTCAAACAGATATATATTGCCCCCAGCAGCTCACACATGGATATATATTGCCCCCAGCAGCTCACACATGGATATATATTGCCCCCAGCAGCTCAAACAGATATATATTGCCCCCAGCAGCTTACACATGGATAGATTGCCCCCAGCAGCTCACACATGGATATATATTGGCCACAGCTCACCTCTCCTCTGCCGGCTCACGTGGGATCCACCAGCCGATTGCGGAGTGATCTCGCGGCTGGCAGGTGGAACCCACGTGAGCGGCAGGGCTGCTGCGCAGGCACGGGGGCACCGGTGCAGGAGCCCTGCCACGTGAGCGGCAGGGCTGCTGCGCCGGGGCCCCCGGCTGAAAGGTGCCCGGTGCACCTGCCCCCCTCACTACGCCACTGGTGTCATTCCCTAAAACCTAAGTGTCTATTTTTAACCATTTGAATCATGGGCAAGAATGCCTAAAGTACATGCATATTCTGAGTAAGACTATGAGGAACCTAGTGGAGGCAATCGTCAGATCTGACAATCTTTCTAATTGATGCTAGCGGTAACGACGCATCAATAAGCATTTCCAAATTCGGTGGTATGTCATTTTGACCATTACTAAGCACATTTTCTTTTTGTCTTTTTAAACTGAAAACAAAATTTAAGCATTAGGGAAAACTAAAGGCCAGATGGCTAGCTCTGCAGACTCATATATTGGGTCCCAGCCAACTCTATAATCATCTCAAGATCAGTATTTTCCAGGGAAGAAGTGGTGAAAGGACCAGGATGAGCCTCACTTCAGAAGCCGAATGACAAAGATACTTTTTTTAAAAAGTGGTGATGATAATAGTGAAGAAAGGAGAGCGATATTTTTTTGGCCTTGATACAGACATTCATATTGTAGAACATAAAAAAAAGGAAAATTCCCTGTGACATACTGACAATTGATAGCGGTAGTGCTTCTGTGGCCACAAGCCAGCTCGATTTAATTTTTACTCTAGCCAGCAGTGGTGGCGCTTGCCAAATGGCCCCGGTTTCTATTACCTTACGATGTACACTTAAATGTATGAAAAGAAAGCGGCACGCTTCTGATTTAAACAGGAGGGCTTATAGAGTCTACGGATTAGAAAACATGCCCTGTTCACCCGTTTGATGCGGTGTGAGAGAGCGGGCCGACACATTACTCTTTACGCACTTACAACCCCATCATCTGAGGAGTACAGGATTCAATTAACATACCTCTGATCCTTCAGACGCGGGGCACCGGCACGATTTTATACAGCTGTGGCTCTGTTTAAAGGGAATTGCTAATTAGAATTGTTTTTAATTAACTTTTTTCCCCTTATTGTGGCACATTTGGAATTTGTTTCCATTATTTTTTTGAAAGGGGGCAGGGTTTAGAAGTCCGGAGCATTTGTATTTTATTTTATTTTTTGTTTTGTTTTTATTTGTTTTATCACCAGCAATAACCGTAGTAGCGAGTCTTTTAGATTACATCCACTTATAAACCTTTATTACGGTGTAACTGGGTTATTATATCACTTATGTATCACTGATCAATATGTCTAAAATATATTTAATATGAAAATCGTAAGTATCCTAGTAAAAATATATTTCTTTCATCTGTGCATACCAGAGCATTTGAACCCGATGGAGTAAACAACAGGACTCATTGGTCCTTGATGCAGTCGCGCCATTAACATTAATGAGTGCGCTGTCAAGTATTGACCCCTCTCACAGAGGCGGCTCTATAATTAGGCCAACTAGGCGGTCACCTAAGGCCTCGCGCAAACAGGGGCCTTGCACAGAGTATTTGTGTGGCTTTTCAGTATGCACACGTTCGTTTTACACAATAGGGCCTCACAGTTGAGGTTTGTCTTAGGCCTCACTGTCTCAAGAGCTGCATCTACCCTCTCATTATTACCACCAGCTCCCGTCTTACTCCTTCTTGCTGCAAGGCTGTTACGGCTGCTTACTGAGCATTAACACTTCCTATGCTTCGTACACAAATCGCTAATGAATAGACAAACAATAACCGAAGATTCCAAGGCCACTCATTCTTTCTTGCATAATAAAAAATACTGTCTGCAAGAAACTCCTGTTTAGTGATTTTGCTTCAGCAAAATATCTCAACTCACGCAAACACATAAAAAAATAAACACCTTCCACAAATAAAAAAAATAAACACCTTTAAAACTTCTTTATTAACCTCCAGTCCCATATTGCAGTGCAGAGGACTGTGTGATCCACTACCTCCTCTCGCCACAAACAGAAAGACACTAAGGACAAGAAGTTCTCCATTGTCCTCCTGCTGTTTTTTCAAGACAGGGAGATCATGGGGGTGTCAATGGAGTCCTAAGGACTCCAAGTGGGCATATAAGTGGCAGCTGCCAAAGCGTAATGGCTTGCGCCCACTTTTGACCTTTACGGCTCCCTATTACTGGTTTAGCTTGTGTAGAGCCCATGGCGTTATAGCCTTTTTGCTGGTCCCTCATCCAGCCAAGAGTATCTCAATTTGTAGTGTTTTTGTTGCAGCCCCTGTGCATCCTATGTTTGTGACACCCTTTAGTATACTTATGTCCTAGTAGATATCCAGCGACTTGGGAATTGTGTGAGTATATCAGTAAAGCAAGTGTGTATTATGTAAATTTGCTGCATATGTCAATTCACTTGTATTTGTTATTTATATGATTTTATGTGTACATAAGCTATCTGTATATGGGATAGCCTACATGGCTGTCATTGTATGCATACATACCAAGATAACCGGCTACTCTGACATCATCAGTGATTTGTATTGTGTGACATCATCAGTGATTTGTAACATCATTAGTGATTTTAATTATATTGCAGATTTCTCTCAGTCCATCTGATCTCTGACCTAAGCTGTCGATCAGTTTTGGGGCGGACTGAGGAAATGCATCATGAGTGCCTGTTTAATTGCACTTGCCATGCTGAAATTGTTAAAAGCAGGACTTTTTAAGCCTTACACGAGTTCTAATGCAGCGCTTGTGTATCAGCAGCTCTAATTGACTGTCCTGTCATTAATCTTTATGGGGGTGTCTTCACCCTCCATTGTGTGAATTTTGTCATGGCCATGCCCCTTGGCAGCCACACCCACACCATCAACTTTCTAGTCTCCCAAGATGGCAGGTGGAGTATTGTGTCACAGACAACCCCAACCCGCCTTTCTTCTGTCCTGGCGTCACAGTTGCATGGTGAAACGATTGTAATGCTGATTAGTGCAGTCATCCTGAAAATTAACTTATTACAACGCTCCGTACAGAAGATGATTATATGTTACAGAATGAGCAGGTCAGCATCATGAAGACGTGTTTGTCATGCTCTAGCCTCATAAACCAGGTGGGTGGGGCTCCAGGTTTCAAAATGGCCCCCCACATACATCTGTTTCATGACAAAAATATATATGGTATTTGTTGATGCCTGGCTGCCCAACACTTACTCCTGTTTGTTATCTCATTGGTCCACTTGGCATTAACAGTCTTCTAAAGGGACAAAAACAAGTAATTGATGATTGATTTTGTTTAAATCACATTTCTTATATTTGAATTATGTCTAGACAGATACACTATAAAATCGACGCGATAATATATTAATCACCCTTATAAACAGGTAAGGCGCATAATTTACGGCCATACAATACTGTCTTTTTTATATTTATGATGGATAATGCCCTGTTTTCCCCTTTGTGTGACTCCCTTAAATTATACCAAAAGGAAAATTAGTGGGAAAGTAGATTTATGACTTTCATTTGTTTGTCAATTCAGAAATTAATTGGGTGTTAATTTTAGCGTTCCCTCATCAGGCCATCAGGCCGGGTCTCTAGTACGTGTGCACTACTTTGCATTCATTGAATCCTACCTCTCATTTACTGTGGGTCACTAGCTTTGCATACATTAAATAGCCCCGAGGCGTACTCCCTTGATTACTTTTTGAACTGCCATGCATTGGAAAATTTACGCTTTTCTGTTATAATTATGGAAATTAAGTATGGGAAAACAATAACTGCACCAAATCTATTTTACTTGTTTCTTTATATGTTGTTTGTTTTCTCTTTCTCAGCTGTGTGTGTGTGTGTTGTTTGTGTATAATCAACACTTTGTACACAGCACTTTTTGTGAGGATATGAGTGGTGTAATCTTAGGGTATTTTTCATGAAAAACAAATAGAGAATAATATTCTAATAAGAATAATGAAAATAAAATAATAATTCTATTAAGAATAATGAAAATAAAATAATAATTCTAATAAGAATAATGAAAATAAAATAATAATTCTATTAAGAATAATGAAAATAAAATAATAATTCTAATAAGAATAATGAAAATAAAGTAATAATTCTAATAAGAATAATGAAAATAAAATAATAATTCTATTAAGAATAATGAAAATAAAATAATAATTCTAATAAGAATAATGAAAATAAAGTAATAATTCTAATAAGAATAATGAAAATAAAATAATAATTCTAATAAGAATAATGAAAAGCAGTTCAGAGGTTGATTTTATTTATGATAAAAGATTCCAAGAGTGCACTATCTAGTTCATAGGGAAAGCGTGCACTCCTGGAGTATTTATAAATCAATAATATTTTTATTGTAGGAATAAAGGATCTGTTAATACTATTAAAAAGACTCCAAGAGTGCACGCTTTCCCTATGACCTGCAATTCTCTGGCGGCGGTCAGCACCAAAGCAATAAAAAGACCTGGCTGCGGGTCCATTGTGTCGCAGACAACCCCAACCCTCCTTTTTATTTACTAAAGGGGTTATTCAAAGAGCGGCAAATTGGCTCCCAAATTGCACCGAACGTTGAATTTCCTGTTACGGTGCAATTTCAGGGCCATTTGTTTTTTTCAAAGAGCAGGCAGTTCGCCAAATATTGGCAAATTGCCAGTGAAATACGGTGCCTGTTCAGCGGCTGCAATCCCCCATAGAGAAGCAATGGTTAATCTATTCTGAGAACACCGAACAGCAGTGAAAAGTTGCCGAAATGCCCTGATTTTCGCTGCTTTCATTTAGCAGGTTAAAACAGGCGAATCCCAAAGGTTTCAATGTAAATATTATTCCCATTTTTGTTAAATATTTATTAAACCTTTTTATTATTTTTATATGCATATGGGTGAGAGCAGACTGATTTGCATATGGAGCATTCATCCCTGTAATGGCACAAGCAAGCTAAAACCTTGTCAGACCTGAGCGGGTACACACCGTAGAGCAGGCCACTAGTGCTGTTGCTCGTCCTCAGGATCCTCACCCCCCCCTTTCTCTCACTGTAAGTTTACAGGGCCATCCAGACGTGGATCCCTTGCTTGATGTGCCTAGAGTGGTGTCAGCTATACCCTCCTGACGAGGCCTAACCAGGCCGAAACGATCGTCGGGGGTTGCTGCACCTCTCGTGCAGGGATGGCGTCCTTGGCAGTCAGTACTGGCCACCCTTTTTGGGTGAGAGCAGGCTGATTTGCATATGGAGCATTCATCCCTGTAATGGCACAATCGAGCTAAAACCCTGTGAGACCTGAGCGGCCCCAACGTAGAGAAGGCCACTAGTGCTGTTGCTCGTCCTCAGGATCCTCACCCACCCCTTTCTCTCACTATTTTTATATGGTATGCAGCATAAAGTCTCTATTTTTAAAGATTTTTTTTAGGAATTTTTCAGGATTTTTCCAGCAAAAACTATTTTAAGATTTTTTTTTTTTTTAAATAGTGCTCTTTTTTTTTTCCTGTAACAGACCTTTTTATTATTCATAGGACCTTATGTGTCATTTTCAGGCATTTTTTGTGCAGTAGTTTTTTTGCAAACAGCGTTTAAAAGTTGCATTTTTTTGGGGGGTTTTTTATTACTTGTTTGTTGGCTTTTTCTGCCAGCTGGTCGGCTTTTTTCAGATCGACACGTTTTTTTTCGGCGGGTTCTCTGTGTTTTTGCAGCGGTTTTTCAGATGCGTTCGGCAGCTTATTCCCTGCAGTGAATGCACAGGGTCGGGGAATTTGACACGAAGTACGGGGAACGAAAGGCCACTAACATTCTGGTGGAATTTCGGTGCTCTTTGAATAAGCCTGTAAGCCTTGCTCCTGCTCCTCTCTGTTAATTAAAGGGACTTTCTAGTGTTTCACAGAGTTATTAACATAATTTAAACGTAATGTAAGATCACTGAGGCTGATTAAGATGAAGAGGAACCAGCAAAGCAACTTAGTATTAAAATTAATAGTATGAGGATACAACAGAAAATGTAGAACTGTTTCTGTGACTGGTAAATGGGAAACATTACATTAATGAGTGTCTCCGGTAGCTGCTTTTGTCACATTGTGTCTCTGTGATAAATGGCGTGCGTCACAAAAACAGCTTTTGTGTGTTTTTGTGTCTTGAAATTTATGGTTTTGTCATGTGGCCTGTAAATCCGTAACAAATTAATAAGTGGTTTGTGCGTTTTTCTTGAATCTGTGCTTGTGGTGATATTATATTTTTTGTGTGTTTTTGCCCCTCCTCATAGAGAGCACTAACCCTGTGGTACATCTAATTATATCCATAGAGCAAGGCATAATTGTAACCGAAGGTTTGACTGCACAGTATATAATAAGACTGTAAACAAACTGCAATAAAGAGGTTTATTCAGGAGGGCTGGGGAGATAAGAATTGCTAACTCAGACATATAGGAGTGTTTTTCTAAGAATTCATAATAAAAGACATTTAATCTTTCTGTGTATTAAGCACAATAGGCCACGTTTATGATGTCAAAAATATGAACTATTCTACTTCAAAGCATCTATTATGGAAAACATCCTGTTGGTTTTTTATGGCATTTGCTCATGTGCATATTTCACACTTTGTCTTCTTTTCTCCTGTTTAGTTATTTTACCCTTTAACTCTCTTGTTGTAATAAACTCCTGATCTTTGGGCATGGGAAGTCTGTCAAGAGGACAGAGGCAGCCCTGCCAAGTCACACGGTCTGACCATGTGACACACGGTTTTCCTTCAGACTTCCTGATCACTCAGCAGCCTTTAACTGGCCCTGTCACCTGCTTTTTGGGAGGACTGAGGGGAAAAAGCACCAAGAGTGCCTATTTTAATAGCACTCGCAGTGCTGAAATAGCCCATACTCATGCGCTAAGATAGCGGTTGTGTATGAGAAGCCCTGATTGGCTGCCGGGCAGGGCAACTGGTCATACTGGCGGACACTAGGGCTGTGCAATTAATCGTAATCGCAAAACAATTGCGATTTTAGCACATGCAATTTCTAAATCGCATAAGGCTGCAATTTTATCCATTTTATTGGCTCCCTGTAAGCTTCCGGCGGCATGGAGCTTTGGGCGCTCGCAGGGGGAACCACGTGTACAGCTGCATTCTCGCGGCTCGTCACGTGGTTCCCCCAGGCGAGCGCCCAAGCTCCATGCCGCCGGAAGCTCACAGGGAGCACGAACACGCGGAGCAAAGAGGTGAGCTGGGGCAGTATCCATGTGCTGGGGCAGTATATTCGTGAGCTGGGGCAGTATATCCGTGAGCTGGGGCAGTATATCCGTGAGCTGGGGCAGTATATCCATGAGCTGGGGCAGTATATCCATGTGCTGGGGCAGTATATCCATGAGCTGTGGCAGTATATCCATGTGCTGTGGCAGTATATACATGAGCTGGGGCAGTATATACATGAGCTGGGGCAGTATATCCATGTGCTGGGGCAGTATATCCATGTGCTGAACACATTTAGAATGTATGTAGCATGTTTGAAAAAGAAAAAACCGCTAAATCGCAAATAAAATTGCAATTGCAATATTTATTCAAGAAATCGCACTATGATTATTTTGTCAATATTGCACAGCCCTAGCGGACACGCACAGCAATATGGCATGTCCCTTTTGGGGGTATGACCATAGGTAATGACGCAAATTGTGACATCTCACAAAGTTGTCAGGCTTGCCGACAGGTAAATGCCGACTGGACTACTATCACACATTGGCCAAATTTTCTGATGGCCAAAGTGGTACATTTGCATTTTAGGTAAGTCATTGGATGCTGTCCAATAAAAAGGGCATGTCCCACTGCCTCACTTGGAAAGTGGGCAGAATTCCGTCTCAACACATCACTCCCCCCGAAATTCAGTAAATAATACATGGCTAAAGCTGGACAGTTGGTAGATATTCATTCTCGTGGATAACGTACACTTCCACGATTCTCTGGAAGTCCAAGTCCCTAAGACCTACGTCATTACAGCATCATGGTTTGTAAGCTAATCTTAAAGGGATATTGTATTTATTAACAGATATGACCATTTTCAGTCAAGTGTTTTGACTTGGATGATCCATTTGTTTATCCTCCGCAAAGAGGATACACACCTAAATTCTGTGGGATGGGTTTTTCGTTCTTTTGACTTATGTCATCGGTTCATGTGTCATCTTTTTTTCTGGTTGATTACCATAATTTATAATAATCCTATCTTGCCATAAGCATGCCTGGACATCGGTCTAGATGCCATGGCTTGAGTATTTATTACTATTTTACAAAATAATCCCACATGCTACTCTTCAATGGTACGGATAGACGGTTTCAGCTCAGCTTTGTTTTACGGCACTTCTATTGACACGTTTTCCTTGAAAGCTGCAATCTACTATACTGTTTGGATACAGCTTAGTCTTGTGTTAAATTATTCAGAAATAATTAAGAAGCATCATGTAGAGTATATGTTTTGATACAGTTCTGGGTATGGAATATAATTTCCAGTTATCAGAGTAACAGTATGACACGAGTACAAATTCATGTGTGTGAAATTGATTTGCTACCGAAAAATAGTCCGACCAGATACCTAACGTTGTTCGCAGTTAATAAGGTTCCTTATTAGTTTTGGCTGACAAGCCCGGAGTTAAAGGTACAGTCAGCAGATTTCCCTCAATATTACTTTGTGTTCCTGTTTTTTAGATAGTTTTACAAAGCTGTTTTATGACATGACACAAGGTGTGTATTATCCACCCCTTGTAAGGACAAGATAAAATAGAATATTTTTTTGACGGTCAGTTCTTTTGTATTCACATGGTTTTTATAAATGTTTAAAAAATAATTTAAATAAAAAGTGTGAATCTGGAAGTAATCTTTTTTCAGCTTTTCCATTTTGTAAAAATGGGAAGAATTTAAAATATTAGCTTATTAATGTATTTGCCAAAACACTGTCTCTGGTAGAAAAGGGACCATAAGAAGAAGGTTCTCGACTAATTGCTCAACAGCAGATCCCTCTATGTCCCGTTGTCAGGGATATCTATATCTTAAAATAATATATATTAGGGATGCACCGATACCACTTTTTTAAGACCGAGTACGAGTACCGATACTTTTGTTCAAGTACTCACCGATACCAATTACCGATACTTTTATTTTATGTCATGTGACGCTTTCCAAGAAGAACAGACCTTCTATAAAGCCCCCAGGTCTCATGGATATTGCCCCAGCTCATGGATATTCTGCCCCCCAGCTCATGGATATCCTGCCCCCCAGCTCATGGATAATTGCCCCCCAGCTCATGAATAATTGCCCCCCAGCTCATGGATAATTGCCCCCCCAGCTCATGGATATCCTGCCCCCTGCTCATGGATATCCTGCCCCCCTGCTCATGGATATGCCCCCCAGCTCATGGATAATGCCCCCCTGCTCATGGATATGCCCCCCTGCTCATGGATAATGCCCCCCTGCTCATGGATGTGCCCCCCTGCTCATGGATAATGCCCCCCTGCTCATGGATGTGCCCCCCTGCTCATGGATATGCCCCCCAGCTCATGGATAATGCCCCCCTGCTCATGGATATGCCCCCCTGCTCATGGATAATGCCCCCCTGCTCATGGATGTGCCCCCCTGCTCATGGATATGCCCCCCTGCTCATGGATAATGCCCCCCTGCTCATGGATAATGCCCCCCAGCTCATGGATAATGCCCCCCTGCTCATGGATAATGCCCCCCTGCTCATGGATGTGCCCCCCACTCTCCGGTCATACTTACCTTCCTTCAGCGACGCCGGGAAAGTCTTCGCGCGCACGCGCTCCTTGGAAGGTCCCCAGCCGCGACCACATGGGACCATGTGATCGCGGCTGGGGTCCTTCCAACGAGCGCACGCGGGGAAACTTTCCCGGCGTCGCTGAAGGAAGGTAAGTATGAGCGGAGAGCAGCTGCAGGGCCTGTCCGAATGCTCTATCTGCATTCAGACAGGCCCTGCAGCTGCTCACTTTGTTTATACTTACCACCTTCCTTCAGCGACGCCGGGAAAGTTTCCGCACGTGCGCTCGTTGGAAGGACCCCAGCCGCGATCACATGGTCACGGCTGGGGACCTTCCAAGGAGCGCGCGCGCGCGAAGACTTTCCCGGCGGCGCTGAAGGATAGAGCATTCGGACAGCCGCCGCAGCCCCTCGGATACCGGCAAGCCGGCTCAATGCCGGCTTCCGGTATCGGAAAAAAATATCGGGGGTACTGCACGAGTACCAAGTACTCCTGCAGTACCCGGTATCGGCACCGATATCAATACTAGTATCGGTATCGGTGCAACCCTAATATATATATATATATATGTCCACACTCTGAACCGCACTCACCCAAACAATTTCTTATATGCCCGGTGCTGTAGACTCAAGAATAAATGTAGAAAATACGGCATGGAGAGGCACTCGAGGACTTCATAAAAAGATTTTCTTTATTGTGGTAAGATTAAAAGAACATAATCCAACGTTTCGGCTCCACCGAGCCTTTATCAAGGATAAAGATTGTAGATACTGATTGCCCTATGAGTCCCAAGCATCCACTGCAACTGATCATCATGCCTAGCTCCTAGCTGATGAGGGTCCAACAAACCCGAAACAGTGCTGTCCTAGGAGTGGCTTTGACCAGTTGCATAAACCTTATTTCCGCTACAAAGCCACAGTGTGGCATAGCATTGATTTTAGGGTTCTGTGTAATAACAGACCCAGGATGCATAAAGGTGAGACAGATGTCATTTGCATATCCTACCCAGAATTCCTTGCTGCATATGGGGTATGTGGCACAGGAGCTCTGGGATGCAATTCATCGAATTGCTGTGATGTGCAAGTGGCTTCTGCAATATTAAACACACTTATTATAGTGTGGAGGCTTTTTATCTCACTTTTTGTCCTCCGCTACAACCCTTGTAAATATATATATATATATATATGTATATATATCACATTTTATTGGGGTATATGGATACAGGTAACTGAAAAATTATAAAAAAGAAATCCTGAATGGGTGTTGAGGCTGGGCATGAGAAGGGAAGGGTGGGTATCTAAAAGTTCTATCTGTATTATAGATATTGTATCATTGTGCCCCAATGACCAATATGAGCATTTTAATGAATGTAAAGTAACCCTCCCTGAGACCATTTTCCATACCTCCCAGCTCTCACTTTATTCTGGTAAATCCTTTATTGTGATTACTGTCCTCCTGAGAAATCAATCTTCCCGCTTTTAAGGCGGCAGACGATAGAAGGAAGGATTCCAAGGCACTTCTCTGAATGCGTTAAATGTTATTGAAATTTTATTGACATTAAAAAAATTAAGGATCCCGACACCCTAATCTGTAAAATTACCAGTTTATTGGGCTATCAGCAACATTTCGTCTGATATAACAGCCTTTCTCAAGGTCAGTACTGGGCTTTGAGAAAGGCTGTAGCAGCAGCTGAAATGTTGTAGATTGGAGTGCTGGGTTTATTTACTTTTTATTTAATTTCATGTGGAGTTTTGTCAGGCCACACCATGGTTCCTGACCCACCCATCTGACCTTGAATTGGTTAAAACCTGAGAGAGCATAACCAACCATTCACATGTTTATTGAAATTTTATTTGGTTGAGTAAGTGGCAGCGGTTCGACTAACGTAAAAGTGTTGACAAAGGCTACTACAAAGTCAACACATGGCAACTTGTTTCATCCAAATATAAGAAAGGAATCCAGGCTCTGCTCAGAGTGGATGATGCAGTAGATTTTATTTGGATGAAACAAGGGGCCACATTGTGGCTTATTGCAAAGGCCACTTTGGTATCTGAAACGTTACCATTTGGGTGTAAATTTTATTTGTATGAAGCATTATCCACACCGAGGAGTGCCTGGAACCCTTCCTTCTGTCTTTTGTCTGTAGTCTTGGATTGGCCAACCTGGAACCCTGAAGCACCCTCCACTAGAGTGGTACGGTGCATTTTTGGATACCATCTTTCTGGTGAGGCGGTGGGATGCCCCCTTTCGAGGTTGATAGACTTTTCAGTCTAAGTGGAGGAATGGTCTTTTCTCTCTAGGTGGCGTATTGCTCAAAGGTTGAGTCTATATGTACATACAGTTGTGTTCAAAATTATTCAACCCCCAATGCTGTAAAGGGTTTTAGGGAATTTAGTGTACATTTGTAATTGTATTCAGAATGAAATCCTACAAGGACTTTTTAAAGAACCATATGCAACTAAAATGACATCAATTGGTTTTGTAATACAGTAGTAAATGTTTCTTTTGTGAATTCTTCATTGACACAATTATTCAACCCCTTAAAGACTACCACTCTGAAGAACAGAGGTTCATTCAAGTGTTTTCAATCAGGTATTGAAAACACCTGTGGATGTCACGGAGCAGCAATAAAGCATAATAAGCACCAATTAGGCAGCTTTAAAATGACTGTCATACTCGGCTCCTTCTAG
Source organism: Leptobrachium leishanense (assembly GCA_009667805.1). Lineage (NCBI taxonomy): Eukaryota > Metazoa > Chordata > Amphibia > Anura > Megophryidae > Leptobrachium > Leptobrachium leishanense. The sequence goes on along the minus strand of CM019070.1, from coordinate 125,849,750 downwards.
ACATTTACTGGTGTAGTTACAAACATGGTGAAGTCAAGAGAATGGTCCAGGAAGACAAGAGAAGAGGTGATTACTCTTCACAGGAAGGGCAATGGCTATAAGAAGATTGCAAAGATGTTAAACATACCAAGAGAGACCATAGGAAGCATCATTCGCAAATTCAAGGCAAAGGGCACTGTTGAAACGCTACCTGGTCGTGGCAGAAAGAAGATGCTGACTTCGACTGCTGTGCGCTACCTGAAGCGTAGAGTGGAGAAAAGTCCCCGTGTGACTGCTGAGGAACTGAGAAAAGATTTGTCAGATGTGGGTACTGAAGTTTCAGCTCAGACAATACGGCGCACACTGCGTAATGAAGACCTCCATGCCAGAACTCCCAGGCGCACCCCCTTGCTGTCTCCAAAGAATAAGAAGAGTTGACTGCAGTATGCCAAAAGTCATGTGGACAAACCACAGAAGTTTTGGGATAGTGTTCTGTGGACTGATGAAACAAAATTAGAACTGTTTGGGCCCATGGATCAACGCTATGTTTGGAGGAGGAAGAACAAGGCCTATGAAGAAAAGAACACCTTGCCTACTGTGAAGCATGGCGGGGGGTCAATCATGCTTTGGGGCTGTTTTGCTTCTGCAGGTACAGGGAAGCTTCAGCGTGTGCAAGGTACCATGAATTCTCTTCAGTACCAGGAGATATTGGATGACCATGTGATGCAGTCCGTCACAAACCTGAGGCTTGGGAGACGTTGGACCTTTCAACAGGACAATGATCCCAAGCATACCTCCAAGTCCACTAGAGCATGGTTGCAGATTAAAGGCTGGAACATTTTGGAGTGGCCATCGCAGTCACCTGACTTAAATCCGATTGAGAACCTCTGGTGGGACTTAAAGAAAGCAGTTGCAGTGCGCAAGCCTAAGAATGTGACTGAACTGGAGGCTTTTGCCCATGACGAATGGGCGAAGATACCCGTAGATCGATGCAAGACACTTGTGTCAAGCTATGCTTCACGTTTAAAAGCTGTTATAACTGTAAAAGGATGTTGTACTAAGTACTAAGATTGAATGTCACTCGGGGGTTGAATAAAACTGATAATGATGTGAGCACAGAAAAGACATTTGTGGTTATTTCATTATAAATGTTATGTTATATTTGTCTGACCTACACGTGCCTCTTTGATTTAATTGTAAGCAAGATGACTGAATGATCAAAATCAATGTCAAACTGGCCAAAACACTCAATTTCAGTGGGGGTTGAATAATTTTGAACACAACTGTATATTCACACAAAATTGCATACATTCACACAAAATTGCATAAGCAAAGATGTAAGCATACATATATCATATAAAATTTAAAAACCGCAGTGCATATATGGTCTGATTGATATAAAAGATCCTTTGTAATGCAGTATTGGTGGTATATCGCCACCTAGTGTCCGTATTTCAAAAAGTCTTTCAATTGAAAAAATGTGTAATAAATAAAAGTTCTTTCCGATCTGCAGCACTTCTCTGTCTCTCTTGTACCTCTGAGAGAACAAGAGAGTGTGATTAGAATTGTGCCAAGCACTGCATATTATTAGTCTGATGACTGATGAAGCCGCCACCTGAGCGGTGAAATGCGTTTTAAAGGACACCATTTATTTTAATTTGTTTTATATCTCCACCAAGCCCATTTTATTGTTTTTTTATACTTATGTGAATAAAATCCACTTCTTTATTGGCCATCCCTGCTTCCGGTATTGCTTTCAACCAAGGCACCATACAAAGAATCCTAGCACCCCCAGAAGGGAAGTCCTGGATCTGCTGGGCCCTGGGACCGATCACCACAGGAACAGAGGAGTAAGCACCAAAAGAAGAGTGGTTTCACAGACCAGCCGCTTGCAGCACGAGGAATAAACCTGCGTAAGTGTGCATCCATCATTCAGACTAATAATATGCAGTGCTTGGCACAATTCTAATCACACTCTCTTGTTCTGTCGGAGGTACAAGAGAGACAGAGAAGTGCTGCAGATCGGAAAGAACTTTTATTTATTACACATTTTTTCAATTGAAAGACTTTTTGAAATACGGACACTAGGTGGCGATATACCACCAATACTGCATTAGAAAGGATCTTTTATATCAATCAGACCATATATGCAATGTGGTTTTTAAATTTTATATGATATATGTATGCTTACATCTTTGCTTATGCAATTTTGTGTGAATGTATGCAATTTTGTGTGAATATATGTACATATAGACTCAACCTTTGAGCAATACGCCACCTAGAGAGAAAAGACCTCTCCTCCCACTCTTTCATTAGGTACAGGTTTGCGCTCTGGAGTGTGTCTCTCTCTTCTAAAAATTGTTATTACAGACAGAGTGTTTTGGGGTTTTGACTCTGTCAACCCACTCATCACAGAGCTGCACCCAAAAGGTACCTTCACCACCTCACCCAGCGCTCCATATATAGGTATTGTGAAACCTTTTCTTAAGTGGAGGAATTTTTACCTCGCTAGAGACTCATTAAAACTGGTACACAATGTCCTCTGAAACAAATTAGCTAGGTACAACCATGATAAAAGGTATGCATAGCGTAGCTTCACCTCTGAGGAACCATCTTCCTGGACTGATCATTCAATCTCTAGGCTTTAAAACCAATCAATGTGGTGCGAAGCTCTGAAGGCTGACTATGGCTTGCATGTAATATCAGAGTCAAAATGTAGATCTTTTTTAATGCGGATAAACTCCATAACTGGCTGTATTTTAGTTACAATGTCAAATTACTTTGAAAAAAATGGTACTTCACTCCTTCTTACAGTGATCTTGCCACATAGTTTATGTCACCCAAGACTAAGTTTAGCATCATATTAACTTTCAATATTTCCACGCCTATATTTGCTTAGGTGTGAACGCCCCATTTAGCTACTATGACCCTTTATTCAATTTATTGTTTGTATTATGTGCACCAGAAATCCTATATCTGGCTCCTAACACCTTCATATACATTGAATACCATGATAATGGTGACAGGCGTGAACAAATATTCACTTGTTTCAAATTCATAAGGGGTTATTCAGAGAGAGACGATCTGGACCAAAATGTCACTGAACCAGGAATTTCCCCGTACAGTGACATTTCGGGGCCATTCGGCTATTCAGAGAGCAGGCAGTACGCCAAATTTTGCCTGTTCGTTGGCAGTGAAATCCCCCATAGAGAAGCAATGGTTAATCTATTCAGAGAACACCGAACATCAGTGAAAAGTTGCCGAAGTGCCCTGCTGTTCAGTGCTTTCATTCAACAGGTTTATTCAGGCGAATCTCGTAGGCTTCAATGTTAAAAATATTCCTGCTTTTATCGAATATCTAATAAACCGTTTATTATTTTAATCTGCAGTAAAAAGTTTCTATATTGATTTTTTTTCGGGATTTTTTCGGCAAAATGTTTTTTCCTTTTTTTTTTTAAAGGGATACTCTAGGCAACATGACCACCTAAGCTTTTTTAGGTGGTTATGATGCCCGGAGTATGCCCTTGTCTATCCCCCCTCCCTCCGCTCAACAGATCAGCTGAAAACAGCTGAGAGACGCAGAGGAGTTTACTCCGCCCTCCCAGCTGTCAGTCAGCAGAGCGGGATTCATATTTCCCGCTTCTGCCGACTATTGCCGAGTAGGAGACGTCATCGCGCTTTCAGCGCGATGACATCTCCAACTCGTCGCAGTAGCTGGCGGCAGCGAGCCGCCAGCGTAGCCTGCGGCTCAGATTAGTGTTGCGCGCATCCTCTTGCGCGCAACACTAATCCTCAGCAAATGGAGCCGGGAGGAAGCCTGCCGATTGGCTAGCTTACGTGAGAGGCGCGCTTCTCACGTAAACCATTAGCAAAGTGAAAGTAACAAGGACGGGAGCGGAAGAGGAGTGAGGTGAATATGAAAAAAAAAAGACACCGTTGGAAACCAGTGGATTTTAGGGTAAATATTACAGTTAAAAAAAAAGGAAATACCTAGTTAGTGAGGAAATAGGGATAGTTTAATGTAAAAAAACGGGGGGGGGGGGATTTTGATCAATATCTATATACAGTGGCAAGAAAAAGTATGTGAACCCTTTGGGATTACTTGGAGTTTTGCATGAATTGGTCATAAAATGTGCTCTGATCTTCATCTAAGTCACAACAATTTGAAAAACACAGTCTGCTTAAAATAATACAACACAAACATTATATGTTTTCATGTGTTTATTGAACAGAACATGTAAACATTCACAGTCCAGGGTGGAAAAAGTATGTGAACCCCTAGCCTAATGACTTCTCCAAGAGCTAATTGGAGCCAGGAGTGAGCCAACCTTGAGTCCAATCAGTATGATATTATTGGTTGTGTTGCTGAAAGCTGTCCTGCCCTTTAAAAACACACACCAGTTTTGGGTTTACTGGTTTCAAGAAGCACTGCCTGATGTGAACCATGCCTCGCAGAAAAGAGCTCTCAGAAGACCTACGATCAAGAATTGTTGACTTGCATGAAGCTGGAAAGGGTTACAAAAGTATCTCCAAAAGCCTTCATGTTCATTTGTCCACGGTAAGACAGACTGTCTACAAATGGAGAAAGTTCAGCACTTTTGCTACTCTCCCTAGGTGTGGTCGTCCTGTAAAGATGACTGCAAGAGCACAGCGCAGAATGCTTAATGAGGTAAAGAAGAATCCTAGAGTGTCAGCTAAAGACTTACAGAAATCTCTGGCACATGCTAACATTTTTGTTGACACATCTACAATAAGGAAAACATTAAACAAGAATGGAGTACATGGGAGGACACCACGGAGGAAGCCATTGCTGTCCAAAAAGGATATTGCAGCACGTTTGAAGTTTGCAAATGAGCACCTGGATGTTCCACAACACTACTGGCAAAATATTCTGTGGACAGATGAAGCCAAAATTGAGTCGTTTGGAAAAAACACACAACACTATGTGTGGAGAAAAAAAGGCACAGCGCACCAACATCAAAACCTCATCCCCACTGTAGAACATGGTGGAGGGAGCATCATGGTTTGGGGCTGCTTTGCTGCCTCAGGGCCTGGACGGATTGTTGTCATTGATGGAAAAATTAATTCCAGAGTTTATCAAGACATTTTGCAGGAAAACGTAAGACCATCTGTCCGCAAACTGAAGCTCCGCAGAGGATGGGTGATGCAACAGGACAATGACCCAAAGCATACAAGTAATTCAACATAAGAATGGCTTCTACAAAACAAAATATGCCTTCTGGAGTGGCCCAGTCAGAGTCCTGACCTCAACCCGATTGAAATGCTGTGGCATGACCTTAAGAGAGCGATTCACACCAGACATCCCAAGAATATTGCTACACTGAAACAGTTTTGTGAAGAGGAGTGGTCCAAAATTACTCCAGATTGTTGTGCAGGTCTGATCTGCAACTACAGGAAACGTTTGGTTGAGGTTATTGCTGCCAAAGGAGGGTCAACCAGTTATTAAGTCCAAAGGTTCACATACTTTTTCCACCCTGCACTGTGAATGTTTACATGTTCTGTTCAATAAAAACATGAAAACATATAATGTTTGTGTTGTATTAATTTAAGCAGACTGTGTTTTTCAAATTGTTGTGACTTCGATAAAGATCAGAGCACATTTTATGACCGATTCAAGCAAAACTCCACGTAATCCCAAAAGGTTCACATACTTTTTCTTGCCACTGTACATACATAACATCATTATGGATGAATTGCAATGAACCTTCTGATGATTTGCTAATTTTTCCTGTCTCCACAACCCCATGTAAAAACCCATCCTACATTTGAAGGCACTGGCAATTTATGTCCCCTGAGATATCATTCTTTAATCATATGGAGTAAATGGTTGTTGGTGGAAATGTGTAGATTAGGTTTTAGGTGAGTTGGGATTGGTGTATGTATTGGGTAGTCCATTTCCTAGAAGGTGTTAGACCACACTTAACTCTATTTGTACCTGCTGTCTCAAAGAAGAACCGTTTGCTCTAGAGCAGAGATCTCAGTCTCTGGCTCCCCAGATGTTGAAGGCCCATAATTCCCAGATTTCTTCAAATTCAGTAGATAGCCAGATATTCATAGGAGTTATAATTTGGCAACTTCTGAAGGGGGAGGTGGAGCTTTGTTTGAGATCCCTGCTATAAAGGGCCAACAATGATGCTTTGGAGCTAGAGCCTCTGGAAGCAACCAAGATTCCAGGTATTCCAGTTCTGGCCGAAAAACCCAAAATATATATCCACGCGGGTTGTCCCAATTTATATATCTGCTACAGTTTTCACAACGAACTAACGTTGCTCCCAGTGGTTAAGCATGGTCATGTACGGGTTTTATCTAGAAGGTAGTATGCATGTTCAGTGGTGTACACTCAAGCAGCAACAGTGACCACCTTAATGCATTTTCAGTTCCAGAAAACCAAAGGAACATCCTTCAATGTCCTTCTTCCGGGCCTACATAATTTTACAAGATCGGGGCCAATTGTAAGATTTTTTTTTACATTTATATTTTGAAAATGTCCATTTGGAAGACAGTCTGGGGAAGGCCGTGTATGTGCCACCTATGCTAATATAGTATTGAATTCCAAGACCGGATACATTAATTAACTTAAACCACAGAAACATTTACTGTGATTATAATAAACCTATTGAGCATGTTGTGGCTGGGAGAAAAAAAATGCACATTTCCCGACATATGGCTCTATTCCTTATTGGAGCTAAAATGGGGTCTCTAAATTTCCCGTTGCATCCCCATTTCCTTACCATATTATTGGGCTGGCGCTAATTCAGCAGTCTCTCCCTGAATGCAGCGCTATCATCTGGGATACTCATAGCACTTCTGCACCACTGCAAGTATCCCCTTCTGGAGTCCATAGGACTCCATGGAGGGTTGCACTGCGGAGCCGTGAGCTCTGTGTGTTCTTGCACTCGCGATATCATGCAGGGCTGAGGAGTTATATGTTTTGTCCCCAGTCTCACTCTGCTTCCGGACAGAAGTAGTAGATCGAACTACTGCTGCGAGTATCACCTCCTGGAGTCCATAGGACTCCATGGAGGTTTGCACTGCTGGACCATGAGCCCTGCGCATTCTCACTCTCGTGATATCTCGCAGGACCGTGGAGTTATACTTTTTCCCCAGTCTCACTCTGCTCCTGGCCAGAAGCAGCAGATTGGACCACTGCCGCGAGCATCCCCTCCTGGAATCCATATGACTCCATGGAGGGTTGCGCTGCTGGGCTGTGAGCCCTGCGGGTTCTCGCGATATCACGCAGGGCCCGCTGAGTTATACATTTTGTCCCCAGTCTCACTCTGCTCCTAGCCAGAAGCAGCAGATCAGACCACCATTCTCGCTGCGGGATGAGAAGTGAGTATCAGATTTATTGGAGGGAGGGTCAACTGTGTTAACTTATTCTGCCAAAGTAGAATCGGTTAGCACCAACTTCTAGCAGTAGCTAAATTTTAGGTATGCGCATCGGTGCAGTAATTAGCGCTAGGAACTTACTTATCCTAACGCTAATTACTGATTGCCCTCCCCATTTTAAGTATAGGATGCTTAAAGTACAGTAAGCTCGCACAATCACATATGCGCAAACTGATACCTTATGGATTTAGTTTTAGGGATATAACATGGGGGGTACCCAAACGCTACCGTTAGCATTCATTACGCAATAGACCCCATAAAATCCTAGTCTGAAGACTTTTTAACACTCCCCTGTCACATATAGATAATAGTAGATAATAAATATATATATTTAGATTTCTTAAGATGTGGTAGAATTCCTTTATTTTAGTAATGAAAATATTGGAAGTTTTTATTTGTCGGTAATTTGTTTTCTAGATATATGTGTGGGCGGAAAGATAATGATGTTTTTATGTTTACCAAATGCGAGTGAAATTATAAAAATGTTTTAATAATATCTCATAATTATGAACAGAAAAAAGCGGCTAAAAATATCTCCGCTTTTCGTTTGGGGTGTATAAACACCACTTTGGCGGTGACGTGGGTGATAACTCAACGTCATGCCGGGATCTGCCCACGGGAAGAATTCTCTAACATTAAATCGCACAACAATTGTACATTTCAGAAATCCGGCAATGGCCGTGCGTTTTATAACTTATGCCGACTCTGTGTGAACTGGGAAATGAGCGGCTAATACAGGATTATTAAATTGCACGATTGCAGTGCAGTTGAAACAGAGTATGAGATGAATTACTAAGTCTTAATTGAACTTTCAAGTTGAATATCTTTATATTATAGCAAAGGATTTTGCAAAGTTTCATGTGTGAGCTTTGCCAGCTCTGAATTTGTGAAATTTTAGCGTTTATGTCTTTCTAGTTGTTTATTATGGGTTCTCTATGATATTGTCATGATGTTTAGTATATGTGTTATGTTTTTTTCTATGTTGTAGTTTAGGAAAATCGGTCACACTTTGCATTTTTTAGCTTCCAGCAATGAGCCCCAGAATCTTAGGCCCTGAGTCATGTTTTCACGGCCCTCGCCGACGGCACACAAAAAAGCAAAATAGGTGCCATTCCCTTCTCCATGAACATTCTAAACCGGGTTTTCCCCTTTTCCATGTCTAGGTGCCCAGGAGTCCACTTCAGATTTTACCGATGAATCTCAACCTCAGGTGTGGGCTGGACCTGGGTCTCCTTTAGAGTGGCACTCCACCCTAAATGGGGTGCTTCTGCATTGACTGAAGTCTCTCAGTTCCCTGCAACCTCCATTATCCACAATATTCGGGGTGCCAAACGTTAGTAGTCATTGGTTTAGCCCTTTCTAATCGAGATGAGCAATGGTTTTATGCTACAGTTCTTTTTTGGCCATAATGGTTTTTATTGAATTTAAAAGTACAGGATGATTGATGTAGATCTGTACCTAAAGTATTCATTATAGATCATTATGAATGAAAGGAAATTAATGACAGTTTCAGGAAACTTGCTGGATGTGGCCGCTTGGTGGCATTACAGCCACAACAACAACCCAGCCACAAGAATAGTACTACCAGACAACAATAGGCTTCCTCTTTAGACCTGAAAAAGCGTTATTTCTAGCATGATGGCATGCCATGCCACATATCACGTGAGTCATTGGCAACAATCTAGATTTTTTTGAGGACTTTTGTAATTTCAATAGTATCTGAGGCCACCCTGATATCCTCATTTTACCATCTCTGAAAGAACACGTGCATTGTAACAAGCCTCACATGAAGATGCAAAATTGGGATTTAGAACCAACATGCTGCACTGCGTTGACAGTTACTTAACGGAAAATGGTAGCCACTTACAGCAACTGCCATGATGGGATGTGCTCAACATAAGAGGATGTAACTCATTAATTTCCATATTTGTTTTTCGTTTAAGATCTATAACAAAAGCTCTGAGTTCGGGTCTATGTGAATCATCCTGTAGATAATGTAGAAACTAACAGAAGGGTGCAAAACATAAGATTCATGCACGATAGAGATCTGATGGTGCAACAAGCAGCATACATTGAGCCTTATTCCCTTCTTCGCAATAACATGGGGACGCCAACGAGGAAAAGCTGCGCCTGCAGATTTTCCTGTAGCATTCCCATGTTAACGCGATACTCCTAAAGCTTGCTACTTCTGGCTGTGAGGATCCTGTGTTTGGTACTTCATCTTTCAGCATGTGCCCACTTTACCGTTCGTTATTTCGAAAGATTCTATTGTGCCTTGGCCGTGGCCAAAACAAGATAATAATTCAACCCCTGGGAGAGCGCTTCAAATTCTGTCACTACATTGTTTTAACCAACTTCCTAACAAATGTATAGGTTTTCTTTAAATAAAATAAAAGCAATCCCCTTGACATTTTCACAGCACAAGCTGCTCTCTCATTGGCATAGAGGTCTGTGCCGGTGAAAGTGCCTTCGCTGTATGGAATGTTGGACCATGCAGACCCCGCAACATGTGCCTCTTCTGGTTATCTTAAATACAACTACACTACAGTGCATCTGCAAAGCTACAGAATCCATCAGTAGCAGGTAGAGAATTAAGCAAGAGAGCTAGTCTGGTCAATTTGGGGAAAGCTAGAGAGGGCAGGGACCTGCAACATGGAGTTGGCCTCATCAATGGAGCTGGTGGGAGTACGTATCTCATATGTCTCTAAACAATGACGTGTAGCAGCTATCCCAGTGATATATTCATGGCTTGATGAGATGGTATATGGCAGTTTAAGTAATAAAGTTTCACAGTAAGGATTAAGGCCTCGTGTTGAGTTTATCTTTGGGAAGGGCTATCTATCTACACACCTCTATACGGGCAAAGTCACTTTGCAAGAACATATCTTTCAAATAGAAAGAAAAAGGGTTTGGCTCCGGATGGGGCTATGGTTCAGCCTCTTCCCTTACATTTTGTGTCTTTCTTTTTTGTCGGTGTATAGCTCTCTCCTTAAAATTAGGGATGTGCGTTTCGGGTTTCGGAATTTCGGAATTTTCACGAAATTTCCCGATTCGTGTTTTTGGATGCGGCCGAATTTCCGAAAAATTTTAGATCCGAAAATTTCAGATCCGAAATGTTTTCCGAGCCGAAACGAAATATTTCGGATTTTTCGAATGGACTTGAAATGTGTCAAACGAGGAGAACAGATGTTCCGAAAAACGAAAATTTTCCGAAAAACGAAAATTTTGTAAAAACGAAAATTTTCTGAAAAACGAAAATTTTTCGAAAAGACGAAAAGTCGATACAAAAAACGGGCAAAATGACACTAAAAATACGAAAAATGGTCGATATTCCGAAAAATGTGCAATTCCGAAAAACGAAAATTTTCCGAAATTACGAAAAGTCGATACAAAAACCGAGCACAGTGACACGAAAATACGAAAAACGGTCGAAATTCCGAAAAAAAATGTACCCGAAAAACGGGCCGAATCGAATCGAATCCGAAATCGGTCGAAACGAGCCGAATCGAAAAGTTTAAAAATCCGAAAAATCGAACCGAATCGAACCGAAAAAAAAATCGGTGCACAAGCCTACTTAAAATGTATTTAGGGATGTACCCCTGCAGATATTCACCACTAGATGTCAGCTGTAGTGTTTGTTTTGCAAGGTACCCCTGCAGATACTCACCTAGATGTCAGCATTGCAGCAGTGTCAACCAGTCCTCTTCAGGTTCTCCCACACTTTTTCATGTATACAATAAATGTATTTATTGATATATGTGATATCAAAAATCCGAGTAACCAGAAAATCAAAATCGATTCAGCTACCATAGAAAAGAGGAGCTCAATGACTCTTAAACAGCCCAGACTTGTTCTTATTTAGAGAACTGGTTCCCTCCTGCTGCTGGTTTAAAGATAGCAGTGTATAATAGAAATATGGAGGATTGACGAAGAAACTGATCATTTATGGCAAAATAGTGTTAGGAAACATACAGGGTTATTCAGAGAGAGGTGAAAACCTTGAGAACAGGCAGGAGAAGAGATCAATCTAGACCAAATAGCTGATTCAGGAAGTGAGATAAATGGGAGAATTTTTCTGTTTGATTATTTTGACCTAGAATTTTCAATTCTCCAGTCATTCTCATGGTTTTCACCTCTCTCTGAATAGCCCTGATATAGTTCCATTTTAACCATTGATCCTTTTCTATTTTGTACTACAAATTCCAATACCGTCATCAACTCTTGTATTGTTTTCATTTTGTCTTCTTTAAACAAATTGGGGTGTGTGTGAGCAGACCTCTGGAATCAGCAACCTGTGGATGGTGTGTATATATATTACAGTGGCAAGAAAAAGTATGTGAACCCTTTGGGATTACGTGGAGTTTTGCATGAATTGGTCATAAAATGTGCTCTGATCTACATCTAAGTCACAACAATTTGAAAAACACAGTCTGCTTAAAATAATACAACACAAACATTATATGTTTTTTTTATTCAACAGAACATGTAAACCTTCACAGTGCAGGGTGGAAAAAGTATGTGAACCTTTGGACTTAATAACTGGTTGACCCTCCTTTGGCAGCAATAACCTCAACCAAACGTTTCCTGTAGTTGCAGATCAGACTTGCACAACGATCTGGAGTAATTTTGGACCACTCCTCTTCACAAAACTGTTTCAGTGTAGCAATATTCTTGGGATGTCTGGTGTGAATGGCTCTGTTAAGGTCATGCCACAGCATTTCAATCGGGTTGCGGTCAGGACTCTGACTGGGCCACTCCAGAAGGTGTATTTTGTTTTGTTGAAGCCATTCTTTTGTTGAAATACTTGTATGCTTTGGATCATTGTCCTGTTGCATCACCCATCCTCTGCGGAGCTTCAGTTGGCGGACAGATGGTCTTACGTTTTCCTGCAAAATGTCTTGATAAACTCTGGAATTCATTTTTCCATCAATGACAACAATCCGTCCAGGCCCTGAGGCAGCAAAGCAGCCCCAAACCATGATGCTCCCTCCGCCATGTTTTACAGTGGGGATGAGGTTTTGATGTTGGTGTGCTGTGCCTTTTTTTCTCCACACATAGTGTTGTGTGTTTTTTCCAAACAACTCAACTTTGGTTTCATCTGTCCACAGAATATTTTGCCAGTAGTGCTGTGAAACATCCAGGTGCTCTTTTGCAAACTTCAAACGTGCTGCAATATTCTTTTTGGACAGCAATGGCTTCCTCCGTGGTGTGCTCCCATGTAATCCATTCTTGTTTAATGTTTTCCTTTTTGTAGATGTGACAACAAAAATGTTAGCATGTGCCAGAGATTTCTCTAAGTCTTTAGCTGACACTCTAGGATTCTTCTTTACTTCATTATGCATTCTGCGCTGTGCTCTTGCAGTCATCTTTACAGGACGACCGCGCCTATGGAGAGTAGCAACAGTGCTGAACTTTCTCCATTTGTAGACGGTCTGTCTTACCGTGGACACATGAACATCAAGGCTTTTGGAGATACTTTTGTAACCCTTTCCAGCTTCATGCAAGTCAACAATTCTTGATCGTAGGTCTTCTGAGAGCTCTTTTCTGCGAGGCATGGTTCACATCAGGCAGTGCTTCTTGAAACCAGTAAACCCAAAACTGGTGTGTGTTTTTAAAGGGCAGGACAGCTTTCAGCAACACATCCAATAATATCACACTGATTGGACTCAAGGTTGGCTCACTCCTGGCTCCAATTAGCTCTTGGAGAAGTCATTAGGCTAGGGGTTCACATACTTTTTCCACCCTGCTCTGTGAATGTTTACATTTTATGTTCAATAAACACATGAAAACATATAATGTTTGTGTTGTATTATTTTAAGCAGACTGTGTTTTTAAAATTGTTGTGAGTTAGATGAAGATCAGAGCATATTTTATGACCAATTCATGCAAAACTCCACGTAATCCCAAAGGGTTCACATACTTTTTCTTGCCACTGTATATTATTAATTTATAAAGGATTTTACCAGGAAGGATACATTGAGATTTCTCTCGTTTTCAGGTACGTCCTGGGTTCAAGAACATTAAAATGTTACAGTTGTTACAGAAATACAAAGTAATACAATGCAAGATATTAAAAATAACAAAAAAAAAACCAAATCTACAGATTAACAGAAAATAAATATGTAGGAAATAGTCATTATGTTACATGTTTACAGGTGCATTCTGTATCGAGGTATGTTAATAGGGAGCTCTTGAGTGACTTTAGACTGAGGGAAGATTTGATGTCGTCTGGGAGGTTATTCCATAATTGCGGCACTCTGTAGGAAAATGAGGATCGAGATACTTTCTTTTTGCATTGTGGTATTGCAAGTAAGGTGCTGGTCCTGGATCGGAGGTTATAGGTTGAGGGAACTGCTGGGGGAAGCAGTCTATTCAGGTAGGGTGGCAGCTTCCCAGAAAAGCTCTTAAACACCAGGTTGGAAAGGTGAAGGGTACGTTTGACTCCAGCGACGGCCAGTTTAGCTCTTTTAACATGTCACAATGATGGGTCATGTAGTTACATTGTAGCGCAAAGCGGCAGCATGAGTTATACAATGTGGTAAGTTTCTGAAGGTGTGTTTGCGGGGCAGCTGCATACACTACATCTCCGTAATCAATAGCTGGCATAAGCATTTGTTGTACAATCTGCTTTCTTACTGTGGGATTCAGGCAGGATTTGTTTTTGTATAGGGCACCTAGTTTGGGGTAAATTTTAGATGAGTTTTTCAATGTGGGGGCCAAAGGATAGATTTGGGTCTAACCACATATATATATATATATATATACACAAAATAAATGGGGGGCAGCACTCAATCTTAATTTACTAAGCTTAGTGTGGGTGCATCTCAAGTAAAATAATGCAACAAACCAGAAGGAGAGCACACCAAATATCACATTCAAAGAGAACAACAACAGCAGCTTTATACATTTCTTAACCCCTTCCGAAGTACAGCAGTTATTAACCCATTCAAGACCCTTCGCAAGGTCTCTGACGCTAAGCTCTGTTGAAAAATGGTGGAAGTTTAGTTCACAGTAGATGGCCATGAATTGCTTAATCCTGCCAACAGCATCAATGTATTTCACCCTTGGCAGGCACCTATCATACCAACCTAATGACTGCCCTTATGGGATTAACTCACTTACCGAGGACTAGATGAACTAAACTTCCACCATTTTTCAACAGAGTTTAGCAATTTGTTTTTTGTTCTCGGCAGGTATTAACAGTTGCCCTATCAAGGGATCCCAACTTATCTTAGGTCTGAATAGAGGTTGTTTTTTTTTTGCTTGAGTAACAGAAACCGAAAAAAAGGAGATGTATTTATCTATTATTTTTATTCTCCACCTTATTAAGGTTACGCCCTGTTGCCCTTCGTTGTTTATTATTGGCTAAGACCATCCTCCAAACAGGTCAGGACTGTTATAAAGTAGCTGCCTTTAATACTACTATCAGAACAATATATACATTGTGAAGTTGTGAGGCGGCTTCTTGGATTACTGGTTTATATGTTGTAACGTCTTCTTGATTCCCAGCTACCCATCTTGTACAAACAAGGGGATTTCAGTGTTTTAATAAAATAGGCATGTCTGGAAAAAAAATGTGTATAAAAAATAAGCAAAACAAGCAGCTACATTTAGAACTGAGCAAGAGAAAAAAAAAGCCCTCTACAATTATAGTTGTTAAACAAAATAAACAGAAACGGTTAGCAAGAGGCGTTCAGGAAAGATAAATTGTATGAAAGGAAATGACAAATGTTTACAGTTTGGGCATGATTTTAAACAGGGCACATATCTTCAAATGCACTAACTGTTTTAACAGCTGCTTTATTTATTCACCCCCCTCTCCTTCTCTCTTCATCTTGTTTTAAAGGGCTTTGAGTCATGATGCAAGAATCTGGGCCTGAGACAAAATGTAACGATTCAGCCGTTCAGAATGGAGGGAGCACGGGTAACCACTTGCTAGAGTGCTCGTTACGGGAAAGCAGATCTAACGGCGAGACACCTTCTCTGGAAGCCAGCGCAGCAGAGCTAGCACATTTCCAGCAACACCAGGTACAGCACAGCGTCCGGCTAGGCTCTCGGATGGGAAAGCAGATCCATCCATGCAATCGCAATGGAATGTGAAATTTATTCTTTATTATGTGGTCTGTCGGCTTGATTTCAGCATTCATCATAGGGAAGGGAAAGATCAAAGTCTGGCTGGTCGACATAAGCCAGTGTGTGCTTTTTAGTGCCGAGAACGCCAAACTGGCAAGGTGATTGAACACGGGTTATTTGCTACTGCACCAAGTGATGGGGAAAACAAATTAATAACAGATTGTAAGATGCAATGGTGCACAGAATGCAGTGGTAGCACAGACAGACATTCTGGTCGCTAAGTCCTTAAGGTTGTATTACTTCTTCTGATACATTAGGAATGTTTTGGTATGTCTGGGACAGGCCACAATCTCTGTACCATTTTGTTTCCCACTAGTGTTGCTCTCATGAAGACATTACTGACGTTTCCGCATGGTTGAGAATGTTGTTTAGTGCTCTATCATTGGTTCATTCCAACATTTTCCATTTCTGTCTATAAAAGTATTTTTTGGTGTTCTGCCCTTGAGCAGCCTTGGGTTCCAGGATATCATGGTTGTCTGTTAAACCTAATTAAATTACTTCAGTACTGGTTCACTTGGGTACTTATTCTAACCATCTCACTGAAACACCTTATAATTTCTTACGACCAAATATTAGAATGAACAAGATGGAAACACACTGACGATAAGGTGGAACATCCAAAGCAGGTGCCGTGCGGAACGGGTTGGGCAATTTTCAAAGAGCTGACGTTACCTAAAGAAAGAATTGGTTGCACTGGTAGAGTCTGTCAGGAAGCTCTACTGGGCACTCCACACCATGTTTCAACCCTGCGCAGTCGAAAAAGAATCGGTTAATCAATTAACCAATCAACAGATCGACTATCTAAACAAACAAAAAAGACTTAGGGCTCTATTACGTTCTTCACGTTAAAACGCGGGCGCAAGGGAGGAAAAACTGTGCCCACAGTTTTCCCCCTTGGGCCCGCGTTTTAACGCTGGATTACAATGCAGGCGCAAAAATGCTGCCTGCATTGTTTCCGAGCGTAAAAATCAGGGATGCTCACGGCAGCGCTGAGCGCAGCCGCGAGCATCCATTCGCTGGAGTCCATAGGACTCCATTGAGTTCCTCCCTGCCGGTCACGTGACCAGCCGGATCTCGGCTCGCGAGATCCGGACAGTCAGCATAGTGATACGCAGGGAGAGACTGGGGGGACTTTTTACCCTAGTCTTTCCCTGCTCCCGCCGGCCGGAGGAGGCGAACAGAGCCGCGGTCCTCGCTGCGGGACAGGAGGTGAGTATAGGATTGTTTTTTTATTTCTTAAGCCTGGTGTTAACGGATTCTGCAGGAGCGGAATCCGTTAACACCAAGTCCTGGCTCTGGTTAACTTTTCGCTGACCAGAGCCAGGCGTTAATCAGCGCTGGGACTTTATAATTCCAGCGCTGATTAACACTTTGCGCTCCCTATACTTAACATGGGGAGCGCAAAGTACAGTAAACTCGTGCAGAGGGGTGCAAGGTACCAGACGCAAACGGGTTTTTTAACCCGTTTGCATTTAGATTGTAATATGTGGTAAATACCGCAGCAAACGTTAATGCTCACGCATGTGAGCGTTAACTTTTGCGTGAAGAATGTAATAGAGCCCTTACAGTGTTAAAAACATGCTTGTTGCCACCAGGAGACCACATTCTCCACTGCTGCATGGTTCGAACTTCACAAACCCATAAGTGTTAGCTATCGTATGAAAAAACAATGCAATAACAACAAAATTGTGTGCTCATGCGTAAATCGATACGCATTTGCAATGCAACAAATGGGTACAGGACAGCAAATGGCAAATATTACAAATAGGACAGGACGCAGACAATGGTAAAATTCCCTGTTGTGGTAACTACAGTGAACTTTGGCCATCCACAAAATGAAAATTCATCAATGGCAGGTGAAGTAGCTGCAGGCAGCAGTGAACAACGGTGCCACCGCTAAGTTGAGCACACTAAGGCTCTTCTCCATTCATTGTTTTTCTGCCATTGTTTGCAACAATGGTCCATCTACTTTAGGGATTTTAGAGTGGCAGTCTTCATAGTACCACAGACAACTTCATCAGTAACACCAGTGGAAACTGTGGAAACAAAGGTGAAATCTATGTTAAACTACCAAGACAACAGTGGAAACTCCATTGAAAACAGTACTGAGAACTACGCTAGACTACTTTGAGAGAAAATGCAGAGGAAACAATTATATAATGTATGGTAAATTATGGTGGTAGTTCCCAATGTAGTGAATTCACGGTAGTTTGGCCATACTTGCTCCACCATACATACCCATTGTTCTTTGGTTTAACGTTGGCTATTTTTTTGGTGGCTTACGCCTTTGACATTAGTAGCATTTATGGTAAAACAATCTTCAAACCCTTTTTGAAAAATCACTCTTTATGTTTTGCGAACTGAAATACAATACTATTTTGAGTCTGGATTTTTTGTTTTTGTCCTTTTTTACAAAATTTATGTTTTGCTCAATAGGGAACTTGTAACATCATGATGACCTCAGGGGTTGGACTAATAAATCCACCATACTGAGCAGGTACAACAATCATGTAAACCTTACACAACATATGTGATATGTTTTTTAGTTTAGTTCATATATAGGTCAACACGATGGAAATCAAAGATACAAACTACTGAAAAGTAGAGTGTCCCTTTTTGTGCCCTTAAATGATTGAGCAGAGGTTGCTGACCGGCTCTGCCCAATTATTTTTGAATATTTTTTTTGACTTTGCCCCATTTTACTCTCTTTTTCTCCCTCGCTGGATGCAGCTCCTCCTCTTCTGCTTGTGAAGTCCTAAACCCGGAAGTCCCTGAATCTTTTCTGTGCAATTTGCACTCCCTGTGCTACTTGCGTAAAGTAGAAAATGCAAATTGCCCACCGCCACGTTCCCTTAGCATCTGCACTGAATGATGGATTGGTGCTGCGCGCATGTGCAGAGTTGATCCATCGCTGCCTCTATCAAACTGGCCACTAGCAGGATTGTTCTCAGAGCTAGTCATGCCAGCAAGCTTGCTGCGAGCCAATGTCACTAGTAACCGAGTAGTAATCGGCACCCGGAAAATTCAAATTCCACGGCTGCTTGAGACGCTGGGTGGGGTGGAGCAAACTCCTTCACTACACCCAGCGGTTTAGGCAAAATGGGGGGCTGTGGGGAGAAGGGGGGCATTCCTCACATCTTGACCATTTAAAAAATATATAGTGGTCAGGTTGTGTAGAGTGTTACTTTAACTGCAACATGTCATGATAATAAAAAGGACAGCCGTGATCAAACATAAGCAAAAAACCCCAAAAATAATTATATTAAGGTTTCAGAAGGTTTTTTTTCCGTTTTTACGGGTAACAGCTGGAATTTTGCCAGCTGGTTGTAATAGGTTGTAATGTATCAAAGTCATCTTTTACATTTTTCCCTAGCTTTAGGACCCAAGGAAAAAAAAGCCACATTTGCACCTGTTTTTTTTTAATAAAACAAAACAGGACTATACACAGGACACTGGGTCACCCATTTAGACTGGAAGAAAGGAAATTCAGCCTAAAGCATAGGAAGGGTTATTTTACGGTGAGAACAATAAAGCTGTGGAATTCTCTGCCTGTTGAGGTGGTTGGGTCAGAGACTGTACAGACTTTTAAAAAACGACTGGATGACTTCCTGCAGACACAAAATATTAAGGGTTATAATATTTAATATGTGGGTAAAAGCTTCTTGATCCAAGGAGAAATCTGATGCCATTCTGGGGTCAAGAAGGAATTTTTTCCCAGTGTGTTGCATGTTGGCGAGCGCTTCAGACTGGGTTTTTTGCCTTCTTTTGGATCAACAGCAGTAGGTGATGTGTGAGAGGCTGAACCTGATGAACACATGTCTTTTTTCAGCCTATGTAACTATGTAAAAAAAAAAATAGTAGCATGCTAGCCGCATTTTACTGACACAGGTGTTAGGTTTAGGGTTACTATTTGTGCTTTTTTTAGGGTTAAATTTAAACTTAACACTAACCCTATCCTCTAATCTTAACTAACAGTTTTTACTCCATTTTCACTTAATCTTTAGGCAACAGATTGTGCTCTTTGATATTTGCTACCCTAACATCAAACAAAATAGATGCCAAATCTGTTTGCTTAAAAATAAAGCGGAAAGAGAACAAAATCTGTTGTTTAAGGATAGGGTTAACACTAATTGTAACTCTAAATCCAACAACGGCTTCAGTGGAAGCACTCTAGTATGGTACTAGTTTTGAGTGAAGAACAACTTATTTTGTACATCAAATATGATGCCCCCCCCCCTACCGTCCTGACGCTAAGGAACATTTTTTAAAAGCAACTTTTTTGACACTTCTTAACTAACACTTCCAGAAGGTGGCATTTTTTGGATAGTAAACCATTTCTATGATTTCACATTTACTGGAAAACCTTCAATATCCTATTAATGTGGTTGCTATGTCTACTGGGTTCATCATCAATCCCATGGAAGGATGCCACGGTCCCGGGCAATGCATCAAAGAGTAGGACAGAAAGGCTAAAACTCTATAAAATTGCCTACGTACAATATACTTATTTTAATTTTATGTTAATAAAAGCTAAATTAAAACTTGGGTTTGTCTGATCTC
This sequence comes from Leptobrachium leishanense, assembly GCA_009667805.1. Lineage (NCBI taxonomy): Eukaryota > Metazoa > Chordata > Amphibia > Anura > Megophryidae > Leptobrachium > Leptobrachium leishanense. The sequence continues at coordinate 125,829,668 of CM019070.1, read as the reverse complement.
TTCAATACGGGTCGACACTATGATCGGAAAACCACAGTTAGGCCGGTGTCCGGCGAGTGCTCTACTTGTGCACGTACTGGCGGGCGGCACACATGGTGACACACGGTGTAGCGCGCACACGAGTTGCGTGCGCTAAAACGGACATGCTGAAACCCTCCCCGACGAAACGCTATGACGCGTTTTGCAGCGCTGGGCGCACTAACTGTGCTCAGCGAGGTGGCATCAGAGTGGAAGGAACGTTCACTTTCACGGCGTTCCTTCCACGCTGAAGTGCGCTCGTGAGACGCCGGTCTATGCTTTTTATACCGCAGTAACCTGCAGTTGCGCACATCTTGTACCCCTAACAATATGTGTCGGGCTGTTTAAATAATTTCCACCGCACAGGTTCTTACTTGAAGTGAGAGAATCACAGCCATGCTGAATTCATTACCGCGGCAGCCACACAGACCCACGGATAAGATTTCAATAACTGCAGGCCACAGTTGAGTAAACAGTTGCACTGAAACTTAATTCCTGTTGACTTTTCCCTCATTTTTTGCCAGGGGCACATTCTCATTTCGTAGCGTAAAGACAACAGGCGTTGCAGCTTTGATTAATGTAGGACACTAGAAGGGAATTAGTGATCTAGTGTATTCCAGCCGTGCATGACACACACATAAAAATGGAAGACTTAAAACAAAAAAATGTTTCTTATCAAAATCAGTTTCATAAATGTCTGTTGGTTGTAAATTTCCAGTGAGTCATATGCTTTATGATTGCTTTACTCCTGCCTGCTACCAAAACCTCAAAAATTGTCTGCTTTTTCTTTTCTTTTATATACCGTATATATATATATATATATATATAATTATTTTTATGTCAGTCTACACTCAATGCCACATAATAACTAAATTTTTCACAACTTTGCAAATTTATTTAAAAAAAAAAAAGTAATATCACATTGACGTAAATTTTCGCTATACAACTTTAGCTCGAATGCAGCCCATTTGTTTGGATCATCTCAAAGATGTTTCTACACTTATACCCCACATCATAAAGAAATCCAGGGTTATTCGAATTTCGGTGCTCTTTCGTTCCCCACACTTCGGGGAATCAAATTCTCCGGCCCCACGGTGAATTCACCGGTCACCGCAGGGTCCCTGAAGTGCAAGGAATGGATCTGAAAATCAGCCGAAAAATCAGCGAAATCCCACAGAAAACCCCTGCAAATACTATCGATCCGAAACGGCACAGAAAACATGCTGAACATGGCCAAAAAAAGACGATCTAGCAAAAAGAGCGCCGACCAGCTGCCAGAAAAAGTCGACAAGCCGACGAACGGGTGTAAAAAAATAAGATTGAAAGTATCAAATTTCAAATGTTGCTTCAAAAAAACTAGTGGACGAAAATGTCTGGAATTAACATATGAATAATATGAATAATAAGCAAAAGGTCTGTTACAGAAAAAAGAAAAAGCACTATTTAAAAAAAAATTGCTGAAACAAATCCCGAAAAATGTCTAAAACATCCTAAAAAATGAAGAGACTTTCTGCTGCAGATTAAAAGAATAAATGGTTCATTAGATATTGAATAAAAACAGGAATATTTTTAACATTGAAACCTATGGGATTCGCCTGATTAACCACTTGGATGCTGAGGACGCGCTCAGCGCGTCCTCAGCATTCCCGCTGGTATGCGGAGGACGCGCTGAGCGCGTCCTCCCATTGGGGTCAGCGTTCGGCCGGGTTCCGGCCGATCGCTGGCCCCCCCGGTGCGGGCTGACATCCTCGATGTCAGCCGTGCATCCGGGACCACAGCCGCCGGAATTAGGTGTCATCGCGGCAGCGCGATGACACCTAATTCAGGCGCCCCCCCCGCATGTGCGGAGGAGGCGCCTGAAAGGGAGGGGGGGAGGTCCTTCGGACCTCTCTCCCTCCCGATCGGCGGCTCTGCGGGGGTTAACCCAGGCATCATTTGGAAGGGCACAGCCTGCCCTTCCAAATGATGCCTGGCATTAACCCCTGGGGAGCTGGATCGCGAATCGGCGCTGAAAAGCGCCGGTTCGCGATCCTTTCCCGGAGCTGGCCGACATCTTGGATGTCGGCCAAGCCTCCGGAACTCCCCCTGAGGACTGGCGTCATCGTGCGTAGCACGATGACGCCAGTCCTGGACTTAACCCTTAACTGCCACCAACGGTGGAGATAGGGAGTTCCAATGAACTCCCTATCTCTCGATCCGTGGCAGCTAGGGGTTAAATTTTGGTATGGTTGGATCGGCCAGAGCATGGCCGTTCCAACGATACCAAACATGAAAGTGAAAAATGTTGTAAAAAAATAAATAAATGAAAAATAAAAATAAAAAAAAATTAAAATAAAAAATAAACACTTTTTTTTATTTTTTTTGGTTTGTTAATGCAGCAATATTGTTCCCATTTCAATTATAATGTGAACAATGATGCTGCACTAACGATTTTTGTATGCGGTGCGTTTGTTAAAAATAGTTAATTTTCCCCAAAAAAAAATGTAACGAGACCCCATCTCTAATTTTTTTAACAAACGCACCCCATACAAAATATAACCGCAATTGCTCGCATGTTAAAATGTGAAAAAAAACACTTTACACGTTGTAAATTATTGAAAATACATATTTTATTGCATTTTTTGTTATAATATACAGACATGACATAACGTATACATATAATAATGACATATTATGAATCTACCGAGTCTGACGGAAAGAACGATATATAATATGTCTGGGTCATATACTAAAATAAGCCTTCAAAACACGTTTAAACATGATGAGCAAAACCGGTAAAAATGACCTCAGCACAGGGGCGGGAAAAGCCTCAGCAGCGAAAGGGTTAAACCTGACAAATGAAACCACCGAACATCAGGGCATTTCACTGACATTTCTCTGCTGTTCGGTGTTCTCGGAATAGATTAACCATTGCTTCTCTATAAGAAGTTGACTGCCATCAAACAGGCACTGTGTTTACTGGCAATTCGCCACAATTTTGCAAACTGCCTGCTTTGTGAATAGCCGAATGGCCACGAAAATGCACTGGACGGGGAAATTCATTGTTCTGTGCCATTTCGGGGCCAGATCGGCTCCCTCTGAAAAACCCTGATAGTCTATCCTATTTTCTTCTGCTCTTTTGTCTGGTTCATTGGAGCTCGGTGGCTGACAAGACAAATGTACAATCGCTTAACACTGACTTTTAGGAGTCGGTATTTCTTTGATAAATTATGTCTCCAGATGAGAACAAGCTATCTTGGAATAGCTCTTTCTTCTTATCCCAGCCGGAAATTAGTGTCTCCTGTACTTAGCATAGGAGACATTAAATTACAGTAGGCATGCGATATGTCCGAGCTGCAAGCTCAGCTTGAGGCAAGAGCAGAATAGCGATTCCAGGCGTTAAAATAACTTCTGGAAACGCTATGTATAAGGACTCCAGTAGTTATTTTAACATCATCGATGGAATGAGGCCCCACAATCTGGTAAAATAAGTATTATTATTTTCTGTCTTAAGGAATTAATCCTATATTGGCAGCATATAGGAGCTGTTGACCCAGCTCTACAATCTTTATCTTGTTTGCGACAGGAGGTGGGGACAATATTAATTTTGGCAGCAAATTTTAGTTTAGTTTTAGTCATACAGGTCTATTCACTAAAGGTGAAACTCAGGAAAATTGACAGGAGAAGGGAAAATTCTAGATCAAAATAGTCAAACCAGAAATTTTTTCTCATTTATCTCACTTTCCAAATCGGCTATTTGGTGTAGATTGCTCTCTTCTCCTGCTAATTCTCAGCAGTGATGGGGTTAAAAAGCAAAAACAAGTAAAAATTGGGTATTTCTAATCTCAGGAAAAAATTTGAAATTATTTAGCCTTGGTCTTTTTTGGCAGTTGTAGATTTTGGGGATTATATTTCAGAAAGTGTTTTTTCCCTTTTTTTCATCATATTTCATAATTTTTTATAGTAAATTATATGATATGATGGAAATGATGGTATCTTTAGAAAGTACATTTAATGGCGAGAAAAACTGTTTATAATATGTGTGGGTTCCATAGACGAATAAGACGAAAATTAGACCTAAACTGCAAACAGCGCAGAAACGTAAACACAGCAGTGGGCACTTTGGGACTGACAATGGCAAAATTCCTGTTGCCCTTACCTTGTATTTGTTTTATTTACCTTTTCCTTGCCCTCTGGTTTATTATTTATTTGATTCCCTGTTGCCCTTACCCTGTATTTGTTTTATTTACCTTTTCCTTGCCCTCTGGTTTATTTATTTGATTTCCTGTTGCCCTTACCCTGTATTTGTTTTATTTACCTTTTCCTTGCCCTCTGCTTTATTATTTGTTTGGTTCCCAGTTGCCCTTGCATTTGTATTTTTTTTCATTCTGTCTCTTTCTTTAACCCTTCCTGCTCCTGTGTGGATTCTGCATACTGACTTCAGCTAGTTCTACCGACTATTTTAACCCTTTGTGCTGCTTCTATGTAAATTCTCTGCATACCGACCTGACTATAGTATTTGGTTATTGGTTTGGCCCTTAAACCTTTGTGTTGTTGTTCTGAGATTCCGTGTACCAACCACAGTTAGTTCTCCTGATTATTCTCTGTGCCTTTACCCCTGTTGTGCTGGATATACCCTGTGTAATGACCTTGGCTATTACTACATTTGAGCTTTAACACTTTAGTTTCTGCATACTGAGTTCTCTGTGTTCCTATCCCGGCTATTATTGACTCTGTTTTGCCTGAAACCCTGCACTGCCATGTGTTAATTTCCTCCAATGTAGATCCGGACTTCAAGGACCGGCCTGTCAGAGTTAGAGATTTATTGTCTTTGGTTGTCCTGTACAGGAGTCTCTGCCCAGTCTTGTGGTGTCCTCATCTCCTGCCGGTTTCTCTACTGGTTGTCTGCATTTAGCCAGTGGTGTCTCCTGCTTTTTGGTCTTTTTATCAACGTATACAGGCCCTACCATGGCTCACGCCGGGAGCCCCTGGACAGAAATATGGAAACAAGTCCTACACTATGGACTCTATTACATTCTACGCGCAAAAGCACACGCAAAGCACAATTTTTTTCGCGCAGCATTAACCGTTAACGAGCGTAAATTAACGCTGGTGTTACGATCCGAGCACATCTTTTCATCCGTCCGAAAATATCGTGCGTAAAAAAAGACGCAAATTAACGCTGCGCGTAGGAATCGGTGGGCAGACTGTTTTTCATGCGATTCAGCCAATCAGAATTAAGAACCACAATTGTCTCCCGTTCAGTTTTTGCGCCTGTCAAAATCAATCTGAGTTTATATCCTGAAGCAATAATTAAAACACGCACAACCTCTCAGTTTTATTGTTTGGGTATGTGTAGAATGTGTAACTATACTGTGCTGTATTTGGTTTCGGCCAGAACGTTCAGATTTGCCGTTACCACCATCTTTTAAAAGACGTTAAAATTATGCGCGCAATCGTCATTCGTAATAATTTGCGCATTGATTGTAATACCATCTGCGTACCAGCGCACAAATGCATTTGCACTCACAATGTTAAGTATGGGATGCGCGCACGAACTTGCGCTCGTGCAGGGTCACTCGCGTTAGACGTTAACGCTCATCGTTTGCGCGAACGTCGTTCTACTACGTGCAGCACGAAGGGTTTTTCCCCTCGCGTTAATGCGTTTTTGTGCACGTGTGAATTGTATAATAGTGCCCTATGTTTTTAAGATTGTTTTGTATGTCTGGTTAATATCCATTGGAGAAAATAAAACTGTCTGTGGCTCCCAACAAGGTCATTTTTTATTGCTTTATGTTATTTATTTATAGCAAAAGAATTATTAAAATGTTGAGGTGATGTCCGTATGATCAGGCCTCCATTGCGTGTGTGGGCTTTGTGATGGTGTCCTTGATGCATGTACTGTGGTCAACCAATTCAAGGCTGCAAGTAGACCTTTCTCCTCTACCGCCTTTTCATTGTCCAGAAGAGCTTGGAAGCCACCAATGGTCCAGATGAGAGTTTTCCTTACTACATCATCGGGACTCATTGGAATTATGAACCTTATGTGTACTCACGGCAAACCGTTATGTTACTGTACATCAAAGGCCTTTCCTAGTTGTCCCGTAACCCTACCATGACAACCTTTCTGCAAGTCTTTTGGCAAAATGGCATTGATGCACTGAACCTGGTTCAAATCTGTGTGTGTGAGGTTTATAATCTGGTTTAAATCACAATGCCTTCACATGGGCCAAACCACTCTAATTAGATTTAAAGGCTTTCACTCAGAGCAGATCACGATGTCAGGTTCCCCACACGCAATGTGTTATCTCAGTCCATATGCACACGTTTTCTCTTTATGTAAAATAAATCTAAAGCTATTATTCACAAATCAAGCTTTAAAATATGTAGACTGAAGCGGGTGGAACTTACAAAACATAATGTATCGAGTTAAAAATGATAATATATATATATATATTTTTTTCAATTATTATTCTTATCGCCCACACATAAGCTGTTTGCAGTTTGTCTAAACACTTGACATGCTTTCAATTCAGATCAGCTTGTTTTCCTGCTGCAGCAAAATAACAAATATTGTTTTGTCCCCATTTTCTCAACAATATTTTTAAGGTGAAGCTTTCATACATATTTCAACATCTTCTGGTATATTTGGAAACCAACATTTGTTTTGAAGTTAATGAAGAAATTTGATTTTGACTTTTACTGTAACTTTGGGTCTAGGATTGGGTGAGAGGAGGCGTGACTGCTGAGGGCTGTAGCCGTGATTTACATTAAAGACGACACGGTCATGCCCACAAAAGGGCCATGTTACACCATTACATGCATGGCAGGGTGGCCAGCTTCCCTGTTGAGCAGACGGTCAGGGCTGCTCATACACAAGCATTGCTTGCTTGCTCCAAATACTGTCATTTTAACCAATTAAGCACTGCGAGCACCATTAAGCAAGTGCTCACAGTGCTTTTTTCAATCAGGTCTTTCCAAACGCTGGGCGATAGCCCGAGGCTGCCGGGTGATCAGGACTCAGGTCTGAGGGATAACCAGGCCGTCTTTAATATTGATTGGACCCTGGGAAAACGTTTCCTTGGGTCCCTCACAAAAGCCTGCCCACTGCATAATTTTGCTATCCACCCCCAACATCCCAAAAAAACCAAAACTGAAATAAATCATGGACTTGTCTCACAAACAAGTCCTTAGATTGATCTGTAGCAGTATGTATCAGACAATTATAGTCTCTTCTAGGCTCTTTCTCCTCATATATTTCTATTAACAGTTACATGTTCTTGGGAGAAAAGGCATGTTAATATCTTAATAACTTTCAGTAATAAAGTGCAAATGAACATTATTATGTTTCAAGTGTAAAACTAATAGCTATATAGTCTAGTCATAAAACAAAAATAAGAATTATATGTACCCAGCACAGACCCCCCATAAAAATATGTATCCAGCACAGGCCTCCAGAACTATATGTACCCAGCACAGACCCCCCCAGAAATATATGTAACCATCACAGTCCCCCCACAAATATATGTACCCAGCACAGGCCCTCAGAATTATATGTATCCAGCAGAGGCCCCCAGAATTATATATATTCAGCACAGACCCCCCAGAAATATATGTACCCAGCACAGACCCCCAGAATTATTCTTGCCCAGCACAGACCTCAGCATCAGATGACTTGTGTGTTCCTCCAAGCGCCAGCATTCTCCTCCACGCGGCCGCCGGCATCTGAAGGCCGTGACGCACTCTCGCGAGATCTCTCCTGTAGGCAGTGTCACAGCCTTCACAGGACGACAGCCGCGTGAGAGAGAACGCTGGCGCTCACAGGAAGACACAGACAGTCGAAGGGGCTGCTAGCGGAATGCTGTTAATGCATTCCGCTAGCAGCGGCGGCGGTTGTCCACGGTTTACGTGGGCTCAAGGGGCAACTGCTTTGGGCACCTCAACAATGACTGGGCCCGGGGCAACTGCCCCTTTTGCCCTGCGTTAAAGACAGCCCTGGGGATAACCGTGTTTCACACGGCCAGACCGTGTGACTTGGAAAGTGTTTTGTAAATTGTGGGGCTCTATTCCAACTTGTCAGTAGGGAGTCACTAATGAAAATGATGTCTTAACGGCTTCCTGTTACCGGGTATGTTCCAAAAGACCTGTCAGCTTGAGTTGGAATATGTGGGAGCCACAAAGTGATACCAGCAGTGGTGCCGCACACCACTGCTAGTATCGGCCCCTGGGGTCCATAGTTTCCAGTGTTCTTCTGCCGACCCTATTTTGGAATAGCAGCCTTGGAGTTCTATAGAGAGTAGCATTTTATTATATTGAGTTTTTTCTGATATTTGTATAAATTAATTTCTCAGATCTATACATGTCTCAGATTCGGAATTCCCTTCAGATTCTCCACCACTTCCCTAAATAGCCAATAATTCCTATAGCAAAATAATATCATGGAAAACCAGAGACGTTTGATGAATGTCTGCACCTAGAGCCCATTGTGACGATGTACAATGTAGTTGTAGTATGTAGTTCCAATTTATATTTTTTCCTAATAAATTACATATATATATATATATATATATATATATACACACACACATACACACTAACTGGCCACTTTATTAGGTACACCTGTTCTATTGCTTGTTAACACAAATTGCTAATCACCCAATCACATACCAGCAACTCGATGCATTTAGGCGTCTAGACGTGGTGAAGATAACTTGCTGAATTTCAAACCGAGCATCAGAATGGGGAAGAAAGGGGATTTAAGTGACTTTGAACGTGGCATGGTCGGTGGTGCCAGAAAGGCTGATCTCGGTATTTCAAAAAGTGCTGATCTACTGAGATTTTCACACACAGCCATCTTTAGGGTTTACAGAGAATGATCTGAAAAAGACAAAATATCCAGTGAGCGGCAGTTGTGTTTGGACGAAAATGCCTTGTAGATTGCAGAGGTCAGAGAAGAATGGACTGACTGGTTCAAGATGATAGAAAGGCAACAGTAACTCAAATAACCACTCGTTACAACCAAGGTATGCAGAATACCATCTCTGAATGCACAACATGTCCAACCTTGAAAAAGATGGGCTACAGCAGCAGAAGAACCTACCGAGTGCCACTCCTGTCAGCTAAGAACAGAAAACTGAGGATACAATTCACACAGGCTCACCAAAATTGAACAATAGAAGATTGTAAAAACAATGCCTGGTCTGAAGAGTCTCGAGTTCCGCTGCAACACTCAGATGGGTCAGAATTTGGCATAAACAACATGAAAGCATGGATCCATCCTGCCTTGTATCAAGGATTCAGTATGGTGGTGGTGGTGTAATGGTGTGGGGGATATTTTCTTGGCACACTTTTGAGCCCCTTTGTACCAATTAAAGATCATTCAAACGTCACAGCCTACCTGAATATTGTTGCTGACCATGTCCATCCTTTTAATGTCCACAGTGTACCCTGTATCTTCTGATGGCTACTTCCAGCAGGATAATGCATCATGTCACAAAGCTCAAATCATCTCCAACTGGTTTCTTGAACATGGCAATGAGTTCACTGACCTCCAATGGCCTCCACAGTCACCAGATCTCAATCCAATAGAACACCTTTGGGATGTGTTGGAATGGGAGATTTGCATCATGGATGTGCAACTGACAAATCTGCCGCAACCTCGGGATGCTATCATGTCAATATGGACCAAAATCTCTGAGAAATGTCTCCAACACCTTGTTGAAACTGTGCCATTAAGAATTAAGGCAGTTCTGAAGGCAGCAGGGGATCCAACCCAGTACTAGCCTAGCAAGGTGTACGTAATAAAGTGGCTGGTGAGTGTATGTATATATATGTTATGGGTAAAGCCCGAAGTGTGGTTAATCCCTAGATTCCCCTATAGAGTTGACGGGGAATCAAGATTATAAATAAAGACACGGAGGCGAATATTATGCTAAACTCTTCTTTACTGTAACATCAGCAGCAAAGAAATATACAAATAAAGTTTTTTAAGTTTGAAAAAAGGAAAAAAGTTTCATATATACAGTAGAACCAATCAGAATAGGGCAGTCCAACTTGGGCCAATCATTATCCACCATCGGGTATATATTCAGTCAGCTGCGCCACATTCGACCTCTTTTCTTTAGGTTCGATCGTTTTGAACTTTATAACCGGAAACCGAAATCCAATGGATTTTGTAGAGGAGAACACCTCTGATGCTATGAACCTGAAACAACAAAGGACAAGAATCTCCGGATTAGAACCGTGAATCAAAAGATTTTAATGGAAACATCTGGCATGCACACCATAACTTCCAACATGGTAATAGGTATGAACATTTACATGTCATGGGTAGGGACACTATGATAGAAACATATTTCGGGTGGGATAATATTTGCCTCCGTGTCTTTATTTATAATCTTGATTCCCTGTCAACTCTATAGGGGAATCTAGGGATTATACACCAAGACACGGAGGCTTCATATTATGCTCGTTGAAAGCTAGTTAATAATGGAATGAGCAAAATGAACAATAGGTTTAAAATAAAATTCTTTAAAGGTGGAATCGTTAGACCAATTAGCAGTTTTTAGAATATCTTCCAATCTACAACCTTGAGACACGGCCGCAGATGCTGTCGCAATCCTAGTGGAATGGGCCCCAAAAACTGAGGTGTCTATGCCTGCCTCAGCCATAATCCATTTAACCCACCTAGCTAGGGAAGTAGATGAGGCTATGTGATATGGTTTGGTCATGGTTAAGAACAACCGGTCAAAGGAAGGAAGACGATACGGGGCAGTGACCCGTTCGTATTCCTGTAGACATAACACTGGGCATAAATTCGGTTTTCGAGGAAAAGCCGGATAAAATACCTGGGAAATGGCCGTTTTAGTACGTCTGGATACAGAAAATAAGACCCCCAAAGGCGTAAATGAGCGCCCTGACAGGTCCAGAGCACGGACGTCAGAGACTCTTTTACATGAAATCAAACAAAAAAGCATGGTTAATTTACCAGACAGCTGTTTAATTGATAGTTCAGTATTAGGAGATCTATTAGGAGATCTAAAAAATCTAAGACTATATTAACATCCCAAGTAAATGAATACCGTGATCTAGGAGGACGTTTCAAACGAATTCCCTTAAGTAATCGACAGACTAATCTGTGCTGACCTACGGGAAGTCCCTCAATGCTAGGGTGATATGCCGAAAGAGCTGATCTAAAGTTGTTAATCGTACGATAAGCCCTGCCTTCCTCATATAGAGAGGTGAGAAACTGGAGGATGTCCTCTATAGGGGCTGAAAAGGAATCAATTTGTTTGCCCAGACACCAAGAAACCCAGCAGTTCCAGTAATAAAGGTATCGCTTTCTAGTACCTGGTGCCCAAGCGCTGGAGAGTAGCTCGGAAGTAGTTTCCGAAAGTCTACCGTGAGTGAGAGGATGCCTGACAGCCTCCAAGCCACAAGGCGGAACGAGGGGACTGACAGGACGTTCTGCAGGGTATTCTCCGGATCCTCCAGAAGCACAGGGTTCGGCCGGAGGATCCGGGGAACATCTATCGCTAGTTCTAGTAGCTGAGGGAACCATGGTTGAGTCGTCCACCATGGGGTGATCAGAACCAGAGTCGATTGACTGGATCGAACCAGTCGAAGGACCCTGGAAATCAGGATAAACGGAGGGAACGCATACAGGATCCCCGCCGGCCAGGACTGGCACAATGCATCTGTTCCTGACGCGTCTGGATCTGGCCTCCAGCTGAAATACTGGGGTACTTGAGCATTCAAACGAGAAGCGAATAAATCTACACTGAAAGGGCCCCATAGGGATGATAAAGATAGGAATATTGCCCTGTGTAATCTCCAGTCGCTGGGGTCTATCAAAAATCTGAAGTTCCAATCCGCTACAATGTTGCATAAACCCGGAATGAACTGGGCCTTCACTGTAACATTGCGGGATAGGCAAAATCCCCAAAAGAGTTTGGAGACCTCCGACAATTGTTTCGACCTGGGACCCCCCAGATGGTTGATGTGCCTCACCGCGGAAAAATTGTCCATACGGAGTAGCACGGAGTTGAAGGATCTGCTCTTTAGAAAACTTCGAATAGCGAAGAAACCAGCCAGGAGCTTGAGAATGTTTATGTGCAATGAAGCTTCCTCCAAAGCCCATCTGCCTCCTGTGGATATAGGACCTAAACGCGCGCCCCAACCAAAGTTGCTGGCGTCGGATTCTATAACCACCTCCGGTTGAGGCGGAAAAAAGGAACGGCCGTTCCATGTTTCGATGTGGTCTTTTCACCACTGTAACTCCCCCCGGGAGTCGTCGTCTAGGGACACCAGATCTGAATACTGAAGACCCTGACGAAGGTAGGATGCTTTTAGTCGTTGGAGGGCCCGATAAAATAGAGGTGCCGGGAAAATGGCCTGAATCGATGCCGACAACATTCCCAATAGGCGAGCGAGAGCTCTCAGCGTGAATGTCGGCCGTGTGGACAATCTCCTTACTTCCTTCCTGATCTGACAGACCTTCTGAGTCGGGAGACTGAGGGACATCTGGGCTGAATCCACTTGAAAACCTAGAAATTCCATAATCCTGGCAGGTTCCAGGCTGGACTTTCCCTGATTGATCATGAATCCCAGGTTCGTCAAGAGATTGACTGTCCATTCTCGGTGCTGAATGATCAAGGAAAAATCCTGAGCCATTAGAAGTATATCGTCTAGATATACAACCAATCGAACTCCTTTGGATCTCAGTAACGCAACCACTGGTTTCATGATCTTGGTGAAGCATCGGGGAGCCGACGAGAGGCCGAATGGCAGAGACTTGAACCTCCACAGCTCGTCCTTCCAGAGAAATTGAAGGTAATCTCTGTCTTGGAGGGCAATTGGAATGGTCAGGTAGGCGTCTTTGAGGTCTATCTTGACCATCCAATCCCCTGGGCATAAGTTGTCCTTTAATGATGGGATTCCTTCCATCTTGAAAGGTTGATACTGAACGTGGTAATTCAGTTTTTTTAAATTTATCACTGGGCGGAATTCGCCGTTTTTCTTTTGAACTAAAAATACATTGCTCACGTAACCCAATATTGGAGGAACCACTTTTTCTATGGCGTTCTTGTGGGATAGATCTATAACCTCTTGAGATATCACCTGGTGGTGCTCTGGGGTCATAAACAGAGGTTGAGGCAAGTGATGTTGAATTGGTAGAGAAACAAACTCTATCTCGTAACCCATAATCGCGTTTATTACCCATGGGTCTGATGTGATCTGATGCCAATATCGGAAAAAAAGATGGACCCTGCCCCCTATAGGAGCATGAAAAGAAGGTTGGTGTATCAACATACTCACCAGAATAAGCTGCTCTGCGATATCCGCGGAAAGGCCTCGATCGTCCGGGCCTGGACCTTTGCGGGAAAAAGGTCGGTTGCTCGACCATCTGCGATTGACCCGTTTGAGAGGAGTGGGCGAAGCCTCTGGTATGGAATTGAGAGTTCCGGCCGGGAAAACGGCCTCTACTTTTCCCGACCCTGTTGAAAACCTTATTCGGGAATGTGTTTCTCATGGTCGCTTGGACCTTTTTTATGGAGCTAAAAGAATTTGCGCGAGAACCCATCTGCTTGATGAAGTCATCCGCGAATAGATTGCCTTTGGCCAGTGGGCCAGGTTCTTTATTGGCCATAGAGACCAATTTTGGTTCCACTTTTAGGAGAATAGAACGTCTGCGTTCCGTGGAAATGGCCGTGTTGGCATTTCCCAAGATGCAGACCATTCTTTGAACCCAGCCTCGATATTCAAAAATATCGGGTTTGGTATTCCCCAAAATGGATTGCTCAATAGCGTTGAACATTCTGGTCAAGGGACCCAAGAGGTCCAAAAGTTTCTCTTGGCAGACCTTAAGGGTTGCGTCAAGACCTTTTTTGGGAGTCCAACCAGTCTTGCTAAGGAACTCCACGATGTCGTCGTTTACCTCTGGGGCAGAGGCAATTTCATTAGCCAGTGTCGGCCGTGGGCATTCAGCCCTTATTTTATTGAGGGTTTTCTTATCCATTGGTGTACGTATGCGAGCCTCAATATAACTGGCCACATGTTCCAATGGAGCCCACTCAGAGGAGCGGGGATGCTTTAGCATCTCCGGGACGAACATAGCTTGCCCCAGCGCATCTAGCGGGGTGGCATTGTCCCTTGGTCTATGGGAACGGAAAGAATGTGAGGAGACTGAAACCGAAATCCCCTCAGATTCGTTCGGAACCCAGTCTGTATCACTCGTATCTGAGTCGTCAGTGTCTTTGTCAGTCTCTGAGAGGGTAACCTCCGAGCTGGTATAACTGGACTCGTCATGCCTGGCCCTTTTCCAACCGCGTTTTTTGGCCTTGCGGAGAGGCCTCTTTTTCAGTGATTTGCCACTTTTATGTGGTGATTTCAGTAACTCCGTCTCTTTTACGGGAGTTCCTTCTATACCTGTTTTTTTGGGGAGACAGTGAACTCCCTTGTTTAGGGTAATGGGTACCCCACCCTCTTGGGCCGACCAGTACCTGTCAGATGTGGAAGGCATGACCGCAGTCGGATTCTCAATCAAAGTCCTATAAGTGTGCTGAGCCGCAAGCACTTTAAGGAGGGTATTTTCAAAATTTGTGGACATTAAAGTAATAGCAGAGATAACCTCCGCCGAAACGGAGGGTCTCTGAGCGCTATCCATGGCTATCGCCGATGAGTCTGAGCCTGACATGGTGTGAACCGCGAAAAAATCACCTCAGCGCAACGCTCTGAGGAGACCTCACGCGCAGGGAAACAAGCAACCGCCCAGAAATGCAAATGGCGGGAAGCCGCGCCCGCTATGCAAATGGCGATGGGCTGCACTGACCAAGCTTGCTTGACCCCGCACGCTCCCCCCCGCCCTAAGCGGCGTCGAAGGAAAGTATTTCCTTTGTGATAGACACCACGCAGAGCGTTTGTCTCTCTTAAGGGAGCTGAAAAGATTTAAAGATGAACAGAACAGAAATGGCAAAAATTGCACCAGCGATAACGTTTTATTAACAGAACAGAATAATATGCAACTGGCAAATATGATAATAGATACAATACATAAGTGAGAGAAATAAAGTATACTTAGCTGATGATAGCAGCAAAGAAAAGAGGTCGAATGTGGCGCAGCTGACTGAATATATACCCGATGGTGGATAATGATTGGCCCAAGTTGGACTGCCCTATTCTGATTGGTTCTACTGTATATGTGAAACTTTTTTCCTTTTTTCAAACTTAAAAAACTTTATTTGTATATTTCTTTGCTGCTGATGTTACAGTAAAGAAGAGTTTAGCATAATATGAAGCCTCCGTGTCTTGGTGTATAATCTTAAAATTACCTTGGTAATCCTGACATTCTCTGACACTGCTGGGTAAAGCTGCAAAAAAAATGAAAATTTCGGACTTTACCCGGGTAATCTTAGGAGTAACCAACTGCCCTTGGTTAACAGTCTGGAATCCGCGCCTTAGGCCCCGTTCACACTGTGCGATTTTGCCGTGACGTTGCAGCAAAATCTGCGTGACGTTGCGCTGTGTAGCTTCTCCAATGCATTTCAATGGAGCTGTTCACATCTTGTCGCGCATCGCAGAAGCATGTCGCTGGTACGTGACTTTTTTTGCGATTTGCTATCTGCGATTTGTATTGGTGGTGCTTTGCAAAAATCGCACAAAACAGCGATGTCGCACGACATTGCGCGACATTATCGCACCATGTCGCGAATATGAAAATCGCACGGAAAGTCGCGCGATTTTCAAATCGCACAGTGTAAACGGGGCCTTAGTTGATGCTTCCTCTAGCACCGGCTCCTGTCACAGACTGAGTGATACCAGACCAAAAAACTACGCCAACATCAAAAAAATAAGACCTACCCCGAAAATAAGACCTAGTGAGTTTTGGGGGGGGGGCCAAAATAATATAAGACAGTGTCTTATTTTCGGGTGAAAGACGGTACTAGAGGGTGGAACATCTTCTGTCCTGGTGCTCATGCCCCTCATATCCCCATGATGATGTGTAGTTTTTTTTAGGTCAGTAGGTAATTTTTTCATATATCAGATGTGTTCTCATATTTTTATCCCTGTGAGCTAAATCACCCCCATCGGTGATCCAGTTATAGCTCTTTGGTGGCATCTTCCAGTGCCGGCTATTCTGTTCACAAACATTGGATTACAGAACGGAGAATATAGACTGTGATATAATATTTATACATACAAATATTTAGGTCATTTCCACAATGAGTGGAGGTGAGATTGTAATGAAAGCTCCCCTTTATTGCCTAATGCTTTGCGTTAGTCACCTGGCACTGCTGATGCATTAGAGAGCTGTTTGCTCAAAGCTTTCTCTTGCGCTGGGCAAGCCGGATAATTGTGTGTCTCCACTGAGAGGAATTCACAGACAGATTCCGCTCTAGATTTACTAATACAAACACATTGAGTACATCAAGCCTTATCTCCGATTCTAACTCTTCAGACCTGGCCCTGCTCGCTGCTGCCATGAAATAAACAACTTAACCCTTCTAATGCAGCAGGCGCCACTTTTGCGGGTTTTTGTTTTTCCTTTTTTATTGTTATGTATATGGGACCTGATTCCTCCCCCCCCCCACCAGCGATAAAGCGCTTAGGAGACATCAGTCGCATATCTCGGCAGATAACTATCATATGAACCAAGTCGGGACAACATTGTCTTTGAGAGAGCCGTCTGATATTGACTTCTCGCAATGCATGAGTTTACTAGTGTTTCACTAATGAGTCAGACAGTTGGCAGGGTAGTGGAGAAAAGAGTATAAGTGTGAGGCTGATTGATGACAGCCCCAGTGACCAGGCTGCAGAAAAAGGACATACGATCTCGGAAGCCGAGGAAAGAAGTCTCTGGCGCCTTTTTCCCTCGTCAGATCAGAAATTGTTGTTTTGTCTCTCTCTCTTTTTTTTCTCATTTCTAACCACTACTTAAAATATATATTTCAGTGTATATTTTGTTTCTCTCTTCCCTTTTTTTTTTTTCTTCATTTTTTTTTTTGAGTGAAAGAAACAAGCTTGATTTGTATTGGCTCGATCGTCTCAATGACGGCATAGACTCATTTTTTCTCATAATTTATCTCACAATTTTTTCTCATAGCTTTGCATCATATGTTCTCATATTTATTTTAGTATTTGCCCCATACCATGTTCCCGTGGACTAAAACTATCATAAAATTTGAGATGTTGGTTTTCAATCTTAGTAAAAGTATGGCCGAAAAACACTGTTTTCTACCTCCATCTTGGATGTAGACCTTCAGGTATCTCCAAAACCAGTAGCCATGGTGTCCACAAAGATTAAATCTTAGAATTGTCATCTTCCTATGATTCGGTAAAATAATCTTAACGTACTGTCTTTTGCCTGTAATACTCAATGGCTGAAACTAACCCAACGATGGGCCCTATCATCCTATTAACGCTGGCTTTAATGCTCACATAAGTGAGCAGTAGTGCTAGGTTAGGCCGGATGCACACAAGCGCACTTAGTGCGCCCGTGTGCACGCACTTACTGGCACCCGTCGCAGCCATGTGATGCTGCGACGGGGCCGGTCACACGCTTGTGCACGCCTAGAAAGCCTCCCTGTCAATGCGCTAGGATGCACGTCGACAGGCTGCAAAGCACATCCTCCATAGGAGGATCGCGCTTTGCAGTGCTGAGGGAGGGGCAGGTGAGCGTCGAGTGGAAGGAACGTCAACTCTCACGGACGTGCCTTCCACTCTGAGTGCGCTCGTGTGCATCCGACCTCAAAAAAGGTAATCGCGTTACGCCCATATTACCTTCTGATCGCTAATGGGTTAAAAAAATCCGTTAGAGCATTGGTAATAGCGCTTTTTAGCGCAAGCTTACTGTACTCTGCGCTCCCTATGCTTAACATGGGTAGTGCAAGAGTAAGCAATCAGTAATTAGCTTTAGGATCACATTCCTAATTCTACGGAATCAGTTAGCAGCAGCTGAAAAGCCTCCCAAAAATCAAATACTCCTCTCTCATCCCTCGGCGTGAACGGCAGCCCAATCTGCCACTTCTGACTCCCAAGAGCAGAGTGAGACTGGGGGGAGTCCCCAGTCTCTCTCTGTGAATCACTCCGCTGACCTACAGGATCTTGCGAGAGCGAGATCCTGCAGGTCACCTTTCCGGCAGCACAAGCCTCAATGAAGTCCTATGGACTCCAGGAGGGGATACTGGTGGTGGCGCATTAGCACTGCCCCAAGTATCCTGAAGGGTTAGCGGTCATTATGGGGCATGCTGCTGGATTCAGCAAATGTCCTGTGATCTGTAAGACGGGGACGCTAAGGGGAAATTTGCAAGCGCTAACGTCCCCGTTTAAACTTACGGCACATGATACTGCCTGATGAGTATTGCCTGCTGGCCATAATTATTGTCACTTTAAAAAAATGTGAATGGGTCCAAGTTTCTTTAATAGGTTGGTACCATGTGGCCAAGCATTTAAGGGGGGATTTCCAAATGTTTGCAAATTATCAAAGAGATAAATAAAAGTTGCCTAAGGCCGGGGTCACACGAGCATGGAGGGAAGGTGTCGCGGAACCCCTTGCGCAGAGACTGGACTGTACTAAAACCTCGCTCCTCTGCTATTCCCCTCATGTAAGCTATTTTTCTATGTTTTAATGTTTAAAGTGGGGTTTTTGTGACTTCCCCCCCATCCGCACGTAATCAAAATGCCTTTTAAGCTCGTCCCATATGTTCACTGTGTTATCTGCCACCAGGGGAAGCCTGTGTTTCCAAGCTTGAGCCGGGTTTGAAACCCCAGCCAATCACAATCCAAGGAGCTAGACGGGCCACCCAATCCCATTCCAGGACTAACCCACATTTACTTTAATGCAGCCATCTGCAGAAATTCTAAACCTCAGTGCCCTGAAAGCCCTTTGATCTAGCGGGGTGCTCTTTTGGGGTTGGGGTCCTTCTCATGCGAGCTACCGTTGTGGTGATTTTCAGGAGGGAGCTCCATTGGGAACCCACGTTGTGGAGCCTTCCTCGAACCCCAGGAGCTCAGGCAGCAGTGACCATGCGGCATCAGCTGGGAATAACTACTATATGCTGCCATCCGTGCCCCTGCCCCCGGATCTGGGTGCTTTTTGGACTGTGATAACCTAGGGGCCCGAGCTATCAAAAGGTACCCCTGAATTGCCGCTGCTCCCCTGGAAGCCCCCCAAACAAGGACCTGTGCTTGGTATGATTGCAGTTACAGTTATTTATTAGGCGCCACCAAGTACCGTAGCGCTGTACAATAGGAAAGACAGGATAACCAATATACATGCAAGTTAAACACACATAACAGTATCAGAGAAGCCCCTGCTCAAGAGCTTGCACTCTGAGAGGACCTTATGGAGAGCAGGCTGAATGGCGGTGTCGAAATGTCTGAGGGGCGGGAATGTTAACCATTGTTATCTGATTCTGAACCAAATAAAAGCAGGCCATGTGAAATGGCCAGTGAGTCTGCTTAGCCCAATCTGAAGAGTGTTGTCTGCTTTATTGGGAGTAATTAAGATCTGACATTGCTCCAGTGCTGCAGGCTAAGGGGAGATTCCGGGAACTGGTGAAGGCGAACGCCTCGAGACGACCGAGGGAAAATATTGGACCTTGGGCATCTCGTTACAGAAAGTCCTTCAGAACAGGTGTTCTCTCCGCTCAGACACCCGTGTGACCACCTTGCTGAGTGCACGTTAGTGTGCTCAGCCCTACAAAGCTTGAGCCTCCTATGGAGGATCGCGCTTTGTAGACCTGTCCAATGTCCGTTGTAGTGTATTGACAGGAAGGAATTCAGCACGCACGTTGTAATGTGTGATACTATTACTCACATTACACCATGTAGCCTCCCAGTCAAGCTGTCAAAAGACTGCGATGGACTCTGGGAAGAAGGGTCAGTACGGATACACTCAGTGCACTTATGCACCCCCAGCCTAAGATGCCTTCAGATGGCCAGTGGACTAACAGCCTCCATGAAAATTAAAATGGAACAACCCAGATCTTTAAGTCCCCTGCTGGTATTCCCAACAAGTAGTCCCCTTTGAGCTTCCTCTACCCATAGGTCCATGGACACTTTCAGATATTCAGGTTGTCTGTACTTGATCTACGATTAAGTAATTTCTTTTACTACTTTATTGCCTTTACCCTACCTTGAAAAGCATCCAGATTTTAGATGTGACATGCAGACTTGGGAGGGGGGTTATTAATACTTTGACATTTTTTCGATCTGTTGCCCGCTTACTATTAAGTGATAATCACGTCCTCTTTCAAGCCCCACCTTCCAGGACTACAACAGTCTCCATATGGTAATTTAAGCATCAGGGAAATGGTGAAAGCCGGTTCACTCGTCAGCAACATTACGAGGTAGCTTGATCGGAGCTGTCCTTCTAGATCAGTCATGAGTAATGACACCCCCATTTGAATTCAAATAATCACATAATAGAGAATCTAGACAAGAACCTATGCTATCCCCCATGGGAAACCCACCCAATCAATGTATAAATAACCTATATAATTCTCCAAATATCCTAGTTTGAAGTTGCTAGATGGATCTAGTTTGAAGTTGCTAGATGGATCTAGTTTGAAGTTGCTAGATGGATCTAGTTTGAAGTTGCAAGATGGATCTAGTTTGAAGTTGCTAGATGGATCTAGTTTGAAGTTGCTAGATGGATCTAGTTTGAAGTTGCAAGATGGATCTAGTTTGAAGTTGCTAGATGGATCTAGTTTGAAGTTGCTAGATGGATCTAGTTTGAAGTTGCAAGATGGATCTAGTTTGAAGTTGCTAGATGGATCTAGTTTGAAGTTGCTAGATGGATCTAGTTTGAAGTTGCTAGATGGATCTAGTTTGAAGTTGCTAGATGGATCTAGTTTGAAGTTGCAAGATGGATCTAGTTTGAAGTTGCAAGATGGATCTAGTTTGAAGTTGCAAGATGGATCTAGTTTGAAGTTGCTAGATGGATCTAGTTTGAAGTTGCTAGATGGATCTAGTTTGAAGTTGCTAGATGGACTTTTCTTCCTTTTTACCACGAATACAATTACATATAGGCAGTACATTGAGAGCGATTCTATTTAATCTGTATAATTCCAATGCTATGTATAATTTCTGTGTAATTGGAAGGATGTCAGTTACGCATAAAACATATTTCCCAGGTATGTATTTATGTTGTAATTTGTTGACAGGTGAGATTAACATTTGCAAAGTGTTTGCTTTGCAGAATTGGCAAACTCCTATCAGTGTTCCCTAAGAAGACATTTTAGTTTTTTTTAAAAAAAGACCTGTTTTGCAATTGCTAGCATTTATTGACAGGTCGAGCTGAGCAGACACAAATGGAATGTTTATATAATGTAAACCTAAAGCTGGCCTGATACAGCCTGGTGTATGTTCACATCCACAGAATATTTGATAAAAGAAAAAAAAAATGTTTCAAGGTGACTTCACAGAATGATGCCACGTTGAGTTCAAGAGGCAATTATATGCACGAAAATGAATTTTCAGGAATTAACTGACATATGAGATGTGTTCTAGTTTTAAGTGCTTGCTCGAGGTTTCAAATGGGAGGAAAACAACTTCTGTCAATAATTTATTATTATTTTATTCTCTTGAAGCTGGTCATGCTCTTTTCATTGTAACCACATATCCCAGATAAAATACTGCTGTTTTAAACATATCATGCCACTTTATTTGGGTAAAGTTACTATAACATCTGGTGACGAAGGACCTTCTTATTAATGCTTGCATTGTGTTGTCCATTTGGCAGGTAGGGGGAAGGGAGTGTTATGAATTTTGCATACAACAGAGTAACCTTATGATACATTTGTGTCTACACATCTCCATAATTTCTTGCAATGACTTTAACACCATAGTGACCAGGCGATTTTACCATTGTCTGTCCGCAAGTACCCACTGCTGTTTTTATATTTCTGCGCTGTTTGTGTTTAACTCTTATTTTCCTTAACTTGTTTATGGAACCCACACATTATATACCATTTTTCTCGCCATTAAATGGACATTCTAAAGATACCATTATCTTCATCATATTGAATAATAATATAAAAAAAATGTTATGAACTATGATGAATAAATGGAAAAAACACCCCTTTTTGTAATCTGATCCCAAAAATTTACAACCGCCAAAAAGGACCCCAGCTAAATAGTTTTGAAAGTTTGTCCAGAGTTTAGAAAGACACAATTTTTACATGTTTTTCCTTTTTAACCCCTTCACTGCTGAGACATTTCACCACTGTGTGCTGAGCTAATTTTGACTGTTATAAACTCCATTACATTCTTGGTGCTAACGCTAGCACTAGTGTTAAAAAAACCCGTTAGCGATTGGAATCTTGCGCTTTTCAGCGGGCAGTTACTGTACTTTGCGCTGCCTATGCGTAACATAGGGAGCCTGAAGGGAGGGGGAATCCTTTCAGATCCCTCTCCCTCCCGATCGGGAGGGTCTACAAAAAAAAGACAGGCACCGCTTTGAAGGGCATTCGGCACCAGATCACGATCTAGCTCCGGTGGGGACTCTGCCCTTTCCAGTGGTGTCTCTCTTTTTTTTCTGTCTTGAGCCAGAGGACCCCCCTTTTAGGTTTTCCCCTGGCAGGCGCTGGGATTGGAGCCTGAAACTGATGTCATCACACTCGGCAATGACATCAGTGCGACGGCTGGGGCCAATAAAACCATCTGAAAACCATTCAAGGAAGCCACACCGATGTGGGACCCTGGCCAGATAGGTGAGTATAAGGTGGGAGGGGAGGTAAAGAACCATGACATACATAGTACCTCCTTGGCCCTTAACTCTTAACAGGAGTTTTTCCCAGGATGTACTATGTACATCAGTGGTCCTTAAGAGGTTAAGAGTGTACACATGGCTAAGTGTATGTGTGTTTTAGTGCTTGTATCAGTATATATTTGTTATTGTATAGTGTTAGTGTCTATATTTCTTCTTTGTCCATGTGATTATTGGACAAGAAAACTTTTGAGATATGACAATCCCACTCATCACACCTAGGCCTCTGTGTAATTCGGCCCAATAGCTGAAATCAGCCCCGTTTCCTGCGCATGCTGGCCATTTTTCAATCCGGGAGATTCAAACATGGGCTTAACGGCTTTTCAATTTCTGATACAAATTTGGATCAAGTATCATCTCTTGCGGCTATACTTTTTAATGGAAATATTGGCTTTAGCTATTCAAATAGCGTTTTTCGTTATGCCGCTATCATTAAAAATATGCCATGCTGAAAAGTGTTGATAAATTAATTTTAAAGGCAGAAAAATAGAGGGAATAAGGCTGAGCTCTTATATTTTTTAATGTTGGATTTTTCTAATATATTTAAAGGGACATTTCTGAAAAACCGACACATACAGGGTAATTCAAAGAGAATCGAAAAGTCACCGCACGTTCGGTGACTTTTCGTTCTCTTCAATTCGGTTTGTTTTGCCGATCCTATTTCGGTGACCCTGCGGTGTATTCAGCAAGCACCACAGGGCCGTCGAAGTGCAGGAAAAAGCAGCCGAAAACCTGCCGAAAACTCACCACAAAAACTCGGCAAATGCACGCCGAAACCTGCAAAAACATCTGGATTAACCCGCCGGAAAAACCCGAGCAGGAGCCGATCACACGCAGTGAAGCCGCCGGAAAAAGCCGACACCGCAGACGAGGGAAGTTAATAAATTAGGAAAACAGTTTGCTTGCATGTTTGAAAAGTGAAACGCTGTTTGCAAAGAAACTCCTGAACAAAAATGTCTGAAATTTACATATGAGGTCCAATAAATGATAATAAAAAGGGCTGTTACAGAAAAAATAAGTGAACTTAAAATAAAAATCAGACTTTTTTACAAAAAAATCCAGAAAAATTCTTCAAATATCCCAAAAAATCTATAAATAAAGAGACTCTTTACTGCAGAATTTTATAATGAATGGTTTATTAGATATTGAATTAAAACGGGAATATTTTTAACATTGAAGCCTATGGGATTCTCCTGAATAAACCTGCCGAATGAGACCACCGAACGGCAGGGCATTTCGGGAACCTTTCACTGCTGGTTTGTGTTCTCTGAATAGCCGAAGCAGTGCTTTTTTTGGGGATTTCACTGCCCTCGAACAGGCTCCGTATGCAGGGCAGCCATCAGAAATAATGGGGCCCCTTACTGAACCTCACAATGCCCCCCCCGGCACTCCCTCAACCTCTAACAGCTTTTCTCCCCCTTCAAAAAAAAGGACATAACATAGCACCACAGCAATAAAACTCCCAGTAATGTGCGGTGTGTATGAACGTATCACAGAATCCACAGCAATAAATCTCACAGTAACGGGCTGTATATGATGGCCTTTGGGTCTGGGCCTGGTCCCTGGGCTAGGCCATGGTCTGGTTTGGGCCTTGGGGTCTGGGCCTTGGGGTCTGTGCTCTGGGTCTTGGGGTCTGGTCCCTGGGATTGGGCCTTGGGGTCTGGTCCCTGGGGTCTGGGCCCTGAGTCTGGTCTGGGCCCTGAGTCTGGCCTGGGGTCTGGGCCCTGAGTCTGGCCTGGGGTCTGGGCCCTGAGTCTGGCCTGGGGTCTGGGCCCTGGACCTTGGGGTCTGGTCCCTGGGGCTGGTCCTGGTCCCTGGGTCTAGGCTGGGTCTGGTCCCTGGGTCTGGGCCTTGGGGTCTGGAGCCTGGGCTCTGGGTCTAGGCTGGGCCTGGGGTCTTGACCCTGGGTCTGGGCCTTTGGGTCTGGGGCCTGGTCCCTGGGTCTGGGCTCTGGTCCCTGGGGCTGGGCCCTGGGGTCTGGTCCCTGGGGCTGGGCCCTGGGGTCTGGGGCCTGGTCCCTGGGGCTGGGTCTTGGGGTCTGAGGCCTGGTCCCTGAGTCTTGGGGTCTGGGCCCCTGAGGTCTGGTCCTGAGGTCTGGGCCTTGGGGTCTGGTCCCTGGGGCTGGGCGTTGGGGTCTGGGCCCTGGGTCTGGGCCTTGGGGTCTGGGTCTTGGACCCTGGGTCTGGGCCTTTGGGTCTGGGGCCTGGTCCCTGGGTCTGGGCTCTGGTCCCTGGGGCTGGGCCTTGGGGTCTGGGGCCTGGGTCTTGGGGTCTGAGGCCTGGTCCCTGAGTCTTGGGGTCTGGGCCCCTGAGGTCTGGTCCTGAGGTCTGGGCCTTGGCCCTGGGTCTGGGCCTTGGGGTCTGGTCCCTGGGTCTGGGCCTTTTGGTCTAGGCCTTGGGGTCTGGGTCTTGGAGTCTGGGGTCTGGGCCCTGAGTCTGGTCTGGGCCTTGGGGTCTGGTCCCTGGCTCTGGGCCTAGGGGTCTGGGCCTTGGGGTCTGGGCCCGGGGTCTGGGCCTTGGGGTCTGGGCCCTGGGTCTGGGCCTTGGGGTCTGGACCCTGGGTCTGGGCCTTGCGGTCTGAGCCTTGCGGTCTGGGCCCTGGGTCTGGGCCTTGGGGTCTGGTCCCTGGGTCTGGGCCTTTTGGTCTGGGCCTTGGGGTCTGGGAGTCTGGGCCCTGAGTCTGGTCTGGGCCTTGGGGTCTGGTCCCTGGGTCTGGGCCTAGGGGTCTGGGCCTTGGGGTCTGGGCCCTGGATCTGAGCCTTGGCCCTGGGCCTTGGGGTCTGGACCCTGGGTCTGGGCCTTTTGGTCTGGGTCTTGGGGTCTGGGGTCTGGGCCTTGGGGTCTGGGCCTTGGGGTCTGGGCCCTGGGTCTGGGCCTTGGGGTCTGGGCCTTCTGGTCTGGGCCTTTTGGTCTGGGCCTTGGGGTCTGGGCCTAGGGGTCTGGGCCCTGGGTCTGGGCCTTGGGGTCTAGGTCTGGGCCTAGGGGTCTGGGCCCTGGGTCTGGGCCTTGGGGTCTAGGTCTGGACCCTGGGTCTGGGCCCTGGATCTGGGCCTTGGCCCTGGATCTGGGCCTTGGGGTCTGGGCCTTGGGTCTGGGCCCTGGGTTTGGGCCCTGGGTCTAGGCCTTGGGTCTAGGCTGAGCCCTGGCTCACCACTCCACTGTCTTCCTTCCTTCAGCTCTTTTTTTCTTCTCTCTTCTTTTCTTCTGCTCTTCAGCCCGAGCCCTCCGTCTCAGGCGCGCGGCTTCACTGAGTGGAGGGGCGGAGCCAAAGCAATGTGCTTGGGAGGCCCCCACACGCTGCTTGGCCCCGCCCAGCCAGCCAGTGAAGCTGCCAGGAGCCAGAGGAGACACTGTGTCTCCTCCGACTCCTGCAGCAGAGACACAGCTCCAGATTCGGACTCATCGAGTCCCATACCAGAGCTGTAAAAGGGTGACGCCGCTGCCGACGGGGTCCAGGCGGGCTGGGACCCCCCGGGCCCCGGCGGCCTGGGCCCCCACCGGGCCCCGGCCCATTACGGCAGCATGGGGCGTAATGCCCTGATGGCGGCCCTGACCGTATGTGCAGGCAATTTGACAGGATTTGGCGTATTGCCTGCTCTCTGGATAGCCGAATGGCCAAGAAATGTAACCGAACGCTGATTTTCAGCGTTCGGTTACCTTTCTCCAGCCATTCGGATCTCTTTGAATAACCCTGATAGTATTCAATCGAGCCCATAGTAAGCTGTAGGATTATATGAGAATAATTGACCAACAAGTGTACATTAATCATCTATCATTTTAAAATTATCTAACCCTATATAATTATATAACCCAGTTTTTGCTATAATTGGCAAGCATCAGTTCAGGTGGCTGTCTATAGCCTAGCACGGTAGATGAGGAGATGTTCACAGAATGGTCAAACCGTCTCCAATTGTGACAAAAGAACAGGGATTGGCAACCAAAGCCAAATTGGGAACATCAAAACCGTCTGTGTGAGGGTAATTGCAAACAGTGATGAAACACAAGGGTAATCAAATGTAGCATCCTCAAAAAGGATCGAATCTTTGATTTCATATTGGGACAAGGGATCACAAGGAGGATTGGAAATGTAGAGTTTGGGATCAGACATGGGATATCAAGACAGAATGTTGAGTAAGAAAGACGTCAGAGAAACAAAAGAATGGCAGTGCGGGTTGATTTAGAAGGTGTACAGATGACAAAACAATGGATAGAGAGAAGGAACCTTTTGGGTAATGTTTAGATAAGGGGGCTATTGTCTTGCCTCTACTACCGGAGATAAGAGCTGGCAGCTGAATGAGATAAAACTTGAGGTGGAGTTTAACATACTACTAATCTGATCCCTGGTGATGTCCTGTGAATACATCCCACACAATACAATGATTTGAGTCAGTGATCGACCCATAGACTCCATTCTATGGCCAAAGCCACGTGGTGCAAAGATGGGGGGGGCAGTTTACAACACAAAAGATCACAAGATGGATGCACCCAGTCACATTATATATATATAAATATATATATTCCCTAACTAAACATACAAGAGCAAAACAAAAGTACAGCAACTTAAAATAAACAAAATAATAAGAACATTTCATTTTTTGTACTAGTGGCCCTTTTAATAAAACTTAAAGAAGTCATCAAGACTAGAGTGTCCCCTTGGAAGCAGAGGTAAAGTCCATCTACCTGAATATAAGTGTAGATGATAAACATAAATTAAGGAATAATAGCACATCTGATTTCTCTTTTAAATATAGTCTAGAGTGTTCAAAGGACACAACAAGATACATTTATAGACAATGTCAGAAACCCTCAAGGAGACGTATTGTTGTTTTTGATTGAGTCATAAACGGAAATTCTAAGAAAGTGTTTCTTTGGAAAAAATATATATGTATATCTGGTTCTCCACGACTGTTACTTCTCCATTATTTAACCAAGCAGAGAAAGTAAAAATATAAATATATTATTTTTAATTCTATTTTTGGTGTCAGCTCCACACCTCCTCTACTAACAAGGTACAAGCTAAGAAGAAAAACATTAGGTTAGTCATAATTTTTTTTATAAATACTGTTTCATTCGTCATGTGACCTTATCTCATGCACTGAGAAAACCAGCAAAGTAGATAAAGCTTTTTGTTTCATATTGACATAACTGGGTAGGTCTAAGTTTGTTTGTAAGCCACTTAGAGGAAATGTATGTGCAGTTCTTTGTCTTTGCAAGGGAAGAAAAAAAAACATATGAGTAATTATTAAACATCACCAACGCTATTTCAATAGTTGTTTACATCAAGAAAGGTTTACGCTCTAGAGAACACAAGATTACGACTGATAATTAGAGTATTTCAGCACAATTCTACGAAAGATCAATACTTTTTGTAAATTAAATGGTTTGTTTTTTTTCACAAGGTGAAATGTCAGACTCTGAGTTTTCCTACATTGTGAGCTCGGTTTAATATTTTCCTAACTGATAAGTTTTTCTTTTCTTTTTTTTTTTTTTGTTCTTTTTCTTTCAAGAAGAAGAAATAAAAAAAAAAACCCACAAAGCTCCATTAACAAAACACATTGAAACATTTCTTAGGCCTAGTCAGGCATTTCGTGAATTGAAGAGAAGGTGATGGCATGTCTTTTTTTTTTTTTTTTTAGTCATTCATATCTAATAACTTTTAATCTGAAGGTTAAGTAGTCAGATCTAAACTAAGAGATGATAATATCCATTTAATGTTCACTGAAGGGCACAGCATACATCTTTCTGCAGGAAAGAAAATTGTGCGTAAAATGTCATTTTCCTTTCAAATAGAGACACTGCAGGGAAAAAAGAACAAAAGGAAAATACTTGCATTATTGTGTATTGTTTGGTAAGGTGTATCTTGTACAGCTCATTAGAATATGTATGTCCTCTAAGAGTGCAAGATAATCATATAGTGCAAGGTTAAAAGGACGATGTGAGCTGGAGATGATCCCAACTATGGTGGAGGTAAAGCATTACAAGAAAAACACGTAAATATAATAATAGTAATATTAAAATAGATTTTCTTTAAATATTCTCCAACTGCTGTAAATGCAAAGGACAAGTTGTGGTCCCGCCATTGTTCTCAGTGGGGATGCTTTCAGTGTCTGGTGGTCCTCCTTGCAGCAGGAGATTATGGATAATGTTTAGACGTTAAAATATTGAATTCTTAAAACTAAATGGTTTGATAATTCAAGGGGGCTGTACCATGAGCCTAACTTGTTGAGACTAAATGATGCTGGCATGTTGCATCTCCCTGCTCACATGTATACCATATATCTGTATTGGGAATGGCACAAGGTACACAGCATTCTCCATGACTGTGGAAATTGTATCACTTAACGTCTGGGGCATGTAGTTTTTTTTAATGCTTAGCCCTGTAGGGAAGCAGAGCTCTGGTACGTCTTTGTCAAACAATGCACAGGGCTGGCCTGAGCTTAGTGAGCCAAGCAAATGATGTAGTTAGTAAATAGTTAAAATAAAACCGCAGTAAAATGCTGTCCCAGAGATATCTGCTATGCTGTGTTTAAAATAGCAATGTGTGTGTTCAGCAGAGTGTGTGTATTTATATGTGATTGTGTGGCATTGTGTCACTGGGTGTGCACATGGCAGTGTGGGTTTTTTGCTCTTTTCTGGGGGGTCTTATTTAAATGCTTTTTGTTAACTTAATTTGCATGTCAGGACAAATAGATTGCAGTGAGGTACAAGTAGATTGGGCTATCACTTTGTCTATTGGACAAGTAGATTATTTTATTATTATTATTTCTACACCCCTGACTCATGCAGATGATGAAAAAATGTACTTGGGTACAAAATTACCATTTATAGGCAAGTAGTTTTAATAATAACTTGAGCTCTTGCAGAGGTCTTATTTTAATTGCTCCCTGATCCCATTTACTCTGATGCCAAAGGAGCTGCACGATCCCAGGTGTATTCAAGATGTACTTTACTGCCAATACAACATATGATTGATATGACATACCAAAAATAAGAGTAGAACTTATATTTTGTACTACCTGTTCTTCGTTATAGGCATTGCTTACGGTTAAAATAATTAACTCATACCAGAAATTACTCCTTTTCCACTGATCATAAATTATGCAATAGAAAATTGTCTTGCCCCATATCCTACCCGCATCTGCTTTTGCAACATTCTTCCCAACACAGTTTTCTCCTTGCATTACATTCTACACAATATAGCTTTATTATTTTTTGGATACATTGGCATTCCTTGTAATTTTTAAAATGTTCTTTTTCTTGGTTCCACTCCCTGTTCAGATCCTTTCCAATTGCGTCATCTCATAGTGTGCGAAGTTCAGATTTAGGGCTGTTTGTATACATATATATGTGTAAAAATATACATGTTTTATAACATCTGAGACTTGAAATGTGCTCAGAATTAAGTACATATTAAGCTAAGAACATATTAAATTCCCCCAGAATTATAGATTATATTCTACTCTAATTTATAATTCTAATGTTTCATATAACAGCTGCTTTAACAGGTGAAGGGAGGAGGTGACCAATGTAAAGTGACTTCACGGGGGGGGTTTATAGGGTAATTTAGATCCACCGTGTTTTACTGACACTGTAGCAGCTTAGTGTCAGCAATGTGGTAGGAGGTGTGCTTGAGTTTCTAGTGTAGCGCTCACTCCCGGAGGAGCCGCTGAAAATGAACCACGGGTCAGTCTCCCCGCACTAGGGAATAAATATACTCCAGCACCGTTGTGGATTTTATAAATTATATAGTTTACTAATGTAAAAGGCATATAATGAGACACGGTGTTCGTAGATATATTTACAGTATTTCGTATCGCGGTAAACGCGCAGCGGAAAAAGAAATGCGAGACTTCGTATTTCTGAAAAATGCGCGACCGAACAGAAAAGTACAATGCTTCGTAATTACGAGAAACGCGCAGCGGAAAACAAAATAAGATGCAAATCTTTGCCCCTTTTTCGGATACTAGGGAGTGAGTCCCAAACAGGTTAAGTCCCGAACTGTGAGTGTATGTGTGTGTTATGGTACCCGGGTACTATTCAACTGGCCAGTGAATCTCTTAAACGATGTCTTCGACTAGTCAAGTTGGGGCCCTGTGGGTTTCAGAAATAAACAACAGCGTGCTTTCTTGAGCTTTGTAAAACCGGCCTTGGAGGCCTCTCACCCATCCGTTCGATCACCAAGGCTCCGCTGACCCAGGACGTCTCTCCGCTTGTTTCCTCGGTGGTCAGGCTGTCTGTGCTCCGGCCCGGACTTGTCCAGCTACCGCCTGCTCTCCCATCCAATGGACTCGCGGTACTCCTTACTCGAGGTCCTCAGCTTGTCTGGATAGCAGCTTGGGTGATGTCTGTCGATAAGTAAGGCTCCTTCTGGCAAGGCAGGATAACCCCACTGGAATCCTGATAGGCCACACTGGCGCTCCGGCCTAGTCACGGTTCCGCTCTGCAGCGCTGTGTCCTCTCTCATGCACTCCCTGGCGCGCTCTGGCGCGCTTTCCACGAGGCTCAGGATGTACAGCGTCTGTGTCCCACCCACTTCCTGTCTGTTTGCAAAGCATGCCGGGAAACGTAGTCCCAATGTTCAGTGTCTCTTATCGCGCTTGTCTCCCTCCAGTGGCCAAAAATAGGTACTGCCACAGTAAGAGTTTAAACACAGCGCTACACTAGCAATACCTGCTTGTGGGGGTCGGGGAAGGCATGGTCGAGTCTGGGCTCTCTATGTAAACCCCCTGCTCCACCACGTGAGTGCTCAAATGTTCTGTTCTTCCCAGTGAATGCATCTCCTGTTGCAGCCTTTCTAGTTGCTGTCCCTTTTTGCCTGGATATCTGGATACCCCTGTTTGCCGCCTGCCCCTGCACTTAGATCATACTATGGACTATAGTCGATTGTTTCACTCCTTGGATACCCCGTCTACAGCAGCCTCTGATACCGCATCTCAAGGCCGAACACATCCCTGGACCCGACCACCTAATAGAAAGTCTGTTTCCAATACAAGGAGATAAACGCACATCGCGTACTTCCCCCCCCCTCTGCCGGTCCCTCCATTGACTTCCTGTTCATTCCCGGATACAGTTTAAAATACTGATGCTCACGTTCAAATCGCTCAATAACTCAACTCCTCCCTACATGCCTTTGTTACTCTGCAAGCACGTCCCATCTAGACAACTCTGGTCATCAGGTGATCTCCACCTGTCATCAGTCTTCACGCGCACGGCCATCTCTCGCCTCCAAGACTTCTCAAGGGCATCTCCGGTCCTGTGGAATGACTTGCCTCGCCCTATCAAACTCTCCCCTGACCTACAGGCTTTCAAGAAATCCCTCAAAACCCATCTCTTCAGATTAGCGTACCACATCTCTGATGCAACTCCTCCCTCTGCTCACCTACTCACACATGATTGAAGCCGCTTCTATGGCCCCACCATTCCCAAACCACTAGCACTAATGATCCTGCTATCTAGTAAAATTCCCCTTTTCTTCCTCAATCCCTATCCCTCTAGACTGTAAACTCCTATGAGCAGGGCCCTCTACAGCTCTTGTTTCCATCATATGTCTATCTGTATCTTGGTCCCTTTGGTTATTGCATAGCGCTGTGGAAACTGTTGGCACTATATAAATGATGACAATAATAATAATAAGTGATTTAGCTGTATTTAATGTATTTAACAAAAGAAGTACTAGAGATTCTCTTAACGGTAAACATAAAATTGGTCTTTGCAATATCATTTGTAAGGCGGAAAACCGCCTCCCAATATGAGGACAATCCTGCCAGATATGCGGAGATGTACCCAATCACTAGTCAACCTCCAGCATAATGCTGTGGTGATGTGGAACGTGTTATGGGTAGTCTGGGAATGGTTGGCATTTTTTTGGAGATAAGACCAACAAACGAAGAGCATTCAAAGGTCTAAATGAGAGCGTTCAACTCCCAGGTCCTTACATGAGCTTTCCATGCATGGGATTCAAACTTTGATCTCCCTTTATTTTGTAATTTGGAAATCAGAAAATAGATTTCTGCAGGAGTCAAGTCCTTAAAAAATTAGTGGGGGAACTCAACCAAGAATTCTGTCCCCCCCCGTCAGCAATTATCATCTTGCACATAACAAACACACACTCAAAAGTTATATATGTATATATATATGCAGATTTTGGCAAAAACATATAAGTGATCATAAATATATGATTTAACAGGGAAACATATGATTAAACAACTGACTATAAGCTTTATAGTGTATGTGACCAATGGGAACTCAGTTCCCTCTGCAAAAATAGAAGAAACCTGCATGCACACTTTTCCCCCTCAGCTTGACTCCTGGATTTCTGTCACATTGGTCTTCATTTTTTCATTTGTTGTGCAATTGGTCGGAGATTACAACACAATGAAGAAAGACTTCAATAAGCAATACAATAATATAGCATTATATACATATAAGACTTGCCTTTGCCCCCACAACTGCATTGCTTGCACTTCCCCAAATGAAGCAAGGTATTTGTTGAAAGGAGTGTCCAGTGGGCAAAGAACAGGATTGTTGGGAATCTTTTTGACTTCAAAACTGAGCAGGGACCTCGGGTTGATGGAGATCAATTTCATAAAGTTCTAAGATACATGGTGGTGGTAGTGTAGTGGATACACATTAAATAGGAAAGGTATCAAGGTGAAAGGAGATTTCCCAGGTTTAACCATTTTTGACGTGCATTCTTTATTATTATTATTATTCTAATTATTGTCATCATTAATATAGCGTCAACAGTTTCCGCAGCACTTTACATGTCTTTTAAATTTCCCTCTCTTTTACTTAGTATTTTCCCTCCTCCTCCTCCCACCCGGGGCCTGGTCCATAATTTCAGGTCTCCTTTCTAGCTGTTTCCACTTCTTTCTAATTACTCTTACTCAGGCCAAGCTTCTGGTCCTTCCCATGCAATCCCCACTATATTCTTTCTAGCAACCAGCTTCACCTTCCCTCTGCTCCCATTTGTTTCACATTTCCCCTGTCCCTTAGATTGTAATCTCACGGGATGTCTGGCTGAGCACTTAGTTAAAGTGCTGTATTTCCCAGACAAGCTATCCTATGGGTAGGGTTGTCTTTTCCTTATTTATAATGTATGTCTCACGTTTGTGCTCCCCCATTGTACAGCTCTGCGAAACTTGTTAGCGCTTTATAAAAACTTGTAACTGTAACAATAACCAAAGGGAACGAGATACAGATTAACGGACATATGAAGGAAACAAGAGGTGTAGATTGTAAGTTTGTCTCCGTAGGCACTGAGAGATTCTCGCAAAGTGTTTTATAGACAAGTTAAAAGCAGAGCATTTTGTGTTTGACAGGTTTTTGGCTTTTACTGCCATTGTGTTTAGGCACACAGAGCATGAAGATTTAAACTGTAAACTTTCTCCAGGTGCCTGTAACAGCTGTCACCACTGCCATCGCAGGAGAAGGCTTTGTTTATTTTGCAGGGGATGGCATGCGTGGACCCCTCTGCCAGGCCAAGTCTCGCTATTCAAATTCTTTTCAGCCGCGCAATTAGTAACCAGTTACGTCCAGGAGAATGTTTTGGGCTCCCCCCCCCTGTAATACCGTGGAGAAAAACCACAGACGTACATACAAAGATTTTTTTTTTTTTTACGTTTTAGTACCATCATGGTTACTAATGAACTATTTTAATGAAATGCTGTACTGCTGCTTCCCATCCTGTAGAATATATTCCCTCCCTATGTCTCTTATTACAGCCAAAAGTCAACATTGCGTTAGGTGTAAAATTGAGATCAAGGCCATAAAGCTGAATGCTTTAAGTAAACGCAAGTTTAGAAGTTAAATACACTGAATGTTACTGCATAACAAAAGAATTAATCAGCAGTTTCTTCTCTTTTTACTGTTTCGAAGTACATTATCCCACCCATTACTACCTCTTAATTAGCAGCTATCTCAAGATACGTATATGCAGGAAAAACGGTTTCACTCTTATTCCCTAACAGGGCGGCTGCGTAGACAAGAAGTATCCAGCCCACTTCATATATAAAATATAACAAGAAAAAAGGTTGTCATTTGCACTCACCACTGTAGCTCCATGCAAAACAAAACACAATCAGAGGTTTTGGTTTACTTGAATGGCCATTAAAATGTAAGCCCACCGGCCACGTCACGGCACTTCTGGGTCAGGTGGGTCTTACCTGATGAAACCAAGAGCTGCTTTCTAAGCAACCACATATTCTCATGCTGTTTTTCAGCCATGAGAGAGACTGTGGGGTTTACATTTATACCCTCACCAGTAACAATTCCACTTTGGGATTAAAAAGAAACACGGAAAGGGGACAGCACCAATAATGACCTAGCTGGAGATACAACAAAAAATACATATATGCAGAAAAAACTGTTTTGCACCTATTCCCTAATAGGGCTTACACTTTAATGGCCATTCGAGTAAACCAAAACCTCTGATTGTATTTTGTTTCGCATGGAGCTACTGTGGTGAGTGCAAATGAGAACCTTTTTTACTCAAGATGCCTATCCTTTTCCCAATTGCTTTTAGAAAGGTTGTCAACAGTGTTTGTGGGGAGAATATTGGCCAGTTTTATTTTTGTGTTTGCCTTGCCTATAACTAAACTTTTAATTTGTTTATAATACTGCTTCTCTTAGATTATTGATACATTACACATGGAAAAAATAGGTTCTAGGTACCTGAAAAACATATTCAAATGGGCACTTTATGGATACAAAGTGTGGGGACAGAGGGGTTCAAATATGCACCCCTTCTCATCCCCTCTTGTCCCTTTCCCTGTTGTGCAAGGGTATTGAAGGGCATTGGTTATCCAAAGGTGTATAGAGCCGTGCTTTCCTGACCTAATCCTTGAAAGGCTAGTCAGCTCAATGTGAGTGACAGCTTCCTTGTCGAGGGGAAGTCCCTTGTAAAAAGGCTAAATCTACCTTCTGGAACAACCACTGCGGACTTGTATACTTAAATATTTTATTTGGTCACGCTGGCTTGTGTCCCTTTAATTTATTGGTTTGTATAAAGATACAGTCAGAACATTCATGATCACAGTTAGATGTTGTGTTTCAAATAAATTGTTCTAGATTAACGGTAGTAATTGGAAACACATATTACATGCAATAATGCATCAATCCATGAATCCATATCTCTGATTGTAGACATCAGGGATATGCACGTCTTATTTTTTTTTTCTTAGGGATGCAAAAATACAATTTTTTTCAAGCCTGTCACTTTTATAGAGGTATTGCAAGGTATGCCCACTGCACAGGCCTGGCAGCCATCATGGCATGCATTTTGGGGTACAGGGTGGCTGTAACCCCACCCAATAAACGCAATATCTGTGTTCTATTCGTATGTATGTCCTTCTGGTCTTTGGGATTTGGCTTGCTGTGATTTTTGCAGGTTATTTCAATACGTAGGTCAGTGCTACTAAAAGAGAGTCTTGACTTACAGAAGACGTAAAAAGGTGTTTATTCTCTGAGCCTCAGAAGTTCAAGTCATTGACTTACGATGTACAGACAGGTGGTCAATTGCAACAATAAATCTTAAATGCAGCGAAAATGGACATGATATGCTCGGCTTTTGTGGACATTGCAATGTGTGTGTGGATGTGCAAGACATTGTATATGTGAATGTTTGTGGGGAAGAGTGTGTGTGTGTATGAATGTGTGTGTGTGTGAGTGAATGTGTGTAAGTATGTGTCCTGATGGAAAACAAACCGTTTTCACTAAAGGTGAACCTTAGGAGAATTGGCAGTAGAAGTAAAAATTGTAGCTCAAAATAGTTAATCCAGAAAGATTTTCCCATTTATCTCACTTTCCAAATAGGCTATTTGGTCTAGATTGTTCTCTTCTCCTGCAAATTCTCCTGAGTTTCACCAGTGAATAAACCTGAAGGTGTTTATATACATTCAAAATGTAGCTATCTGTTTTCTACTCAAAACCCTAATAGTCTTACATGGCAAGTCAGCTGTTTAGTGGGCAGAGTGTTTCAAAAACAGATCTGCAACATAAGGCTGCTGTCACACAAGCGTTTTTGAGAGCAGAAGGAGCGTCCAAGAGAGTGGATGTTCCTTCCACTCTGATGCCCGTGTGGTCAACTCACTGAGCGCAGTTATTGCACTCAGCGCTACAAAGCCCGATCCTCCTATGGAGAATAGCACTTTGTAGCCCCGTCCTATGTCCGTCGTAGCTTTTTGACAGGGAGGCTAATAGCATGTCCAGTGATACAAGTGCGCACGCCTACCACCGTGTGGCCCTCTCTGTTGGGCCATCACAAAGCTGCGGCGGATGCAGGAAAGAGGTGACATGGATGTACTCAGTGCGCTCGTGTGACCGCAGCCTAAGTGAATATAGAACCTTGTATTGGTCAGTTTGTGTCCATAGATAAAGCAATGTCACTGCAAACCATCTGTTGGCATGGTGTTCAGATCTCATTCATGCCTATTCCTGACCCCAATTTATGTAGGCTATATAATTTTTGTTAGTGGCCCATGTGGGAAGCTGGTGGTCTCTACAGTCAGATAACTAGCAGTTTAATGATAATGTACAGTAATGTGCGGTGTGGATGAGTGTATCAGAGATAGAATCTAGCATGGCTTAAATAATTGTAGAAACATCATGAAGATAAGCAGAGGAGACGGCACCCCAATACAAACTTAAAAGGATACAATAGGTTTAAAAACAGATGGGAGAGAAATATAAGGGGTTAAACATTACCCTTCCACTCCCCCCATCCCAGTTAAACCATTTAGTTTCCTTCCTACTTACCTGAATCCAGGACTGGTTGCTATGAGCCTTGCTGAACATGCCATGCTGCCACCAGCCATTGGTGAGATCCCAAAGGTATCAAAGCCCCAGAACCTGAACTTAGCCCTTGCAGTTGGAGGGCTGAATCAGTCACATGAGCACCCCTTTGGATAGAAGAGCAGGGACAGGGAGCTCAGAGCAGCATGACCACTCAGATAAGGTTGAGTGGTCACACTACATGGAGTGTTCCTATAAAAATGGGTACTTTCATTAAAAAAACCTGTGATATTTCAGGTGGGAGCAGTCTTGAAAAATGTAACATAACGTCACAGGTTCCTTAATAAAATATTTTTTAATTAATTGCTTATTGATATGCCTGGATCCTCTGCTTTCCTTGAGTATTGAACTTATTACTGTGTACATTTGTGGTTCTTCCGCAACCTACGGCATCCACAGCATTTTCCATTGAAACGTCCACAAGACTATTTGACCGAGTATGCAGCACATTTTAAAATTACAGATCTTACTTTCACAATAATTATACATGGAGATAGTGTGTAAGTGCCGCAGGGGCGGCTTTCATTACCATTTACATGGTGTTTAAAGGTTAATGACAAGTTGGTTGTGGTGTGAATTTACACTTTTAACAAGGGAAAGCGTGAAAGGTCCATCATACAGTTTCAGCTTCACAACCAAGGGCCTTCTAGAACTCTGTAAAAACTCTGGTATATGTTACAGCCTCTGATCTCCAGTGGCGGATGTGGTCAATGTTTTGAAACTCTGTGAATAGTCCGGTGAAAGAAATGAAATAACATTGCAGTCTCTGAAACCTGGCGGCATTTTGCCTGTGCTTTTAGGCTGGTCTACAATACTCTCGATCTCTGGCCAATTCTCAACTTACCAGCATTCTGTCAACTAGGCTTTCACCCCTCATAGTAAATCGGAGTGTTTCAGTTTCTTATGCCCCTAACCTTGAAAAAGGTGAATTTTCAATTTTGAGCTGCTGACACTTCAGCTTCTAGTTACCCAACTAAACTAGACACAAAACCTTTAGGCCGGGGTCAGACGAGAGTTTTTAGAGCGGAAGGAACGTCTGTGAGAGTGGACATTCCTTCCACTCGACGCCCGTCTGGCCACCTCGCTGAGTGCAGTTAGTGGGCTCAGCGCTGCAAGGCTCGATCCTCCTATGGAGGATCGCACTTTGCAGCCCGTCTAACGTTTAGATGGGGAGGCTTTCAGGACATCTGCTTGTAGCATGCACAATTCGTGTGCGCGCTACAACGTGTGCCCAGCCCCGCCGACAGGTCACAACGCTGCGACGGACGCCGGGAGGCACGTCGGTACGGGCGCAAATAGTGCGCTCGTCTGATCCCTGCATTAGAAGTTAAGATATGGAAATAGTTATTTCAATTGAAGAACAGCCCATCGCCACCCCAGCATTAGCCCGGTCAGCCGATTGCCTGGTCAGACCTAGTGCAAAGTGCTGAATGACTAGGCCGACTTTTTACTATTTTGATGTAGCTATTGTTTTTAGATAATAATAAAATAGCTTACTTTTGTGTTTTATTATTTTGTTTCCGAGGGTATTTAAGAAGTGAGAGCTGGATGGAAAAAAATAAAAAAAAGAGAAGAGCAATCACCGCTGTAAAACGGTTTATTCGTTTTGTCTTCTTGCATACTGTAGTAACCTTTACGTATGTAATTGTGATTGTATTTTTCAACTCCGTTCGCGTCTCATCAGCACTTTACACTGGACAGAAAAGATTGTTAATTTATCATTTTATTTAGGACTTTTTGAAATTTTTACATCGGAATGAAGGGAATCTGCATGCAAGAACAATCGCGTGAGAAATTTATAAAAAAAAAATGAAGAAGAAAAGAAATTATTAGTATGCTGACAATACTAAAAGGCTGGAAACACATAACAAGCCTTTTCTGGTAGAGAAACACAAATTTCTATTCATATTGAAAGCATATACTATATCCTTCTAGTATGTCCAGTGAACACTGAGAGGGGCCCTATTACATTCTTCACGCAAAAATGCACGTTAAACGCGTGAATTTTTGCCCGAAGAGTCAAACGTTAACGCGTGTAAATCAACGCTGGTATTACAATCCCCGTGCATTTTTTCATCCATCAAAAAATAACGTGCATAAAACGGACTCGCAAAAATGCGCGCACAGTAATGGTGCACGCAGAAATCAATGTGCGGACTGTTTTTTTCACGCGATTCAGCCAATGAGAATTAAGAACCACAATTGTCTCCCGTTACGTTTTTGCACCTGTCAAAGTCAATCTGCGCATATATGCTGCATCAATAAAAAAAACACGCACAACTTGTCAAATTTATTGGTTTGGTATGTGTAGAATGTGTAACTATACTTTGCTGTATTTTTTTTTTTTGGGGCTGGTGTGCTTTCAGGAGTTGCTAAAATTATGCGCGCAAAGGCTGTGCGTTACAAACTGCGCATAGATTGTAATACCATCCGCGTATCAGCGCACAAACGCATTTGCGCTCACAATGTTAAGTATAGGATGCGCGAAGTACAGTAAGCCCGCGCAGAGTTCACACAGGTTCACCCGCGGTAGACGTATACGCACGTTTGTTGCGCTGAGATTGTAATCGTTCAGCCCAAAGGGTTTTGCCCCTCACGTTAATGCGTTTTTGCGCACGCATTAACGTTTGCGTGAAGAATGTAATAGGGCCCAGAGTGTTTAGCCAAGAAATGCCCTGCATGTGATCTTGTCCAGGGGTTAACACAAGCAGAAAAACACCTGGGAACACAGTTCCCCCACTATAGGGGTTATTCACTAAAACGCTATTGTTTGCCACAAAGCTAAACAATTGCCATTGTTGAAACCATGATAAACTTCAACCTTCAGATACAGAAATTCAAAGAACAGCAGTGGAAGCTTTTATCGATTAATCTTCCACTGCCATCCTTTGAATCTGTATCTGGAACGCCAAAGTTTATTTTTGGTTACATAAATTTCTGCCACTGTTTGCAGTACGGCTAACAATGGTGTTTAGTGAATAATGCCTAATGTGTGAAATAGGGATGTCCTGATCGGCCTTTTTTGGCCGATTCAAGTCGTGTGGTATTCAGGATCAAGTCCCTATCCAATAACGCATTCCCCATGGATGGACTGGCGACTCAGCCGCTAAAGAATGCCAATGCTTTGGTGTTCTCTGTGGTATCCTCTCTGCGGATGAGCACCTGGCACATGGTGTTGTATTGAAGCGGTGCGCTGGAAAATCTGCGTGCAGCCTTTGGCACTCTTCGTAATGCTGCCCATACTTCGCCCACAAGGGAAAGTACAACCCCTGTTTGGGGATTATAGGTGGCGTTACGGAGCTTGCCAAAGGCTGTGTGCAGATTACCCAGCGCAACGCTTCTATACAACAGGTGCCTCTACGCCGACAAGGAAGACAATGCAGCTGGGAGTCTCACAGCCCAGCATGCCTCATATTCAGGGATCAGATCTGATCCTGGAAAAATGGCGTGCTCAAATCCAGATCCTTGGGATCAGATTGGAGCATCCCTATTGTGCAGAGAGAACGGCATTACCATTTGCCCCACACTCTGTGAAGGTGCTATATCATGCATTTCCATATTACACCGCAATAAATATATAATAATTATTATAATTATGATGATTCCATGAAACCCATTGGGCCCTAACGCTGGCGCTCACGTAAATGAGCGTTTGTGCTAGGTTAATCGAGGTGAAAGTGTGCCGCACAGATCACCTCCTGATCGCTAACGGGTTAAAAAAAACCTTAATGCATTGGTATTAGCACTTTTTTAGCGCAACCTTACTGTACTATGTGCTCCCTTTGCTTAAGATGTGGAGCACAAAGAGTAAGCAATTGGTAATTAGCGTTAGGATCACATAGTCCTAATGCTAAATACGATCCGCAGCCGCTAACTGAAAAAAGTTTGCTACAGCTTCTGCGGAATCCGTTAGCAGCAGCTGGAACCCCCAAAAGAATTGGATACAAACCTCTCATCCTGCGGCGAGAACCACGACAGCATGAGCCTCCATGGAGTCATATGGACTCCGTGTAGGAGATGTTTGAAACGGCACGTTAGCTCTGCCCTGAGCATCCTGGAGACTAGTGGCCGCTACGTGGCAGGCTGCTTTATTCAGCGCCTGCCTCATAATGTGTTTGTAAAACAGGGGGTGGTAAGGGGAGATTGGCGACTTCAAATATTTCCCCTTAGCGCCCCGTTTTAGCTTAGGGCAAGTGATAGTGCCCATTATGTATAGGGATGCACCTGTACCATTGTTTCAAGACCGATACCGAGTACCGATACTTATGTCATGTGACCACTTTCCAATAAATAATTCTGGATTTTGCTGAAAGCCTGTCCAATTTATGGTAATATTAAAATGTATGGCCAGATACTCCTTTTATCCACTGCACAGGCCTGCACACACCGTGACCACACACACACAGACATCACACCTCACCTCAGATATATATGTATACCCATATCAGACCTCAGACACATGTATATCCACCCCATACCTCAGACACATGTATACCCACAGAACCTAGATACATGTATACCTACAGACCTCAGACACATTTATACCCACAGACCTCAGACACTGGGGTTGCTGGCAGAATGCATTAACAGCATTCTGATCACAGCTGGAGGTCGCGTCACAGCCTTCACATGCCGGCGGCCACTCGGTAGAACGTGCTCAGCGGAATGCTGTTAATACATTCTGCCAGCAGCCCTAGCCCTTCGTATACCGGCAAGCCAGCCAGCACTGGCTTCCAGGTATCGGGGCATTTGCACGCCTACCAAGTACTCGTGCAAATGCCAGTATCGGTGCCAATACTAGTATCGGTATCAGTGCATCCCTAATAAGGATTGTGTGTGAATATATATATACTGGGGTTTTGGAATCATAATGATACAGAAATTTTTAGTAATGGGAAATTTAAGTGTGGGTCAACGGGTTAAGAGTTAAAACCGTTATAATAATGTGTGATGCATTTAAATATATATATATCACAAAAATAAGTGATGATCACAAGTATAATACTGACGTATTATAAACCTCTGATTGTCCCTTTGTAGACAAGTCAGGAGTAAATACTATTATGTGAACTCTTCTAGTTTTATCGGTGACTACCTGTAATCTCCTCCACACCTGCAAAATGGAAAGTGTCATTATGCTGCAATTTATATGCCTTGATGTATGGAACACATTCTTTTGTGAGTGATTTAAACACCTTTTAGTATTTATTTGCTGGACATCAAACCTGAACCATATAGGCCAAAATACGTAAATATTTCAACCCGACTGCATTTTGCGACTTCACAATTTAGCAAAAAGCCCCCCCCCCACGCATCACTGCCGTTGGATGCAATAGATGCAGTCTTAAGGGTTAAAGACAGCAAATTTCTAAAATAAAAAAAAACCACTTCTTTCTTTTGTCTCTCGGTTGTCGCATCTTTCACGCGTTCACACACCCCCTGCCCCCGCCAAAAACACTTTTGATTCTGATCTAAATGTCGTCGGCAAAAGTCTGCGCTGCAAAAAGCCGTAACGGAGAGCCCGTCTCGCTAATGCAAAAGCAGTGTACGCAAAGTCACATCTATTTCTTATTTATAATCTCACATGTACGCTCTGGATAATAGATGACAACGTTCATTCAGTCTTTAACTTCAAAGCCGAGCGTCAGGCATGGATGACAGACCTGGGAGCTGGGACACAAAGGTACTAACAACACAAGCGAAAAAATGCCTGTTTACTGAATTGCATTTGTTAGCACGCTGTCTTTAGATATTGTTCCCCCGGGAGAGCCGCGAATATGTGCTGCAAGAGCGATGATTTAACATCTGAAAATGGGACTTAAAGACTTCTCTGTCTGCTACATAACACAAGGGAGGCTCCGGAGCGGGACCTGGGGACCCGATGTTTTCTATTTATCTGGCGGTCTCTCTGGATTAACCCAGTCACTGCCTGAGGGGGCGATTGCGCCTCGCGAGACAGGCGCCTGGAGCCGTAACAGTGTTAAGAGCGCCGTAATTGAATGTTTTAAAGTGCAGGTTTACACAATTTTCGTTATAAATTGCATTTGCCTCCCTTTTCCATCACATGTACGTGCTCTGCTGGGAGAGAAACATATTCATTGCCGTTTTTAAATTTTAAAAGCCATTTTGATGGGATGAAAGGGACAGTATATAACCGGGCCCTAATTAATGATTTGGGAGGAGAGGGTTTTTTTTTCCCTCACTCGGCTGAAAAGATCTCTTCCAGTTTGTTAGACATAAAGCAAATAATGTGCAATTATCATGTGTCAGAAGTACTAGAACCCAGTTGGTTAAACTCTTCCAAATACCCAGACAGTTGTAGAAATACATTTTTATTCTATTGTACTAGCTGTGTGTGTGTTTTCTATGTGTGGATCAAAACCGCCTTAATACTTTGAGCACAACTATGTTTTGGTGTTGCTAGTCGCTATTTACACACCTTATACGCTTGTTCTATTCCAATGCTTTTAGCAGCGCGTGGGTGCAGTCGGCCTTTTATGTCCCGGGACAGTTTGGAAAAGTAAATGGCATCATAACAAGACATTTTCATTACTATATGGTCAGTACTGGGCTATAGAAT
The DNA here is from genome assembly GCA_009667805.1 of Leptobrachium leishanense. Lineage (NCBI taxonomy): Eukaryota > Metazoa > Chordata > Amphibia > Anura > Megophryidae > Leptobrachium > Leptobrachium leishanense. The sequence goes on along the minus strand of CM019070.1, from coordinate 125,785,534 downwards.
AAATTAAACAATGTATCTTATAACTTTAGATTAAATAAATTTAAATAAAAGCCTTGAGGTGGCTAGCTGCCCAGGGATCATGATGGAATAACTTTCTTGTCTACCCCTTATTGAGTCAGTGACCCTAGGAATTGGTTTTACATACAGGCCCGGGAGTTGTGAATTTATTACAAGAGAGCGCAGGAGTTGTGAACGTACCACAATCCTTATATTTCCCTTGTCTAGCAGTGAACACAAGACCTATGCCTCTTGCAGGGCTGGACTGGGACAAAAATTCAGCCCTGGACTTCATCCAGACCGGCCCACTTTAATTATGCAAACATGCACAAAAATGGTATATAAACCAACCGCTCAACCAATCGCTCTACGGATACCGGAGTTGCTGCAGAGCGATTGGGTAGAGCATCGCAGCGGCACTGAGGTCGAGTGTGCGCCATGTCTTATGTTAAGGCAGATGTGCAGTGGGTCTCAGCAGCACGGTGGTCCCAATATGAGACTGTGGCAGACTGCATCTGTTTTATAGACAGGAATTTGTCACCTCACCCATTAAGGGCAGTGGGAGCCGGTGAAACAGCATTCACACCGGCCCACTGAGCCATCGGCCCACCGGGAATCTCCCTGTAGTCCCTATGACCAGTACATGCCTGGCCTCGTGTGACAAATGTTTCTTTTACCCGCTTTGGCATCAACACACTTTCTTCCAGGTTGAGGGCAATGGGATGGGACATTGTATACAGATACCCAAACCTATGCCAACATGGAAAACAGCCAACAAAATCTTGCACAATGTATCTATACCCTTTGGAAGGTATCTAAACTTGAAAAAGGTTGTGACAGCAGCATCAGATTGCCATATTCTTTAAACTCCCAGTTACAAGATCACCAATTTGTAGGGTTGGGTTATGCTTAACTTTGTAGGTTAGACTTGCTGTTGGCTTCAGTCCAAATCTTAAAATGAGGAAACAATCAAGCTGAAGACCGCAAATTCAGCAATCCTGTTAAATTCCCCCAGTTTGTGTGGCGACAAATGGTGTAGGACAACATAATTCAACACTACAAGCTCAGGGCAACTTTGTTCTGGTAGTCTTAAATCTGATAAAACAATATGCAAGGTGTAGTTTCAAAACAAACAGGTGATATGCCTTTTCTTTGGCCATGGACAAAAGGTAGATCAGATGTTAATTTTACAATGGTTCAGTGAATGCACAGACCATGTTTTCAGGGCATTTCCCACTTATAAAGTCAACTATTTCAGCAACAAATATTAATTATCCTGGTTGTAGAATGTCTGAACGTTACGGTAACTTCTGCACCACGCATTACAGGTCTCAGACCAGCAGAAGGGATATTGCTAATAGCATATTGTTGAGATATTTGTCTCAAGACGGCCTCAATAAGCCCTTGGCTCCCTAGGGGCACATCCTGCGTAATGTAGCTCGTCTCTGACAAGAGATAGGCCCATATTAACGGTACAGGGGCTTATTAACCTAATGGCAGCGAGATCCTCAAGGTGTTTCCTTGAGCAAAGCATCAGGCCAGTGTCGGGGCAGGCAGAGTTCAGGCTGGGTCAAGGCCATTAACAAGCATTGCGACTGAGAATGTACAATCATGATCAAGGTCATAGGTAAAGAAAACGAGGTGGAATTACTTATTCTATTAAGAGGAAAATTAATTTCCGAGATAATTTACAGAAGATTTCAACATGTTTTTCAGTGACACCAAATTGATTCTCTCTCTTCTCTTACTTAATTGAAATGAGAACCGTAAAAGTGCACGTGCCTTGAGATAAATTGATAGAAAGCAGAGGAAAAGACTCGTAGCGGTTTGTCTAGAAGTCATAAGTGTAGACGTGGCAGCTACCAAATAGGATGGGGATTGCTATTAAATAAAGATTAGTCTATTGTTTCATTAACAATACAATAGTAAGACAGAAGGGGCTATCCTCTAAGCATTGCTGTGGCAGCAAAGTTCACCGTAGTTGCAAATAGAAAAATGTCACCATTGTTGCAACTACGGTGAACGTTGGCTACCCACAGAAGCAAAATTCAACAACGGCAGGCAAAGTCGATGCAAACAACGCTGAACACTAGCATCATTGTTCAACCGTTGATTACAACGCTGGTGAATATTACATCTGTTATTTTAAGGGGCGACCTGCATTGAACACAATAGACAGTACAGTGGAAACAATGTTAGAAACAATGCTAAACAACTTCGACTAAATTTATGGTGGCAACTATGATGTAATCTATAATAAATAACTTCAAGGAAGAGGGTGGTCCTAGTTGCGCAATATCATATACGATATACATTATATGATATTATGCCACTAGGACCCCCCTCTTTGTTGTACACATTGAGCACATTTTTGTCGAGTATTATTGTGCATATCCTTGTTGGCAGCAGCCCTATACCCAGCTACACATACACATAACTACTAGCGCCTCCACCACCATACATATTTCTGTGTCCCTAATAAATAACTTCGGCAGAATCCAAAGTTGGAAACACCAGTGGAAACCAAATTGAAAACAACCTTGAGAACTACAGTAAGCAACTAGGGCCAAAACGACGATGAAGAGCATGATGAAAAGTACATCAAATAATGGAAATTCCCTTCGATAGAGAATTCACTGTACTTCCTTGAAGTTTGTCTTAATAAATCCTACGTTCTTTCATGTTAGTGAATAACCACAGGAGTCTTTGCTAGATCTTGCCAAGCTTTGTTGAAACTTTCCAAATCAAGGTCTACCCATAAAAAAGTGTCCATAATGGCTCTTTCAGGTTAAATAAAATACCCAACTTTTCCGAGATAGTCTCGCGTTCATGTGAAGCTTTTCTCTATTCCAGCGCTGAATTAAATTGTTTATTCTCGCCACTAGCCCTTCTAAAATCATTTTTCTTTGCTGCTTATTCAGCAGACCATCCAAAGGCAGTTACCCCCGAAAGCATTTCTAATCATCACTATAAGCTGATGTCAAGTGAGTTGTGGCATCCGTTCTCCAGCATGGTCTTCGCACAAGGCTTTGCTAGGTTTTAAATTAATTAGGCTCAGAGCAAGGCTAGAAGGGTGGCAAAGGCTCTACTCCATTTGAATTTTATTAAAATATATATATACCGGTATATAAAAATACAACATCACTGTGCATTTTGTATTTTGTGTCTATTTCCACCATCGTGCCAAGTGTAATTCCAGTTAAATGATTCAGTGGATTGTCGCTTCAGTTCTTGTTATCCTTTTAAGACCAGACCTCAGCTTGTAGTGATGTTTTGTATTCTACACTTTTGGGCAAACTATGACTGCTGATGTCTAGGAGGCCATTTTGAAGAAGTAGCTTTACTCCAACATGCTTCCCAACTATCTGTAATTTCAACCAAAATTCATATACCATTGCTTTCTGTTGCAGTGTTCAATTTTCAGGGTCTTCATATATTCGGGATCTGGATTTCCGTTTACTTAAATAGCCCTAACATATTGTGACATCATCAAAAACATCTCATAAATGTCCCATCTCTGACCACACCCCTAGCAAAATTGTTTAAAATGCCAGTGTCTCTCTATGGTCACTTGAATTTTTGAGGTGTGGAGAAGATATCAACCGGCTAGTTTTAGACATTAACTCCAAAACAGACTTCAGATTAGCGTGGTCTGACCATAAAATTTTTTCACCTTTTATTCGACATCTGCCTTACCCTCCGAGCGTTTCTTTTTGTCCTCCAGTGAAAGTGAAGGGTTGAAGAAAGGGAAAAAAAAGAGAAAGAAGAAATCCCACTTGAAAATAAAACATTGCTATTTACGTTTGATTTCAGCAGTGATTAATGACCTAATTTTGCTTCCCCCAAAACAGTGTAAATATAAATGTGGATGAATTGAAATTGCTTTTTTTTTTTTTCTTCGCTTTTTTTTTTTTCTAAGTAGTCAGAATTAATTGCCTCTTAACCTCTCCTTCCCCTGGTCGCTTTGTTCACACTGTGCTGATTATGAAGCTTTCCGTCGTAGCTGACTTCATTTCGTGATTAGTTCTTCCACGTACAGATGTTAAATTAGTGTTAAGAATAAATTTATACCCTGAATCCATCTTATTGTTTTAACCAAATGTGATAATGTAGCCTTCAAAGTGGCATAGCACTGGTAATAAATTTTATCTGATTTTTTTTTTAAATATATGTATTTTTTTCAGCTTTTATAAATTTTTGAGTATTTTATTCTTGGGGGCGTTTTTAATTTAAGTCTTTTAATTAAGTTCGTTATGATTCCCATTATTATTTAAGTAAATTATTTTATTTTAACACAGCTGAGGTGCGAAACAAGAAATAGTATTTTGAAATTTTAACTTAAATTCCGATGGATTAAAGAACCTTAAAGCTGATATATATTATTATTCCTGAGATGATGAATATTACGGCCTCAGTCTAGAATTTTTTTTTTTTTAATTAAAAAAAAAAGTGGGGATTTTCCTTCCTATTCAATGGAAATGTGATAGTCCTTTGTCTCAAAGTGCCCGGATGGTGAAGAAGAACCGTGTTTTCCTCCCCAGATCGCGAGTAACTGTTTCTTACATTAGGTGCCTCCCCGGAGGTAGTAGAAAGCTATCATGTCCCTGCATGACACGCGAATGTGAAATCTACCAGAAAGAAATATTTATGATCATTTTACGCTTGATTAGACTTGGATGACATCTTGTAGAAGACAGAGACTGGACAAAGAGTGAGACGCTTCGGGGCAGATGTTAACAAAATTGTTTAGATGATGCTGAGTTTAAAGAAGTCCACTTACTGGCAGGCAATAGATGGGAATTGGGTTAGGCAAAGTGCGACGGGCTCGAGTTCGCTGCTTGTGTGCGCTCGCTGTCATCCTAAAACGCCCCCTCTCTCTCGTGTTCTTTCGGCCGTTTTATACACCTGCTTCTTTTCTTTCTTTTTTTTTCCTGATTGGAGGATCGTGGATTTTTTTATATCCGGTGGCAGCAAAAAGAGTTGATTTAAAAAAGAAAAAATTTAAAAAATTAAAATATTTATTGTTCCAGTTCTTTAAATCCAGTAGTTTTGGGAAAAAAAGTTTTCCTGGTTCCCAATGTCTATATTAAAAGCGAATAAATGTTATTGTAGTATTTAGATGTCTATATGACGCAGTGTATCTGTCTATTTTATCTAGTTAAGAAAAAGACGGCTTAGGCTAGGGTCAGACGAACGCATTTTTATGTTGTCTGTGAAAAAGTGCGTTCGAACGAATGGACGCATTTTTTCACAGAATACGTGATAGTGGTCACACTATGCGCATTTTCGTCCGTGATTTTGTACGGATCATCAATAAAACTCTTTTTGTGTCTGGACGTTATGTTGGCCGGACATTAGCAGCGTCTGACGTCTCCTAATCACACACACACGCCTCTAGCGGACGCAGCGCACTCTGTACGTCAGTACCTGCGGTTTCACGTTCTCGAAAAAATGCGTTCATTTTCCACTTGCGTTGCGCAGCCGGACTTTTGTGCGACCGTACTTCGTATATTGGCCGTCATTGCCCGGCATCTGCTGCTAGCACGGCCGTGATTAAGTGCGCCAGAACGCGCGTTCGCACTGCCTCAGTCTGACCCTAGCCTTAGACAGCACTTAGGGGCAGATCTGCTCCACAGTGCACTTGAAACTTGAATTTTGGCACATTCAGAATGAAGTCCAAGAAGCCAAAAAGTAACAGAACACGTGGGCTCTGCTGAAGTGTCTTTTTATTAGATGCTTTACATGCTGCATCTAATAAAAAGACGTTTCAGAGCCCACAAATGCTGGTACTTTTTGGTTTCTTGTTATCTGTTTTTTCCGACGGTCTGCCGAAATGTCATATATTTGCCTATTGATTATTAATAGGGATGCACCGATACCACTTTTTTAAGACCGAGTACGAGTACCGATACTTTTTAAAAGTACTCACCGATACCGAGTACTGATACTTTTCTTTAATGTCATGTGACGCTTCCCAATAAGAACAGACCATATAAAAATGCCCCCAGCTCACATGTATATACCCCCCCAAGATATATATATATTCATACTGCCCCAGCTCATGGATATGCCCCAGTTCATGGATATGCCCCAGCTCATGGATATTCCCCAGCTCATGGATATGCCCCAGCTCATGGATATGCCCCAGCTCATGGATATGCCCCAGCTCATGGATATGCCCCCAGCTCATGGATACTGCCCCCAGCTCACGCATGGATATGCCCCAGCTCATGGATATGCCCCAGCTCACACATGGATTTTCCCCAGCTCACACATGGAATTGCCCCAGCTCAAACATGGATATGCCCCAGCTCATGGATTTGCCCCACCTCATGGATATGCCCCAGCTCAAACATGGATATGCCCCAGCTCAAACATGGATATGCCCCAGCTCACACATGGATATGCCCCAGCTCATGAATATGCCCCAGCTCAAACATGGATATGCCCCAGCTCACTCATGGATATGCCCCAGCTCATTGATATGCCCCAGCTCATGGATATGCCCTCAGCTCATGGATATGCCCTCAGCTCATGGATATGCCCCCAGCTCATGGATATGCCCCCAGCTCATGGATATGCCCCCAGCTCATGGATACTGCCCCCAGCTCACACATGGATATGCCCCAGCTCACACATGGATTTTCCCCAGCTCACACATGGAATTGCCCCAGCTCAAACATGGATATGCCCCAGCTCATGGATTTGCCCCAGCTCAAACATGGATATGCCCCAGCTCAAACATGGATATGCCCCAGCTCACTCATGGATATGCCCCAGCTCATGGATTTGCCCCAGCTCATGGATATGCCCCAGCTCAAACATGGATATGCCCCAGCTCACACATGGATATGCCCCAGGTCATGGATATGCCCCAGCTCAAACATGGATATGATCCAGCTCACTCATGGATATGCCCCAGCTCATGGATATGCCCCAGCTCATGGATATGCCCCCAGCTCATGGATATGCCCCAGCTCAAACATGGATTTGCCCCAGCTCACACATAGATTTGCCCCAGCTCACACATGGATTTGCCCCAGCTTATGTATTCCCCCCAGCTCACGCATGGATTTGCCCCAGCTCATGGATTCCCCCCAGCTAGCTCATGGATTCCCCCCAGCTCACTCATGGATATGCCCCAGCTCATGGATATGCCCCCAGCCCATGGATATGCCCCAGCTCATGGATTTGCCCCAGCTCACACATGGATATGCCCCAGCTCACACATGGATTTGCCCCAGCTCACACATGGATTTGTCCCAGCTCATGGATTCCCCCCAGCTCACGCATGGATTTGCCCCAGCTCATGGATTACCCCCCAGCTCACACATGGATTTGCCCCAGCTCATGGATTCCACCTCCCGGCACTCTCCGCGATGATACTTACCTTCCTGGGCGACGCCGGGAAAGTCTTTGCACGTGCGCTCGTTGGAAGGCCCCCAGCCGCGACCACGTGGGACCATGTGATCGCGGCTGGGGGCCTTCCAACGAGCGCACGCGCGGAAACCTTCCCGGCGTTGCCCAGGAAGGTAAGTATCATTGCGGAGAGCTCCAGGTGCCTGTCCGAATGCTCTATCGGCATTCGGACAGGCCCTGCAGCTGCTCACGGTGTTCATACTTACCTTCCTGAGCGACGCCGGGAAAGTTTCTGCGGGTGCGCTCGTTGGAAGGCCCCCAGCCGCGATCACACGTGGCGTCGATCAGGAAGGGAAGTATAAACACAGTGAGCAGCTGCAGGGACTGTCCGAATGCCGATAGAGCATTCGGACAGCCACCCCAGCCCCTCGGATGCCGGCAAGCCGGCTCAATGCTGGCTTCCGGTATCGGGCAAAATATCGGGGGTACTGCACGAGTACCAAGTACTCCTGCAGTTCCCGGTATCGGCACCGATACCGATACTAGTATTGGTATCGGTGCAACCCTAATTATTAATCATTTAAATCCTTTGCTGTATCCTTATATTTTATATCTAATTATTTAAGGGCTCTATTCCATAGTTGGTGCTAATGTACCGGCTGGGTGGAGTAGAGGTAACATCACTGCTCTATAACTGTGGAGACTGTGGAGACACAGGTTTGAATCCCAGCAAGAGCACCTCACCAGTAAGTGTCCTTGGCAAGACACCTAACGGTACATACTCGCCACCCAGGATATACTTGAAAATGAGAAATCTCAATGTATCCTTCCTGGTAAAATACTTTCTCCAAAAAAAATAATTAACCAGAACTGTTGTAAATTTACCAGAGTCATTATAGTCCATGGAGTTGTTAAGTTATTATCCTTTATTTATATAGCACCACAGATTCTGCAGCGCAGGATCAGTGTACAAGGGGTTGATACATTGGAATACTACATATTGGATAATGACCTGATTCAGGGGGATCCTGTTCCCAAAAGACCTTACAATCTATGAGCTGTACAAGTATTTTGTGAGGTAGGCACGTCCATATCGTTAGGTGTCTTGCCCAAGGACACTCGCTGGTGGCGTCTTCTGAGTGGGATCAAGTCGTCTTCCCATGATTTGTAGATCAGTGACCTGGTGGTTAGATTGAACCCATTTCTCGTAAAGTCGAGACTTGCTTCTCCAGTTATATTGTTATATACAGTTATATTGGAGGGATGTGCTGAACGGGATTTGCCTTGTTTTGAAAGGTAGAGACTTTAGCAATGGACTCCACAGCCGATATTGGGCTCTATTAGATTCTTAACGCAAACGTTAACGCTCACCTGCGTGACCATCAACGTTTGCTGCGGTATTTACCACATATTACAATCCAAACGCAAACGGGTTAAAAAATCTGTTTGCGTTTGGTACCTTGCGCTCCTCTGCGCGAGGTTACTGCACTTTGCGCTCCCTATACTTAAAATGGGGAGCGCAAAGTGTTAATCAGCGCTGGATTACAAAGTCCCAGCGCTGATTAACGCCTGGGTCTGGTCAGCGAAAAGTTAAACAGAGCCAGAACCTGGTGTTAACGGATTCCGCTTCTGCAGAATCCGTTAACACCAGCTTTAAAAATTTAAAAACAAACCACATACTCACCTCCTGTCCCGTGGAGAAGACCGCGGCTCTGTCCACCTCCGGCCGGCGGGAGCAGGGAAAGATTGGGGGAAAATGTCCCCCCAGTCTCTCCCTGCGTATCCTTACGCCGACCGGCCAGATCTCGCTAGGCGAGATCCGGCTGGTCAAGTGACAGGCAGCGAGGAACTCAATGGAGTCCTATGGACTCCTGCGAGTGGATGCTCGCGGCTGCGCTCAGTGCTGCCGTGACCATCCCCGAATTTTAACGCACGATCACAATGCAGGCAGCATTTTTTGCATCTGCATTGTAATCCAGCGTTAAAACGCGGGCGCAAGGGGGAAAACTGCGGGCGCAGTTTTTGCTCCCTTGCGCCTGCATTTTAACGTGACCTATGTAATAGAGCCCATTGTGTGGTAGGCAAGAATTTACCGTTAGGTGTCTTGCCCAAGGACACTTACTGAAGAGGTGCTCTGGACGGGATTCCAACCTGGGTCTCCACGGTTATAGAGCAGTGATGTTACCTCTACTCCACCCAGCCGGTAAGCTTACAACAGCTCTGGTTTAGTTAGCTCTAATTTTAGAAGTGTCTGTATACGTATAAATTCTGACGAGCAGCCAAATTGAAGGATCCGGGGAAATATTAAGTTGTTTTGGTATTGTAGTTATGATTATGTGAACCTGCTCTTCCTACTCTTCCCCTATAGATATATAATTGCACGACCATTGCTGTCAAATTACCTTAAACAAGAACAAGCTGACTGCAAGTGATCCCCTGCCATCTTCCCCAGTCAATTCATTTCGGCACCCAGTTTGCAAAGTAATGAATTGCTGTAGTAGAGATTAGTTGAATCTGCACGAATTGTGTCCTCCAAGGCATTTGCTAATGTAAAAAAAAAAGGGTGTCAGAGGGGTTAAATATGACCCCCTCATTGACTTACCCTCATCCCTTACTCACCCTCCATCCTGTTTTTACCTTAAAGTCTAACTTAAAAACTCATCTTGGTTCCAGAGCAGAGGTCTTTTTCTCTTTCAGCCAGGTTGTTCCTTTGAAGCGGGCTGCCAATGGGCTGAACGCTCGATAATGCTGCGGGCACACGAGCACACTCAGTGCGTCCGTGTCACTGCACTTCCCGGCGTCCGTTGCAGGTTTGTGACAGATCGAAGGGGAGGGCCACACGGGGTAGCACTACTTGCGCATGCCGCCACCGAACGTTAAAAGCCCTCCCCATCAAAAAGTTAGACGGACGCAGCCAGGGCTACAAAGCGCAATCCTCCATAGGAGGATCGGCTTCGTAACGCTGAGCACACTAACAGGTGGCCACACGGGCGTCAGAGTGGAAGGAACGTCCACTCTCACGGACGTTCCTTCTGCTCTGAAAGTTGCTCGTGTGTCCGCAGCTTAAAGTGTTCTGGTAATCCGAGGCCTCAATGCAACTTCATGGAGAGGTATTGGCTGGTTGGGAACCTAAACCCCAGGTTTCTTAACACGGTCTGAATGTCCGCTTTCCGGGTAGAGGAAAGCCCTCTGTTTTCCAAGGCTAACACCATACAGGGATGGACACTCATCTATCCAAGACCAATTAAAATCGATTGAATGGTCATGATGGCTGGAGTGTCCCTTTACTAATATTCTCTATAGCAGGCTTCAGATTGTTAATTCCTAAGGAACTAGCCAGGCTGAAAAGTTGCTCACCACTTCTGATCCCAAGTGGTCAACCACAAACTCCATAGTTACAAAGAGTCAAATTCCCACAAGCCCTGAGAGGGTGAGTCTCCCTCTTGAGAGGGTGAGTGGAAGTTTGGAGCCCTACTATTTAAGAGGTTATTCACTAAACACCGAACTTGCCACCAAATTGCACCGACTGGTGAATTTCACAGTTTGATGCAATTTCAGGGCAGTTTGTCTGTTCACTAAGCTGTCAATTCGCCAAATACAGGCGAATTAACGGCGAAATGCAATGCAGTTTGCGGCAGTGAAATTGTCCCATAGAGAAGTAATGGTTCATCTATTCACAGAATGCCGAACTGCACCAAAATGTCGGCGAAATGCCACTTTGGTGCTCTTCGGCGATGTTCTCCAACTTTTTGATGGGGCTTTGGCAACTCCATGTTCGGCGCACTACAGTGACTATTTGGTAAATGGTGGATTTACCGAAATTTGGGCTAAATGGAGTCGCCGAAGTGCAGCAAAGTGAAAAGCACTGAAATTTGGGTGCTTTCTGAATAGACCCTATAATATATTTTTTTAGTATAGAGGTCCCTGAGTTCACCAACACTATAAACCAGAGAACCCAGACCCAAGGCATATGCTTTTCACACTCTGTGCACAGGTTTTGATAATCGAGCTAGTTTGGCGAGTTCTTCTTGTGTTTATTGATATGTTTTGACAACCTAAAAAGTGAAGGGCCGTGCAGAGGTACAGCATTGTGTTTACTTGCTGTTTTATTTGTTTAGATATTCTTTTTTCATCAAAGGATTCAATAGTGGAGTTTCCCAGGTCGATGGTTTTTAATGCCAGATTACTGTAACCATTCAAGCTAACAAATATGTAGCATTCTTAAGTGGTAATGAGCTGTGCGCTTCTTGAGAACATTCCATCAGTTGCCAGAATTATTTCTGACTGACAGCAGGAGGTGCATAAATATGCCCCTGCGACAAAAGTGGGGATTCGAGAGAGTATAAATGCATCGATCGTGGCAAATTAAAGAAATAGTAGGTGAAATAATTTTTGATTTATTGCTGAACTAACTCAATTATTGCCACTATTTTACACCATTGTGTTACCTCCTCTATTTATTCAGATTGGATTAGATGTAAAAGGTCATTCTTGTAAAAACATTTTAACATAAACGTTAATAACCGTTAATATATTCAGCATGATAAAAGAAGCATTTTAGCAATTGAAACTACCCAGACATTTTCTACCTACAAAGAGTTAATTCCATTTATTCATCACCTTACAGGATAATGCAGACTCTGCCTTCTGTTCCTTATTTTCCTTCTCCACTGTATCAGGTGGGAGTTTCTGCTATTCTATGCAGGGGGAAGAGAGCATTGATATTAGGTTACAGTGTTAAGAGACCACAAGCTTGATTTTAAAATGTAAATGAGTCTTTATTTTTCAGCTTGTCGGTTGCTTGCGTTACTGCTGCAGTCCTCATGGGTGACATCGGTGTCTGACATCATTCCAAACCACATCCCCGATCCCCGACCTGCTGTCCTCATGCCCCAATGAATGATGTTTTTCTTATGTAATCATGTACAGATGAGTGAGCACTTGTGATTTACTGGGCCACGCTTGATTCTGATTGGCTGTGTGGCTTCACCCCCATAACTAGCCTCTGCCCATTGACGATATTAGTGGCAGCTAACCTTCCAGGGAACCTGTGCTGTGTCAAAGAGATATACTTACATTATTATGTTAGCTAACCCTTTATCTCCTGAGATCAAGATAACTCAAGGCTGGGTTCACACTTCAGCGTTTTACAGCACGTTCCTGCGCGCTGTAAAACGCCGAGACACGGAAATGCCACGATTTCCTATGGGACCCGTTCACACCTGGGCGTTTTACAGCGTGCAGGAATGCGCTGTAAAACGTCCTACGCCCAAAGAAGTACGGGAGCTTCTTTGGGGCGTATATGCAGCGCATTCACTCTGAAGTCTATGGCCGGGAACACGCTGCAATGCGTTTGCGTGTTTTTTACATTTGCGTGAAAAAATGTGCGCATTGCGCGCATAAAAAAACGCGCAGGTGTGAACCCAGCCTAAGTCTCCAAAGGCACCGTTAGGTGCCCGATATTGCATTATCTTGATCTGCCGTTGAGCAGGGAAAAGCTAATTAAATGTGTTTGTTGCAAATGAATTTTGTTTGCATTTGGGATCCAGAACATGCCAGAAAGATTTTAAGATCGTGGCATGATGCCCGAGGTACTAATGTTTTTCAAAATCATTCATAAAATGTCTCTAACAGACTTTTCCCCATCTGTTCCTGCATAGAGACCTGACTTGTAGTAATTCTCTTTGGCCAGTAGATGGTGACATCCGCCTGCCAAATAGGTTATTAAAGTAAGAAATATATTGGGAATATTCTCAAATATTTCTTACTGTGAAATTAATTAAAAAATGATTTTCCAAACCTCCCCTTCTCCCCCACTCCCACACACTAGCTCCTTATTTTGGTTTTGGAGAAAATCACAAAAGAAATACAGTGTAACATTTGTTTAACTCTTTCGCTAACAGAAACGTGCAAACTCTATTTTGGGAAAGTAGTGAGATCTCACTCCTGTCACCCTGTATTACTCTACTGTGACTACAAAAGTCGCTAGAGTATAATAAAACACTATACAAGCTTCCTGCAACATTGCAACAGCCAGTGATAGGGCAGAATGCAGAAAGAGTCACACAATAATGTACAGGGATAACATTTAAGAGGTTATAATGGCTGTACAGTACAGTTAGAAGGTGTTACTGTACTTTCCATACATATGCATTATGCAGGTACATACAGATATTATTGTATATTCTATTGGTATTGATTGTATTAGTTTTGTGATCACTACAAAACCCCGTAAGCAGGATATCTGACCACTATTATTACCCATCTTTATTTAATGTATTTAACACCAAGACTATTCCTGCTTGTATGGAGTGAAAAACAGTAGCAGTAGCGCAGGTTGAATTCACAAAATTAAAGGGATCGTAGACAGCTGCTGCAAGTCCCAGTATTTGATCACTTGATTATACCATAAAACAAAGGAAAAGAAAAGTCCTCGCTCATGCAGATCCCAGCACGTTGGTGAGTGCTTCTCAAATATTTCTCACATGGACCGGTCCTGAAATACAAGAAATAAATCGCAAATAGCGTAGTATATCCTGTATAATGGACCCTCCAGTCCCCCAGCCAAGAAAATTGCTCACTTTTTCAAGAGCCAATTAGCAGCCGGCTCTGGACTATAACAGTATGAATACATATGTGTAAACAGTTTCTGGTCTCACCACTCCCACGTTTGATCTCCCCTTATTCCATCCGCAGTGGTGTTTACACATATGTGTGCATGCTGTTATAGTTCAGAGCCGGCTGCTAATTGGCTCTTGAAAAAGTGAGCAATTTTCTTGGCTGGGATACTGGAGGGTCCGTTATACAGGATATACTACGCTATTTGCGATTTATTTCCTGTATTTCAGGACCGGTCAATGTGAGAAAGATTTGAGAAGCACTCACCAACGTGCTGGGATCTGCATGAGCGAGGACTTTTCTTTTCCATTCCTGCTTGTATGCTGATAATGCAGACCCCATTTAAAATTGTGCAAGATAAGGGACACCATTTAGGGTTTAGAACCTTTCAACCCAGTAATAGTTCTGTAAAGGATAAACCAATACATCAAATTTATTAAAAATTTGCTAATTTACCGTAGTTTACCTATTTTGGAATAACAATCTGTGTGTAAAATTGCCATTTTACCTGATAAATAATTGTTATTATGCATATATGCGGATATGCATCCCATGTTTCAAGTAAAGATATGTTAACATTTTTCAACATAAAAGCACTAGGCAGTGAAGGAGTTAATGTTAGTGTCCCTTTTATTGCAGAGCACAGTGTCATAACAAACATATATTACATTATTGCCTGCCTTAAGCAGTATAGATTAGGACTGCAGATATATCCCAAAGGCCTAGCTTTCATGCATCAAGTGTTTCTAACAAAACTTGACATGTCTTGAAGAATTGATCTGCTGTATACCTGTGATTTTCGACCTTTTCAACTCGTAGCACACTGATAGGATGCAAAAAATTGTCACTGCGCATCAACAGACCTTAAGGATATTTTTGATCATTTAAAATACAAGTATTAATGTGTTAAGCTTCTATTTAAAGATCAACAATACATTTCTCTTTGTACCATTGCTCCATTACAAACACATTTTGCCAACTGCCCTGTTAGGTACACGGCTACAGTTTTCAGTTAATTATTGTAAAATACCAGCTCCTATATTTTAGATAATTTTAAAACTCACCTTGTATCCATTGCTAAACTGTCTCTGCAATACTCCGACTGACATCCTGCTGGCTTCCTGCAAGCTGCAGCGTGTCATGTGATCGCAGGGGGGCTGGACCATCGAAAGCATCCAGGCAATTCTGTAGCTCTCAATTTGAGCTCATTGGGAGCCGTTGGAGGGACCTAGGTTCTGATTTAATTCCCAAATTCGTGTCCCAACCCTTTAAGCTCAGATTCACTTGGGAAATTCCAGTAGGTTATAATTCCCTTCATTCAAGGGGCTGAATCAGCCCTCCAAGAGACCTTGGAGACCCTTCCCCGGAAGGGAGTAGGGTAAGGACAGTCAAGGCACTGTGACCATTGAAATTTCCTGTGGTCATAATGCCTAGACTAGCCCTTTAAGCTCTGCCCAGAAAAGAAAGTAGTCTGACCAATCAGAAGCATTTCCTCCTGTTCTAAGGAAGCTGAGCCTTTCATTTGAATCCCAGCATGAGTTAATGTGATCTGTTGACCAGCCCCAAGCAGTATTTTCATGTGTCAGGTAGCGTCATCAGAGACGCCTCTACTACTATATGTTGCTGACAGGCAGCCTGGATCTTGAAATGCTTGACAAAGATCCATTGGTTGGGTTGATACACTATCTAGGTCTACTTTTGTGGAAGAAATTCATCCTCCCACCATCCTGGTGTTGTGTGTCTATATACTTTTCTTGGATTTTGAAGTGGACTGCGCCTGAACTTCCCACTGTATACATTTACACCTGATTATTTGGGGTGAATCTGTGTAGATTGAAACATGGATCCTCCTTACCCAGTAAGAAAATTCCAAGATCATCAATGGTTATAGTGTTTGGGGTGTCCCTTTAAATCTCTGTTACAGATTGAAAACGAGCCTCTTCTCTGGTGTATATTTAAAGTTGAAAAACCTGTTGACCTTCTGTGTTCAAGGGAGGCTTTACTATAGCGCTGATTCCAGCAAGATTGGATAATAAACATAGTATCTGCAAAAGTAAACAAATCAACTGCAGCAAACCTTGAACAATAACAAAAAACGAGAAACTGATTAACTGACAATACATACAAGTCGCAGGTGTCTTACAGCAAGAGCAGATTGTTAAAGGTGTTTAGTTGCTATACAGTGACACAAAGTCAGATCCTAAATTTAGCTAATTTAAATTTAGTTTATGAATTATATTTTGCAACTTTGATTGATCAAAGTGGTAGTAAATGGAGTGACTTTCAGGTCCCCTAACAGTGACCCTTTGTTAAAGTCCTATGAAGTGTCCTGACACCATGGGATTCTCCTTGATAATTACTAAATAATAAATATTTATGTTAGGGGCCCATAGCGGGGCTCAGGGTTAGTCATGAGTACTAGCCTGTCTTGCCATGTGTATGATTAGCCTGGATTTTCTACATTATAGTGAATACATTGAACTATTGAATGTTCCCTAAGTATCTAACACCATACACCAGTATGGATACAGCCCAGCCAGTTCTCTCCACTTTCACTACCATTAGTGCTTTCAATTCCAGCGACATTATATCTATCACTGCAACTCAAGTAACGTGACTGGTAAAGTGAAGAGTGCGATAAATCGAACCTGCCATGAAAAAATTTAATTGTGCAATATGACATAATTCCATGAATATCAGGGTTATCCAAAGAGATCCGAATGGCTGCCGAAAGGTAACCAAACGCTGAAAATCAGCGTTCAGTTATCTTTCTTGGCCATTCGGCTATTCAGAGAGAAGGCAATTCGCCAACATTTGTTGCCTGTTCGGTGCCTGTTCAAGGGCAGTGAAATCCCCATAACTTCGTCTATTCAGAAAACAATAACCAGCAGTGAAAAGTTGGAGAATTGCCCTACCATTTCGGTGGCTTCATGCGGCAGATTTATTCAGGTGATTCCCATAAGCTTCAATGTTAAAAATATTCCCGTTTTAATTAAATATCTAATAAACCATTTATTATAATATTCTGCAGTAAAAAGACTCTTTATTGTTAGATTTTTTAGGATGTTTTAAGCGTTTTTCAGGATTTTTTTGCCAAAAATTTATTGTCGCTTTTTTTTATATATTTTTTTTAACCCCTTCACTGCTGAGGCATTTCACCGCTGTGTGCTGAGCTCATCTTTACCGCTTTCGCCCATCATGTTTAAGCGCGATTTGAAGCCACATTTTAATAAATGACCCAGACATATTATATATCGTTCTTTCCGGCAGACTCCGCAGATTCATAATATATAATTTTTATATGTATACGTCATGTCCTGCCTGTATATTATAACAAAAAAATACAATAAAATTGAATTTTAATCATCTGCAGTGTGTAAAGTGTTTTGTTTTCACATTTTATCACATGAGCGTTTGCGGTTATGTTTTCTATGGGGTGCGCTTGTACAAAAATTTGAAATGGGGACTTGTTCCATTTTTTGGGGGGGAATTACGTGATTTTTAGCAAACGCATCCCATAGAAAAAAATCATTAGTGCAGCATCATTGTTCACATTATAATTGAAATGTGAACAATATTGCTGCATTAATAAAAACAACACACAAAAAACATGTTGTTTTTTTTAATTTATTTATTTTTTTAATTTATTTTTTTATTTTTTTTACATTGTACCTAGTCATGTTGGGTATCATTCGAAAGGCCATGCTCAGACCTTTCAAATAACACCCTCCATGCTGCCACGGTTCTGGAGATATAGGGGTTCACAAGAACCCCCTATCTCCACCAGGGGATTTCCTTGGGAAATCCCCCGGCAGCTAGGGGTTCCCCGGCTATCTGACGTCATCACGCTATGCGTGATGACGTCAGGCAGCGAGGGGAGACCAGAGGGTGGAGCCGCCATCCAAGATGGCGGCCCCACCGGAGCTAGGCTGCACTTCGGCGCCGCAAGGCGCTGAAGTGCAACCCGGCGCTTGAGGGGTTAAAGCCAGGCACTGCTTAAAAGGGGAGACCCTTTTAAGCGGTGCCTGGCTTTTAGCGCTGCTCCTTCCCGATCGGGAGGGAGAGGGATCCGAACGGACCCCCCCTCCCTTCCAGGCTATCTCCCGACATTGCTGGGGGGTCGCCTGGAAATGACGTCATCGCGTCATTTACGCCGGGAGGAGCTTGACTTCAGCGTCTGAGGACGCTGAAGTCAGAACGCCGCGGGACCCCGGACAGAGAGGTGAGTATCTCCGCCGAGGGTCCCGCACAGCTAATGACGTGTGGGGCACGTCCTCAGCATGTAACGTGTGTGAATGAGGACGTGTCCCACACGTCGTCAGCAGTGAAAGGGTTAAACGTTTGTTATTTTTTCTGTAACAGCCCTTTTTATTATCATTCATTGGATCTTAGATGTAAATTTCAGACATTTTCGCTCAGTAGTTTCTTTGCAAACAGCGTTTCACTTTTCAAACATTCAAACGAACGTTTTTCCATTCGTCTGCGGTGTCAGGTTTTTCCGGCGGCTGCTCTGTGCTCTGATTGGCTCCTGCTCGGGCGTGTTCGGCGTGGTTAATCCAGATGTTTTTGCAGGTTTTCGACATGCATTCGCCGGGTTTTGCGGGGAGTGTTCACAGGTTTGCGGCGGCTTTTCCCTGCACTTCGATGGCCCTGTGGTGCTTGCTGAATACACCGCAGGGTCGCCGAAATGGGATTGCTGAATCAAGCCGAATTGAAGAGCGCAAAAAGTCACCGAACGTGCGGTGGCTTTTCAATTCTCTTTGAATAACCCTGTATGTAACTGGTAACAAAGATCAGTGATGTTAATGCTTAACCCCTTCACTGCCAAGTGATTTTCCAGAAAATCTATGTCAGGAACCAATGGTGTTTTGAAAAATCATTAATTATACAGTAAGATATTTGGGCACATTCACAGTGAATTTCTTACTGTAATAACATATTTGGCCAGTAGATGGTGCCATCTACTGCCAGTTGGAGTTACAGCCCTTACAGTTGTAGCTCGAGGTTCCCTGCATCGACTGCTGAATGTCAGGACACTTGGTTAGTCGAATTTACACAGTTTTAGCCCTTTGGACATTATGCCCTCAGGACTATAACATTGGGGGCACCTTCTGCAGCCCAAAAGCAAACAAAATTAGTTTGCAGCAAACAAATTAAATTTATGTCCTTCAGAGCTGCAGACCGAGATATCTTGATATTGGGTACTGTATGGTACCTTTTGAAGCCTGAGATATCTCAATCTCAGTAGTGAAGGGGTTAAAGGGACAATCTGGCAATTTGACCATTGAGTGCAGATTGAATGGTCGCAGTGACCTGAGTTTGCCACCACCTCCCTGCCTCCATGGGTCTCGGAGGTCTAATTAAACCCTCCGAATGCTGGGGATTAGCTTCACCCACAAGGCGGAGATCAGCGACTCTGATCTGATTTTGTGGAGTATGTTACGAAGTGATCAGTTTTCCTAATCTATTTCCAGCCAATCGGCTGCGGCTTGACAGGAAACTCTCAACTCGTCTTGTCCGGCCAGCTTTTAAGTGATCCCAGTGCTGGTATAAAGTTTACTAACATACTCGGGGGTTAATATGGGAGAGGGAGCTGCGAGAAGAGTCAGGAGATGTTTAACCCCTCCTTTTCCACTTTCTTCCCAGTTTAACCCTAGATTAACCAAATCACCTCCCACCCCCTTCCTAGACTTTAATCTAGCTCTGTAGTGTCCCTTTGGATGCCCTCTTTCCCCTATTTCTACTAGCCCTCATGCCACCACCTTTAGCTTAAAGATACTGTGGCAATGCTACATGTGAGCAGGTGATTCCCTTTAATGCACGTTTAAATGTGCTTATCATTCCGTCCGCCGCGGTTCCTCCTCTCTTCGCTGGTACACCGGTTGACCACGACCTTGTTACTGCCTACCCCCCTTTTATATTTTTTTCTCCCACTCTTCCTTCCTCATCTCTCTACTCTTTCCGCCGTTCTCTCTTCCCCCTTCCTCCTCCCATCCCCCACCACTGTTCCTACCCTGCTTTTTCTGCCATCCCAAACCTCGCCAGATGCGTTCTCTCTTCCTGTCCTCCACGTTTGTTGGACCCTTCCTTGGGCTCCAGCCTTTGCCCCTTGTTGAATACCACACAATGCTACCTGGCGGATTACACCCCTCTCAGCTATTTTGCCCCGCGGGGGTACCCGTGATTTACCAAGCTGCTCAGACGACTCTGATTTCACACGATGGACTTACGGATTTTTTGTTTTTTTTACTACCTTTGTTGACGCGCTGTTTCTACCTGTTCTCCGATTATTGCCCACTTTTTGGCACTTAACCCCTTCACTGCTGAGCCATTTCAGGGCTTAAAATTTTTTTTTTTCTTTTTTGTATTATTATTATTATTTTACTTTATTTACTTTAAACATGGTGATGTTTGATATCTTTGGAAAGGCCATGCTCTGGTCTTTCTAATGATACCAAATATGACCCCCCTAGCTGAAAACAGTCAGGAGATATCGGGGTTCAAAGAAACCCTTATCTCCACCCCTATCTTTCCTTAGGAGAGAATGAGGACGTTCCCCACACGTCCCCAGCAGTGAAAGGGTTAATGATGTATAGGCCATGACTACATTTGTTACTGTACCGTTATCTTTCCACGCTTGTCATTTTGCTTGGAATAAAAATAAATGAATAAATAGATGTGCGTATCATTACGGAGTGGGTTAAACTTTCTTCTTAAACCAGACTATTCTCGGAAGAATGAACAAACCGGGTTTGTGTATGGCTGCTAATTCATTCTTTTCTGGCAGTTTCCCTGCAAGGCATCTTATTTGTATAAATTCCCCCGGTACGGCCTGTCTGGAGCACTGTTGGGGAATGTTGTTTTATTTGTGTTTGCGACAGGCACTGTTGTTTTAATTCTGTCTGTTCCCCACGGAAAGCAGTGCGTCATCTGCTGTGGGTGTTTTTTTGTCTCCTGGCCATTTGAGCCCTTTTTCTTTTTTCTTTTTTTTTTTTTTTTTGTCTTTATCTTTATCTAAATGTCTTGCTCGCCATTGTGGCACACGCCGAACCAACACAGAGACACCAGCCGTGCGGGGCCTGCCCGCTGGCCCGCCCATGCAGGTCACATTGATTACACGCAGTGTCTTCCCGTAGTGCGGTTATGAAGCCGTTTCCACAAAGGTCAGATTAATGCATTATCAGTTTCTGTAATAAAGTGCGCAGGGATTAAGTTACACATTTTGCATTCAGTTGGGAAAACCTGTACTTTAAGTAGTAAAATCCATAAAAAGGGGCAATAAACAATTTTAATATCACCAGCGTGATTAGTTTATGGGAGTTCTACCTTTCTTTTGAGACAATGCGAGGCATACGCTAAACCATTAAATGTCTTTTAATTAAAAAAATGATTTAAACTGCATCTTGCCAACACAAAAAGAAATCTAAAAAAAAAAAAAAAATCACCGCGTTCAAAGGCATTTTGTTCGTGACGAGCAACCGGCGGACGTCGATTCCCGTCCGCGTACACCTAGCGGCTCCTAACCGAAATCTGTGTCTGTGTCCAGTTAAGAAAACATGCCAGGACTGTAAGGGTTAACCCTAGCAAAGCCAAAGAAGAATAAATTGTTCTGGCATCTATATTGTCACACATCTACATGTCGCGGGGGCAAAATGCAATTGGCATGCGGGACCCCTCTCCCATATCAATGCTCAGGAAAAAAAAAATCACACGGAAAGTGTGATTAATTTTCCAATTTCTTTTTACAGATGTCTAATAATTGCCGCGGTGCACTGCCAAAGACTCGCATTAAATATTAAAAAAGTAAAAAAACCAAAGGTAGGATCCAGAGGGGAGGGAGGTATGGATTAAGTAATGTCACACCATTTCCAGGCTCCGGCCTCACCGGTAGAAAAGCAGGACCGTTCCAGAGGTGTTTTCCGAACCGGCAGACAAATAATAGTGTTACCGGCACAGATCAACTATTGTAATATATCTCCTCTCGGGTCTGGTTGAGAGAAACGAAAATATGCGTATTTTTTCATTATTTTTTCATTAGAATTCCTGAGAAAATTGGTCTTAGGCAAGCAGGCACATAGGCAAGGCATACATTGTATCAATAAGAAGCCTGTGTGTTTTTATACGTGATTTGCCATGTATCAATAGAGGTTGATGTGGGTTGTGTGTGTATATGATGTGTGTATAGACACACATATATATACATATATTAAAAAATAGATTTCTGCTGCACGGCTATTACATTAATATTCCTTTTTATGGACGTGTTTCCTAGGTTTAGGTGTTCAAGTTCCTCCCTTCAACTCCATATTATGTAAAGCCTGTAGACATTGATGCAGCTTTACAAAGTGTTTACATAACATTAAGAGCAGAAATTGGCAAAAAAAAAATCATTAGATGGTTCCAAAGAAAATCTGTATATACTGGATTATGTTTGCATTACTAATAGCAAATAAATGAGTAGCCAGGTAGATAAAAAGCGGAATTTCAAAATGCGATTTTACTTTGCTGTGATGTCAGAGTTGATGAAGTCATAAAAAACATGACAGTTGAATAAATACACTTTATTTGTGTATGTTACTGTTGTTTATTTCTGCAGAAAAAAAGAAATAAAACCAGAGCTGTGTGCCGTCGTCAACAATGTATTTAAAGTAATTTTTTACATAATTTATGCCAATGGTAACAATATATGACGTGTGTGTGAGGGATGGGTACCAGCTCCAGGCGGATTAAGCATCTCTGAGTGTAAATATCTTGTGCAGCCTAATTCAGCTTTATCCTGGCAGCCTGCAAACACGAGCATGTCTTCCGTACATCCAGCTTGTCAGATAGGTCCGGTCGGACTTGTCCTTTTCTATGCTGTCTTTATCATTTTACCGAGTTTCACATAATAACATCTTCATCTGAGATTGCCGTGGCACTGGGGAACTGCATTTGTTGATCAAATTTGGCCGGATAACACTGTGATCTCGTCGTATCCTGAAGTGCGGGGATGTGCCTGGCATATGGATGCTGAGAGCCGGCTTCCTGATTGATTGATTCAGCCCGTCACCGAACAAGATAACTGGATCAGTAAATACCCTGTGCACTTCAACATCATCCGCACAATCAAAAGTGAGGGCATCACGGGGCCGCCAAGCACAGAGGGACGATGGGAACATATACATTTCAGTACGATAAGGCGCAGAAGTGCGTGCTTGTGTGTGGTTTCCTGCGGGTGCGAGATAAGAGGAAAGTTTTATACACGTTTGACTTTATTCAGAGCACGGTAAATAAATGTGTTTTATTAGGGCGCACTGTGTACTGCGCTGCGGATGTTGGAGATTACAGCCCATCAGTTTCAGTCTGAATTATGTCAATTGGTAGACAATCTCCATCTTTGCGTTTATGCTGTTGACTGGTGCTGTGTGGTACAAGCTGATCGTCTATTAACGTTGTCTCACGCAGGTTTCTTTAGGAGTAGGAGGTAAAACTGCCAATTTACTTGCTGTTTTATTATCTCCCTCAAACGATTCCTTAGAACGTGCGAGAAAGTGCTTAATTGCAAATAAAAAAAAAAAGGAAATCTTCCATGGATTTGGAAATTTTCTGAAAATATGATATCTGTTTTACTCGGCCAAAATACCTTTTGATACGTCTGAGTAGTTCAGAGTGTGGTTCAAAGCCTTAAAGGGACATTACCACTAACAAAAGCTGTAACTAGATCACTTGTGCGTTACAAACAAAACCACATTATAAACCACACACTGCTGTTTTTTTTCTCCTCTGTTTCAGGTAATTGTATGTAAAACAGAAAATAAATGTAGGTGTTTTATCTCCTGGTTCCAGTTTGTGGATTTTTCTCATGATGCAACATGTACCAAAACCTGTGCAAAACTTTTACTTTGTGGCTCTTCTTTATTGTATACAGTATTTAACAGTTAGTGAGGTGGAGGAAGGAATGTTTAGATAAGGCAGCAGGGGGTATATTGTGTTCTCCAGGCTACTCAAGATAAGAGATGGCAGCTGAATGAGATAAGACAGGGAGCTTAAAAGACTTCTTATCCACCCCCTGGTGATGTCCTTTGAATACATCCCACACAATACAATGATTTGAGCCAGTGATCTAAACATAGACTCCATTCTGTGACCAAAGCCGCACAATGAGGAACAAGTGATGGAGAGATACTGTAGGGGGTCAGTTTGCAACACAAAAGATCACACAATGGATTCATCCAGTGACACCTATAGAGTAAAATATTTTCTTATCTAAAAAAACCGAGACATTTATTTATATTCTGCAGCGCTTTACAAGATCAATGTACAAGGAGTTGATACATTAGAATACTACACATGGATGATGACCTGATTCAGGGGACCCTGTTCCCAAGGGAATTTACAATCTATGAGATATACAAGTATTTTGTGAGGTAGGCACATCCATATTGTTAGGAATCTTGCCCAAGGACTCTTGCTGGTGGCGTCTTCTGAGTGGGATTGACTCGCCTTTCCATGATTGTAGGGCAGCGACCTGGTGGTTAGCTTGAACCCGCTTCTCATAAAGTCGAGACTTCTCTACAGTTGTATTGGAGGGATGTGCTGAATGGTATTTTGACTTGCTTCTCCAAGGTCGAAGGGTAGAGATGTTACCACTGGACTCCACAGCCAATATTGTATTGTGTGGTAGGCAAGTATGTACCATTAGGTGTCTTGCCCAAAGACACTTACTGGAGAGGTGCTCTTGCCATGATTCAAACCGGGGTCTCCAAGGGTATAAAGCAGTGATGTTACCTCTACTCCATCCAGCCAGATGAGAGCCAATGGCACATGGACATAACCTAGAGGTATTGGGCAAAGTATACTGGAGGGCAGGCAATGGTCTTCCCCATTCCATCCTGTCCAGAGGTTACGATGCAGCCCTCCTGCCATTGAAACCATGTCATTTTGGGCTACCTAGGCAATTGGCCAACCACAAGACTTATTATTATTTGTTCTTCTTCCACATTTGGAATTCCTCATGAGAGGGTTGA
Organism: Leptobrachium leishanense; assembly: GCA_009667805.1. Classification (NCBI taxonomy): domain Eukaryota; kingdom Metazoa; phylum Chordata; class Amphibia; order Anura; family Megophryidae; genus Leptobrachium; species Leptobrachium leishanense. The sequence continues at coordinate 125,760,554 of CM019070.1, read as the reverse complement.
TACACGCAGAAGATGGTGCAGCAAACATATAAATCCAGGGTAATAATTAGAAACACTTAAATGTTTCCCATGGTGATTGTTTCACTTTACGAGCTTTGCCCTAGAATTGTTCGTTATATGTAACCTACCCTCTAAACAAGCGCCAAAAATTGGGAAAAATACAAGGTTTCCATTTCTTTTACATGCAATCCCGCACCCCATTTATTTTGTTCTTGTCGAGATTTGTTTTGTTTTTACGCAAACACTCTTTGACAAGACACATATATTTCAGGCTAAATATCATAAATATAACACATATGAATGATGAGCTAAACAGAATTCATTTATTCCTAGACCCCCTCTTCCTACCCTCATCTCCCTTCTTTATTTCATTCTCGAAATGTGAGGTTTCATATCCCAGACAAGTCTGTACACATCCAGCTCGTGCATGACCACCCAAATTAATAAATAGCCAAATTCCTTGATGATTCTTTGGGGATTGGAAGCTAGGCAGCCAAATTTGCTTTGCAACGGCCTTAATAACATTTTCGTTGCTCCAGGAATGCCTGTATACAGTAGTCTGTTTGTCCTGCGTCTCAACCACCTGATTGGAAGCCAAAAAAGTAATTGTCTACGACATATTTCAAACAGATGCTTAGGAGGCACAGAGACATTTTGAATAAATGCAAAGCTATAAAATGCTGGCGCTTTAAATTCCTTTTCAGTGAAGTTAATTCATAAAATGAAAAAAATATATGGCTCCTGGTTTGTTTGTGCAGCACTTAATGTATTTATTGCTAATCTAGTCCAAAAATGATGTATTTTATTTCTTTTTTTTATTATTTATCATAATAATAACATGGTCTAGACCAGCAGCTTATACCCTTTAACTCCTTCACTTGCAAGCCCTATTTTTACCTAATTTTGGAGTATCATTTATTTGGAACATGTAACGTTGACTTGATATCTAAACACTGGATAAAACAGCAATATTGTGTGTAGGCTGCAGTTCTGAAATGTACAGTTCTATTCAATTTCATATGTTGTTTTATCAATATATCTATTTTTAGTAATGAAATGTTTAAGAGATTTTTATGTACAACGTATTAATATAATTCTAATGTTCCTTTTTTCCCCAAAGTTTTTCGAATATGGCCTTGAAATTATAGTACTATAGACTGATAGAACCTAATTTATAGAGTATGTCTGGTCAAGGAAGATGAATTGAGTAAGGTTAAATGGGCAAATATTCTTGCCATTGGGGTACTTTCTTGATGATATTTCTAGCAATGCAGCATCAAAAAAAGGAAAACATTTTTATGCCACATAAAGCCCTCCATGAGCTTCTCCATGGCCCCTATTCTGGCTCATTCACTAATAGGAAGCTGCAAAAGAGAAAAATTGGCGCGAGCCAACAACTCTTAACGGCACCTGTTACCGGCTCTGTGATGAGTGAACTGCTGTTTTGCCAACACGACTTGCAGCAAAAGGACCCACTTGGCCCTGCATGGTTTCACACAAACAGAATCCTACAGAGTAAGGATCGACCAATATTCGGCTGATATTAACCATTCAATGAAATATCGGTATCTGTCTTAAATGTCCTGATATTGGCGAGATTGGTTGTAGAATCGACTATCAATATTGGCAATCATCGTTACATTTAATACAGATATTTCATTAAATGGTTAATATCAGCTGATTCTGATTGTTGGCCAATCCCTACTGCATCAGTGAAAGGACACTAGAAACTGTTTGTTCCCAGCTTCCTTGTACCCTCATTACATTCTCCAGTGTCATATATACAGGGTTATTCAGAGAGTGTGAAAAGCAGGAGAATGACTGGAGAACGAAAAATTCTAGGTCAAAATAGCCGATTTGGAAAGTGAGATGAAAGGGAGAATTTTTCTGGTTTGGCTATTTTGACCTAGGATTTTTCATTCTCCAGTCATTCTCCTGCTTTTCACGCTCTCTGAATAACCCTGTTACTGTATTTGACACAAAAGCTATTTTTGACTGCATGTAAAAACAGACCCCATGTGAAATTGTGCAAGATAACAGACGCCATCTACAGTTTAGAACCTTTCAGCCCAGCAATGTTTTCTGTTATGGATAAAAAAAAATACATGAAATTTTGAAAAAATAAGCAAATTTACATAATTTTAATCTTCTTGCTATCTTGGAAGACCACGGGATCAAGCTATGACTCCACCCAAAATCTGCTGCAGGGCAGACCGTACCCACAAGCCCAGCCCTACCTGTATAATTTGAAGGTCCCAGTACAGTCCTGACTATGCTTATCTTAATTACATCAATCTCCTTCAAAATGACTAAAAGATATTGATGTAAAGATGAAAATGCTTCCACATCCTCATATTGTGCTACTTTAGGGCAGTCTGCTCAGCATTTGGTTGTCTCCATCCATTTCCATGACCATGTGAATAATAAGGCTGGTATTTACATTTTTTAAAATAATTCTTAATTCTTTAGTGTTTGATATGTAAGCATTTGTCGTACGTATCCACAGATACACCTATTAATGCTGCATACATATAGATAAAAAAAAACATGAACCATAGTAACTGGTGGTAACTATAAAAAGTGAAGAATAAACCTGGTGCTGGTGAGGGGGGGGGGATCTGGAAGAGAACAGACTGAAGAACAAAGGAACTCAACTGTGATGTGCATTTTTATGAGTTCCTGACTAGAAATGACGAGGGGCTCTCTATGTAGAAGACCTGTTTAGAACTGAAAAATAACTGCCAGGGCCTGTGTTTCCCATGAGAGCTCAGACCCTAGCAATTTCCTGCAGTTTGATTGGTTGTTATCTGCAAATGCTCTCTGCGGATTTTGAGATCCGTTAGCTGACAGCATTGGGGGTGTGGTTTCCTGTTTGCGTGCAGAGTCATAAATCACTCCCAGGGAGATACGTCATGTGGCATGCCGCAGCTTTGAGAGCAAACGGGAAACTCAGGGAGATTTCTTTACAATCCTTTTTTTGAAAAAACTATCAATCTGTCAGCAGTTTGGCTAACACAATGTATAGGCAGATTTGGGAGAACGTTCAAATGAGCTAAATGTATTGAATGAGCATGATTGGTGCACTTTAAAGGTAAAGGGCTATATTACAATCTTCACACAAAAAGCCTCGCGCAAAGCGAAAATCTTTGCACCAAGCGTTAAACTTTTGCGCGCGCAAATCACCGCTGGAATTACAATCCTCGGTGCTTTTTTCATCCGCGGATCAATTGCGCGTGCAAACAGTACGCGCACAAAAGCAGGCTCCGTGCCGTGCAAAAATCTTTGCGCGTGCAGTTTTTGCACCTATTCAGCCAATCAAAATGACGAAACACACCTATCAAACGCAACTGAATTGCACCTGACAGAGGCATCAGAGACGGGTTTTGCGTCTATGATGCAAAATGAGCACATATGCTACAGTAATAATACACACACACGCCATCATCCATTATATTGTTGCTGCATTACTTTTTATGTGTTGTTTTTTTTTTGGGTTAGCCAGGTTGTTCAGATATGCCGTTACCACCAGCTTTTAGGAGTTGCTAAAATTATGCGCGCAAAGGCTATGCGGTAATTACCGCGAATAGATTGTAATATCATCCGCGTACCAGCGCACATTCGCTTTTGCGCTCACAATGTTAAGTATAGGACGCGCGAAGTACAGTAAGCTCGCGCAGGGTTCACGCAGGTTCACCCGCGGTAGACGATTGCGCGCTGTTTATGTAATACGGGATTAGGCGCAAATTGTTTTACCCCTCGCGTTAATGTTTTTTTGCGCCGCCGCAAACGTTTGCGTGAAGATTGTGATGTAGCCCTAAAAGTGATAAAAGCCTCCATGCTATTTTTCTTCCGCTCAGACTTTTTAATGTAAGCTCTCTATATAGGTCCCAGGTCAATGGATAGAGCTCAATGTGATAATTTTAACATAAAAACAGATTGTTGCTTGTTGGACGCCATACAAATGAAATAAATATCTACACAAAGTGTTGTCATTAATTGCCTGAGAGAGAGACCTATTCCGTTGGTGTTTTCAAGTGAGGTTAGCCGGCAAGAAGAAGGCAATCTTTTATTAATGAGACAAAAATCTGAACAACTCGTGAGACCTTTGGCTGCGAAATGAATGTTCATCTAAGGAGAGAATTTGTTGCATGTTTAATTGATAAGCGATAAACTAATTAGCACGTAGAGCAAGCTTCTAAGTATTTATATTTTTGCACTCAGGCAGGAGGGTTAAAAGTATTCCACAATATTATTTTACTTTAATTCATCAAGCAAATTAGGTTTAGCTAGGTCGCGCTAAACACACCCTTTTCAATGAGCGTGTTAATTACTAATTGCATCCGAGTCTTCTTTCGGTGTTGAAGAAATTACGGGGATTCCTTGTGATATTCTTAGTGTTAATTTAGTGATTTATTTTTTTTCCCCCCATCAAACCTTTTTAAAGGAAAATAATACTCACTGTAACATTACTAGATTGAAATATCCTCTTATTTAAAACAGTAATACAGGTTAAATAATAGCCTCGTTTAGGTTTATTATTTCCATTTTTTACGAGTCATGGATTGGTGAAAAACCATCAAAATTCTGCGTTCTTTCTTTTACTTTGGCTTAAAGTTCACAGTTACCTAAACCAAATAATTCATACCGGTGTGGCACTCAATAAACTATAGGGGTTATTCAGAGAGCACCGAAATGTCACCGACGAAGTTCTCTCGTTCCCCGCACTTTGGGGAATCAAATTCCCCGACTCTGCGGTGACTTTAGCATTCACCGCAAGGTCTCTGAAGTGCAGGGAAAAAACTCCAAACGGATCGGAAAAACTGCTGCAATACCACTGATAAAACCTGCTGAACGCGTCCGAAAAAAGCTGACAATCCGCCGAACACAGCGCCGACCAGCCACCAGAAAAAGCCGACAAGCCGACGAACGGGGTAAAAAACAAAAAAAAACACAAAACGATTAAGGCTAGGGTCAGACGAAAGCATTTTTCCCCGCGAACGTGAAAAAGTGCGTCTGAACGCATTGACGTATTTTTTCACGGAATGCGCAAAAACAGTCAGACGACGCGCATTTTCAGGCGTGATTTTGTACAGATCGTCAATAAAACTCTTTTTGCGTCTGGACGTTATGTAGGCTGGACATTAGCAGCGTCTGACATCTCCTAATCACGCACACACGCCGCTATGCCGCAGCTGCGCACTCAGTACGTCAGTACTAGCGGTTCAGTGTTCTCAGAAAAATGCGTTCAAATTCCACTTGCGTTGCACGGCCGGACTTTTGTGCGGCCGTACATCGTATATTGGCCGTCCTTGCCCGTCATCTGCTGCTAGTGCGGCCGTAATTATGTGCGCCAGAACGCACGTTCAAAGTGCGCTAGTCTGACCCCAGCCTAAGAGTTTCAAAATTGAAATGCTGTTTGCAAAAAAACTACTGGACGAAAATGTCTGGAATTAACCTAGAAGGTCCTGTGAATAATCATAAAAAGGGCTGTTACAGAAAAAAGAAAAAACACTATTTAAAGATTGCAGATTAAAAGAATAAATGGTTTGATAGATGTTAAATAAAAACAGGAATATTTTTAGCATTAAACCTCTTGAATGAAACCACTGAACATCAGGGCATTTCACCGACCTTGCGGTGCTGTTCGGTGTTCTCTGAATAGATTAACCATTTCTTCCCTATGGGGACAGCACTGTATTTTGCTGGCAGTTCACCAAAATTTGACGAACTGCCTGCTTTCTGAATAGTCGAATGGCCACAAAATTGCACTGGACGGGGAAATTCACTGTTCGATGCTATTTCGGGGCCAGATCGGCTCTCTCGGTGTATAACCCCTTTTGAAAAGAGGTGGGGATTAGATGAATTCTTTAAAGTTTCCCCTTGGGACACTAGAGATAGAGGTACAACTACAACCCAGCTCCTCAACCTCTGGAGGGTAACACATAATACATTCGGATAAACAGGGCTTTTAGTTACATGAAAGAGTAAAAGTCTCCTTTACTTTATCCCACGAAAAGCATTATCTTCAGAAAATAGACACCAGATATATGAGGACATAGAAAATTGTGAATAACACCTAAAAAAAATATATACTAAAAAAAAAACGAAACCGTAGGACCATCCATGTGCATGAACTATTTTATTAAGCGTACGAGATGCAGATGCTTTCAAGAATCACAAGGTATGGAATTGAAATGCCGCTATGTAGGTGTCCTGCGGCATTGCAAAGCCCGCTCTTTGATAAAAGCTATTGGAGGATGAACATCGTTCAGTATTTACCGGACATGGATATTCACTCCAAGCTCCGGAGCCCAGTACAGAGAAGGGTAGGTGCCCCAGTTTGTTTGGGTGCATTTACTAAACAGCGGGCTCTATTACATTCTTTGTGTAAAAACGCTCGCGCAGCGCGTCAATTTGTGTGCGAAGCGTTAAACGTTAACCCTTGTAAATTAACGCTGGTATTACAATCCGAGCGCATTTTTTCATCCGTCAAAAAATAACGCGCCTAAAAAGACGAGCAAAAACACGCGCACATTAACGCTGCGCAGCCTTTTTTTCCCCCGCGATTCAGCCAATCGGAATTAAGAACCACAATTGTCTCCCGTTCACTTTTTTCCGCCTGTCAAAATCATTCTGAGTATATATGCTGCAGCAATAATAAAAACACGCACAACCTCTCCCTTTTATTGTTTGGGTATGTGTAGAATGTGCTATACTATACAACTGCTGTATTTTTATTTTCGGGCTGGTGTATTTGGTTTCGGCCAGGACGTTCAGATTTGCATTTACCACCAGCTTTTCAAAGACGTTAAAAATATGCGCGCAAACGCTGTACGTTAAAGTTTGCGCATTAATTGTAATACCATCCGCGTACCAGCGCACAAACGCATTTGCGCTCACAATGTTAAGTATAGGACGTGCAAAGTACATTATGCTCGCAAAGGATTCGCTCATTTTTTGCACGGACGTTGTAATAGGACGTTCTGCGCAAAGGGTTTTGCCCCTTGCGTTAATGCGTTCTTGCGCACGCGTTAACGTTTGCGCGCACAATGTAATCAAGCTCAGCATGTTGTGGTGGGATGACAGCTGAAAAATATAGAAGAAAACCAAAAAAAAAATCACTCTTCCTTCCCTTTTTCACTGGCACATAATGCAGTTTATATTGGTTTTAAAGGTTTATTTCTATATGTAGTATTTCTTAAACACAGCACATGAAAGTAACTATTTTAATTCTTTCATACGTTCTTTTTTTTATGAAAAGCTCATTTTCCTCTGTTTTGAGCAATCACGACTGTCTTACACAAATAGGCACAGCCTGTGCATGTCTGTGAAATGAATGTCATTTTTGTTTTCTATGATCTCCCAGCACAATAAACTGTGTTTACATACTTTATCATGTTTTTCTCTTTTTATTTTGTGAATTCGCAAGGGTTGACTTTCCAAATTTCCATTGGTCGGGCCCATCAGCGCTGCATGATCTCTCCCATGTTTTTTAAGTCAGAGCCAATTTAAATCCAGAAAAGTTGTCCAAACAACAAGTCCGCTTACATCATACAAAATAACGCTGTGTTGTTTGGGAAAATAAGTCAGGAGTTAGCATGAAAAATGGGAGATTCTGAGAGCAGCTGTAAAATAATAAAGTGGGACATCAACAATCAGAATATACACAAATGCAAAACAAATCAAAAACTAGGAAGGCGTGCATGTAAAAAAAAAGTGAAATAACGCAAGCAATGAGTACTTTTATTTAAAATTAAAATACAAAAGTTTTAGGGATAGACCGATATCACTTTTTAGGCACCGATACCAATTATCGGCAGCCTTTCAGGCCGATAACTGATACCAGGTGCCAATATTCTGCACATAAATTTTTTTGAAAAATCACAATTTCTACACAAATCTGGTGTCACTTGAACATGTTTAACCCCTTCCTGACCGCTGACGTACATAGTATGTCCGGTGGGGAAATCCCCTTAACGAACGCGGACGTACTATGTACATCAGTCTCCTAACCTCCCTCCCTCCCTATACTCCCCTCTCTTGTCTGGGCTCCTGTGGCGGACTGGCAGGCTGGAAGTCTGTCCCGCCTTTTCAGGGGCCTGCCAGGCGCAATGACATCATCAACGTGCGTGATGATGTCATCGCCAGGCACCCCCCCCCCCAGTGCCTGGAGTGAAAAAAGCGGAGGGGGGCTTCTTTGGAGCCCTCTCCCTCCCCAAAACGCTCCAAATAGAAAAAAAATATAAGTACCACTGGAAAGGGGTAGCGGTCATTAACTCCTCAGTTGCCAGAACGCAATTCAAACTGAAATGGCTGACAAGCCTCCGGATCACCCTCCACCCACTGACATTGTCACCATATGTGTGATGACATCAGTGGCCAATTAACCCCCTAGCTGCCAAATGGAGATAGAGGGATCATTTGGATCCCCGTATCTCCCCGTATCTCCTGATCTGGCTACAGGGTCATGTTTAATATCATTGGAAAGGCCTGATACTAGGTTTGGTGTAAAACAAAATTAAATGTAAAATACAATCAAAAATAATAAAAAAAAATTAAAAAATAAAATTGCCTGGGAGGTTTACTAAAATAGGACTTAAGCTGGCATTTAAACATGATGAGCATAAAATGGTCAAAATGAGCTCAGCACACAGAGGAGAAATGGCGCAGCAGCGAAGGGGTTAAAAAGCAAAACCATGTAAAAATTGGGTATTTCTAATCTCAGGACAAAATTTTGAAACTATTTAGCCGGGTCTTTTTTGGCAGTTGTAGATTTTGGGGGTTAAATTTTGAAAAAGTGTGTTTTTTACAACAAATTTCATTAACACTTTTTTAACAAATTTCATTAAGGCTAGGGTCAGACGAACGCGTTGTCCGTGAAAAAGTGCGTTCGAACGAATGGATGTATTTTGTCACGGAATACGCGATCGCGGTCATACGATGCGCATATTCGTCCGTGATTTTGTACGGATCATCAATAAAACCCTTTTGCGTCTGGACGTTATGTTAGCCGGACATTAGCAGCGTCTGACATCTCCCAATCACGCAAACACGCCGCTATGCGGCCGCAGCGCACTCTGTACGTCAGTAGTAGCGGTTTGACGTTCTCTAAAAAATGCGTTCGTTTGCCACTTGCGTTGCACGGACGAACTTTCGTGCGGCCGTTCGTCGTATGTTCCCCGGCATTGGACGTCATTTGCTGCTAGCACGGCCGTGATTTCGTGCGGCTAAACGCACGTTAAAACTGCGTTCGTCTGACCCTAGCCTAAATCTTTAAAACCAACATAGAGTCCGACGTTTCAGCTCGTCCTGATAAAGGCTCAGGACAAGCCGAAACGTCGGGCTATATGTTATGTTATTCATGAGTCCCTGAGTGCGTCTCGCATGGTATTAGTATATTTATATTTATTTATTTTCTGATATTTAACATGGAAAGGATGGGGGAGGCGACACCATGAAATCAGCCTCATCCGCATTCCCAATTTGCCCCTGCAAGTCTGATAGTTCCATTCTTATTTGATGTTTTCCTGATTTATTTTTTTCCGCGTGTCTTTGTGTCTTTCGAAAGAAGATGACTGTTTTGTAACACACATCCAGGCGCGCACATCCTTCTCAACTTATTGCAAAGGCAGTCGTCCCACCCTTAATGAGGGTAATTTGACTTGCTTGAGGAATTGCAGTCCTTAAGAATTAATGCAGCAATCCAATTCAGAGATTTAAAGAGATCTGAGATTTTTCACAGGTCGTATGCTAGTGAATGTGCTCCTATCACATAGCAGCTAATGGACTTGAACGACAGTCTGTCATTTACTCCCCTTACCTACTTCTATAGCTGTTTTGCCCTTGATGGCAAATCTACTACTTTCCCAGCTGAGCAGGTTATAGCGTAGCGAGTGGTATATTTGTGGCATCTCTCTCTCTCTCTCCACATAGGATCCAATTTCCAGAAGCATTAATTACTTCACCAAAGAGTAAAGTTATCTCCGCGACTTTCTTAATTACAAGCTAGAATCAGATGTTCTACCATTAGACATTTGCCTCTGGAATTAAATGTATCTCTGCATGACAACACTCAGGATAAAAGATATCACTCGACTTCAGAGCCTTAACCCAATCACTGACAGAATCATGGGAAAGCCGGGGGGGGGACATTATCTTTTGTTTCTTTCATCCTTTCTTTCTCGTTCTTTTCTCTCGCTCGTTCTTTTTTTCTCTCACGCTTTTTCACACCCTCACTCTTTGTTTTTCACGGGCTCCATCTCTTTTTCTCTCTCGCTTTCTCTTTCTTTTTTCTCACTCTCTTCTTCTCTCGCTGTTTTTTTGCTCGCTTTCTTTTTCCCTCACTCTTTTGTCGCTCTTTCTTTTCTCTTGCTTTCTTTTTATCTCGCTCTCTCTTTCCCCCACTTTTCTTTTTTTGCTCGCTCTCTTTTTCTCTTGCTCTCTTTCGCTCATTCTTTTTCTCTCTTGCTTTTTCTTTTCTTACTCTTAGTTTTTCACGGGTTCTCTCGCTTTTTATTTCTCTTTTCTCACTCTTTTTCTATCGTTCCCTTTTTCTTGCGCTCTTTTTCTCTCACTCTTTCCTTTCTCTCGCTGTTTCTTTTTTGCTCTTTCTTTTTCCCTCACTCTTTGTTTTTCACGGGCTCCCTCTCTTTTTCTCTCTCGCTTTCTCTTTCTTTTTTCTCACTCTCTTCTTCTCTCGCTGTTTCTTTTTTGCTCGCTTTCTTTTTCTCTCACTCTTTTGTTGCTCTCTTTCTTTTCTCTTGCTTTCTTTTTATCTCGCTCTCTCTTTCCCCCACTTTTCTTTTTTTGCTCGCTCTTTTTTTCTCTCTTTCGCTCATTCTTTTTCTTTCTTTCTTTTTCTTTTCTTACTCTTATTTTTTCACGGGGTCTCTCTCGCTTTTTATTTCTCTTTTCTCACTCTTTTTCTATCGTTCCCTTTTTTTGCGCTCTTTTTCTCTTTCCTTTCTCTCTTTATTTTCTCTTGCTGTTTCTTTTCTCTTGCTCTATCTTATATCACTCTTTCGTTCTTTTCATTCACTCTTCTTTTTCCTCACTTTTTCTTTTTTGCTCACTCTTCTTTTGTTTTCTCGCTCTCTTTTCTCTTGCATTCTTTTTCTCTTGTTCTCTTTTTCCCTCACTTTTGTTTTCTCTTGCTCTTTTCTCTCTCACTTTTTCCCTCAATTTTCTGGTTTCTCTTGCTCTTTTTTCTCTCCCTTGTTTCTTTTTCCCTCACTTTTCTGGTTTTTCTTGTTCTTTTTTCTCTCCCTTGTTTCTTTTTCCCTCACTTTTCTGGTTTCTCTTGCTCTTTTTTCGCTCACTTTTTTCTTTTTCCCTCACTTTTCTGTTTTTGCTTGCTCTTTTTTTCTCACTCTTCTTTTTTTTCTCGTTCTCTTTTCTCTCGCATTCTTTTTCTCTTGTTCTCTTTTTTCTCTCACTTTTTCCCTCACTTTTCTGGTTTCTCTTGCTCTTTTCTCTCCCACTTTTTCCCTCACTTTTCTGTTTTTGCTTGCTCTTTTTTTCTCACACTCTTCCTTTACTTCTCGTTCTTTCTTTTCGCATGCTCTCTCTCATTTTCTGTCTTTCTTTTCTCTAGCTCTTTCTTTTCTCTCACTATCATTTTTGCTTGCTCCTTCTTTTATCTCACTCTCCCTCTATTTCTCTTGCTCTCTTTCCTTTTCTCTCACTCTTTGTTAGTGCTAGATCATTTTTTATTTTTCCCTTGCTCTCTCTCTCACACCCTCTCTTTTTCTTTTTCCCACTGTGCTTCCTTGTCCTAGATCTTTTTTTCTCACGCTTTTCTCTCATTCTTCTTTTTGTCTCACATTCTGTTTCTTTTTCCTTGTTCTCTTTTTTCCCCTTAGCTTTATCTCTTTCCTTTCCTTCTCTCAATTTCTCTCACTTTACTTTTCTTTTCCCCTTTCATTTTCTCTTTTTTTTTTTTCACTTTTTCTTTTTCCTCTCACTTTCTTTCTTCCTCTTAACCTTTTCAAGTTTTTGAGACGTGCTAAGGTTGTCGGTTGCATTTCATCCAAATCCTGACACTATTAGGCATGTGATGGAGGGGTGACATCGAATCCTTTCTATCTGCTTTACCTGGCAATGGAAAGTGTAAGCCTTGTTTGTTTCAATTTTCTTAGATTCAGAACATTCCTCTTTAATAGTGTCATATTGAGGATGACTATTTTTCACTACTAATTAAAGGAATAAATCCGCTTTTTATGCGCATTATAATATTTTTCTCATTATTGCTTTAGATTCTTTAATATGTATCTTTATAATAATCTGCGCCTGCACAGACTTTCTGTGGTTCATTATGTCAGCACAAGGGTCAGTTATATCTATCAGTATATTTGTCAGCTTGTGTTATCACATTTCTATTCGCCAGCCAATACGTATCATTGTACTGGTCCTCCTGTGCAGGTGGTCACTTAAAGCCTTGAAATAACTGTAGAGCTAATGGTTAGACCTTGTGTCAGTCCTAGTATGTTCAACCAGAGGCTAATCATGCCATGTAATTATAAGACTTGCAGGTTTACATAACTACTTGTATTTGTCCAGCTATGATGATCACACCAGCCATAGATTTTATATATCAGATCCTGACCTTTATATTTGCTCTGGAATCAGTGACGTTTAATGCGAACTGTTACCATTGAATTTTTAGTAAGGTGTCCGCATATCTTCTTACCGTAGTATCTGACAAATTAATTTAGAAGAAGAGATCCAAAGAATTCTGTTTGCTTCTTGACATTTCTTAATACTTTTGACACCTGCAGTGACATTGTCCTGTATTATTGTTGCCCATCTCGCAATCCCAAAAATCTTCTACTTTGCTATATATATATATATATTACAAAACAGCAGAAGGTTGCACTCAACCTCAAAACTAAGCGGGTGCATCTAAATCATCAAATAGAAAACACCAAGAAAGAGCACTCCATATTATTGACCACCTTCTTCCACCATTTTCTGTGAACAAAAAACAGTTTTAAAAATGCTCAAAAAACTTAACTGAGGTACAAAGTTCTGATCTTAATTTGCTTAAGCCTGTCACAGTCGCCAATGTACCCCATCTTTGACAGGTCCTATCTAACTTGACCGAGTCCGCACTTACACGATCTACTCACCCTGGAGCTCCCCGGCAGCTCGAGGCCTTTATAGGCTGTCATGGTGGAGCACCTGTGAACCGGGAGGGGGGTACATACCATATGGGAGTTGTCAGCTCCCTATATATAAAATACAAAACAGCAGAAGGTTGCACTCAACCTCAAAACTAAGCGGGTGCATCTAAGACATCAAATAGAAAACACCAAGAAAGAGCACTACATATTATTGACCACCTTCTTCCACCATTTTCTGTGGAAAAAAAAACAGTTTTAAAAATGCTCAAAAAACCTGACTGAGATAAAATGATGGGGGTTCAGTTCACAAAGTTATGATCATAATTTGCTTAAGCCTGACACAGTCACCAATGTACCCTATCTTTGACATATATATATCTCCTTACACAATATGAGATGCACTCCAGGACTCCCAATTAAAACAAAAAATCTTTATTGGTAGGTTTACATATTAATCAGACGTTTCGGCACTAGCTGAGCCTTTATCAAGGCCCTGGAGTGCATCTCATATTGTGTACGGACGGATATTTTCTGGGATTTTTTTTTTTTTTGCACCAGGCAAGTACAATCTTGGTGGTGAGTGCTGTACCCAGTGGATGGATATATACTATATATATATATATCTTTACTACAAAGCCACAGTGTGGCATAGCATTGATTTTAGGGTTCTGTGTAATAACAGATCCAGGATGTGTAAAAGTGAGACAGAGGTCATTTGCATATCTTACCCAGAATTCCTTGCTGCATATGGGGAATGTGGCACAGGAGCTCTGGGATGCAATTCTTTGAATTGCTATGATGTGCGGGTGGCTTCTGCAATATTAAACACACTATATATATATATATCTGCAGAGCTGGGAGCACCCACAGACTTATATAAAAATCGAAATCTATTGGTTACACATTACAAATTACCGTTTCGGCCCAGACACGAACCTTGATAAAGGCTCGTGACTGGGTCGAAACGTTGGTAATTTTTAATGTGTAACCAATAAATCTAGATTTTTATATAAGTCCGTGGGTGCTCCCATCTCTGCAGCTATATACTATGTCTTTGGGGTAATAGCACCACTGCACAAAATACAGTGGATCCAGAGCTTGAGTGCTGAAAATAAGGATTTATTTATATATACAGTCAGGTCCAGAAATATTGGGACATCGACACAATTCTAACATCTTTGGCTCTATACACCACCACAATAGAGTTGGAATGTAACAAACACAATGTGCTTTAACTGCAGACTGTCAGCTTTAATTTGAGGGTATGTATATCCAACTCAGGTGAACGGTGTAGGACTTACAGCAGTTTGCAGATGTGCCTCCCACTTGTTAAGGGACCAAAAGTAATGGGACAATTGGCTTCTCAGCTGTTCCATGGCCAGGTGTGTGATATTCCCTCATTACTCCAATTACAATGTGCAGATAAAAGGCCCAGAGATCATTTCAAGTGTGCTATTTGCATTTGGAATCTGTTGCTGTCAACTCTCAAGATGAGATCCAAAGAGCTGTCACTATCAGCAAGCCATCATTAGGCTGAAGAAACAAAACAAGCCCATCAGAGAGATAGCAAGAACATTAGGCGTGGCCAAAACAACTGTTTGGAACATTCTCAAAAAGAAGGAACGCACCGGTGAGCTCAGCAACACCAAAAGACCCAGGAGACCATGGAAAACAACTGTGGTGGATGACCGAAAAATTCTTTCCCTGGTGAAGAAAACACCCTTCACAACAGTTGGCCAGATCAAGAACACTCTCCAGGAGGTAGGTGTATGTGTGTCAAAGTCAACAATCAAGAGAAGACTTCACCAGAGTGAATACAGAGGGTTCACCACAAGATGTAAACCATTGGTGTGCCTCAAAAACAGGAAGGCCAGATTAGAGTTTGCCAAACAACACCTAACAAAGCCTTCACAGTTCTGGAACAAGATCCTATGGACAGATGAGACCAAGATCAACTTGTACCAGAGTGATGGGAAGAGAAGAATATGGAGAAGGAAAGGAACTGCTCATGATCCCAAGCATACCACCTCATCAGTGAAGCATGGTGGTGGTAGTGTCATGGCGTGGGCTTGTATGGCTGCCAATGGAACTGGTTCTCTTGTATTTATTGATGATGTGACTGCTGACAAAAGCAGCAGGATGAATTCTGAAGTGTTTCGGGCAATATTATCTGCTCACATTCAGCCAAATGCTGTAGAACTCATTGGACGGCGCTTCACAGTGCAGATGGACAATGACTCAAAGCATACTGCAAAAGCAACCAAAGAGTTTTTGAA
Organism: Leptobrachium leishanense; assembly: GCA_009667805.1. Taxonomy (NCBI): domain Eukaryota; kingdom Metazoa; phylum Chordata; class Amphibia; order Anura; family Megophryidae; genus Leptobrachium; species Leptobrachium leishanense. The sequence continues at coordinate 125,745,157 of CM019070.1, read as the reverse complement.
GGGACAGAAGTGGAATGTTATGCAATGGCCAAGTCAATCACCTGACCTGAATCCCATTGAGCATGCATTTCACTTGCTGAAGACAAAACTGAAGGGAAAATGCCCCAAGAACAAGCAGGAACTGAAGACAGTTGCAGTAGAGGCCTGGCAGAGCATCACCAGGGATGAAACCCAGCGTCTGGTGATGTCTATGCGTTCCAGACTTCAGGCTGTGATTGACTGCAAAGGATTTGCAACCAAGTATTAAGAAGGGAAAGTTTGATTTATGATTATTATTCTGTCTCATTACCTTTGGTCCCTTAACAAGTGGGAGGCACATCTGCAAACTGCTGTAAGTCCTACACCGTTCACCTGGGTTGGATGTACATACCCTAAAATTAAAGCTGACAGTCTGCAGTTAAAGCACATTGTGTTTCTTTCATTCCAACTCCATTGTGGTGGTGTATAGAGCCAAAGATGTTAGAATTGTGTCGATGTCCCAATATTTCTGGACCTGACTGTATGCAATGGGTCCAGCACTCTCCAGAAAGTCCCTTTCCTTGCCCGATGTAACAGTCTCGGATGTAGGTATATGTGGACGATAAGAGACGCACTCAGGAACTTCCCGAGTAGAAAAAAAATAAACTTTATTGTATAAATCTTTAAAAGTTACATTGGGACCGACGTTTCGGCTCTTGCTGAGACTTTATCAAGGTGAACACTTAAATGATTCTTGTAACATTTATACGTATGAACAAGGGAAGTATTGGAACACACCTGCATTGTACGTCCATGCCTATATATATATATATTAGAACAGATAGGATAGCACATCAGGATTTTTTAAATAAAAGCAGAAAAATTTATTGAAAATACATACTAAAATAAGGTTCCCGTCCGCTTGACCGAAGTGTCGGCCCTTTAGGAGCCTTTCTCAAGGTTTGAGAAACCAAGCGGACGGGAACCTTATTTTAGTATGTATTTTCAATAAATTTTTCTGCTTTTATTTTAAAAATCCTGATGTGCAATCCTATCTGTTCTATGCTATACGTATCCTTGGGATATTGCACTCAGGTCCTTACTGTTCAGGAGTTGGCATGATTGGGCTCAGTATCGGGACTCTCCTATATATGTATATATATATATATATATATTATATATGATTTTGGCATGACTTTTTTAATCACGGCTTATTTACTAAATAATTGATATGTTTCTGTGCCTACAATATTGTAAGTTAAGATTTAGAATTTAATCACAATGATTTTCTTGCGCTGTTTTTGACTAAGATGTGTCCTCCGCAGTGCACTTTAATGCAGACACAATGATGGAGCATGCAAATGAGACGCAGCAATGTGCCACTTTTAGCTTCCTGCACACACTGTATCCCCAGAGCCTTAGCCTCGTGCCTTCCAGCCTCAGACTCCCACTTAGCAACAAAGAGCATTTACAGATGTCGCGGTCCAGTGTCAATTATTGTAGAGGAGCATCCAGGCATTTAACAGCTTGTCTAAAATTTTTAATGTTTATCTCATAATTAAAGATGTGTTTCGCAGTGTTAAAATGTGAGCTTGAAAGGTTACTCTTTAAAAAAAAAGTGATCACTGTACAGATGCATTCTGCAGAAAGATGGAAGCTGTCCTCTAAAGCAGCAATCATTTTAAAGAATATAGGATAGCATCTCGAAAAACGATACATTTATTTTCCCTGTATTTACATGAATCAATGTTATGATCATAGTATTTATTATCTGAACACTCGTGATATAGTATGTGTGATGGAAGACGCTTGTATAAGAATAATTGTGTCTGCCTAATTGCGTGGATCCAGGATGCTTTGCGTCCTTAAGCAGTCATAGGGAAGCAGCAGAAGGTCTAATGCTTGTGAATGTTTGAGTTTGATTTGTACACCTCACACTTTCTGAGTGCCCACTTCACAAATCTGGGGTCTCCAGATATATTCCTTATGATGTTATACCTGAAGTGTAAAGGATCATTTTAGTGGTTTTAAAAACAGCACTTAAATTCAGTCTAAAATAATGAGCATTTTAGCAATTTCCTTATGTTCTGCCTACAGGTGGTTAATTTGTTTCTTCATGAGCCTTAAGCATACTGAAGACCTCGGCAGACATACTTACATTCTTATCTCCCTTGTTCAAAGTAGGGGGGAGATAAATTCTGCTAGTGTTTTCAGTGTAGAGGAGCGGGGGGGGGTGATACCCGCTTAACAACATCCTGGGAAACAAAGTTATCGTGTAAGAAACAAGCTTAACATACAACACTTTATGGAACGGACACTTTGTGTCATTCTTGCGGGATGCCGGTGCTCTAAAAAAAAAATATCTTATCTTACAGCAGGGATCTCAAACTCTGACCCCCCCAGATGCATCTGAACTACACCTCCCAAATGGCTATTCTCTGGCCATTTATTGCATTCAAAGAATTCTGGGATTTGTAGGCAATAAGCATCTGGGGGCCAGAGTTTGAGATCCCTGTCTAACATGGACATGCTGGACAATGTGACCACTTAATCCAAAGTGAATGTTCACTGTGAACTGAGTGTCTCCCCTACCTCCTTCTTCTGATAAGCCCTCAGAGGAAGGAAAAATTAGCCCAACCCAGAAAGCTTAGGTCAACAAACCCTGATCATGCTTCCTGGAAAAAGGTCAGAAATGGCCACTAGTTCCTGCCTGTCATAAGTTATAGGCTCTCAATGCGCTTATTTTCAGAGCCTTTGGATTGGTACACTCAAGCGACAGGTTTCTGAGTCACATGAGAGCTGTAGCGGGAGCCGACATCGCTCTGCGCTATGTCTGAACATTTACTGACATATACACTAGGGATTAAAATGTAAGTGGGTTTGGGGAGGGACAGGAGGGGTTCATGATTTAACCCCTCCACTCTCCGTCCCCCTGCCATTTTAGTGCTAATGTACCCATTTACATTTAGTAGTAGATGCTTATTTAATCGTATTCAACCTATAGATAAATAGAATTTATTAATAATCACAATTTAGGCTATTGTCTTGTTTTGGAGGAATGAATGTGGTTGCTGCCCCACAGGATACTGACAAAGATGATCGTGAAATATTAGTAGTTAAATGACTTTACTCTAGGCTTAGTGGGTTAGTGTTTTAGTGGGAAGTTCCATATAACAAGCTGTATGTCACAGGAATTTTCATATTAAGGCTTCAGAATCGGAAGAGTCACACCATGAATTATTGAGTGAGATTTTGGTAACAGAAAACGGTGATTGACAGATCGGCATCCAAAGGTTTCTATTCCTGTCATTGCCATTGTATACCTGCGCCTATGTGTGTGGTTAAACTAGTAGGCTTTTATCATCAGTCCTGCCCACATAAGATTTCATGTTTAATGAACAGATGATTACTTCTGTTCTAGAAAACTAAAATAAATGTCAGTTCTTCTTCCCCAGATTAAAAAATAAGAGGAAACCGCTCTAGAGTTGTTTCATTCTTCTCCTCATTCTGAAACGTTTCATGTTTATTCGATCCCCTTGTTGTCACATGTTTTTCCAGCTCACACCCCCCCATGGCAAAGTCGTGCACGTTCTTTTTCCATGAGCTCAAGATTTTCATGAATAACAACAGTCCCTTCATACAGATGTGCTCATAAGTTTACATACCCTTGCAGAATTTATGATTTCTTGGCCGTTATTCAGAGAGTATGAATGATAACACAAAAACATTTCTTTCTCTCATGGTTAGTGTTTGGCTGAAGCCATTTATCAATCAAGTGTGTTTACTGTTTTTAATTCATAATGACAACAGAAAGTACACAAATGACTCTGATCAAAAGTTTACATACCCTGGTGATTTTGGCCTCATAACATGCACACAAGTTGACACAAACGGGTTTGAATGGCCATTAAAGGTAACCATCCTCACCTGTGCTCTGTTTGCTTTTGTGTGTGTATGAAAGGTCAATGAGTTTCTGGACTCCTGACAGACTCTTGCATCTTTCATCCAGTGCTGCACTGACTTTTCTGTATTCTGAGTCATGGGGAAAGCCAACTAATTGTCAAAGGATCTGCGGGAAAAGGTAGTTGAACTGTATAAAACAGGAAAGAGATATAAAAAGATATCCAATGAATTGAGAATGCCAATCAGCAGTAAGTTCTTACTTTGAACATGGTCATGTTTGGTATCATTGGACAGGCCGTTCTCTGGAAAGGCTATTGGAAAGGCCATTCCCCATCTAGCTGCCATTAATCGGGAGACATGGGGGTTCATAATATGTATCCTAATACATGTCCTGCTTACCTGGACCAGAGCCCTATATCTGGCTCTGAGATGCAGTGCCTGTGATACTTTACGGCACTATCCAGCCACTTTACGGCACTATCCAGCCTCCCAAGGATCTGTGGCAAGTTGGTGTGATTAGATGCGTGAATCCAGCAATAAATAGCAGTATTCGCTGTTTTAAAAATAATGAAAGAAAATTTATTTTTAAAATGGCATATAAACAAACATTTAAAACCTGTGTGGATAGGGGGTGGTCTGAAACGCATTTCACCGATACAATTTCGACTTCCTCAGTCAGGTAAGCAAGACATGTATTATGATACACTATAATACTTTACATCCCGCCCTGTGATTGCACATTCCTTCTGCTTTTTCATATATACGGAGGATCGAACAAGAAGGACGGTGCCATTCCAAAAGTTGGCACACTGCCCACTATACAGAGCCAATACAATATATAGGCTCTGAAAAAAGTGAGTTGGCACGCTTGGTTAATTTGCATTATATATATTTATTTTCTCTCCCACATGAAGCCATATGCGATATCCTGACGGCCCAAGCTTGATCTAATCCAATATTAAGTACAAACATGTTACACATTTGCACTGCCCCAATGTGATTCTCAATCACCCAAATTGATGAAGGTTTAAGGCTGGGGTCAGACGAGCGTATTTAAAGAGCGGAAGGAACGCCCGTAAGAGTGGACGTTCCTTTCACTCAACGCCATCTGGCCACCTCATTGAGCCCTGTCAACGCGCGTCCTAGCGCATCGATTGGGGAGGCTTTGATAACAAGACGCTTGTTGCGCTCACATTTCGTGCACGTGCACAAGCGTGTGACCGGCCCCGTTGCAGCTCCACAACGCTTAACCGGGCGCCGGTAAGCACATCAGTTCGGGCGCACATAGTGTGCTCGTCTGACGCCGGCCTAAATCCACGTATTATTGATATATGTAATAGTGCCAATGTACTGTTCGCTATACTTTTACACGTCTGTGCGCTTGTAGGAGTTTTTTGGCTTCAATTCCCTATTTCTGTGACCTTTGGGGTAGATGGGTCACTGCTTACCAGCTTCTTCTGTAAAAGCAGCACACCAATACAAAATCTTCCATATAAAACATAAATCAAAATAGGTGCTATTTATTTACACTCATCAGCCTCTTTTTGCTAATTACAGGCGCCTTTCTCTGTAAAACAAAAGATATATATTTTTCCAATTATTTAAAAAAAAAATTAGTTGTACACAGAAAGCACAGAAAATACCCAGCTCCTTCCTGTGGTAGATAACTTTCTCTATAAAAAAAAATTAAATGGAGATAAGACAAAAATTAAAAAATTTTACACCCTTTTTTTACACTATCAAACAATGAGTCTTCTTTGGACAACGTTCTATATAAAACTAAAGATAATATTTGTAAAAAAATAAATAAAAATGTAAATATTAAAGTACTTTTAAAACTGCATAATAAATTATATCCCCCGTTTATTTGGGGGGGGTTATAAATTTGGCCCTGATTGTGTTGTCTAGGCTACCCAAGATAAGAGGTGGCAGCTGAAAGAGAACATATAATGGACTATCTACCCCATGGTCTTGTCCTTTACATACATCCCACACAATGCAAATCTTATCCTTTTGGACATTTGACCTATTCACTCCATTCTATGCCCATTGCCACACAGTGAGGAACAAGTGCTGTAAATATAGAGGGGGGGGCAGTTTCCAACACAAACTATCGCAAAACGGATGCACCCATTGACACATATAGAGTAAAATATTTTCTTAACTAAACAAACACGAGGAAAAATAAAATACATGTAAATATCAGCAACATAAAATAAGCAAAATAAAGAAATCTCCTTTTTTTTTTTATATACAGGGCTATTCAGAAAGAGGTGAAAACCTGGAGAATGACTGGAGAATTGAAAATTCTAGGTCAAAATAATCTAACCAGAAAAATTCTCCCATTTATCTCACTTTCCAAATTGGTTATTTGGTCTAGATTGTTCATTCTCCTGGCAATTCTCACGGTTTTCACCTCTCTCTGAGTAGCTCTGATAGTGTCCCTTTAAGTCTAAGGCATTAAATGGTGATGTGGACCTGGTGGACCTTGTATAACAGATTTCAGAATATAGACTGACATGTTATCATTACAATTTTTCGCTTTCGTAAAATAAATATGTAAGTTGTTGTATTTCTCATTAATTGCGTCTAAACGTATTATAATTAATATTATCATCATTTTCAATGACGCCCCACATTTTCTGCATTGCTTTACAATAAGGCCCCCTATAGTTTGAATTGGATCCCTTAAACCATGGCCACTTCACACTTTTTACCTCCCCAGCATATCTCTTAGGCTGGGTTCACACCTGGGTGTAGCGCTGCGTCGCGCAATGTGCGCGTTTTTTTATGCGCGTTCGCGCATACAAAAAAAACGCGCGTTGCAGCGCGTTCGCGGCTATGATATGGCCGCGAACGCGCTGCTGTATGCCTGAAAAGAAGCTCCCGAACTTCTTTTTGCGTTGGCCGTTTTAAAGCGCGTTCCTGCGCGCTTTAAAACGCTTAGGTCTGAATGGGTCCCATAGCAAAGCATGGGATTTCCCCGTTCCTGCGTTTTAAAGCGTGCACAAACGCGCGTTAAAACGGCTAGGTGTGAACGGGGCCTTAGGGTTTCAGGCTTTATAAAGAATAGCCTTTTGAGTGACAGACAACAGACCAACATATAATAAAACCTGACATTTAAATGATTAATTACACTGTCCTAGTTTCAGATGAATTCCTAGGGTTGCTTTAAAACATGCTCGTCTGCTGGCGTGTGCGACGAAAGGGGTTAATTGTAAAACAGACTTCATTAGAGCCAAATAAATAAATAATAGATGAATTTCACTCGCGTTGGGATGAGAGAAAGGCGACTTGGAGTGAGGGTTTAAGACTACAAGACGCCAATGCATTACACTCATGATAGAATATCCTTTCCTGTGATAGTCACTGACCTTGCCAACGCGTACAGGTCATTAATAAGCTTTAATTGTTTGCTAATATGCACTTATTTGATTTTATCCAGGAAAGTCTTGCTGGAAAACGCACAATTTTTAAAGTAAGAAATATTTATTAACGCCCGTGGAGGGGGCTGAGAACTGGGCTCCTATGAGTAAAATATATAGAAATTGTTATCAATGTTCACAGTGTCAGCTGTATTACGTTACTTTGCGTTATCTCGTATTTATATATTCCTAACCTATACCGCAGTACTTTACAGTTGGGAAATACAGTTATGAGAGAGAGCTTGCTTGGTTGCGAGAGGTTCTTGTGCAGGTGATGTCTAGTAGTAATTCAGCGCGATGACGTCTCCAACTCGCAGCAGTAGCTGGCGGCAGCGGCTGAGATTAGTGTTGCGCGCATCCTTTTGCGCGTAACACTAATCAAAGAAGAAGATGGAGCCGGGAGGAAGCCTGCTGATTGGCTGGTTTACTTGAGAGGCGCGCATGCTCCCACGATGGGAGCGGAAGAGGAGGGAAGTGATTTAAAAAAAAAAAAACGCTGTTGGAAACCAGTGGTTTTTAGGGTAAGTATTACATTTTAAAAAACAAATACTGAATAACTAGGTAGGGCAATAGGTATAATATAATTTTAAAAAAGGGGGGTGATTTTTAGCCTAGAGTGTTCCTTTAAGTTAAGAGGAAAAGCTAACAAGCTTAAACATGTTTAGTTTAGAGAAACTGCACCTTAGAGGGGATCTGATAACCTTATATAAATATATACGGCGCCTTAGAGGGGATCTGATAACCTTATATAAATATATACGGCGCCTTAGAGGGGATCTGATAACCTTATATAAATATATACTGCACCTTAGAGGGGATCTGATAACCTTATATAAATATATACGGCACCTTAGAGGGGATCTGATAACCTTATATAAATATATACGGCGCCTTAGAGGGGATCTGATAACCTTATATAAATATATACGGCGCCTTAGAGGGGATCTGATAACCTTATATAAATATATACGGCGCCTTAGAGGGGATCTGATAACCTTATATAAATATATATGGCGCCTTAGAGGGGATCTGATAACCTTATATAAATATATACGGCGCCTTAGAGGGGATCTGATAACCTTATATAAATATATACGGCGCCTTAGAGGGGATCTGATAACCTTATATAAATATATACGGCGCCTTAGAGGGGATCTGATAACCTTATATAAATATATACGGCGCCTTAGAGGGGATCTGATAACCTTATATAAATATATACGGGGCCATTATAAAGCATTGTCTGGAAACCTATTCATAATAATGAGAGCTTGCTTTTGCAAAGTTTTTGGGAAACCAATGTACATAACAAAAATGACAATGGCGCATATCTGTGCATAGATTTCATATGCCAATGGATTTAGTAGGTTCCCAGATACAGTAGGGTTCCTATCTCTTTGTAGTCCACCTTCACATCAATCTGCACGAGACGTAAAAATCTATATGGTGTAGTATTTTAACAATAAAAAAATTCTTAAAAACAGTATCAAAAACAAACTCACAATTTTAAAAGCACATACAAAATGTGCATATTCACACTTGCCGCAATGGCTCAGACCTCCCGCAATACTCGTCCGGAACCGTCCAGGATCTTCAAAAGAAAGTTTCCGAATGGATCACGGCACCACCGATCAAGGAGTCTTTCAGCGCACTGCCCGACAGCATGGAAGAATACGCTCGACGCGTTTCGTGAGAACCTCGGTCTCACTTCAGCTGGAGCTGGATTCAGACTGTCCCAGACCTTCTTTGAAACCTGCTTTCATCTTTACACGGGCTTAATTGGATCCGCTACAGCTGGTATACGTGAACTTTTCCTCCAATAGTATCTCGGTCCCGAAAAAACTCCTTTAACATCACCACAACCCCACATATATACGAATTCTGCTTGTAATCCCTCACACACAGGCGCAATTTTTTTATTATTAAAATACTACACCATATAGATTTTTACGTCTCTTGCAGTTTGACGTGAAGGTGGACTACAAAGAGATAGGAACCCTACTGTATCTGAGAACCTACTAAATCCATTGGTATATGAAATCTATGCACAGATATGAGCCAGTCTTTTTTTATGTACATTGAATATTAAAGGGCTTCAAGGTGCCCTTGTACAGTGAGCTGCAGCGGGCTAAGAACGTGACACAAAATTTGTTTGTTTGCTTGGGAAAGCAATGTCTAATAGTATTGAAAGCTTGCTTGGGTGCGAGAGATTTTGGGGAGCTGATGTCGAGTAGTATTCAGAGCTTGCTTGGTTCCAAGAGGTTCTTGTGGAGCTGATGTCTACTAGAATTGAGAGCAAACTTTCTGGAGAGAGGTTCTTGGGGAACAGATGTCCAATAGTATTGAGAGTTTGCGTGGTTACGGTAGGTTCTTGTGGAGCAGACAACTAGTAGTAATGAGAGCTTGCTTGGTTTTTTTTGAGGGTCATGGAGGGCTGATGTCCAGTAGAATCAAGACATTGCTTGGTGGCGTGAGGTTCTTTAAGAGCTGATGTCTAGTGATAATGAGACCCTCTTGCTTTCGAGAGCTTCCTAGGGAAAGGATGTCTAGTAGTAATGAGAGCTTGCTTGGTTTATTTTGAGGGTCATGGAGGGCTGATGTCCAGTAGAATCAAGACATTGCTTGGTGGCGTGAGGTTCTTTAAGAGCTGATGTCTAGTGATAATGAGACCCTCTTGCTTTCGAGAGCTTCCTAGGGAAAGGATGTCTAGTAGTAATGAGAGCTTGATTGATTGTGAAAGGTTCTTGGGAAACCTATGTCTAGTAGTGAGAGCTAACTTGGTGGCGAGAGATTCTTGGAGAGCTGATGTCAAGTAGTAATTAGAGCTTGCTTGGATGTCAGAGTTTATTGTGAGCTGAGATCTGTAATGAGAGCGTGCTTTGTGGCAAAAGGTTCTTTAAGAGATGATGTCTAGTAACAATTGCAGAATCCTGGACATCCGCTCTCAGAGCTGGAAGTGCTACATTAAATGTGTATTTTATGCTTAGAATAAAAGTCTACCTGCGCATTGTATTAGGCAAACTGTTGTCAAATGTAGGTCTTCAATTAATCACCACTAAATGAGGTGCTACCCTAGCAAATATTACTTGAATCATTGGTACAACAGTGTCTTTAACTCAGTCTTCCAGCTCTCTTCAGCCACCTGGTGACCACCAAGTTATCTAGGCATTAACATTGTTCCAGAGGACCAGTTGTGTGCAAGTGTTCTTATTTTAACCCCCACTGACCACTAAGGTGGCATAACCAGGAGCTGGATTCCAGGGAAGTCACGGACAGAGAACGGCAGCTCATCAAATGATGGAACATTGCGTTTATCTTTCTAATTAAATCAGTTCACTTTTAATAGATCTGTCATAATCTAATATGGAAAACCAAAAGAACTAGAAAATGATACTCACCTTTAGAGCTTCTGCAATGGTTCAGCTGTCAGAACGATGGCTGGAAGCTCTGCTCACACCAGGAATTAGTTTACCCAATCACAATCTACTCATTGTGGTTGTTGGAGGCTGAACATTTACCTCACCTGCCATGCACATGCTAGGGATATGTTCGGACCTCTAGCAGAGTTTCCATTCATCAGATCAGTTGGCTTGGATGAGGTTGTTATTTAAGCTGACAGCAGTCACATTGTGACAGTCGTGATAACATGTTTTCTATTGGGACTGTGCTGGGTTATACCTGAGCCTGCTAAAATATATAGGATTTGGAATGGACTGTGTTTGCTGTATAGGTCTAAGTCATTCAAAGTAATGGAAGCCACAGAAAGAACTATAACTACCTTATTTTATCATCTGTGTGAAAGGTTATTCTAGCTTCGTCACTTGAAGCGATGTACAGCTGTAATTAAGAAATATATGCGGGAAGACATCATGCTGGGATTCTTCTTTGCTAATAAGGGACATGGGGACGCCCACACACTTTGTGGAAGAAAGGGATTACATTAGATGTCCTTTCTCCTTACTTCTACATGTTATTAATGAGCTTTATGCATTATGGAGTTATAGGCAGGATACCTTTTTTTTATTTAGTTCATATTTTCACACCAAAAGTTATGATATTCATAAATGTTATATTTATATATTAGGGACGTCCCAATCATTTTTTGTGCCCCTGATTTGATCCAAGTTGGGCGGTATTTGGGATCGGCCAATATCAAGTCCCATTCTGATACTGCATCTGACGACATGCCTACTGTCCAGATCTGCGGTTTTATAGAGAATCCCAGAGCCTCTGCCATTCTTCTTTTGGTGGGTCTTTCTTGACTCGTAGCGTCTTCCATGCCCCCTACTTCCCCTCTGGCTTTGGTTCAGCGTGGGTCAAGGAGGAGAGCTGGGAAGCTATGGCGCTGGCATTCAGCCATGTTGGGACTTGGGAGTCGGAACGTCTTGATAAAGCCAGTCCCTGGAGAATCACAGAATCTGATTCTAGTTTTTAGTATGATTAAGGCGTCTGCGGCCGAAACGTCACTTGTTTTGTGGGTAAGTTGATTCTCCCACTAATAAATACACACCTTGGCAGCTGGAGTCCTGCTTTGTTTCTTTTTTTAGGATCTGATTCTAGACATTGAATCGGGACAGGACTTCCCTAATGGATGTGTATATATTTTTATCTTAGTAGTGTAAGTTGGATTTGGGGAAAAAAAAGTCAAAAGGGAAGACGAACAGTCAATACAATCACGAGTCCATACATCAAGTCCAGGAGAGCGGTGGGGGTCCACTCGCACGACACTTAAGAAACATAATACAGTAACTGTACCTCCAGTCAAACTATAACAAAACATGAACAAACACATCAAATCTTAACTTTGTATGTATCCCAGATCAGTGGCGTCACTAGGGTTGGTGTCATCCTGGTGAATTCACCGTCGAAATTTGATTCCTCAAAGTGCGGGGAACAACAGAACACTGACATGTCTGCGTCATTTCAGTGCTCTGTGATTATCTTCTTTGTGGTGGTTTTTTTGCCGCCTCCTGGAAAGTGCCAGCCTAGGCCTTGCCTACCCAGGACATACTTTAAAATGAGAGAATTCTCAATGTATCCTTCCTGGTAAAATATTTTTGTGTAAAAAAAAAAATATATATATATATATATATTTTTTTTTTTAGGGTGTCACCTGGTGCAGGTCGCACCCCCCACTCCCCTTGCGACGCCACTGTCCCAGATGAACCGATAGTCTTTCCCGTGACCCACAGCATCCGCCAGATCCCTAGCCATGCCGTCCATAGTACGCACCTCCCCCAATCTAATCTTAATGGCACCTAAGGTGGGTAGTAATGTGGATTTTCACTTGGCTGCTAGGAGGGTGGTGGTGACTGAGCGTATATGTGCCAGTAGCTGTTTTTGAAACTGTAAGAGGGAGTTAGGGAACAGCTGAAGGAGAAGCAATTCAGAAGTCGGGGCGATCTCTGAGCCCAAAATCTCTGAGCTCAAGGTGGCTATCTGGGCCCAAAAATATTCCAGTTGCGGGCATGACCGCGGGCATGTCTTGTGTTTTTATCTTCGTTCTATGAAGCCCAAGCCAGTGCCAGAAACGCCTCACTGTAATCCTTGTTACATTCCTCTTAATATATTTTTTATTGTGCTATTGATATTTATCCTAACTGCTTGTAAAAGAAACAACAAATTATCGTCGTAACTAAACTGGAACAAGACGGCTCTCCGTTCCCAGGCCGCCCTTTATCCGAAGGAAGAGAAATCGTTTCTAAAGTGTTTGAAGCCTTTGAGTATTCAAGAAAAGAAAAAAAAAATCTTAATGCTGTATTTATTCCAAACCTGCGCACATAATGTTCAGTCATGGGGAAAACAGCAAAAAACATTTGTTGATGGACTTAGCAGAGAGCTGGATTAAATAAGCATTAGGCTAGTGAAGCTGATTATACGAATATGAAAATGTAGTATCTTAATGGTACATATTTTCATGTGGCAGCCCCAGTTGCTTTTCATTTTGCAGCTAATATGTCTATTCTTATGAGTCATTTACTTCTTTAATTACCTTTTGCAAGCAAGGCACCATGGTATATTAATGCGAATGATTTTTACTGCCAGTTTATCATACAGTGCCCAGGAAGTTGAAAGGCGTAATTGACTTGGAAGAGCGACTCATAGGGGAAACAATATTTAGTTGACAGTTTTCCTTGTACCCTCAGTTGACGTTTATGAGTTTACACTATGCTGCCGGAGCAATAAACACAATTTTCTTTCAATAACAGCATAGAAGGGTTATTTTTTTTTCCAGGAACATGTTTGTGCGAGGGAATTTGTTCATTTCTTCGGTAATTTTATGTAATGCGTCGGGATTCACTCGTAATGTCATCTGAATTTCCGGCGACAGTGAGAGTTTGTCTGCGGCTTGTTTCGGGACAAGGTAAGCCCGTGAGGTTGGAGATGGAATATAATAACATTCACGAAACAGCTCTTTGTTTATAGGAATAATCCAAAATGCAGGGATGCCACGGAAACTGAATATGGGAAAATAGGAATTTTATTGTGAGATTCAGGTATATGGCAGATATGAGTCCAGATAAAGCAATGAGGTGGGCAGTACTGGAATGGGGCTGACCAGAGGAATATGCAAGGCTGGGAACACAAAGGGATGGAGGAAACACAGTACAGGGAGACACAGAGGGCAAATACATGCAGAAGACTAAGGCTGGGTTCACACCTAGCCGTTTTAACGCGCGTTCATGCGCGCTTTAAAACGCAGGAACGGGGAAATCCCATGCTTTGCTATGGGACCCATTCAGACCTAAGCGTTTTACAGCACGCAGGAACGCGCGTTAAAACGGCCAACGCAAAAAGAAGTTCGGGAGCTTCTTTTCGGGCATACAGCAGCGCGTTCGCGGCCATATCATAGCCTGGGAGAAAGTGGGGTACTTGGAGAGAGAAAGAGAGAGAGAGTGACTGGGGTACTGGGAGAGAGTAACTGGGGGGTACTGGGAGATAGTGACTGGGGATACTGGGAGAGAGTGAGTGACTGGGGTACTGGGAGGGAGTGACTGGGGATACTGGGAGAGAGTGAGTGACTGGGGGTACTGGGAGGGAGTGAGTGACTGGGGGTACGGGGAGAGAGAGTGACTGTGGGTACTGGGAGGGAGTGACTGGGGGTACTGGGAGAGAGTGACTGGAGGTATTGTGAGAAAGTGGGGGTACTGAGAGTTACTGGGATTTCTTGGAGGGAGAGAGTGACTGGAGGTATTGGGAGAAAGTGGGGGTACTCAGAGTGACTGGGGGTACTTGGAGGGAGAGAGTGACTGGGGTACTGGGAGAGAGTGACTGGGTATAGTGTGAGAGTGGAACTATGCTAGGGTATACTGGGACAGGGTGACTGGTAGCAGTGGCGTAGCATGGGGGGGCATGTGTGTTTCATTTCTTTATTATATCAGCATTTTGTTAATATACAATACATGTGCTTGTGGGGTAACGGGGTCAATACTCTACTGGTAGAAGGGAATCAGGGTGTGTCACTGTGTCCACAGGTTGGAGGGAGGCGCACAATTCTTGCCCCGGGCGCTGACAACCCATGCTATGCCACTTGATAGGATACCTATCATTGACCGACATTACATTTGCTCCAGAGGTGGACAAAAATATTGAATAGAAATTGGCACATGGATTTCTCCCATGATTAGAATGTAATTATAATTACTTCTCGTAATTATTATATTTCCATATATATTTTTTTCTTTCTGATCATTGTGCGTTTTCCTAGAAAACTACTTTTCATTCTCACCTTCAACTCATTGTTGTTTTGTGAAGATTTGTATCACTGTGATGGCAGTCCCGATCACCTTCTATTAGAGTCCCCAGACACATATCCTAAAATTTTGTCTGGCAAAATCAGTCACCACCTTGGCCATGCTCAAGAGTCTATGGGCCTTTTCTAGTAAAAGTGACACTTCGGAAACGCAAGGGCTTCTGACCACGGAGACTATGGCTAGGTAAACTTAACCAGAGCTGTTATAAAACGTAACAGCGTCATAGACTTTAATAGCTCTGGTTAAGTTTACATATGACTCAGAATCTAGCCCTAAGTTTTATTGTGCTATCAATGATCTACAATTAATTAAATAAATATTTGAACATCTTCGTAATATTTGTTTGTATTTACCTTTTGTTTGGAAAATACAGGGTGTTGGTGTTTGATGATTATATACTTCTCTTCCTGTGTACCAGACTGTTAGGTGTGTCAGTTTTTTATAGTGAGTCATTGTTTATCCCTCTGTGTTTATTACCTCAACCCATTGTTAAACCTAGTCCAGACATCCTGGTTCCAAAATTCTATGTGTAGATGTTTTGTCATATTTGCTCCCCGTTTGTGCTTAGACTTTCTCTTCATATATCTTTGTGCCCAGTTCATATATCTTTGTCTTTCCTACACAAATAGGGTTATTCAAAGAGAATCGAAAAGTCACCGCACGTTTGGTGACTTTTCGTTCTCCTCAATTCGGTTCGATTTGGCGATCCCATTCCGGCAACCCTGCGGTGTATTCAGCAAGCACCACAGGGCCGTCGTAGTGTAGGGAAAAGCTGCCGCAAACCCAACGAACACTCACCGCAAAACCTGGCGAATGCACACCGAAAACCCGCAAAAACATCTGGATTAACCCTGCCGAAAAAACCCGAGCAGGAGCCGATCACACGCAGCGCAGCTGCCGGAAAAAGCCGACACAGCTGACGAATGGAGTGAAGAAAAAAAAAACTGTTTGCTTGAATGTTTGAAAAGTGAAACGCTGTTTGCAAAGAAACTACTGAGCGAAAATGTCTGAAATTCACGTATGAGGTCCAGGGAATGATAATAAAAAGGGCTGTTCTGAAAAAAGAAGAAACGTTTAAAAAAAAATCGGCAAAAAAATTTTGGCAAAAAAATCTATAAATGAAGAGACTTCTTACTGCAGAATATTATAATCAACGGTTTGTTAGATGTTGAATTAAAACAGGAATATTTTTAACATTGAAGCCTATGGGATTTGCCTGAATAAATCTGTCGCATGAAACCACCGAATGGCAGGGCAATTCGGCTTCTTTTCACTGCTGGGTTTTGTTCTCTGAATAGCCGAAGCATTGCTTCTCTATCGGGATTCACTGCCCTCGAACAGGCACCGTATGTGCAGGCAATTCACCAAGATTTGACGAATTGCCTGCTCTCTTGAATAGCCGAATGTCCAAGAAAGGTAACAGTGTTCGGTTCCCTTTTGGGAGCAATTCGGATCTCTTTGAATAACCCTGAAAGTTTGATGTTTGTGGAGAAAGTGGAATTTTTCTGGAGATGCAAAGTGATAGATTGATGAACAGATGATGCAACAAGTTGGGCATGAGCCTCAAGCCTTGAATAGACTCTTAATCAGGTCTATTTGAAGAAAAGGTGAAAATCAGGAGAATTGGCAGGAGAAGAGAACAATCTAGACCAAATAACCCATTTGGAAAGTGAGACAAATGGGAGAATTTTTTTGGTTTGCTTATTTTGAACTAGAAGTTTCACTTCTCCAGTCATTCTCCTGAGTTTCACCTTTCTTTGAACAGACTCTTAACGTGTTCTTGTTATAGTCAACATGATTGAAATTTTCTGTTTATCCATGGACTCAATGGAATAAAAAACTGCCGAAACCTAATGGTTTGCCCCATGTCAAACCAAAATTAACGTGTACTCAATATTTCCACTCTGTCGATGATGTCCCATCAGGATATTGTGCTGGTCATAAAGATCAATATGATACCTCGTACTTTGATGGAATATCTCAGACCACGATTCCCTGGTTCCTAGATTGTCAAGTTCATCTTTTGTTGGCAATGCTGGAAGAGGACCATCGTGCAGCTCTATGTGATTGGTCCTCAGCAGTGACGTTGAGTCAGCACACCAACATGCAGTTGAGTGCAGACAGTAAGCAGAGGGCTGTGAGCAAGATGGCTCTTTCACCTACAGGTGTAAATCACTCCGTTGGCATGTAAGAGCGAGTATGTGGTTGACTGAGTGAAATGGGAGAGTGCGAATGGTTGGCTGAGTGAGATGGGAGAGTGCGAATGGTTGGCAAAGTGAAGTAGCAGTGAATGTGTGGTTGTTGGTTTAAGTGAGTGAAGTTGGAGAAAGTGTGTGGCTAAGGCAGCCAGCACACAAGCATACTGTACTGCGTCCATTACGGATGCACTTTTTCACGGGAGATATTGTGAGTACTGCATAAAGTGCGTCCGTAATGTCTGATGTCTCCACACCCTAGGAAAATACATGGCAGCGTTGTTTCTGCGTCCGTTTAGCTTTTTAACGTCGATGTTATTTTTGCGTCCGTGTCTTTATGCTTTGCCCGTCCGTGAACAAGTGCGCAGGGGCTTTGTGTGGTGTGTTTAATTGACTCCTTTATAAAGCTACAACGGACAACAAACAGTACGGTCAGACGGACGCAAAATGTTTGCTAGTGTGCCGCCAGCCTTAGTGTGCTAGGATAGCATGTGAGTGTGCAGTTAGCTGCTTGATGTAGCATTGAGTGCATAGGAGGCACACTGCACACGTTACACACATTACACAAACACTAGTACATGCACTATGCACATACTGTATATACGCACTGTTCATACATTTATACAGAACTCAGTGCATATCCTGCACACACTGCACTCCCCACATACTACAAATACAATACACAGGTACAAGCACACTGCCCCTACACAACACATACTGCACACACAGTACTCACCATACTGCACACACAGTACTCGCCACATACTGCACACACAGTACTCACCATACTGCACACACAGTACTCCCCACATACTGCACACACAGTACTCCCCATACTGCACACACAGTACTCATCATACTGCACACACAGTACTCCCCATACTGCACACACAGTACTCCCCATACTGCACACACAGTACTCACCATACTGCACACACAGTACTCGCCATACTGCACACACAGTACTCACCATACTGCACACACAGTACTCACCATACTGCACACACAGTACTCGCCATACTGCACACACAGTACTCACCATACTGCACACACAGTACTCACCACATACTGCACACACAGTACTCACCACATACTGCACACACAGTACTCACCATACTGCACACACTATATTAGGACTGCAACTAACTATTACTTTCATAACCAATTAGTTGACCAATTATTTTTTCGATTAATCGTTTTTTTGTTAACCTCCCCAGCAGTTTTCCCGAGTGTGGCTTGGAGTTAAATTTCACTGCTGAAAGCGGTAACCCTGAGCAACACTCGGGCTGATGACCAATTTAACCCCGAGTCACACTCGATTACCGCCAAGGGGGCTAAACAAATTGGACCAATTCTGACATAAAATACGTCAGAATCGGAACGCCAGGGAGGTTAAAAGAAACATTATGGAAAAAAAAATTAACCCTGCCCCCTTTTTTAGTAAGCAATTTACATAGGGCCCTAGTACCTTTTTAACAATAGCGCTCAGCTATGTAAACCTTAGCGCTAGGTTAAGTGACTTTAACGCATTTCCCCTATTACAACCCTAGCGCTAATGGGTTAAAAAAAAGCCTGTTCGCGCATCGGTGATTGTGCTCCCTTCCGTGAGTTTACTGTACTTTGCGCT
Organism: Leptobrachium leishanense; assembly: GCA_009667805.1. Lineage (NCBI taxonomy): Eukaryota > Metazoa > Chordata > Amphibia > Anura > Megophryidae > Leptobrachium > Leptobrachium leishanense. The sequence goes on along the minus strand of CM019070.1, from coordinate 125,726,295 downwards.
CCCAATGCTTAACATCGGAGCACAATCAGTAATTAGTGTTAGGACAAGTAAGGTATTTCTAATGCTAATTACCACACCGCCGTGGTAACTAAAAAGTTACTCACAGCTTTAGTTGATTTTGCCGGCGAGGCGTACAGGTACGCCTCGCCGACAGGTGCCCGTTGCGCGGCACTAATTTTGAGCCCTCCCCGCAGCCGGCGTGCAGTGCGCGTCATTGGCTGCAGGGGACAGCTTGATTTCAGGCCGTCCCTCTGCAGCCAATGACACGCGCCATGAGTCAGCGCGCGCAGGCTTCGGGGAGGGGCCGAGGTGGTCCCATTTAAGACAGCGGGGCGTACATGTACGTCCCGCGTCTTCAAAGCCTGCCCGCCGCAGGACGTCATGGAACGTCCTGCGGCGTTAACGGGTTAAGCACACAGAATACTCTCACAAAATATATGTATCCATATATATTTATATACACACACACAGTACAGACATTTATATATACAAAGTATATACACAGCACACAATATCCGTACAAAGTATTCATGTAGTTTAAGTACACATTCAGCACACACTCACTCTGTACATACATTAAAAGTGTATGCACAGTCCGTACACACATTCTAACAATATACACACATTCTGTATATACACATAGACTAATAGTACACACAAACACGTTATCAGTAGACATATACAGATATTACATACACTAATCCCTGGCAGTCATGTGGAATGCTTATTCTTGTTTATTTAATCCCTCCCTACCTGCTTGATTCAGTATTTTGACAGGTGCATGATCTCCGGGACAGGGCGCCAGCATGCAGGGAGGGTGTGAGGCCTGTGTGAATTGAGGGCAGTTCCAGCAGGGATAGTGGATAAGGTTAACACAGATGGAGGACAGAATGAGTGTGGATGGAGACCAAGATGCTGGAGATGTGCCTCCACATGGCTGGGCAGCTTCTCTGCACATTGGAAGCTATCCGCAATGCGCTATGGTGCAGGACTGAAGCACCTACCAATAGCCAAGCCTGCACATGTGGCTTTGTAAGTTAACACACACACAATTCTCTTTTTTTTATGATACCAGAACATTTGACCCTATTGCAGCTTAGTTTGTACTAGGGAACCACAAAGGCTAAATATCAACGTGTAACATTAACAGGCCTATTCACTAAAAGGTGAAACTCTGGAGAACTGCAGAAGTGAAAATTCTAGGTCAAAGGCTAGGGTCAAACGAAAGCATTTTTACACGCGAACGTAAAAAAGTGCGTCCGAACGAATTGACGTATTTTTTTACGGAATGCGCGGAAACGGTCATACGATGCGCATTTTTCGTGCGTGATTTCTTTCGGATCGTCAATAAAACTCTTTTTGCGTCTGGACGTTATGTTGGCTGGACATTAGCAGCGTCTGACATCTCCTAATCACGCAAACACGCCGCTATGCCGCAGCTGCGCACTCAGTACGTCAGTACTAGCGGTTCAGCGTTCTCAGAAAAATGCGTTCGTTTTCCACTTGCGTTGCGCGGCCGGACTTTCGTGCGACCGTACTTCGTATATTGGCCGTCATTGCCCGTCATCTGCTGCTAGTGCGGCCGTAATTATGTGCGCCAGAACGCACGTTAAAAGTGCGCTGGTCTGACCCCAGCCAAAATAGCCAAACCAGAAAAAATTATTCCAATTTTCTCACTTTCCAAATCGGCTTTTTGATCTAAAATTTTCACTTCTCCAGCAGTTCTCCAGACTTTCACCTTTTAGTGAATAGACCTGTATGTCTTTGTGGCTTCCTAAAACCAGTTCAATTATGTGCCAATCACGTCATTAACTTTATTAACATGTAAATGTTCCAAGCCTAATGTAAGCGTGAGTCGTTAGTCACCTGACCACACCCCTGTTCTCTCTCTGGCGGGTCCTGGAGGGATTTGTCTTTCCATGAACCTGAGATCAGCCCCTGGATATTGGGAGTCAGCCCCACTCACTGGCTGAAAAGTAGAGTGTCCCTTTTTTGCCCTTAAATGAGAGCTGATAGCCTCTTCCAATTATTTTTTTAAAAACATTTCGCCCAATTTTACTTGCCTTTTGTCCCACGTCGTGCACAGTCCCTCCTCCTCAGCTCAGGGACTCCCGTACCCGGAAGTCCCTGAGGCTTTACTCCTCAATTTGCACTTACTGTACTGCTTGCATAGCGTAGGGAATGCAAATTGTGCTTTGCAACGGTACTTGCGACCTTTACGTACATGCGCAGCTCTGATCAATCGCAGCCTCTCTGAGACCAATCCCTGCGTGCTGACGTCAATAGTAGCCGAGTAGTATCTGGCAGCCGGGAAATTCAAATTTCCTGGTTGCTGGTGACACTGAGTGGGGTGGAGGAAACTCCTCCACTTCACCCAGCGTTTTAGCAAAAATGAGGGGGGAGGAGAGGGGGGCACTCCTCACAGAGTGTTTCTTTAAGCAGGTCTGCTGTTTCATACAAAAGTTTATTTTCTATTTTTTGAGTACCATAATTCCAGAAAGTGTTATGACCAAAAACCATTGTTGATGATGACAAACACTGATGTGTAACAGGTGTCGGACCACGGAAAATCACTTTCTAAAACCACAAAAAAAGTTTGAATATATCTAAACAAGGGCCACTCGGGATTGTATGGTGTCTGAGCAGAGCTGTTTTACATCCCAATTTCATACATCACTATTTCACACATCCCAATTTCATACATCCCAATTTCATACATCCCAATTTCATACATCACTATTTCACACATCACTATTTCACACATCACTATTTCACACATCACTATTTCATACATCCCAATTTCACATATCACTATTTCACACATCACTATTTCATACATCCCAATTTCATACATCACTATTTCATACATCCCAATTTCATACATCACTATTTCATACATCACTATTTCACACATCCCAATTTCATACATCACTATTTCATACATCACTATTTCATACATCCCAATTTCATACATCACTATTTCACACATCACTATTTCATACATCCCAATTTCATACATCACTATTTCACACATCACTATTTCATACATCCCAATTTCATACATCACTATTTCACACATCACTATTTCATACATCCCAATTTCATACATCACTATTTCACACATCACTATTTCATACATCACTATTTCACACATCACTATTTCATACATCACTATTTCATACATCACTATTTCATACATCACTATTTCATACATCCCAATTTCATACATCACTATTTCATACATCCCAATTTCACACATCACTATTTCACACATCACTATTTCATACATCCCAATTTCATACATCACTATTTCATACATCACTATTTCATACATCCCAATTTCATACATCACTATTTCATACATCACTATTTCATACATCACTATTTCACACATCCCAATTTCATACATCCCAATTTCATACATCCCAATTTCACACATCACTATTTCACACATCACTATTTCATACATCACTATTTCACACATCACTATTTCACACATCACTATTTCATACATCCCAATTTCATACATCCCAATTTCATACATCACTATTTCATACATCACTATTTCATACATCCCAATTTCATACATCACTATTTCACACATCACTATTTCATACATCCCAATTTCACACATCCCAATTTCACACATCACTATTTCACACATCACTATTTCATACATCCCAATTTCACACATCACTATCAGGGTTATTCAGAGAGCGTGAAAAGCAGGAGAATGACTGGAGAATGAAACATTCTAGGTCAAAATAGCCGATTTGGAAAGTGAGATGAAAAGGAGAATTTTTATGGTTTGGATATTTTGACCTAGAAAACATCTACAGTTGTTCGATTGCCAGGATCAGGTTCTCTGCTGCTTTTGTACCGGTATGTTTATGTTCGCATTCCTCTGTCTGTAACCCTACCTGTGACTGTTTCATAAATCGGGGTGTGGGGTATCCTCACCGTGTAATGAGATTTTGTTTCTAAGTGCCTTGCAGTGACATAACGACTTTGCGGCGACCAGACGATTGTTTGGACAAGCGCCACTGGTCACACTTGCTGCAGACTTGGAGCAAACTCTTGTTTGTGGATCGACTCGAAGCAGCAGCGATTACGTTTTTTTCAGACCATCTGTTGTTAGCTGGCAATGAGCAAGGCCAACAAATCCAGACAAAGCGAGCGAGACCTGCTGTAAGCCGACCCCGTCATATTCTGCATATCTGCACTGACCTCCCCGGCATGCAGGGCAAATCCCGGTACCAGGCACTGACTGCAACCTAGACCTTGTAAAGGAACTTGGGGGCTTGTTTACTTTCCCCGTCTGTGTGTGTTCCTCCCACGGGGCCTCTGCTAGTTTATACTAAATCTTCCCATTGACACAACTTTGCCAGCTTGAAAATATTGTAACTAACAAACAATAAACTTTCTGAGGAGGGGAGCTGAAGATTTAGGCTAGGGACAGATGAGCGCATTTTCTGCGGCCACCGTCAAAATGTACGTCGATGCGTGCGCACGCATTTTTTCACGGAATACGCTTAAGTGGTCAGACGATGCGCAATTCTGGACGTATTTCATGACGATGGGGTAAAAAGAAGTCTAGGGAAATCCGGCTGTTTGAACGTTATGTTGGCCGCACACTAGCAGCGTCTGACGTCTCCTAATCACGCACACACGCTGCTATGCGGCCGCAGCGCACTCTGTACGTCAGTACCAGCGGTTTAACGTTCTCGAAAAAATGCGTTCATTTTCCACTTGCGTTGCGCGGCCGGACTTTTGTGCGACCGTACGTCGTATATTGGCCGTCATTGCCTGTCATCTGCTGCTAGTGCGGCCGTGATTATGTGCGCCAGAACGCGCGTTCGCACTGCCTCAGTCTGACCCTAGCCTAAATGGCGCAGAAACATGGCGCGTGGCAGCTGGCATGATGCACAGGCCCTTGCTTCCTTTGCAATGCTTTGAATTGCGCCTTTTTTATTTTTCACAAACCTTTTTCGTATTTGTACTGCGCTACAACATCATATTTTTAAACGTTTATTTATTGACGCCAACATTCTCTGCAGAGCAAATGGGGACATGAGAAATAAACACGGAGGGCCCTATTACATTCTTCACGCAAAAACGCACGCACAACGCGTGAATTTTTGCGCCAAGAGTTAAACCTTAACGCGTGGAAATCAACGCTGGTATTACAATCCTCGCGCGTTTTTTCATCCGTCGAGCAATAACGAGCGTTACAAACTGCGCATAGATTGTAATACCATCCGCGTACCAGCGCACAAACGCATTTTCTCTCACAATGTTAAGTATAGGATGAGCGACATACAGTAAGCTCGCGCAGCGTTCGTGCAGGTTCACCTGCGGTAGACGTATACGCGCGTTTGTTGCGCTGACATTGTAATACGACGTTCAGCGCAAAGGGTTTTGCCCCTCGCGTTAATGCGTTTTTGCGCGCGCAAACGTTTGCGCTAATAATGTAATAGGGCCCGGTAAGTGTTACACAAGTTGGAGTGAACATGAAACAAAAGGAAGCCTGCTCGAAGGAGCTTACAATCTAGAGCACGGCTGTCAAACTCCAGCCGCACAGATGTTTCAGAACTACAACAACCATGATTCCCTGGCTATCTATTACATTGAAAGAATTCTGGGAACTGTAATCATCAACATCTGGGCGGCTGCCAGTTTGACGGCCTTGATCTAGAGGGTGTTGGAGTAGGGTTGCCAGATCAGCCAAGTTTTCCTGGACACACCTTACTATTTCATGCAGAGTGGAGCACAGGAAAAAGTGCTGCCATGCAACATGTATAATTCATATGCTGCAGGAAAGAAATCAGGGCAGATCACCTGGGATTCCATTTGATTTCTTACAGCAGCATATGAATTCTACATACTATAGGGTTGCATGTTTTTCATGCAATGCCCATCAGCATGAATAATTTATATGTGGCAAGGAAACATAACCAGGGAGCAACCCTATGTTGGAGTATTATGAATAATATTTTAAAGGAAACCAAAATTGTTGTAATATTACCAACTCTGTAGACCAAGATTTAGCAGCCATGCTCTCCAATTATTTTGGAACTAATCTCTCTTGATGCTCCACTGCTTATAGTTATGGGAGGTGTAGTTCCAAATTATCTGGAGGGCCATGTTTCTGACCACTGCCGTAGACTTTAATGGCTCTGGGATGTTTAAACAGCTCTGAGTTTACAACTAACTGGGAACAGTGGCCAGATTTTCATCGCAGAAAATGTGGAGTGCCCTACCCCCCCAAAAAAAAGGTGCCACCAAAGTGTTTACCCAAAGAGCTAAAACTGTTAATATCAGCAGATAAAAGCTCTGAAATATTGGGCTTTCAGCAGCTGTCAGCAGCCGATGCAGGGAAAAATAAAAAGACATATACCTGCTGCTCAAACCTCTGTAACGCAGTTTGGCAGTAGTTGGCTCCATCTACTGGCCAAATAGGTTATTTACAGTAATAACTATTAATGTAAAATTAATAGAAAAATGATTTTACAAAAACAACACTGCTTTCAGACAATCAGGATTATTCAAAGAGCTCCGAATTGGGGCCCAAAAGGTAACTGAACGCTGAAATTCAGCATACGGTTACCTTTCCTGGCCATTCGGCTATTCAGAGAGCAGGCAGTTTGCCAAATCTTGGTGAATTGCCTGCACATACGGTGCCTGTTCGGTGCCTGTTCGAGGGCAGTGAAATCCCCATAGCTTCTATTCAGAGAATAAAAACCAGCAGTGAAAAGTTGCCTAAATGCCCTGCTGTTCGTTCAGTGGTTTCATTCGACAGGTTTATTCAGGAGAATCCCATAGGCTTCAATGTTAAAAATATTCCCGTTTTAATTCAATATCTAATAAACCATTTATTATAATATTCTGCAGTTAAAAGTCTCTTTTATTTATAGATTTGTTTAGGATCTTTTAAGCATTTTTCGGGAATTTTTTTGCAAAAAAAATCTGTTTTTTTAAAAAAAATAAAATGGAATAGTTTTTTCTTTTTTCTGTAACAGCCCTTTTTATTATCCTTCATTGGATCTTATATGTAAATTTCAGACATTTTCGTTCTGTAGTTTCTTTGCAAACAGCGTTTTACTTTTCAAACATTCAAGCGTACTGTTTTTTTTTTTACTCCATTAGTCTGTGGTGTCGGGTTTTTCCGGCGGCTTCTCTACGCTCTGATCAGCTCCTGCTCGGCTTTCTCCTGCGTGTTCGGCGGAGTTAATCCAGATGTTTTTGCGGGTTTCGGTGTGCATTCGCCTGGGTTTTGCGGTGAGTGTTCGGCGGCTTTTCCCTTCACTATGACGGCCCTGTGGTGCTCGCTGAATACACCGCAGGGTCGCCGAAATGGGATCACCAAATCGCACCGAATTGAAGAGAACGAAAAGTCACCGAATGTGCGGTGACTTTTCGATTCTCTTTGAATAACCCTGTATGGTTTTTTGGAAAATCACTCGGTAGTGAAGGGGTTAAAACCTCTTTGCATTCCTTATCTATGAGACAGCTAACCCTGCATAAAAGCCAATACACCCAATCATACTACTCACAGGCCAATTAAAATAATAAATATATATATATACTATTTGAATGTTTCTTCTTTTCCTAAGATCTCTTTAATAATGCATGTATTGTGCTCTGGGGATGTCAAGCAGATAAGCTTGGCATGTGGGACATTGCTTTTAGACACAAAACTGGACTTTGTTGTGTTTTAAAATAAGAATGACTGCATTAGCAGGTCACCGGCTTGCCATGTTTTTGAGAACTGTCTGAAACTCAGCTGCACTGTCTATTAAATTGAAACCACTGTGTAAACATTCCTGTGTTGTTCAGGGTCCATACAATAGCCGGCGATCAGGTTTCACCTGCCTGCATCTTCTACCAATTAACGCAATTAGAGCCAGAGCTGTTTCATAGTCAAAGTCTGCCGTGACATTCACATCTCAAACAAACCTGCCAGAGGATACTGTAACGGGCGAAATAAGCGTACGCGTGACACCGTCCGTTACTATCAGGGTACCGACAGTCATACAGAAAATCACTGAGGTTTCTGTGGATTCTTGATTATCATTTTTTTAATCCAGTTATTAAAGCAATTCCCCAATTTATAACATTAAAGACACTTTATTCACCCTCACCGGAAATGTCCCTGTCCACGTAGCAGTCACTCGGCAGACAGGATTTTGAATATTGTGTCTGCCAGAGAGCAGTGATGTCAGACGCTCTGTATATTGACATCATCATACCTCCGACTGTTCGCAGCAGTGGCGCTGTGTGTATGAAAGTATACAAGTTCTGAGAGATACATACAGGGTTATTCAAATAGAACCGAATTGTGGCCAAAAGGTTACCGAACAGTGAAATTCAGCGTACGCTCACCTTTCCTGGCCATTCGGCTATTCAGAGAGCAGGCAGTTCGCCAAATCCTGGCGAATTGCCTGCACATACGGTGCCTGTTTGAGGGCAGTGAAATCCCCATAGAGAAGCAATGCTTCGTCTATTGAGAGAACAAAAACCAGCAGGGAAAAGTTGCCGAATTTCCCTGCTGTTCGGTTGCTTCATTCGGCAGGTTTATTCAGGCGAATCCCATAGGCTGCAATGTTAAAATTATTCCTGTTTTAATTCAATATCTGATAAACCGTTTATTATAATATTCTGCTGTAAAAAAAAGTCTTTATTTTTAGATTTTTTAGGATCTTTTAGGCATTTTTCGGGATTGTTTTGCGAAAAAAATCATTTTTTTTTAAATCGTTTTTTCTTTTTCTGTAACAGCCCTTTTTATTATCATTCATTGGATCTTATGTGTAAATTTCAGACATTTTCGTTCTGTGGTTTCTTTGCAAACAGTGTTTCACTTTTCAAACATTCAAGCGTACTGTTTTTTTTTATCACTCCATTCGCCTGCGATGTCGGCTTTTTCCTGGCGGTTGCTCTGCGCTGTGAACGGGTCCTGTTTGGGTTTTTCTGGCGTGTTCGGCGGGGTTAATCCAGATGTTTTTGCAGGTTTCGGTGTGCCTTTGCCGGGTTTGCGGTGTCTTTTCCCCGCAGTACGACGGCCCTGTGGTGTTTGCTGAATACACCGCAGGGTCGCCGAAATGGGATCGCCAAATCGCACCGAATTGAAGAGAACGAAAAGTCACCGAACGTGCGATGACTTTACGATTCTCTTTGAATTACCCTGATAGTTTGCATAGAAAATTGTGGAAGCCCTGATCCGTAGAGGAGGAGCAGCCCGGTGCCAAGAGACAAAAGGTGAGTATTTTTACCAGTAATAAATTAAAAAATAATAATTGTCCAATGGTGTCAGCCCAATTATTTATGGGTAAAAAATGGGGTATTTTGTTCATAGACTGTGTTCCTTTTGAAGTCCTGTCTTGTGAAAGTAAGGCTGGTGTCAGCCATAGTGGAATTCCTTTTCGGCTCGTAGTTATTACACCGGTAACAAATTATGAAGGAATGGAAAACAAAAAGTTCTGTTTATTTGAAAAGAAGATTGTGCATATAAGGTGATTTTTCGATAATATTTGGAAATCTCTGGGCCATTATAAATTGGAGAGTTATCATCTCTGTGAACGTCCAAATTGATTAGCGCGCCTTAAATTCGTTAATAAGGTTTTAAAGCCACAAATTCCTATGTGTTTAGTATGCAAAAAAAGTCATTTTTCTGAAGGCACTGCCTGCTGTAAAAGCAAATCTTGTTTTGGTGTCCCAGAGGGCTTTCCTAATCAGACAGAACCGCAGGCAAAATTAGCATGTGAAATTCAGCCGGCCTTTACCCCGGCACAGCCTGTTCCTTCACTATTTGTTAACAAACAATTCTAAATACAAAATTGGGCTGTAGACACGCGCTTCAGACTGAAGGTAAGCTTACTGTCCAAGGAAGAAGGCTGTGTGTAATTACAGATCTTTACTGTTTTTTGCCTCATTGTTCATGTTTGTATCATGTTAATTAATAATGACTTGTCAGTTTGTATTTACAGTTAAAATACATACACAAGGTACACGTGTTGCCAGTCTGGCACAGCCATTACACATGCCAATAAACCTCGCACATGCTCAGGAGAGACTATAGGGTTATACAAAGCGAGCCGAATTTGCCACCTATCTGCACTGAACGGTGATTTTCACTGCACAGTGCAATTTCGTGGCAATTCGGCTATTCAGAAGCTGCCAATTCACCAATATTGCCAGCAAAATATGGTGCAATTTGCCCCAGATCGCTGCAATTTTTGTGACCAGGGAAATTCCCCATAGAGAAGTAATAGTTAATCTATTCAGAACACACTGAACAGCAACAAAGGGTCGGTGAAATGCCCAGATTTTCAGTGCTTTTGTTTGACAAGTTTAAACGGGCGAATTCATAGGTTTCAATGTAAAACAAAAAAATCCGTATTTTTTTATTCAACCTTTTAGGCTAGGGTCAAACGAAAGCATTTTTACACGTGAACGTAAAGAAGTGCGTCCGAACGCATTGACGTATTTTTTTCATGGAATACGCGAAAACGGTCATACGATGGGCATTTTTGTGCGTGATTTTTTACAGATCCAAACCAGGAAACTTTGGGTGTCTGGACGTTATGTTGGCCGGACACGAGCAGGGTCTGACGTCTCCAAGTCTCACACACACACTGCTATGCCGCTGCAGCGCACTCCGTACGTCCGTACTAGCGGTTCTGCGTTCTCGAAAAAATGCGTTCATTTTTCACTTGCGTTGCGCGGCCGGACTTTCGTGCGACCGTACTTCGTATATTGGCTGTCATTGCCCGTCATTTGCTGCTAGTGCGGCCGTGATTATGTGCGCCAGAACGCACGTTAAAAGTGCGCTGGTCTGACCCCAGCCTTAATTTGCAGCAAAAAGTCATTTGTTTAGGATTTTTTCGGCAGAATTTTTGTTTCCGATTATTCTTTTTATTATTATTCATAGGACCTTATATATTTTTTTCATGCATTTTGTTTTAAAAACATTTTAAAAATTGTGTTTTTTTACCCTGTTTGGTGGCTGATCGGCTTTCTTCAGTTGCCGTTGGCGGTCTTTTAGGTGGATCGTCAGCTGCGCTCAGAGGGTTATCAGCGGCGTTCGGCGGATCCCTTCAGTGCACTTCGGGACCCGGCGGCAGGGCCAGTGCTAGACTATTTTGCGCCCTAGGCAAGACCAGCTACTTGCGCCCCCCCCCCAAAAAAATTAAAGCAACACAACATGAAACTATAATAAATTAACTGTATTAAAACAAATATAAATATAGCTTTAACCCCTTGGGGACCACGAACATACATAGTACGTCCGTGGAAAAAATCCTCTTAACGATCACAGATGTACATAGTGCCGATTGAGGAGTTAATATGTCTGCCGGCATGCTTCAGTGTCTGAAGCATGCCGGCAGACTAATTGCCAGCACCTGCTGCATATTTAAAATAATATATGTATACCCAGACATCAGATCCCCAGATACATGTATACCCAGACATCAGATCCCCAGATACATGCATATCCAGACATCAGACCACAGATACATGTATACCCAGATACATGTATACCCAGACAAAGACCCCAGATACTGAAATGGGGTCATAATAAATTAAATGGGCAATTATACAAAATAAATGGAATGTGTGACCTAATCAAGTAGTAAATGTGAAACATAGTAACGTTGGGCATAATAAACGTTATGGGGGATTAATAAATGAAATGGGTAACAGAGACATAATAAATAGAAAGTGAGGCATAATAAATGAAATGGGGATAAACTGGTAGATTTCCCTTCTTGGATTGATGTCTGGATTGCATATTATATATTAAACTAGCTATACATACTGTTTATTAGATTGTATGCTATATATTACACTAGCCAAGCTGTGACTGTCTGCCACTTGTCCATCCAGTTAATAGACATTTGTGGGGTTAAGGGCACAGATAAACAGGAAATCCTGATATTCATACTGAATGCTTTACATTTGGGTATATTTAATATTTTATTGCCAGGATTGTGTGTAAGGTGGGTTGGTAGTGTGTTAAGGGGAATTACAGAATGGTTGGCATAATATATGGGCATGGAAGGCAAAATAAATGAAACACGAGCATAATAACTGAAACGGGGTCAAAGTAAATGGAATGGGGCAAAATAAATGGAATATGAGATATAATAAATGGAATCTGGGGCATAATAAACAATGCACGTAAATAGTATGGTAGAATAATAAATTAAATGGGCAATGGAGATATAATAAACAGTATAGGGGAATAATAAATAGTACTGTATAGGGCAATAATAAATAGTACTGTATAGGGCAATAATAAATGGAATGGACAATGGAGACATAATAAATAGTATGGTGGAATAATAAATAAAACGGGGAATAATCCTGATATTCATACTGAATGTTGTACATTTGGATATTTAATCTTTTACTGCCCAGATCTAACATAGGCACAGGCTGCCATTTAATATACAAGTTATATACTGTATAGGGAGATGGTAAGGGAAGGTTAATCAAGTTCACCCAGGGACTGAGCTCATCGTAGATCAAAGGTCAGACATGATCAATTGGGTCATCATGATTGATTGGCGATATCATTCATTATTTCCTCGTCAGAAGAATCAATTCAAACGTTCAACTGGTGATATTATATATTATATCCGGGCCGGATGCAGTGCAATACATACCACCAGGAGCAGCTTCGTATCTCACCTCCTCGTCCAGCTGCTCCACCTCCTTCACGCGAGACCCCACAGCCAGCGACTGACGTGAGGTGCATGCCACGTGCCGGCGCAAGTCGTCTACGTCAGCCGATGGTGTCAAGGAGGAGTCCGGAGGAGGATCATATGTATTGTATATACAGTATAGCAGGGCTCAAAATTTCAAGTCCCAAGCTACTAGCCAGGCCTTTAAGAGTTACTCGCCGCCACCAGTTGCCCCACCTAACCTCTACCCTGCCCTTAACTCCTCCACCAAACACACCCTCTTAAACGATGTTATGAAATGACACTGTTAAATGTTTTATTCAGAATAAAGTTAGAAATATAAATAAAAACATTAACATAAAGCAATGTAAACATAAAGGAAAATAAATGCTTTACATCAATGGGGATGCAAACAAAATATTAACTGTAACTGCTCAGCTTTTAATATACTTAGTGCATTTTTTCCATCTCTACAATCTTCTCCAGATACATGTATACCCAGACACATCAGATCCCAGATACATGTATACCCAGACACATCAGTCTCCAGATACATGTATACCCAGACACATCAGACCCAGATACATGTATACCCAGACACCTCAGATCCCAGATACATGTATACCCAGACACATCAGTCCAGATACATGTATACCCAGACACATCAGACCCAAATACATGTTTACCCAGATACATCATACTCCAGATACATGTATACCCAGACACATCAGACCCCAGTGTGAGCAGAGTGAGGGACCAGATGAGAACCACCAGGATGTGGCAGGCATGGGCAGCAGATGCCCGGCGCACCTTCTCTGACTTCATCAGAGGGGTCCCCCAGCCGCCATCTTGGATTCCCCGGCGGCCAGGCCTAAAAAAACATGGCTGCCACCAGAATATGCAATGCAGGCAGCACACAATAATTTATTGTGCTGCCTGTGTCTGCATTCCCACTCGCCATCACGGAATTTCCACTCGCCAAATGCTAGCAGGCGAGTGGAAATTTTGAGGTTTGCAGTATAGGATCGCCGGCGACAGAGGCGGGCCGCGGCTGCTGCGTGAGGGTGCTGCGGCGTGCGGAGTAACTAAATTGCAGCGGCCGCGGATACAATGATTTTTGCTTCAGTGGTTGGGGGGCTGTGCCCTGAGCGGGCACTGCGCTCTAGGCGGCCGCCTAGCTGGCCTAGCGGCAGCGCCGGCCCTACCCGGCGGTGAATGCTGAATACACCGCAGGATCGGAGAGCTTGAATAGCCAAATAAAAGAGCAACAAAATTTTGGTGCTCTTTGAATAACTTATTCTGTGTTCCCTGTCGGTCCTCCTTAACAACTTCAGCACAACACCTAATATTCTGGACAAAATATATTATGCTGTGTGTGCTCTGTGTAATATGACTGAGTGTCTGACATACTTTGGGAATGTTTCAAGGCATGTTTATAAGAACTGGCCAATCAGAGAAGAGGTTAAAGGGCTTTTCTGATTGGTTAGTTCTTGTACACATGTCTGTGTATGTGTGTGTGTGTGTATATATATATATCAAAGACAGCAACTAGGAGCACACCGGGACTTATAAAACAAATAAATAGATTTTGTATACGTTAAAAAATGGGCCCCAATACACACATAAATATTTATAGTTAAGTAATACACTCACCCCCCAATATTGTAACGCCACATCCTAGGCCAAACGGGGAGGTGGTCTTTGATCTAATATATTCAGGTTAGCACCCAGGCACGGTATTCCTCGTTTTGACCTACCTAGACTGAGTGCTTTTTCCACTTCTGGCTTTCTTGATATACCGGTATATCATATTCCGTGCAAAATAAATGTGTTTCCGCATTACATCAATGTGCTGCAGAGTTTTGGCACTAGGCCTATCAATATGGCCAGACCGTATGGAAGTTGACTTCTGGAGAGGAAGCAAAATAACGGGATGGGTTTTATCCTCAAGTCATAGACAGCCCTGTGGCATGTTCCTGTTATTCAGTTATAGACAGGCCCGGACTGTCAGCCGCTAGCCTCCCTTGCCGGACAGCCAGCCAACATAGCCAGCCGCCCGGCAAGGAGCCTAGGCCTACTGAAGAGGGTGGCCAGCTGGCCAGCCAACCGGCGAGCCCTATGCCCGGCCGTTAAACATCCCCGACCAGACATCCTCGCCGCACCGCCATCATGTGACCTCTGCGCTGGGAGGAAGTGATCACATAATGTCACTTTCTCCGGAAGCTTCAATTACCTTGCAGAATAGATCCGATGCACGTGGAGCTGCGGGACTCAGCCGGGACCCAGGACTCAGCCGGCGGGGGGGGGGGGCATATTAACAAATACTTATTACTTCACGGAGGATGGTTGGTGCATGTACAGCATAGGGTGCAAGAAGGAAAATGAAATGTAAAGAGGGGGGAAGCAAGAAGGAAAATTAAATGTAAAGAGGATGAAATGAGGGGTGAAATGCAATAAATAGGGGGGTTGCAATGTAAAGCGGGGGTGAAATGAGGGGTTAATGCAATGAAAAGAGGGGGGTGAAATGCAATGAAATGAGGGGGGATGAAATGAAAAGAGTGGGGTGAAATGGAAAGCGTGGGACATGAAAAGGAAAGGGGTGAAATGGACATGATAGAGGGAGATTTACCGTTAGAGGTATATTGCTGTGGATCCTGTGTACACTCAGACTCATTGCCTTTACAGTTAGCGGTCTATTGCTGTGGATTCAAGTGTAAACCGCACATTACTGTGGGTTTTATTGTTGTGGAGCTCTGTGACACCCTCATTAACACTGCACATTACTGTGGAGCTCTGACACCCCCATAATGCGCAGTGTTGTATAGGTGTCACAGAGCTCTACAGTAATGTGCGGTGTATGGGTGTCACAGAGCTCCATAGTAATGTGCGGTGTATGGGTGTCACAGAGCTCCATAGTAATGAGCGGTGTTCATGACGTTGCCACAGAGCTCCACAGTAATGTGTGCAGTGTATGAGATTATCAGAGCTCCACAGTAATGGGTGCAGTGTATGAGATTATCACAGAGCTCCACAGTAATGGGTGCAATGTATGAGATTATCACAGAGCTTCACAGTAGTGTGTGCAGTGTATGAGATTATCACAGAGCTCCACAGTAATGGGTGCAGTGTATGAGATTATCACAGAGCTCCACAGTAATGGGTGCAGTGTATGAGATTATCACAGAGCTCCACAGTAATGGGTGCAGTGTATGAGATTATCACAGAGCTCCACAGTAATGTGTGCAGTGTATGAGATTATCACAGAGCTCCACAGCAATAAAAGTCACTGTAATGTGCGCTGTGTAGAAAACAAAAAGTGGGCTGCTCAGTCCAAAATGCCCGGGTCTATATTTTGTCCCATTCCAGGCCAGTATAGCCATTGTTTAACATTGGTGCAACCATCTTAATCTATGGGGATCTACAGAAGGAAATTTAAACAACAGTAATAAACCCTAAGTATTTATAATTCCAGTAGATAAGCCACCAGAAGCACAGGGATGGCAGTGAATGAAACAATGCCGCAACAACAGCTTCAACTGCTGGTGAGACATTGCTATCAATGAGTGCTGCAAATTGATCACATTATTACTGTAAGCGTTTGTGTTGTGTCACAATGTTGCAGTGCTCAACTTTATAAACGGGGAAGTAGAACAGCATAGAAATGACAAATAAATATACACGTACTCAAAGGGTGAAGGTGATCCATCATTCTGGAGAAATAGTTTTTTTTCTTCTATTTACTCTTCTTTAAATAAAAAATGAAACCCAGCTTTATTTTCTATACCTGCGGTAACTCTGTCTCTGAGGTTAACCCAGGGTAAGTCCTAAAGCCTTTAGCTGCGCAGTGTGACCTTAAAGACAATGGAACATAATTGAACAAAATATTCTTTTGAACTGTAGACTCTGACCTGGACGGATCGGGATGCTGCTAATATATATATTTGGATTTTTTTCACTTAAATTACACTTTCATCTTGTCAAACACAGACAAAACCTGTTGAGTAGATTATTATTTGGATTATTCCATATTCTGAAGTGCTTTACGTTTGTTCATCAGGGTCATTGCTGTTAATTTTGCTATTCATTCTTTACAAAATGTAGAAATAATATGCTTAAAACCACATTTTAAATACTGACCACTACTTCACGGGGGTTAACAAAGTGCTGGTGTTTGGCGATATTACAAACACAAGAAAATATTGTCGTTGTTGCACTGGTGCCAAACGCCAGCACTTCACAAAATAGAAATTAAAACAACCACAGGAGAAGCAGCTTCTCTTACGGCTGTTTGGATTTTTCTGTTTGTGAAGCACCAGTTTGTCACAGTTGCAACAATGACAATTTTTTCTGGTGTTTGCAACGTTGGCAAAGGCCCATAACTTCTGAATGACCTGTGTCTAACGTGCACGTCCTTTTTTATTACTCTACTTTAGAATTAACTAACTTTTCATCAGCTTTTCCACTAGGGGTCAGCTGTCCTGCATTTAAGGTTTTGAATGACATACATAATGTGTACTAATGTTTCCAAAGAGAAAAAGAGCTAACACTCTAAGGTCTCATACATAAAAAAAACCAAACTTATCATTTGGAAAAAAAAAGTTTCAGTTCTCCATTGGAGCATACATCAGACTTTTCATCAGGATTTCTCACGCGCAGTCCCCATCCTCTGGAACGCTCTTCCTCGTACGGTCAGACTTTCCCCTAGTTTCCCTTCCTTCAAATGCTCCCTTAAGACTTTCCTATTTAGGGAAGCCTACCACCTGACTCACTGATATCTCACTGCCCCAACCAGTCCATCACTCTCACCTTGAAGTCCATTACTCTCACCTTGCAGTTCTCTCCTCCTGTTTCAACCAACAACCATTCTAGATTGTGAGGGCCCTCGTTTCCTCCTGTACTGGTTTATCAAAATATTGTTCAGTCTCAATGTATTGTAACCCTGTCTATATCGTGCCCATTGTTCAGCGCTGCAGAATATGCTGGCGCTAGATAAATAATAAAAATTTATATATATATCTCTTCAGAATGTCAGAAGAAAGGTAATTGTTCCATTGCGCAGTAATGCAAAATACAAAAACATACGTGCCTGAATCAGGGATTACCTGGAACCGCAGGGTGCTGAGATCTGACAAGGGATTCACAAAACCTCATGGCAGAACACGAACTCTACTTATGTTATTTGTTTTAATTCCTTCACTGTCAAGTGAATTTCCAAAAAACCCCATCAAGAAGCAGTGTTTTTTTTCTTCTGAAAATCATTTTTTGTTTATTATATAGTAAATATAGTTTGGGAATAGTCCCAATGTATTTCTTACTGTAATAACCCATTAGGCAGGCAGATGTCACCATCTACTGGCCAAAAGGAGTAACTGCAGTTCAAGTCTCCATGCAGGTTCAGTTGGGGAGCTGTTGTTGAGACAATTTCCCCAGGTGGTTTTAAAATGTGTGAACACTTCAGGGATAACACCCACAGTGCTAAAACGTTGAGGGGCACCTTCTGGAGCGTAAATCAAGTTTGTTTGCTACAAATGCATTTAATTTGGAATAACACAACATGAACCCAGATTGTGTTAACTGCTGTGTTTGCAAATGCCGATCATGTATACACAATCATGGTAGTGGAAGGGTTAAACCTGCACATTTCATGAGGTTAATGCCCACAGTTTTAATCAGGTCTGCTGAAACTTCCTCAATAGTAAACAAAAAAACCTTTATGTATAGATCAGGAATGTAAAACTCTGGCCCCCAGATGTATTTGGCCTACAATTCCCTGAATTCTTTGAATGTAATAGATGGGCTGAGAATCATGGGAGTTGTGGTTGAGAAACATCTGGAGACGTCATACTTTGTGATCCCTCGTGTAGATGAATGAATATTCTCAATCACCCTCGGATCTTGATTAGGAGCACTTGTCCTTTTCTCGGAGTCAATGTGCAGAAGGTCTCACTTTCAGAATGTTTCCCCATATTCTTTAAAATCAATATTTACTTTTTTATTTTTCATAATTTTACATGATTTAAAATATGATGATGATGATGCCAGGAAATTTAAATCCACATTTTTTTTAAGATCATATATTCTTATTCATTATAATCTCTGTCCATGACATAAAACTCGGGGCCCTTCTTCTGATCACCCGTGATAAAGTTCAGTCTGGTCGTTCCTCAGTGGAATGTTTGTTTTATTCCTTGTAGAGCAAACTCTCATTTTTTGCTTTGGAATAAACCTGCCATTTCTGTAAAATAAATTCCCTTCTTCCCAAACACCCCCCCCCCTTCCCCATATCCCGTCATCTGTTTGTATGATCTGCTTTTTGAACTGTTTTTGTGGTTGATCAGTTCCACCTAATATGTCTCTTGATTTCTCCTATTGTAACACTCAGACGACATGCTGTTCAGCTCATTTTTATAAGCTTTAGATGCTCCTGTCTGTCATACGCTGTGGGTTTATCTCCAGCGTCTGGATTTGCTTTAAGACTTGCATGTCTATCAAGCTACTGTTGCTTTGAATGCAAGATCAAAAAGAAGATGAATTAAAAAAAAAAAAAGGAAAACTCTTGAATGAAGAAAGAAACGGGATCCTTTGTAAAAATCCACTGACAGCTAACAATGAATTTGGGTTTTTCTTTTCATTATTTTTTTTTTACGCAAAAGATTAGCACCCAGAGTGTTAATCTGTTATGCAGGGATCCCCTATCATTTGCATTTAGCTACTATATGTAGGATTTATAAGAGACCCTGCCCTCCAATCCCCCACTATACTCATTAAATAAATGATTCCTATTGTTCGTTTCTGTTTGTTTTATTATAGATTTGTGAAAATTCTTTATAGACTTGTATATATAGGCCCCGTGGGCATTTACAGAATAGTGATACTTGATGAGCTAGGAGAGTGACTGCTAATCTCGACAACAATTCCCATGATGCCCAGACAGTCTGTAGGACTTGACGTTTGAGAATATCAGGGTTGTTACACACTTTTTTTTTATTTATTTTTTGGAGAAAGTATTTTACCAGGAAGGATACATTGAGATTTCTCTCGTTTTCAAGTATGTCCTGGGTGGCAAGTATTAGGTGTCTTGCCCAAGGACACTTACTGGAGAGGTGCTCTTGCCGGGATTCGGACCTGTGTCTCCACGGTCTCCACAGTCACAGAGTTACCTCTACTCCACTCAGCTGGTACTCTTCTGTGACATACCTCCAAACACTGGCTGTCCTGAAAGGGGGTGTGTCCTGCTATCTTGCCTACAAAGCAGAACAGATTGCTTTCTCAGTGGGACTATCCCTGACATTCGGGACCACCCCACCCAAAGTGGGTCAGTTGGCAGGTTTGCTAGGATGTAAGTAACTGATGGTGAAGCTTGGTACCCCAGATGTTATGGAAGTACATGTCCCATGGTGCTTAGTCACACGAAAAGCTGGCCGAGGAAGGTGGGACATGCTCTTTTGAAACATATGGAGTACCAAGGTTTGTCATCACTTTTATGGGTTCTCATAGTCCGGCCCATTCCCTAGTGCTTGAATATCCTGTCAATACGTTTATGCCAGGATCCATTGTACCCAGAGGTAAATTTTTTTTTATGCTTTTAGAACAAAAATACTTTAGTTGTATTGATTTATTTTTACACAATACTGTGCATGGTTATGTTTGGTATCATTGGAAAGGCCAGACCCTGACCTGTCACACCATGACACCTATCTTAATCTTGTGGGGTGTAAGAAATGGAGATACAGGGGTCCAAAGGACCGTCATCTCTGCTCGAAGTTTGCATTTTTTTTTATGGAACAGTGTATAATAACACACCACGCCATCGCCTCTACACTTAGGGTGGGAAATGAAAAGGTAAGTATCCTATTTTTTCGCTCCATAAAACTCACTTTTTTACCCCAAAAATGGGGGGGAAATGTCTGTGCGTCTTATGGAGCAAATACTGACAACTCGCAGTGCTCACTGACCGGTCCTGTTTGATGTTTCATTGTGTGATTAGCTGAGCTGAGGCTGAAACATACAAATCAGTGATCACAGCCGAGCTGCACTTGACGACACCTACTCTGCCATTAATATTTTAGTACACAATTTGGGTCAGAATATTTTTTTTCTTGTTTTCCTAGGTGCGTTTTATGTTGTGCGTCTTAGGCTAGGGTCAGACGAACAAATTTTCACGTTGTCCGTGAAAAAGTGCGTTCGAACGAATGGACGTATTTTTTCACGGAGTACGCGATACCGGTCATACGATGCGCATTTTTCGTCCGTGATTTTGTACGGATCATCAATAAAACACTTTGTGCATCTGGACGTTATGTTGGCCGGACATTAGTAGCGTCTGACATCTCCAATTCACGCACACACGCCGCTAGCGGACGCAGCGCACTCTGTACGTCTGTACTAGCAGTTTTACGTTCTCGAAAAAATGCGTTCATTTTCCACTTGCGTTGCGCAGCCGTACTTTCGTGCGACCGTACATCGTATATTGGCCGTCATTGCCCGTCATTTGCTGCTAGTGCGGCCGTGATTAAGTGCGCCTGCACGCGCGTTCGCACTGCCTCAGTCTGACCCTAGCCTTATAGTGTGAAAAATACGGTAATTACATCACCATTGCTTACTTTACAATAAAAAAAGGTAGACGATGGTGTTGTTTTAGAAATAGAAATTGTTATTTATTTTTTCACTCTTACCCAGCATGACTCTGTAATCTACATCAACGGAAAGGCCAGACGCAGGCCTTTCCAATGACACCACTACTGACCTTCTACAAATTAAGAGTCCGAAGATACAGGGGTCTAAATAACCCCTGCATCTCTTGTAATGGGATTCCCCTGCCGGGCTGTGGTAATCCCTGTCTGTGGTGTCATCGCGCACACAAGCGCAATGACTCCCACAGCAAGGGCTGCCATTCAGGATGTCACCCTGCTGTGGCTGAAGCCCTGCTTGGTGCCAATCAGGGACAGAGACAGAAGGTGAGGGGAGCTTCATCAGCACTGCGGAGAGAATCCCCAGCTCCACTCACATCCATGGACTGCAGCCTTGAGGGGCCAACTTGAGCACGGGGCGCCGCACCCCTCGCGAAGAGCCGGCCATGCATGTAAGAGTAGCAAAACGTATTTATGTCATCAGGTTTTAACAAGACCTATCCTAGATAGTAGGCCTACTTCAAAGGCAAATCGGAGAATAATAATCTTGGAGGTTATTGTCTAATCTCTCTCCTGCCTCATTGTCAAAACCTCTACCAAAATAATTCTACCAGGCCTTCGTGTCTTTACCCATCATTTGCTTTATGGAAAAGTATTCCCTAAACAGTAAAAGTGGAATTTAATCCAGAATCATGTTGACTATACCTTTTCCGGAATTCTAAAATATCCCACAATTTTCATATTTTTTTTAACTCCAATGGAAAATTTGACACTTGACCTCATGTGATGAGGTACAAAATTATTAAGAATGGGGTATAGAAAGACCTTCAGGCTATTTCTATATGGTGTATATATATATATATAAATATAAATAATAATTTTATGTTTAGTCTTGGCTCCCATCCTCAAGATATCTATTATATGCAAATATTCCCAAAAAATGCCAAATCAAAACACTTCCCATGCATTTCGGATAAGGGCTTCTCTGTGTTATTATTATTCCTTAATTTTAAATGGATCAATTTTAAATTCAATATTGTTTAGTTAACATTGTCGGGATCAAGCTCTGCTTGGCGCATGTTCCCGTAGACCTCATGCTTGTTGTCTATGATTTCCCCTTTTTGTATATGCTCATCTGGCCAATCATGTGCGAGCGTTGTATTGGTTCCTCTGCCTCCACATGTACAAGCTCCCAGACAGTTATTCTTTTGTGTTATCACCCAGGCGTCCTGGAGAAGAGGCCACAGCGTATGTCATCACAGCTGTGACCTCACGTCTGTCTGGGTGACCACGGTGGGTCACATCAGTTGAGCAAACAGTGCTTGCTTATGCGTTCTTGTCTGCTTACCCCAGTGGCTTTGGTCCATGATGGGGGTATGACATGTGGGCAACGGAGTTCTTTACTTTAATTTTCATAGTGCAATTGCAATTTCATAATAAATCACACCCGTACATAATCCTTTTCTACCAGTGACAGTGTGCGGCAGTGAAGGGTTAATAACCACTTGCCTAGGGGACATGTAAACATGGCACATAAAAGCCCAGCACATAATGAGTGTGGATAAGTGACCTTTTCACCTGTCTCTTCACCCCGCTGCAGGCCATGCTTCTCCTGGGAACGCTTCACCTATTTTTTTTCCCTCTGTGCTCTCCAAGTTTAAGGGTTTTTTTTGTGGCTTCGCCGAGTGTGAAAAGTGACTTTGGGCTCAACGGGTTAAAATCGACAATCAAGAGGCTTAAAAGGTTCTTGCAAGGTGGAAATATGCATTTATTGCTCATCTCTGCTGGCGGCGGCCGGTCAGAGTTTCGAATGACTTGGGTTGGCTTCTGACACCTTAAATGTTAACCGACACCATACCGTGACATCTAGAACCAGTCCTGTCTGAGTGCTTTCCGGTATGGCTGCTTTACGCTTAACCCTCTGCGTTCCAAAGCGACAGCAGCAACTCAGGGGTTAAGTGAAGGCTCGAAAAGGATGCGCTGAACAATGATCTAATTTATACATGTGTGGAATTTTTATTTAATATTCATTTTTTTGAGGGGTGGCCAAGTTAGCAGATGTAATTACTGTACTTGGGAACCTGGTGTTTCCCCTGCGAAACTTTTGGAGGCAATTCTCTTCCACTGACCCATCTCCAAAGTACCTGCTAACAATAAAAAAAAAAATTTATTATTTTTTTTTTTTTTTTTTTACAAGAGCAAAGAGAGGAATAAATTTCAGGAAGGAATTCTCCAGAAGTATTTTTTTTTCCCCCCCTTGTCATTTGGTGAAGGCAGACATTGCTACCGTTGGGAGGATAGTCCCCTGTTGTTGCCTACAAAGGGCAATGCTCCTCTGTGTTTTCACTTTAAAGTGAGCTTCAGCTGTACTTCCTGTTTATTCATCTTTTTACCATTCTCCAACCACCACCACCACCCCCTTCCTTGCTTTCCTCAAACAGCAGAGGAACACAACTACTGCAAGGAGAGGCAGAAAGCTAAAGGCACGGGGCTGGAAGAACGTTAAGCTCTTTTAAACTCCTCGGTTTTTCCCAGTAAGTGTTCAAAGGGAAGGAGCGGTGAGCTAGGATAGAACTTTTTCATATTTCGTTTTGTCTTCCTCGCCGGGTTCATGCCTTCCTCGTGCTAGGATTCTATTGCCTGAGGTCTACAGCACAATGAAACAAGTCCAATTCCCAGCTGCTCTCCTTTCCAGTTAGGCTATGTGCTCTAGCTTACTGTGCGCGGCATATATTGGAATTTTGGCTGTTTTTTTTTTTTTAAATTAATTTTATTTTATTTTTTGTAACATTTTTCTTTTCCTTTTTTTTTTTTGGTCTTTTGCGTTTTCTTTTTCGGATGGGAGATACCATTTTGCAGTTTTGACTTTTTTATTGCATGTGTTGCTGTGTTTAAAGCAAGCAAATGGTGACGGTAAGTGTGTCAGTGTCACCCTCTTGGCATGCTCAGTGTTAAAATGCATCTGCTGTCCGCCTTTAACCCCTCACGTGCCAGTGGGCTTTGCAGGGAGTTAAGTCAGCCTGTGCGAGAAGTTATACGAGTTTTTGAAATGTAGCGATCAAATCGAAACACTCGTATAATTATTAATAATATTACTGTAGACTTATTTATTTTTTTATATGTATGTGTGAACTTATACATGTAATTTTATCTATTTTACTGCTACATATTTAATGTATGGAGGTATGTGCAAAGTGTGTAACAATCTATTCATTCTATAGAATGTGTCGTGATATTCTGATCCTGTTTTATGCACATGATTCTGCGTTTCGCAGTAAGGATACATTTTCAGTAAATTTTAAAATCAGCTTTTACTGTATTTTTATGCTTACCTGCTTGTTTGGGTTTTGTGCAGTTGAAATAACTACCGTGCTGTATTTATCTTATATCGTAATATGGTATTATATTTTTTTTTTTTATTAAAAAAATGCTATATTTTAACCCTGTATTTTTTTTTTTATACGTCGATTTATTTAGCTGTTTTTCCGTGGTTTCAGCTTAATTCAAATATTAATTTTAAAAGTATTCATGCAGCTTTATCTGTCACAGTCAGCAAAAGAACAACATTTTATAGGAGCTATAATATTTATCTGCTGATCCATTGATTATTTTTTTTATTATTTTTTTATTATTTTATTTTTTTAAATATATCTCGTCCATTTTTGTGTGAATCGGAATGTTATTATTTTTTATCAGAGACTCAACGTTCAAGTTGTTTACTTTGTTTACTTAACCAGTTGTTTGTCAGGTTTAGCGAGTTGCGTCTTTTTACTTTTTGATGTTCTGCTCTACTTAAGATTTTAAAGCTTCTCTCACAATGGTGAGAACCGAAAGCTTCTCTTAACCTCATGTGCAGCAAAGCTCAGAGGGAGGAAAGAAAAAAGAACCAAAAAAAAAGGAATAGAAATTGCAATCGCAATTTCGAAATGCTGTAAACTGTTTTCTGTTTTTTACGGAAAAAATGGTCTTTGCTACTGTACCTCGAGGACAATCTGTTTAACAGTAGGAGTAATTGCATAGGGAAGATGGAAAGAGTGACTGAAGTTATTTACTCAGATGTTAGAGTAGGTGTGGGGAAGAACACGCACTGTGAGAACACTCGGTTGCTTTTCTTGGTATACGCGTGTTTTTTTTCTTGAAATATTTTTTTTAATGTGTTTGTTTGTGTCTCCTTCGCGTCTGACCATCATGTGTCTCATCTGGTACATTTAATGATTGGTCAGTGGGGAATAATTCTCATGTGGATCAACATCTCAGCAGATATTCTTTTTTTATGCGAGACGTGGGATGGAAAAAACAAAGCCATTTATAAGACTTATACTGTTGTTTGGTATTTTCGGACCCAGTATTCATCTTTAACATGACCTTCAAACACTACGTAACTAAATCGAAGCTTCCTGATCGCTGTGGTATTAATTGATTACTATTATATTTTTATTTTTTCTCCTACCGCTTTAATTAGCTGGATGTATAATATTGCACATTGAAGCTATTTCTGGCCTGAAATAATTACTATATAATTTCCTGAGTTTAACAGATCACTCAGTATGTCCACTGAGGCGGAAATGATGCTGCATTGTGGATTCGGACCAATCCACTGTCAGCTCGGCAGTAAGGGGTTAACTGTATTGGGCGAGTCAGAGAAAGTAGCAGCTGATTGTGTCCTTGTCATTTAAAACGGTGGCTGTGGTTTATGGTACACCGAGGGACTCGCAGACATTTCCCCTTAAAATTCCCTTTTAACTGTGAAGCGCACGCAGTGCTTCGCAAACGTTCGACTGCACTGTAAATATGTAATGGATACGCATTGACTAAAATATTAAAAAAAAAACTATTTCATCCTACAGCTGGTGGACTTAAGAATAAGGGTCATTGATTGGAGACCAGGCCCTCATCGCCTCTCATTTCCTCGAATTTGTTGCATCAACCACCAATGGTTTTTATGAAAAAGTTGATTTTTCTTTATTATTATAAAAAAATAAAAAAATCCCTTTTTATGAAAATATTCACTATGAAAAAAGTAAATACTTCAGAGAAATGTGGACGAGAGAGAGATCCCCTGGAGAGGGGCTGTTTTTATAGACCCCTCTATATTAGGTCCTTTAAATACCCAGTTTTAAAGCGTTGAACTAAAATAAATACCCTGCGAGTTTTATTGAATTAAAATACAATTTATGTTTTTTTTATCCATTACCTTCCTACGGGTGTCACTCTATGCTTTTGACGCCAAAAACCCATGTGGGGTAAGCTTTGTTCTTGTAGTGCCTGGATAGGCCCACATGACCGCCAAACGGGAAAAATCTGCGCTTGCACATATCCCTGTAGCGTCCCCATGTTACCGTGATATTCCGGGGCAGGCGATACCTCAGCACCTTGCCCCGGAAAGCAGCGCTAACCTCTGAGATACTCTAGGTAGTGCTTCCGCGCCGCCACAAGTATCACCTCCTGGAACCCATAGGACCCGATGGAGGGTTGCGCTTCTGGGCCCGAGCCCTGCGCAATCTCGCTTTCACTATTTATTCCCAGTCTCACTCGCAGCGACACGAAGCAGCGGATTGGGCCACCGGTCTTGCCATGGGATGAGAGGTGAGTATAGGATTTATTGTGGGGTGTCTAGGGGGTGCTGAATGATCGGTGGTGCTAACTTTTTGCTCTCCGCATACCTGCGGTAATTAGCGCTAGCACTGTGTAATACCTTACTTATCGAGACGTTAATTAATGATTGTGCTTCCCGTGTTAAGTATAGGATGCGCAAAGTACAGGAAGCGAACGGGAGTAGCGACAGGGATGTCCTATGGCGGGCATGCGTTAAGCAGACTTATCCTAGTGATAATCTTTACACATCCAGACGCTAACGTTGGCGTCAACTAGGGAATAGTGCCTTCAATTGGCAAGTTCCATCAACACCACTCAAAATGCAGGTCGTGCCCAAGAGAGTATTGAGGAGAGGACCTAATATTAAAGCCATGCACGAATAAACATTATCATTTAAACATATAACCCTGAATGCATTTTAGAAAATAGGCCAATATTTTCTGAGGGTTTTCTTTCGTAATTGCACCCCTTCTTCGTTGATGACTTTTTTTCTCAAAATCACTAGTTTTCGAAAACTACAGAAGGAGTGAAAATGAAACCGACTCATTCAGATCTCTATCTGAAATCCAGTTATGACGCTGTCCTTACCCACGTATAGACTGTAAAGTTTCAATTTCTTCTACATAAAGCTAGAACAAGTCATGCATTTTCTTCTTTCTTGCCATTTCTTTTTCACGCTTTCCTGATATATTTATATTCCATTATGTACACTTGTCTTTCAGAGGAAAAAACACTGTATAGACCATTAGGGTTATTCAAAGAGATCCGAATGGCTGCCGAAAGGAAACCGAACGCTGAAAATCAGCGTTCGGTTACCTTTCTTGGCCATTCGGCTATCCAGAGAGCAGGCTATTCACCAAATCCTGACGAATTGCCTGCACATACGGTGCCTGTTCAAGGGCAGTGAAAAGTTGCCGAATTGCTCTGCTATTCGGTGGTTTCATGCAGCAGATTTATTCAGGCGAATCCCATAGGCTTCAATGTTAAAAATATTCCCGTTTTAATTCAATATCTAATAAACCGTTGATTATAATATTCTGCAGTATAGAGTCTCTTTATTTATCGATTATTTTTTTTTAGGATATTTTAAGCATTTTGGGGAATTTAATTTTTTTTTTTTCTAATTTATGTTTTTTATGTTTACTTATTTTTTCTGTAACAGCCCTTATTATTATCATTCCCTGGACCTCATATGTAAATTTCAGACATTTTCGCTCAATAGTTTCTTTGCAAACAGCGTTTCACTTTTCAAACATTCAAGCAAACTGTTTTTTAAAATTTATTCACTGCATTCGTCTGCGGTGTTGGGTTTTTCCGGCGGCTGCGCTGCGCGTGATCGGCTCCTTCTCGTGTTTTTCCGTCTTTTTCGGCGGGGTTACTCCAGATGTTTTTGCGGGTTTTCAGTGTGCATTCGCCGGGTTTTGCGGTGAGTTTTCAGCGGGTTTGCGGTGACCTTTCCCTGCAATTCGGGCACCCTGTGGTGCTTGCTGAATACACCGCAGGGTCGCCGAAATGGGATCGCCAAATCGAACCGAATTGAAGAGAACGAAAAGTCACTGAACGTGCGGTGACTTTTCGATTCTCTTTGAATTACCCTGTATGTCTAGTTGGACCTAAAAGACTTGTTGGGTTAGACTGCTATACGTTTGCCATACTGGTTTGAAAACATTGATTAGTATGCGGACCTCACCATAATGATTGTTATTCTTCAGTTTCGCTATTTCAGCTTGGTATTGATTGTTTTGGATGGTTTCATTCTTTTTGGCGGTCGAGGTTGGGCAGGGTCTCTGACAAACTGTAGGAAGTCTCGTTGTCCATATATGAAATATTTTTTACTGGTTATTTGAACAAGTTCCAAACGAAGAATTCTTAGAACCTCCGCTAACACCAAATTAATGGTGGTTTTCTTGTTGCATAACTGCTTTTTGTTCCACGTATAGTTGATTCAAGAGGTGATGACCTGGTGCTATTCCATCTCACGATCCAGGGTGGCGTAGCAGGTGACAAGTATAGGATGTCTCAAAATACGCAATTTTCACTGGTTTCTTTTCCTTTTTTGGGGAAAAAAAAGTGATACTGAAGTGCTGCTCTCCACCTCCTGTGGTCTTTTCTTTCCATTTCTCGACGGCTAAGATTTTCAGTTTTTGCTACGTGCAAACACAATTGAAATGCTAACATCTGGTCTCGTCCGCAACCATCTTCTCCTTGGGTGACCTCATGGTGCTACCCTGGTAATGCTGGTATTCGGCTTTCTCCTGAATAAAGACTACACCTGTCTAAACAATATATGACTGTAGTAATAAGGCCTGTTAAAGACCTATATGCTGTTCTGTAGAAACTTGAGCAATTTGTTATGTTGACAGATGTCATCCTGCTGTGTCCAAGTCTTAACATGTTTTCTCTCAGAAATGCATCGTCCTCCCGGTCACAGAGTTCTTCTTGCTTCGGCGATGAAGTCCTTCCTTTTATGATCTTTCAAATGACTGCATAACAGAGGCCTTGTTCTGCTGGCGACGAGATGAGTCTGTGATTTTGGTAGTACTAATGTCCTGCACAGTCCACTGGGACCCAGCCAAGATTAGCAGAAATCATTCGGTGAGACTGTTGGAAATGGACTCCTTTGCGACATTGTGAGTGTGACAAATAAGATGAGGCAATTTCTGCTTGATCTCTTGTCGCTCTTGGTGACTACAGACCATGGGCCGGTGCAAAACAAAAAAAATCTTAACAGCACAGTGATCGTATTGCAAAGTCACGTAATCAAACAGACAAGTGTAAAGTACGCATTTCTCCTAATTTGTGAAAGAATATCATGTCTGCCCTCAGATTACTGATGGTTATCGATGGCTAGTCCTGTGCAATCTACACATTTTAGATTACTTCCAGGGTGCTTAGCCAGCTGCAAAAGAAGTAATAAAGCATAGGAAGGGTCATTTTACGATGAGAACAATAAAGCTGTGGAATTCTCTGCCTGTTGAGGTGGTTGGGTCAGAGACTATACAGACTTTTAAAAAACGACTGGATGACTTCCTGCAGACACAGAATATTAAGGGTTATAATATTTAATATGTGGCTATAAGCTTCTTGATTCAAGGAGAAATCTGGCTGCCATTCTGGGGTCAAGAAGGAATTTTTTCCCAGTTTGTTGCATATTGGCAAGCATTTCAGACTGGTTTTTTTTGCCTTCTTTTGGATCATCAGCAGTAGGTGATGTGTAAGAGGCTGAACCCGATGGATGCAGGTCTTTTTTCAGCCTATGTAACTATGTAAATGAACATGTCTGTTCTGATTTTGATTCAAAACAGTATTGTTAGTGTGAACATTGCAATACCTGGAAACTCTCTGACACGTTTATGTCTATCAAGATGCTTGTGAGCATAATTGGGGGGGGGGGGTTGGGGACAGCAGTTTCACAAGGTATATACCCCTTCATCTCCTGTAAGCTGGGACCTTTAGGCCCGTGTCAGACGAACGCAGTGATCACGTCCGTGTTAAGGCACATTTTTATCGTCCGTCGTAGCATAGAATCATGATCAATAGAGACCCACACACGAAGTACGTCCGCACAGAAGTGCGGACGCACAACGTACATGGCACCTTACGCAATTTATGCAAGAACGAAAACCGCTAGGACGGACGCACATAGTGCGCCACGTCCGCGTAGCTTTGTGTGTGAGCGATGGAAGGTAGTCAGACGGACTGCATTTTTGACGGACAAAATGTTTTTTCATATCAATTTTATTTCCGATCTACATCAGTCAAAAAAAGTCGGACTGTGTGGTGTCTACAGTATCATCAGTCAGAAAGTACGTCAGTTGTGCACGGACGCACAGTGTGCTCAGAATGTGTTCGTCTGACATTAGCCTTACTATACAACATCAACTGGAATTAAATATGGCAAGATTGTTGGCAGTGTGAGCCAGGGCTGGACTGGGACAAAAATTTAGCCCTGGACTTCATCCAGACCAGCCCACTTTAATTATACAAACATACACAAGAATAGTATATAAACAAACCAATCGCTTTACGCATACTGGAGTTGCTGCAGAGCGATTGGGTAGAGCAACGCAGCGGAACTGAGGTTGAGTGCGCACCATGTCTTAAGTTGAGCCAGATGAGCAGCAGGTCTCACCGGCACTGTGGCCCCAATATGGACTGTGAGGAATTTCTCACCTCACCCATTAAGGGCAGTGCACGGCGCTGTGAACCAGCATTCACACTTAGCCATCAGCCCACCGGGAATCTCCCTGTAGTCCCTTTGGCCAGTGCATGCCTGGTGTGAGCCCAGCTGCAGGAGGCAAAACATTGGTCGGGCGGGTAGTATCGATTGGGCCCCTCACAGCAGTTATGTTTTTCACTCCATGATTGTTGCCCTATGGGGTTAATAAACCGCGTGTTCTATTTTGAAAAGAGCCTGTGAAGAAATACTTCAGTGTCCAAAAACATGAAGAATTTGTGATCACCATCAGGGTTATTCAAAGAGCTCCGAATTGCTTGAGAAAGGTAACCGAACGCTGAAAATCAGCGTTCGGTTACCTTTCCTGGCCATTCGGCTATCCAGAGAGCAGGCAATACGCCAAATCCTGGCGAATTGCCTGCACATACGATGCCTGTTCGGTGCCTGTTCGAGGGCAGTGAAATCCCCAAGAAAAGCACTGCTTCGGCTATTCAGAGAACACAAACCAGCAGTGAAAGGTTCCCCTAATGCCCTGCCATTCGGTGGTTTAATTCGGCAAGTTAATTCAGGAGAATCCCATAGACTTCAATGTTAAAAATATTCCCGTTTTAATTCAATATCTAATAAACCGTTCATTATAAAATTCTGCAGTAAAAAGTCTCTTTATTTATAGATTTTTCAGGATATTTTAAGCATTTTTCTTAATTTTTTTTTTTAAGTTTACTTATTTTTTCTGTAACAGCCCTCTTTATTATCATTCCCTGGACCTCATATGCAAATTTCAGACATTTTCGCTCAGTAGTTTCTTTGCAAACAGCGTTTCATTTTCACAGATTCACACAAACTATTTTGCTAATTTATTCACCTCCCTCGTCTGCGGTCTCAGCCGCTTCGGCTGTGATCGGCTCCTGCTCGGGCTTGGTTTTCGGCAGGTTAATCCAGATGTTTTTGTGGCTTTTCTGCGTGCATTCGGTGGGTTTTGCGTTTAGTTTTCGTCGGGTTTGCGGCAGCTTTTCCCTGCAATTCGGGGACCCTGTGATGCTTGATGAATACACCGCAGGGTCACCGAAATGGGATCGGCAAAAGGAACCGAATTGAAGAGAACGAAAAGACACCGAACGTGCGGTGACTTTTCGAATCTCTTTGAATAACCCTGTATGTGTAGATTTAGGCGATGCCACTTGTACCGATTTCCAGACACTTTTGATTGTTCTCGCTCTATATCCAGAAAAGAAGGCCTCACGTGCTCCCTGAAATAACTTTCTGTAGGTCGACCATTTGCTTAGCCCAATATGTCAAAGTTATTATTTTTTTCTATGCTGTGACGCTTTCTGCACTGTTCTATAAAGTTTTCTGATATGTGGAGGATGAATAGTTGTTGCATACTTCGGAATAGATTACAAGACAAATGTTGACTAAACCAAACATTGAGTGTTGAGTGCTATAAAGTGTTCCCAAAAATCTTGGGATTCCACATAGCAAATTAATGTATGTTTCCACACGCGGCCCAGTTGTGCAGTGACGTTTGTCATGTTATTGAAGTGGTTTGTTGACGTCAGTACAGTGAATGTCTAGTTGCCTTCAGTGTATCAGTGGGCATTGACATTAACCCCTTCACTGCTGAGCCATTTCACGACTTAAAAAAAACGTTTTTCTTTTTTGTATTATTATTGTTATCCTTTTTTTTCTTTACTTTAAACATGGTCATGTTTGGTATCATTGGAAAGGCCATGCTCTGGCTTTTCTAATGATACCAAATATGACCCTGCTAGCCGAAATCAGTCAGGAGACATTGGGGTTCAAAGGAACACTTATCTCCACCCCTATCTTTCCTTAGGAGTCAATGAGGACGTTCCCCACACAGCCTCAGCAGTGAAAGGGTTAACAGTCTTCCATACAAAAGACCTCTCTTTTGGCCCTACTTGGGTCGCGACTGAGTGATCATGATATTAAATACAAGAACACACTGCCTTTTCTAGATCTCTGAAAGGAAAACCATGGGGAAGATAGAAAAATTCTTGATTTACGGATAAATATGGTGTAACTGGGAACAGAGTGTTGCAATGACGTTGGGGCTTCGTTGCAAACACCCTCTTGCATCTTCCTGGATGAACTACAGACAGCTGAGATAACTGTTTGTCAAATTCTGTTGTATAGGTAATATAAACATGAAATTAATACATAGCTATCGATATTGACAGTGATTTATGAAACTAGGAAAAGTCATACGCATGTCTTTATACTCTGAATTCAGATCACAGGCTTTGTCAAAAATAAGTGGCATAATTATTTAAGAGAAAAATCATAGTGACACCGGTGCCAATAGGTGACAACCCTTCAGTATGCTTCATGCACTTATCACTTAATCATGTGCTGTGATTAAGCTCTAACAAACTTGTAGGAAACACGTTAGGTGCTTCTCACCTGGTTCCACTGTTGTCACAATGAAAACAGAGGCATCTAAAATAGAAGTCTATGTGCTGCAGTGAAGACGCATATGATCATGAATTTACCTGAGAGAAATCAAAGGTACATACTTCATCGCCTCTTCTCTCCTCGCTAATACGTCACATTAAAGAAGCGAACCTGTAAAAAAATAATTAGTTAATCAATAGAGCATGTTATAAATTGACAGGCCTTAATGATATTAGATCCCATCGATGGCAACAGAAGGCTGATTATGTAAGGCTCATCTTGTACCTTCTCTACAACAATCGTTAGAGGGATACTCTACTGAAAAATGGTTCCTTCTTTTGCCTTTTAAATAATTGGACAGAGGTTGTTGACCGCCTCTGCCCAATTATTTATTTATTTTTCTCTCTTTTTGGGTAAATTTACTCGCCTTTTCTCCCCGAAGCGCACAGCTTCTTTTTATCAGCTCAGGGACTCCCGAACCTGGAAGTCCCTGGAACGTCTCTGCGCAATATGCGCTCGTACACAACTTGCGTAGCATAGGACCCGCAAATTGTGCACCGCTACAGGACTTGCGCACTTTACTTACGAATGTTCCGTAGCGCTTGTGCAAATCCAATCCATCATCTGCCTCTCTAAGGCCGGGTGCATACGAGACGTTTTTTAGTGCGCACTAATGCACGTTACAGCATATAATTACATATAACGCAAAGACCACACGGATAATGCGCGCTGAAGATGTCCGTCTTGAAATCACAAAGGCTGTTGCGCTAGGACTGACGCAACGTTGTGCGTCAAATGCAGCGCGCATGCGCACTTGACCACAGGAGGATCGCACAGCCCCATCGACGCGCATCCTAGGTGATGATGCGCATCGACGGGCTGTGTGATCGCTCTTTGCAGTGCTGAGGGGGGCAGGCAGGCGTCGAGTGCATTAGCGTTTTCTTTAACGCACGTACTGTGCGTTAAAGAAAACGTCTTGTGTGCCCCCGGCCTAAGACTGCTCGTTACAGCAAGTGCTCTCAGAGAGGGTGATGTCCTCCTCTTCACCCAGCATTTCTGCCAGATTGCGTTGGGGCGGGGGGGGGGGGGTTGTTTCTACACACCCTGGCCATTTTAAACCTATAATGTGGTTAGGATGAGTACAGGGTCCCTTTTGAACTTTAAAAGTTTGGCTACATCAACGCAAACAGACTAAGGTATGAAGTATAGAAACAATGACCTTAAATACATTGAGTGCCCCCGGACACAATGACCATTGATTCCTAGTAACTTTATTCCAGGATGTCAGAAGAAATGTCATAAACACTACTAATATATGTAGAACGGCTGGGTGGAGTAGAGGTAACATCACTGCTCTGCGTGGAGAGAGCCTGCGGAGACACAGTTTCAATCCCAGCAGGAGCACCTCTCCAGTAAGTGTCCTTGGGCAAGACACCCAACGGTACATACTTGCCTCCCAGGAGATACTTGAAAACGAGAGAAATCTCAATGTATCCTTCCTGGTAAAATCCTATAAAAAAAAAATCACGGATCATGCTTTTTTTTTTTCTTGGACTTTCTAGAACCTGAGGGTCCACTTGGTAGGTTGACAAATTATGATAACATACAGGAACAAGACGGGAGCGCACTGTGCAGCTAAAATTTATGGCAAAGATGTTTGCAGGTCATTTTCCTTCATTATTTTCCACCCATCGAATACAGAAATGTTAGTGAAAAGTAGAGCTAATTACGTGTTTTTTTTGTGTTTACAAAAATGCTGTATTCTGCAGAGGATACGGGACTCTAGAGGGTGGGTCGGAATGTGCAATCTAAACTTTAGGGTGAGCTTGCGAAGCGTCAATGTTGACAGAATGCTGCCTTGAAAGTTTTAGTTGCATGTGAGGTAAATAACCTGAGGAAATATCTGTCATTTAATTTGTTGTGTGGCCTGGAGCATAACGTTTTGTTTTCTGTTTGTTTTCTCTGTTTCAGGCTCTTCAGGTTGCTCGGCAGCTGTTAATACACCAGCAACAAGTCAGTGGAGGAAAGACTCAAAAGAGGAATGACAAACAACCATCCCTCCAGGTAGGAGGTCACCTGATAATGAGCAATCGCTCCCAACGTTCCTTTGTTTGTAATGAATTTCTGTAATTATTATTAGTTTTATAGTGCCGACATACTCTACAGCAATTTATGACGAATGAACAAAATCTTAGTAACTGCAACAGGGCAAGGTAGGTACAGGAGCAAAAAGTAGAGAAGGCCCCGGTCATTCAGTATTGATATCTAAGGCTGGGGTCAGACCAGCGCATTTTTAACGTGCGTTCTGGCGCACTTAATCACGGCCGCACTAGCAGCAAATGACGGGCAATGACAGCCAATATACGAAGTACGGTCGCACGAAAGTCCGGCCGCGCAACGCAAGTGGAAAATGAACGCATTTTTTCGAGAACGCAGAACCGCTAGTACGGACGTACAGAGTGCTCTGCGTCCGCATAGCGGTGTGTGTGTGTGATTTGGAGACGTCAGACCCTGCCCGTGTCTGGCCAACATAGCGTCCAGATGCAAAAAGTTTCCTGGTTTGGATCCGTAAAACATCACGCACGAAAATGCGCATCGTATGACAGTTTTCGCCTATTCCGTGAAAAATACGTCAATGCGTTCGGACGCACTTTTTTTACGTTCGCGTGTAAAAATGCTTTCGTTTGACCCTAGCCTTAAGGACCTGGCTCTCCTTGCAGAATTTATTTCCCATTTGTAAAATTTCATTTTGATAACTGATCTGCAGAAACTTCGTATCACGTGTAAGATTTCCACCTTCCTGTGACTTCTCCTTGGGTCTAGTGGACACATTGCTCCACCGCATTTCCTCTTCCTTGCACAGCGGGTTTGTTGGGTGAAATAATTAACTTATCCAGGAAATCCCATCTTTCTCTGGCTTCTGTATAGACTTCCTGGAGGCTTCTTTTACAAAAATACGCTAAAACGCTGTCCTGAGCATCCCCTCCATGGAGTCCACATGATGGCGGAGGGAGACAGGGGACTTCTTTTTACTGCTCAATCACGCTGTGGATATGTTTTCTACAAGCATTATTCTATCATTTGGGATAACACAGAAACGCTAGGGTGACATAGCTTCAGCACTGAATTAATATTACCTTTGCTGCCCAAGGTTTGTGTATGTACAATGCCTGGCCAAAAAAAGTCACACGCGTTAGTATTTCGATGGACTGTCTTTTGCTTTGGTTACGGCATGAATTTGCTGTGGCATCGATTAAATGTCGCATCATGCATACACTTCTTTCCATCCAGAATCGCATTAGTTTGTGACCAAGATCTTGTATTGATGATGGGAGAGTCGGAGCGCGGCGTAAAGTCTTCTCCAGTACATTATTCCAAAGATTTTCCATGAGGTTAAGGTCAGGACTGTGTGGTGGCCAATCTATGTGTTAAAACAATGTCTCATGCTTCCTGAACCACTGTTGCACATTTTGAGATCGATGAATCCTGGCATTGCTATCGTGGAATATGCCCGCTGTGCCATCAGGGGAGGAAAAACCCGTTGATGGAAAAACCTGCTCATTCCGTATATTCAGGGAGTCAGCTGCGCTCGTTTTTTTTGCCAAAAAACATATTAATCACTGCAGTAATATCAAATTGAAGGCTGTTACTGATTTGCGTAGTTAAATCTAGGTGTTGAATTTTTGGGGGGTAGTGTAAGTTTCAAGCTGGTGGTAGTTTTATTCACGGCTGAGGAGGAGAGAGTAGCGGGATTGAGACGGAGTACCTGGTGGGCGACCAGTTGCGTCACTAAGGTTGGTGTCACCAGGTGCGGTAACTTATGGTGTCACCCCCCCCCCGAGTTTTGCGGGGTTTTTTTAAACTAATTTTACTCATAAGTCAGTACTCCCATATAACACTGAATGCTCATAATACACGGCGCACATTACTGTGAGGTTTATTGCTGTGGAGCTCTCTCATATGCTCATACACAAATTGTGGCAAACTGACAGCAAGTACGGTGCCTGTTCGAAGGCAGTGAAAGTCCCCATAGAGAAGTAATGGTTAATCTGTTCAGAGACACCGAACAGCAAAGAAATGTCCTGATATCCAGTGTTTTCATTTGGCAGGTTTATTCAGGGCGAACGAACACCATAGGTTTCAATGTTAAAAATATTCCTGTTTTTATCCAATCTATAACATAATGCAGTAAGGCTTGGCGTGTCCGTCGCCAAGTTTGTACTGCGCATGCGTGCGCAACCAGCGTACTGCTGGCTGCGCGCGCATCCAACCGCCACACAGCCAGGAGCGGACTGATCCGTCAGGCACTGCCCGAGGGAGAGCAGTGCGCCGCTGGACTGGCTGTTGGGTGATCGTGGTCTGGTTACCAGAGCTGAGGGAAAATAAGCCGGGCCGTTTGTGCATCACGCCAAGACCGGGCCCCTACCAACCCGCGAGCCCTCGAGGGCCCGCGGGTTGGTAGGTGCCCGCTCCTGGCGTGATGCACAAACGGCCCGGCTTATTTTCCCTCAGCCCAGGCCGGACTCAAACCCTCAGTCACCCAGGCCAAGCCGCCCGAACTCAATGGTGCCCACCGCGACCCCCCCTGCTGCTCTGCCGGAATGGCCATCTCCCGGGGGCGCAGGGCCCCGCAGAGCGCATGGCCAGCCGGAAGCAGGAGCTGGGAGCCCGGAGGCTGTGCCGCCGCCTGCACCTCATCCAGGCAAAAGAAGTGGAGCACCCTGTGCGGCAGCAGCTGGCTGGCCTGTTGGAGCTGCTGGCGGCCGGAGGGGAGGCGGCGCTGGCCGGGGAGGAGCTGTGGAGGATGGCGGACTCCAGCACGGCCAGGCTGCGGGTGGCGCAGGGAGGGCTCCACTCGGGCAACACGGAGAGCAGCTCCGGTGGAGAGCGCGAAGGGGAGGCCCAGGAGG
Organism: Leptobrachium leishanense; assembly: GCA_009667805.1. NCBI lineage: Eukaryota > Metazoa > Chordata > Amphibia > Anura > Megophryidae > Leptobrachium > Leptobrachium leishanense. Next base: position 125,687,885 of record CM019070.1, on the reverse strand, counting down.
AGGGAGCCGAGCACCAGAGCCAGCCGGGGTGGGGGGGTGCCGGGTATGCGGGGGGGGGGTGCGTGAGTGCTGTCACCGGGACCCCCTGATACACCGCCCGGTGTGTGTCCTGTGTATATATCGCCTACCGTGTGCTCTGTATCCCCCCATACACCCTGTATATACTGTGTGCTCTGTGCTGTGTATCCCCCATACACCCTGTATATACCGCCTACCGTGTGCTCTGTGCTGTGGTTCCCCCCATACACCCTGTATATACCACCTACTGTGTGCTCTGTGCTGTGTATCCCCACCATACACCCTGTATATACCGCCTACCGTGTGCTCTGTGCTGTGGTTCCCCCAATACACCCTGTATATACTGCCTACCGTGTGCTCTGTGCTGTGTATCCCCCATACACCCTGTATATACCGCCTACCGTGTGCTCTGTGCTGTGGTTCCCCCCATACACCCTGTATATACCGCCTACCGTGTGCTCTGTGCTGTGTATCCCCCATACACCCTGTATATACCGCCTACCGTGTGCTCTGTGCTGTGGTTCCCCCCATACACCCTGTATATACCACCTACTGTGTGCTCTGTGCTGTGTATCCCCACCATACACCCTGTATATACCACCTACCGTGTGCTCTGTGCTGTGTATCCCCCCATACACCCTGTATATACCGCCTACCGTGTGCTCTGTGCGGTGGTTCCCCCCATACACCCTGTATATACCGCCTACCGTGTGCTCTGTGCTGTGTATCCCCCATACACCCTGTATATACTGCCTACCGTGTGCTCTGTGCTGTGTATCCCCCATACACCCTGTATATACTGCCTACCGTGTGCTCTGTGCTGTGTATCCCCCATACACCCTGTATATACCGCCTACTGTGTGCTGTGTATCCCCCATACACCCTGTATATACCGCCTACCGTGTGCTCTGTGCTGTGTATCCCCCATACACCCTGTATATACCGCCTACCGTCTGCTCTGTGCTGTGTATCCCCCCATACACCCTGTATATACCGCCTACCGTGTGCTCTGTATCCCCCATACACCCTGTATATACCGCCTACCGTGTGCTCTGTGCTGTGTATCCCCCATACACACTGTATATACCGTCTGCTCTGTGCTGTGTATCCCCATATACCCTGTATATACCGTCTACCGTGTGCTCTGTATCCCCCATACACCCTGTATATACCGTCTACCGTGTGCTCTGTGCTGTGTATCCCCCCATACACCCTGTATATACCGCCTACCGTGTGCTCTGCGCTGTGTATCCCCCTCCCATACAACCTGTATACACAAGGGGTCCTGGGGTCCCATAAGTTTACAATCCCATGAGTTTACAATCTAAGGGGTCCCATGAATTTACAATCTAATCTAAGTGGTCCCATGAGTTTACAATCTATCCATGAGCTTACAATCTAAAAGGGGTCTCTTATACAGATTTTTTTTTCACACCCTCTGCAAGCACAGACAACCCTTGTCTTTCCTTGACGTTGCTATGCTTTCATTTCGGCGAACATTCATGCACCCCTCACTTAACAATAGACTGCCCTCTGGGCAGGCTTTCCACCTAGTATCTAATAAACCGTTTATTCCTTTAATCCATAGTAAAAAATCTCTTTATTTATTGATTTTATTATTTTAGTATCTTTTAGGCATTTTTAAAAAAAAATCAATTTTTTTTTTCTAATAGCAATTTTTCTTTTTTTCTGTAACAGACCTTTTTATTATCATTCATAGGAACTTCTATGTTAATTCCAGACATTTTCGTTCAGTATTTCTTTTTAAAACAGCAGGCGACGGGTTTGCGGCAGCATTCGGTGGCTGATTCCCTGCACTTCAGGGACCCAGTGGTGAATTCACCGGGGAAATTTGATTCCCCAAATGGGGGGAACAACAGAACACTGAAATGTCTGCGTCATTTCGGTGCTCTTTGAATATCCTCTTTGTGATGTTTTTTTGCCATCCCCTGGAAAGTGCGAGCCTAGGCCTTGCCTACCCATGACATACTTGAAAATGAGAGAATTCTCAATGTATCCTTCCTGGTAAAGTATTTTTGTGTATAAAAAAATTAGGGGGTGGTGGGACCCGGTGCGGGCCGCACCCCGTCCCCCCCCTAGCGACACCCCTGTGGGCGACAAGCAGAAGGTGAAAGCTATTCTACTAAAAAGGTAGCAAATGTCATTGTTTTGCAAAAATATTCAAAGATCAATGATGCAATGGGTAGCAGATATGATACACTTAGGGCACAACTGATTACGTCACAAATATCCCTTACCGTTCAAATACAAACGATTTAATTTCCTACTATTATGAAAATGTACTTGCATGCAATAACTAATTCCGGCATGCCCTTGTGTTTTTTGTTATTTTTATTGCTTTAGCACACTGCGGTCCTATTCCAAGTGTGCCGTTGAATATAATAGCCAACTTGTTACTCAAAACGCTCCCATTCTATTCCAGCCATGCCAGGAGTTTCACAGAAAGCGCTAATTTGAAAATTTGCAGGCAGCTGGAAAATAAGCCATTCTAAGACCGCTAGTTATTTTCGTCTCAAGCTGGTATTATAAAAAAAACAAAAAATCTCGATCCCAGAACTGCAAAAAAATAAATAAATAGAATCTATTACTTCTGGTCCCACGGTGCAGAAGATGACATGATATGCCACATTCTCTCACCACTTGCAGAAGGAAATGTGGAGCAAATAGTTCTTGGTTTTCATTTGTTGGAGATCACATAGAGCCAGGGTCACCAACCATGGCCCTTCAGATGTTTTGGAACTACATTTCCCTTGAGGCTCTGCAAACCTAATTAGTGGCTGAGCCAAATGTAGTTCCAAAACATCTGGAGGGCCAAGGTTGCTGACCATTGATCTCCTATGAACTGCAGGAGATGCCACAAGTGGTAACGGATAGTGACTTCCGTATATTACTATTTAGCTATATTACTGATATAGCAGCTGTCTCTTACCGAGCAGATAATATGGAAGAAGGGCTAAGTGCTTGTGCTACATTTTTCCATTAGCAGCTCCCTATCACCAGCTTAGCTGGAATAGGGCCCTGGGTCGGGATCGTTTGGCTTATTTCTTTGGCCTGTGACGTCAGGCTTGTGGTGTAAATAAGGCAGCGACTGGTAATTTGTGAAATAATAGCTGTGTCTGTGACAATCCCATTATAATGAAAGGCCGGATTGTGGCTGATGCAATCCTGTGTTTGCTTGTCTGTTTATACCACCGTCGTGTTTGGTGTTTAAACTGTGTCGTAATCAACAAGTCGTCAAGGTAAATAACTCGCCATAAAAATGTGGTCTTAACAAGAACTGTCAAATTACATGATTATTTACCTGTGGGCCCCAGATGTAATCACAGGTACTGGAATTTCACGCTCAGAACAATTACCCCTTTCACACGGTGCTTGGAAAGGGACACGTATTTCTCTCCTGGAAACAACAAAAAGACAACACTTTTAAAAAACAACAATCTGAGACACTGGGCTCTGTACAATTACCTCCAAACTGACTGAAAAGAGGTGTTAAAATATCGTGCATTAATGCATACAGTGTCTCCCGTGTTGAGCGATGCATACCATTATTAAAGGGATGCACTTTGAAATAATGGTGGGGTTATTATTATGTGGTCATATGGTGTGACCCAATCCCTTTAGGTTAGGGTCAGACGAACACATTTTTCACGTCGACCATCAAAACGTGTGTCCATCCGGACGCACTTTTTCACGGAAGACGCAATAGTGGTCATACGGTGCGCAATTACGGCCGTGATTTTAGACGGAGCTATTAAAAACAAATGGCGTGATGTTGGCTGGACATGTGCAGCGTCTGACGTCTCCTAATCACGCACACACGCCGCTATGCCGATGCAGCGCACTCTGTGCGTCAGTACTAGCGGTTCAACGTTCTCTAAAAAATGTGTTTGTTTGCCGCTTGCATTGCGCGGCCGTACTTCGTATATTGCCCGTCATTGGACGTCATTTGCTGCTACTACGGCCGTGATAAAGTGCGGCTGAACGCACATTCGCACTGCGTTCGTCTGACCCCAGCCTAATGCTTTTAATTCTTCTCTCAAATCGTGCATTGATCATTCACTCCTGCACTCTCTCCCCATCCACTTATAAACAGAAACCTTCACCCTGCACATTCAAATCATATTCCCACCTCCTGTACTTCTCACTCGCTCTGCTCGCAGCAGGGAATGTCCCCCCCCAACCTCCCCCCGGGCAGCAGAATTCCACTCAACCTTCAGCTCTATAAACCCAACCAACCTCTGACACAGTAACACGTCCCCCACTTTCAACTTCCACTTGGGGCTCTGGAACGCTAGGTCAGTGAGTAACGTGAAGACATCGACTGCCATCTATGACTTCTTCATCTCACACTCCCTACATCTACTGGCTTTAACCGAAACCTGGCTCTCTCCATCTGATACTGCAACACCTGCATCCCTAACGCACAGCGGTCTCCAACTGACACACACCCCTAGACTAAGTGACAAAAAAAGACAGCGGCGTGGGGTTCTTACTCTCTCCCCACTGCTCCTTTCAGCCTGTTCCTCAGTGCCCAACTCTTCCTTTCCTTACATTTGAGGGCCATACTATGCGCCTGTTTAAACTTCTAGCTGCTCGTATTGCAGTTATTTACCAGCTCCCTGGCCAACCTCTTCTCTTACATGACCATTTCTATTCTTGGCTCCCGCACTTCATGTCCTCTTTCATTTCATCTCATTCTTGGTGATTTTAACATCCCTGTTGACTCATTGCTTAGCTCAGCTGCCTCGCAATTTCTCAAGGTTACATCCTTGTGTGGCCTCACTCAGTGGTCCAACTTCCCCCCCCCACACACACACACACAGCTGGCAATACTCTGGATCTCATCTTCTCCTACTCATGCCCTATAGCTAATCTCACTATTACACCTCTCATTCTCTCTGACCATCATCTTCTGACTTGTGACCTCAGTTCTCCCTGTGCTCCTCCATCTGAACCCAAACTATAGAAGACTCTCAGAAATCTCCACTCCGCTCATGATCCGTAGCAATTCTCTGCTGAACTATCCTTACCGGTCTCATCTGTCTTATCTCTCTCCTGTCCTAATGAAGCCATCACCCGCTGCAACTCTAGTCTTTCCTCCACCCTCGATAAGCTAGCACCGTCAAAACCCTGGTCAAGGAGGCGACAAGAGCTGCAACCCTGGCTCAACAAATTGACCCCGCATCTCCAAAGATGTTATAGAAATGATTCGACTCGGACTTTCTTCACTATAAATTTATGCTCCAGTCGTACAGCTCTGCCCTTTTTTTTAGCCAAGTAAGTCATATTATACGGCCCTCATACACACTCACTCCCGCACCCCAAAATACCTGTTTGGCGCATTCAGCTTCCTTCTCCATCCTGCTGTTGCTGTTCCTCACACTGACTTCAATGCTGAAGACCTAGCGTGCTTCTTCACATCTAAAATAGAACAGATAAGAACCGAAATCTCAACAATGCCATTATCACCCATTCAGGAAGATATCATGTCTATCCTCACATGTTTAACTTGTTCCCTTCTGTGACTGAACAGGAGGTCTTAAAGTTATTAAAATCCTTTATCCCACTATCTGCCCCCTCAACCCCGTTCCCTCAAATATATTATAACACATTCTGTTTCTCTTGCACTGTCCTTGACCCACACCTTTAATGTGTCCTTATCCTCTGGGGTCTAACATGCTCCACCCCAAAAAAAGGGGTGGAGTAGTCCCGAACCTATAAAGGCCGTCTCTGGATTCAACTGCTCCCTTCAACTACCGCCCTGTATCCCTGCTTCCTTTTGCTTCCAAGCTCCTTGAAAAGCTTGCGTATGACTGTCTGGTTGGCTTCCTCAACACCCACTCACTACTTGACCCTCTGCAATCTGACTTTCACTCACCACACTCACCAGAAATAACTCTTGCGAAACTGACCAATGACCTTGTAACTGCAAAATCAAATGGGTGCTACTCTCTGCTGATCCTTTTTGACTTTTCTGCCACCTTTGATACAGTTGGCCACTTGCTCCTCCTTCAAACTCTTAGTAATATAGGCCTTCAAGGTACTGTTCGTTCATTTCTCTCTCAGTAACTCAACCCCCACTTGCAGGTCTTCGTTGCTTCGCAAGCACGTCCCATCTAGACAGCTCCAGTCGGCGGGCAACCTCGTCTTGTCTACACCTGCGCTGCCAACTCTTGCCTCCAAGACTTCTCAAGGGCAGCTCCGGGTCTGTGGAATGACTTGCCTCGCCCTATAAAACCTTATTTTCAAGCCTTCAAGGTGGCTCTCAAAACATATCTGTTCAGATTAGCGTACCACATCACTGATGCAACACACCCCCTCTGCTCACCTATTCACACATCATGATTGAAGCCGTTTCCATGGCCACACCATTCCTAAACCGCTGGCACCAATGATCCTGACATCCAGTAAAACTCCACTTGTCTTCCTCAACCCCAATCCCTCTCGAGTGTAAGCTCCTATGAGCAGGGCCCTCTACACCTCTTGTTTCCATCCTATGTCCATTTATCTGTATCTCGTTCCCTTTGGTTATTGTAAAACGCTGCGGAAACTGTTGGCGCTATAGAAATGCTGATGACCATAATAATTCTTGAAACTATTGTGTGTCCTGAGCTTTCAATGTTTTTACAGGGAGCACAAAGCTAGAGGGTAACAGACATTTATACTGGCGTATATAGGGTAATGAATGGGATATAAACTAACAAACATTACAAACAGCCTTAGAAACCAAACACAAAAGGGAAGATGGTTCTATTCAGATGAGCTTACAATTTTGGAGATTCCCTGTTTTGACGCTTTAAGTTGTTCTGTTTTTGTTGTGTAAATATAGTCAGGGCCGTCTTTAATGTGGGGCAAAAGGGGCAGTTGCCCCGGGCCCAGTCACTTGAGGGGCCCAAAGCAGCTGCCCCTTTGGGCCGGCTCGCGGCAACGACTGCCGTCGAAAACGACTTGTTTATTCATTTTCATTATTGTCCTCAGCTCCGGACTCCGGTATGAATCCGGAGCTGATTTTATATGTCTGACGTGACACCCCACCGAATCTCTGTCCTGCTCCCTGCCGGCACCGCCATCTGACTGTCACGGAGGGGCCGACTGACAGCCGCTGCAGCGTGTTTGTGCCTTCCTTCCAGCAGACACAAGGCTGGGAACGGCACTCACGCTGTTGGCGCCGCCCTCTTCACGTACCACGTGATGCGGGTCGTCGCGCATGCACAGAATGTCCCTGCATGTCTCACTGGTGGTGGCTGCACAATTTAGTTCACCGGAGAAGAAGGCCGGCAGGCGCTCAACCAGTGAACCAGCCTAGCTCAGGCCCAAATTAGTCGCCAACGCGTCGCCCAGCCCGTTGTAGGCTGAGCCTGTGAACCAGCCCAGGTCCAAATTAGTCGCCAACGCATCCCCAGGACCGTTGCAGCAGCACGCAGGACTGGAGTTACTGCTGTCAGAACGAAGTACGAACTGTGACAGTGCCGCTGGGTCTGGAAGGATTCCCTTTCCCTGCACAGGTCAGGATGATAAACATACACAGAATGAAACACACTGACACAAGTTACACAGACAAAAACACGGCAGTCCTTACAGTCCCAAAGAGTATATACTATATAAACCTGTAATGCGTTTCAGGGATCAAGTCCTAAAAAAAGAAGTGTGGGAACTCGCCAGGATTTCTGTCTCCCAATAAGCAATTATCACCTCGCACGTAACACAAACACACTCAGATCTGATATATTTATGTATATATATCAATAAGAAAGCAGACTGTACAACAAATGCTTATGCCGGCTATTGAATACGGAGATGTAGTGTATGCAGCCGCCCCGCAAACACACCTCCAGAAATTTACTACATTGTATAACTCATTCTGTCGCTTTGTGCTACAATGTAACTACATGACCCACCATTGTGACATGTTAAAAGAGCTAAACTGGCCATCGCTTTAATCCAGAAGCACCCTTCACCTTTCCAACCTGGTGTTTAAGAGCTTTTCTGGGAAGCTGCCACCCTACCTGAATAGGCTGCTACCCTCAGCAGCTCCCTCATCCTATAACCTCCGATCCAGGACCAGCACCTTACTTGCAATTCCCACAATACAAAAAGAAAGTATCTCGATCCTCATTTTCCTACAGAGCACCACAAATATGGAATAACCTCCCAGATGCCATCAAATCTTCTCCCAGTCTAAAGTCACTTGAGAGCTCCCTATTAACATACCTCAATACAGAAAGCACCTGTAAACATGTAACATAATGACTATATTTCCTACATATTTATTTTCTGTCTTAATCTGTATATTTGTGTTTTTTTAATATCTTGCATTTTATTACTTTTTATTTCTGTACCTACTGTACCTGCCTGTGTGTGTGTGTATATATCCATAATGTGCCTGCCTAACCGTTTGTGTTACTTGTATTTCTGTACCTACTGTAACAATTCAATTTCTTAAACCCAGGACATACTTGAAAACGAGAGAAATCTCAATGTCTCCTTCCTGGTAAAATACTTTATAAATAAATATGTGGAATATAGCAAAAATATATGATAAATCCTATATTTATTGTGACTTAATAGAGAAATATATGATTGAACACCTGACTATAAAGCTTGTAGAGTATGGGACCAAAGGGAACTCCGTTCCCTCTGCAAAATTAGTGCAGGAACTCCGTTCCCACGCGTACCCCCTCAACTTGACCCCTGGCGTTGATACTGAAACATGTGTGCGCTTTTGCGTTTTGGACAACCTTAAACTCTGTCATGATCACATAATCAACACATTTATTGCAAATGCTTAGTGAAAAAATTGCTCCTTATGCCACTTTATGGGACTGCTGCTAGTCTATGACAGGGAGTGGCTGACGCGTCCCAGCCAATCCTGGTCCTCAGCACATCCAGCGCAGCACTGCCCAGTGACAAACACAACAAAGTGTGGTTATATGGAGAATGACTGGAAAAGAGGAGCCCACTTCTGTGAGGTTACAATCTAAGAGGGGAAAATAGGATTCTGCTTCCAACCCAAGAGCTTACAATCTCTAAGATTCGTCCCCTTTCAAGAGGCACTTTGTGAATTATCCAGGGGCAGAAATCATCAGAAGACATGTGGAACAGAGCCAGGCAAGGGTACTGTCAGACTTTCCCCTAACTTCTCTTCCTTCAAACGCTCCCTTAAAACATTCCTATTTAGGGAAGCCTACCACCCAACTCACTGACGCAACCATCAATCACTCTAACCTTACAGTCCTCTCCTCCTGTTTCCAACCCCAACCCTCCCAGATTGTGAGTTCCTACGGGAATAGGGCCCTCATCTCCTCCTGTACTGTTTGTCAAATGTTGTTCAATGTATTGTAACCCTGTCTATACTGTGCTTATTGTACAGCGCTGCGGAATATGCTGGCGCTTTATAAATAAAGAATAATAATAATAATAATAATATTACACATGCATTGTGTGTGTGTGTGATCTGCATTCCATAATGTATTTGTGATAAAGAGCAGGAAAATGGATAACGAGCAATTATAGGCAGCATAAAAAGTTTATTACGAAAAAATCACATCACTCTCCCATCCTCTGAACTGTTACAGGGGTCAGCAACCTTGGCCCTACAGATGTTTTAGAACTACATCTCCCATGATGCTCAGCTTACTCATTAGATTGGGTGAGTCTCATGGGAAAGGCCCAAACATCTGTTGAGCCAAGATTGCTGACCCTGCACGTGTATCACAGAGCTGCACAGGAATAAGACTCAGTCACAGTAATATATAGTGTGTGTGAGTGTATTGCAGAACTTCACCACAGCAATAAAACTCACAGTAATGTGCTGCATGTGGGTCACCGTAGGATCAGCAAAATGGAATCGCCAAAGCACACCTTCTTGCAAAGCACCGAAATTTTGGTGCTTAGTGAATAACCCCCATATTAATATACAGTGTGTGTGTGATATGATCAGAGCTCCGCACACTGCTCAGCGTTTACACAGTAATGTGCAGTCTGACTCTGAATTACACCAGCACCTTATTTATTACTATCGTAAGATTAATATGCAAGGCGCTGAAGGTCAGGGGGATTATGGGGTGAATTTAGGGGCTGCTATGGTTAATAGGGGTCCTACTCCTTTGTGGGTTTTTTTTTTGGGATGTTGGGGGTGGAGAGCAAAATTATGCGGTGGGCAGGCTTTCCGGGGGGGGGGCAAAAATTGCCCAGGGTCCAATCAATATTAAAGGTGGGCCTGAATATAGTAAATATTTACCTTTTTCATAATCCTTCTTCCTGAAGTCAATGCCTAATACAACCAGGATATTAAAGTTTCCTGTGCTTTCGCAACCCATCCCATATATTACAATTCTGTACCTGTGGCTTTAATCCTGACAGAAAGGTAAATCCATTATCATTCTAGTATTGGTATCAGGGTAAAAAAAGCCCATAAGGTAAAGTAGCCTCTTTTTATTTACATATTTTGAATTCAGGCTACACATATATACCATAAAAGGAAAAGTCAGAAAAAATTATTTAAAAAAAACCACACTTTAAATGCATAATTAGCTAGGTTTTCAAGCCTGCTTTAGCAGGTGTTGTCCAGGTTTTGACGTATAAAGACAAACAGGAAAGTTGGTTTTATTAATGATATTTGCTTTACACGATAAATCTATATGTCAAGTCAAGCCTTGATTTGTGCAGTGATGTGGATTAAATCTTCAAAAACATTTTTTTTGCACCTAAGTCTTTTTTTTCGGGTGGAGGTAGGTGTATATATATATATATTTTTTTTTTATTTAAAAAAATAAAAATAAAAATTATTTTGCCATAGAACCATTTTAACAGGAGCTTGTACCAGCCTGGTCCGCTTTCAGGTGCTAAAGCGCCTGCTTTGTTGTGCTGATGTCTCGGGGACCACTCCTGAGGATGAAATATGACTATGCTGACCTTTAAGCTGTGAGCTTATTTGTCAGGATTCAAATAAGTTGAAAGGATCAAACTAAACGGTTTCGTTGTCAGACGGGGAATTGTGTTGCTGGGGGGTCAGCGAAGGAGGCCACATTGCAGATTCCGTAACATCGCCAATTGTTGGTACATATTAAAGCTCCGGAGCATCTCTTGCAGTCAAGAAACACAATTAAAATTCTAATTTATTAATGTATACAGAGCGCTAGCCCAGTCTGTCACTCACCGATTCAAATAACTGGACTATTCTTTCTCATCTCTCCTTTTTTTCTCACTCTTGGAGTCGTTGCAGTACAATAATAATAATAAAAGGGAAGGGGAAAAAAAGCAGAATCTTCTTGGAAATGAGAGCGATGGTAAAATGACAATGTAGCATTCAAAGCAAGGTAGTAGTGTATTAAGCCAGAGAATGTAAAATCCAATGTATGATCATTCCGCTAACATATCAGCCAGTGTCATTTATGTATTGCGAACATACCCCAGTGTCATTCATCGGAAAATTGCTGCCATTGGCCTCTCGATTTGTAATTTTTAAATCATGATTTAAGAAACCTATCCACGCCGCCCCAGGTAATTGATTTTAGGTACGAGTCTTTCAAAAGTAAAATACTGTATGTGCTTAATCGGATCTCATTAGAAAAATATACGTATATATATATATATACTGTGTATATATATATATATATATTTTTTTTTTTTTTAAAAAAAACAGGATTTCAATTTATTTTCTCAGTTTACACTGGTAAAAAAAAGGGCATGTAAAAAAATTACTGCACTTTTTTTATATCTTAGAAAAAGAATCCTTTTTTTATATGTAAAAAAATTACTGCACTTTTTTTATATCTTAGAAAAATAATCCTTTTTTTAACATGTAAAAAAATTACTGCACTTTTTTTATATCTTAGAAAAATAATCCTTTTTTTAACATGTAAAAAAATTACTGCACTTTTTTTATATGTTACAAAAAGGATTATTTTTCTGAGATATAAAAAAGTGCAGTAATTTTTTTACATGCCTTTTTTACCAGTGTAAACTGCGAAAATAAATTAAAATCCTGTTTTTATTTTTTTAAAAAAAAAAGGATTTGAAGTTCAATAAAAAAAATATTAGCATGTATTGCTTGTAATGGAGGGGGGTAAAAAAAATCTCAATTGTAATGATTCAGGCAATTGTGGTTGTATTATTTAAAAAAAAAAATCAAATCTGTTTTAGTTTTCTCATCAATTTTTTTTTATTTTTTTAAATATGAATTATTCTACACTATTTTATATACATATATTTTTAATTTCAGATCAGAATTTTTTTTATAGAACGATTTAAATATTGTTTAATTTTTTTGAGAGGCACAAATAAATTGCAATTTCACAATTTTCATTCTGGTTTGCAATTTGACCTGTTCTGTTTCCGATAATTTGCGGAAAGCTTTGTCTGATGGGAGTCCCCACTGACGAGCACGAATGGTAGAAATGCACCTTGACGCCTCCGACCTGCCAGCGGTGTTAATTGACTAACGAATGTAGTTTAAAATTCTGACTCACTAAACGCATATAGCAGAGACGGCACTGCCGCCGTGTGTGAACTCTGTTTCCCTTGATGCTCAGCCAGCCTGGAGGCTAAAATAGAAATTAAATTAATAGAAATTCAGATATGTTTGCTTTGCCAATGTACCGTAACTTGAAGGAGAACTGGCAACTCCCTGAATTTGACTGACCCCAGATCCCCGTTATGTAACAAAGGGTATTTTTGAATTTTCTATTTTTATGTATAACCATTTTAACAGCCTAACGATTAAATCTTGGTGAAACCCGATCAGAAGCTCTTGGCAAATAGCTTAAAAAAAGATAAAGTAAGGCTAGGGTCAGACGAACGCATTTTTCACGTCTACCGTCAAAAAGTGCGTTGATGCATTTTTTCACGGAAGACACAATAGCGGTCATACGATGTGCAATTTCGGCCGTGATTTTTTACGGTTCCAAACCAGGAAACTTTGGGCGTCTGGACGTTATGTTGGCCGGACATGAGCAGCGTCTGACGTTTCCTAATCACGCACACACGCCACTATGCGGACGCAGCGCACTCTGTTCGTCCGTACTAGCGGTTCGACATTCTTGCAAAAATGCGCTTGTTTGCCGCTTGCGTTGCATGGCCGAACTTTCGTGCGGCCGTACTTTGTGTGTGGGCCTGCGTTGGCCGTCATTTGCTGCTACAACGGCCGTAATAAAGTGCGGCTAAACGCACGTTCGCGTAAGTAAAATAAAACTAAAAAAAAAAAAGTAATACAATGTACTTTGTAGAAATAAGCTGATGCTACAGTATGGAAGAAGTGCAGATAACAAACATTGTGAAAAAATGGATTTTAATTTATTTAGTATAATTAGTCATATCGGGATAATATGGTCTTGTCTGAAATAGCACAAACTTTTGTGTGTTTTATAAAAACCTTTTAAAATTACATTGGAGGTTATAGGTCAAGGTGAATGGCTTCACCTGTTGAAATAAGCGTGCTTAATAATGGTGTCGCACTTTCTAGACGCTTTTCTCTGTTGTCCTCAGACTTGGCGCATGAGAGAGCTACCCCAGGATAGGCTTGTGCACCGATTTTTTTTTTTCGGTTCGGTTCGATTCGATTCGATTTTTCGGATTTTTAAACTTTTCGATTCGGCTCGTTTTGACCGATTTCTGTTTCGATTCAGTTCGGCTCGACTCGTTTTTCGTGTACATTTTTTCTCGGAATTTCGACCATTTTTCGTATTTTCGTGTCAATTAGCTCGTTTTTTGTATCGACTTTTCGCATTTTCGGAAATTTTCGTTTTTCGGGATTGTAAATGGTTTCGGAATTTCGACCATTTTTCGTATTTTCGTGTCACTTAGCTCGTTTTTTGTATCGACTTTTCGTATTTTCGGAAAATTTCTGTTTTTTCGGAACGTCTGTTCTCCTCGTTTCAAAGCAATAAATTTTGATTTGACACATTACAAGTACATTCGAAAATTCCGAAAATATTTCGTTTCGGCTCGGAAAACATTTCGGATCTGCCATTTTCGGATCAAAAAATTTTCAGAAAATCGGCCGCATCCGAAAACACGAATCGGGAAATTTCGTGAAAATTCCGAAATTCCGAAACCCGAAACGCACATCCCTACCCCAGGATGGTAGGTAGAGCTGAAAATTTATATTGGCTTGCCAAATTCAAAAGATGGGGGCGCGCCATTCAAAGACCCATGAGCGCACCGAATCTCACTGCCTAAATGAAGTTGCTCCCTTGTACCAGTCACCCTGCATCATATTGTACCCTATTACATAGTCTGCAGTGGTTCTGTTGCTGTAAATCCTTGACCACTGATGACATCACAAGTTACATTGCACTAACTCAGTACAAGTAGGCTTGATCTTCAAGTTAAAGCTGACTTTTGCCAACCCACTCACAGCTCACTTTGAGTGTGCCTTTGCGTGTGAGGTTTACGCCTAGCTTCACTCATGAAAAACCAGGAATGAAAGTTCTGGAAGATAGAAAGTGAAGACAGTAGTTTACTTCTCATGCCTTTTTACTAAATCAAGCTACTGTCAAGTGATGAATCTGAGCACATTCTGTGGGTTTGGGTTCTAGACCTTTTTACTTGAATGTAGAATGATTGTATTATTTGATATGAAATCTGCAAGTTTTCTGATCCAACACTAGAACAAACTAATCAAACCAAAATTACTTTCCCTTAAGACAATACCTATCCCACAAATATGTGCACAACTGGACTTGATGGGCTAGCTTTAGGTGTGACCACTTGCTTTCTGCATCAAAAAGCTAAGTGCTGCACTATACCTTCCAGAAAACCTGTTTATTCACATTCCATGCTAGTACAAGTACTTTTCTAGGCAGAGGAAAGCATAGTTTCACCCTGTTGAATATAAATATATATATATAAGTGAGGTGGTGGACATACAAGCTAGATCTCGAGCTAGGTGAAAACCTAACCAAGGTTTTGGTAACTGGCCAAGTTTGTATTCCAACAAACGCAATAATCCACAAACTCACAATACTTGAGTGTGTGGTCCAGGGGTCCCTCAACCCACATTGAATGAATAGATGAATGACCATTCATCCGCCCAAGAGGACAAGACATTTACTGGCCCATTTGGGTGGAATAATGCTTTCCTTTTCTATGCCAGGTGTTGCGTGATCTTTATTCATCTACAGGCCCCTATTCCAGAAAATGCCGCTCCCATTAAGCGATAGGGGCTCCTTATTGCAGGCCTCTTAGAAGCTTGTAATATTTGTCAGTAATGGATACCTGCAGCAAGATTGTGCGCTACTGCTGGCATTTCCTTGAGTTTCTTGGACTCCATGAAGCCGAGAGAAGAGATGGACATAATATTTTGGGTTTGCGAAGGGTACGTCAAGAGGAAACTGTCACGGGGTCACCTGGCGTGAGCCAAGGTGGGCCCTTTTTTATAGGATGTTAAGCCCTTTAAGCAGGTTTGCTGCTGGCTGCATATACACAGTACACATCACAGATAACAAATCACTGGACAACAGGAAGGGCAGGAGTACAAGGAGAAAGCAGAACACTAAAGGGAACCCTGACTCTGGATACTGTCCTTGGAATGGCTGTCTGTCTACCGAAGGCAACCTCACAAGAATACACAGAACAAGAGAACAGGAAGGATGAGAGTTAATGGAGAGACCAAGAACAATATACTGGCACCCAGCAGCACACACGTGGAAACCCTGATCTGAGATCAGGTCCTATGAATGGCCTTCTATACTAAGTAATATAATGCTCCTGGGTGATACACTGAACAGGAACATAGAATGGTTCTCAACCTTATCTGAATAAGGGAGAGAAAGTAATCAGACTTGCCCCGTTTGGCGCACAGAGAGGATTATCAGACTTGCCCCGTTTGGCGCACAGAGAGGATTATCAGACTTGCCAGGTTCAGTACACAGAGAAGCAATAAATGGCATACAGGGATCACACAGTAGAATAGTCAGAACCAGCCCAATATCATACACAGGAATCACAGGACATAGAAATCAGTACCAGAATCACAGGGAGCAATGCAGTGCTTGCATATACAGTATTTAGGGAACATGACAGAGCACGTGACTTCAGGTCAGACCAGCTGCAATGGTTTCCTGGAGCAGAGAGGGAGGAATGACTAGCCCAGACAATGCAAGAACCGTCCCGAATCGCTCTCACTACCAGGGGCAGGGCTGGAGCGTGACAAACTGAGATCTCATTCTCTGGCTGACCACACATTAATGGTTCCTATACATAGTATAGTAAGCATTAACAGTTGCAGCAGCCAAGACACGAGGACATTGCTGATTTGTTGGAATATGATGGGAGCCATTACTGTTGATGGATTTAGACGATTTACTTGGTAATCCTAACGGCTTGGGTTACAAATAAAACCACATTATAAAACACATGCTGCTGGGGTTTTTTCTTTAAGTAATTGCAGGTAAAAAGGAAAAATACAGTAAGGTTTTGATCTCCCGTTTCCAGTTTGTGTATTCTTCCCATGATGCAACATTTGCCAAAACCTTTGCTTTGTGGCTCTTTATTTAATCGACTTTTTTTAACCGTTAATAATGTGATGGATCGAATGTTTCGATACGGCAGCAGGTGGTTTATTGTTCTCCAGACTGAGATAAGAGAGGGCAGCTGAATGAGATATGGCCGGGAGCTTAAAATACTTCAAATCTACCGCCGTGGTGATGTCCATTGAATACATACCACACAGTACAATGATTTGAGGCGGTGATCAACCAATAGACTCCATTCTAGGGGCCAATGCCACACAGTGAGGAGCAAGTGATGTAAAGATATTGTGGGGGGGGGCTGTTTACAAAACAAAAGATCACACAATGGGTGTACCCAGTGGCACATATAGAGTAAAATATTTCCTTAACTAAACATACAAGAGAAAAACAAAGCACGTGTGTAACATTTTGTTAAAAGTATGAGTGAATGTGTAAAAGTTTTCCATAATATTTGCCTTTTATTACTCAAACACTGAGGACCTTTGATGGTCATTTGAAGTTATATGTGGGTCAATGTGTATATATATATTGACAAAAGCTATTTCGGGCAGTAGAGAATGTCTTGGTACAGACTTGAAGTGTTTTCACAGCATCTGTTACCTGCTGTTGTATACAGATTACAGAGTGGCACTAATGTTTAAATTTAATAAAAAAAATCATAAAGCACTATTTAAAAAGAGAGCGGGTAATAAAAATAATTTATGGGTCCATTTTCAGTCTTTTTTCATTTTATGCGGGTCTGTTCCTGACTCGACCCCACGATGAACTGGTTGTGACCCATACACTGGGATTCATTGTTCAGTCCAATGAAAGCGATGTGGTGAAACATCTTTAAACAAAGTCAGGGAAATGCATTTTTTATGGTCTATGTTTACTCTTCATCTTCCCTGGGGAACGTATAGTCCTATAAAATGTAAGTATATACGTGTCATTTCGGGACCATTTAGGGGGAAATTTGACAGATATGGAGACTCTATTGAAAGAAAAATGTACATTTTGGCTAATTTCTCTAGCTAAGCTTGACAATAGGCTTTAAATAGTGTTCTGCCATTCGCAATGATATCTACGACCCAGTGTTTCAGCTATGAAAGTAAATTATAATATTTTAAAGGGTCTTTTTTTTTTTATCTGGTTCAAATCTGTATTTTATTTATGGAAAATACCAGATTATAAGTAATTGAGCCTAATTGTGTATTATTTTGTAACACTTTCAGCGCATCTCCAGGCAAATACTTGCTCAGAGGGGGCAGCCATCTTGAAATCCTCTCATTGGGAAAGACCTCTTACTGTGATTATCATCAATTGCTTAGCCTAATCGAGGTGCCCGCAGCTCATGTGTGAATTTGTAGTGTTTATTATTAGGGATCGGTGCCGATAACGGGACCTGCACGAGTACTTGGTATTCGTGCAGGGGCCCCCAATACCTAAACCTATACCAGAAGCCAGCGCTGGGCTGGCATGCCGGCCAGTGTCATTGGCTCGCTGCCAGGCTCCTCCGGCGTCTTCCTTCTTCGAGTGGCCGCAGGCAGAGGTTGTAGCCCGGCCACTCGTTGAAAACCATGTGCACAGCCGCGATCGCGGAGTTCACGTGACTGCGGCTGTGCACGTGGTTCCCAACGAGCGGCCGGGCTACAACCTCTGCCTGCGGCCGCTCGAAGAAAGAAGACGCCAGAGGAGCCTGGCAGCACCGGAGGAGCCTGGCTGGGTGAGCGCAGGGGCAATAAGAGCTGGGGGCCAATATAAGCTGGGGCAATATAAACTGGGGCAATAAGAGCTGGGGCAATATAAGCTGGGGGCCACTCTGAGCTGGGGGCACTATGACCTGGGGGCACTATGACCTGGGGGCACTATGACCTGGGGGCACTATGACCTGGGGGCAATATGAGCTGGAGGCAATATGAGCTGGGGGCAATATGAGCTGGGGAAATATGAGCTTGGGGAAATATGAGCTGAGGCACTATGAGCTGGGGCACTGAGCTGGGGCACTATGAGCTGGGGCAATGTGTGAGCTTGGGGCAATATGTGAACTGGGGCATTTTATATGAAGTCTGTTCCTATTGAAATGCGGTCACATGGCATTAAATAAAATTATCGGTACTCGGTATCGGTGAGTACTTTTAAAAAGTATTGGTACTTGTAGTCGGTCTTAAAAAAATGGTATCGGTGCATCCCTCTTTATTATCATGGTCTTTTATCCAAAAGGACTTAAATATGGCGTCTCTGAGAAAGGGTAAGCTTGGCGATACAGGAAAGAGGTGTTTCATTCTATGTGTGAATTAATACACAAAGGAGCTGTAAATACATGTAATACTTTTATTTTCCATAGCAATTATACTAATAATTTAGGACACCCCTGTTTTAGAGTTTAGTATAGCCATGATTGGCCTGGGAACTGCATTTCTTTGTAAACTTAATTTCCCATGCATTGGCTTGATAAGCTAAGGTCAGGGTAACCCTCCTTACCCCCAGCTCGATAAATCACATTCGTTTCTGCCAAGGGGATACACTGGCTGGGGTTTATCCATCCATCAGTGAGATATTTTAGACACTTTGATAAATAATCCCCATTAAAACAACACTGGGAGATGTTTTGTTTATCTCACTTGAGATAAATTAGACCTTTTTTGATAAATAAGTTGCACAGAATTCCACAGACGGAAAAAGGGCTTTGTCTGTCTTCTGCGGCACAGGAGAGGGAGATGCCAGTTAGAAAGCATTATTAATTCTATTAGTGTAAGTTTAGATTTTCACATAATTTTTCATAGCGTTGACTTATATAATGAAACCAAGAAAAAAAAAATAATTCAGCGATACCCATTTAGGGACCCCATTACAATCTTTGCGTTAAAACGCACGCGCAACCCGTGAATTTGTGCATTAAACGTTAACGCGGGTAAATCAATGCTGGAATTACAATCCTCGCAAATTTTTTCTTCCGTCGAGCAATAAGACGCGGAAAATGGACACGCACATATACGCAAGGAGCAACGTTGCGTGCAGAAATCAGTGTGCGGACTGTTTTTTTCACGCGATTCAGACAATCAGAATTAAGAACCACAATTATCTCACGTTAGGTTTTTGGGCCTGTCAAAATCAATCTGAGCATATATGCTGCAGCAATAAAAAATGCACACACAACTTCTCCATTTTATTGGTTTGGGTATGTGTAGAATGTGTAACTATACTTTGCTGTAGACATGTGCATTCGTTTAGTACTAAAACGATTTTAGTTCCGAATTTGGGATAATTTAGTTTTAGTATGACTCAAAGAGAAACGAAACTGCTCAGTTACAAAAAACAAAAAGAAACTAAAATAAAATGCACTACATTTTAGTTTCAGTCCTTTTGTGATATTACATTGATGACTGAATGAGCGCACCAGCAATGAAGACGCAACATCCGAAGTTCTGCACCCTCAACATGCCAATGCAGTAGGATGTTCTATACAGAGAGGGCATTAATTAATGCAGGAGGATGTTCTATATATTATACAGAGAGGGGTATAATGCAGGAGGATGTTATATACATTATACAGAGAAAAGTTATAAATTGAGGAGGATGTTCTATACAGAGAGGGACATTAATTAATTAATTCAGGAGGATGTTCTATATATTATACAGAGAGGTATTAATTAATGCAGGAGGATGTTCTATACATTATACAGAGGGGAGCCTTTTTTTTTTTAGCCCTTTAAATCCAGTGGCTGTGAGAGCTGAGATTGGCTGCTTGTTATATTATCTCTCAGTACAAGTATCAGGCTCAGCTGTTACAGTAACTGACTAACAGCGCTCAGAGTTTCAGTAAAACAAGGAAATAATATTGCTCTAACCTCTTACTAGTTTTACTGAGACTCTGAGCGCTGTGATGAGCAGCAGTCAGTTACTGTAACAGCTTTGCCTGACACATTGTGCTGAGAGTGAGAGATTCTTAAACAAGCAGCGATCTCAGCCCTCTGAGGAGCCGCTACAATAGTAATTGTATCCACTGGTTTTCGGATGAATGAAATTAGTTTTCATACTAAAGAACTGAAAACGAATTTCTTTAGTAAACTATAAATTGCATTTTTAGGACTAATGCATTAGTTCAAAACGAAATTTTGTGCTGTGCACATGTCTACTTTGCTGCGTATTTTTTTTTGGTGTATTTGGTTTCTGCCAGGTTGATAGAATTTGCCATTAACACCAGCTTTTAGGAGTTGCTAAAATTATGCGCGCAAAGGCTGTGCGTTACAAACTGCGCATAGATTGTAATATCATCCTCGTACCAGCGCACAAATGCATTTGCGCTCACAATGTAAAGTATAGGACGCGTGACGTACAGTAAACTTGCGCAGGTTCACCCGCGGTAGACGTATATGCGCGTTTGTTGCGCTGACATTGTAATACAACGTTCAGCGCAAAGAGTTTTACCCCTCGCGTTAACACGTTTTTGCGCTGGCTCAAACTTTTACACGAAGATTGTAATGGGGCACTAAGGACTCAATTAAGCTATCGGCTGTAGTAGGGACCTTTTTCGGACATTTTTTGGTTAAGGGGATCCAAACGTGGGTTGAATATTGGCTCTCTCAGCTATACTTTTCAATGGAAATACCGTTTTTAGTGATCCAGTTAAATTTTGTTGGTTTGACGGAAATGCTAAGATATTTTGATAAATGGATTTTCTGGTAGAGTAATTGAGGGAATTGGGCTGAATTTTTTATTTTTTTTAAAAATACAGATTTTTCTAATATTCCCGTTTAAAATCACCAATCTGTAAAGATGCTGACCGAAAATAAGGTTTTTTTTTTTTTTGCTGTCATACTCTTTAAAAAAAAAAAAAAATTTACTAGCTGTTTTCAAAAACTGTTCCAGCTGAATTTTTTTCAATTTTAAAAAAATAAATATCGGCTACAAGTAGATTTTTTTTTTTTTTCTTTCGGGGAAATTTTTTTTTTTTAGACAGGACTAATATAATTAAATTGAGGCCGAAGTCCCTGAGAGGTCTGCTTGGTTCCTTTTCATTTATAAAATATCTTATGTATTTTAGCATTCTCCAAATTACTGATCTGAATTTATCTCGGGCTCTCTGCACGAGAAAGTGAAATCAAAGGAAAGTTTCAAGGCCAAGCGCTCACCGTAGATAATAGATCACAGATAATGTTATGATTACCGCGGAATAAAATTAAAACAGAGGAAGCAGACTTGACTGGTCAAATACGTGTAAATTGATAACAAAATGACACATGTAATTAACAGTGTTCCTGGCATCTTACCTTGCGCGTTACACCTCGCGTGTTGGGAAAGAAAGAGAGACTCCCACCTCACTAATTACCATTATCACTGAAATGGCTTGGGTTTGAGTCATTAGTTCCATGTGCATTTAATTAGAGGAAGGCTGAAATTGGATTTAACTTATTACTTTTTCATGGATCACTTTCTTGTCATCACTTCAAATTGGATTGCAGCCCCAGGTAACTAATTATGAGAGCCACAGGATCAGTCGTGAAAAAAAAGGTAATTAGAAGTAACACAGCCGGGCCCTCGCTGATCGTCCACTTGTGTTGTGGGAGGCAGGAGCGCGTGGGCTTTTGTAATATTACAGGCGAGGGAGTTAAAGGTATTCACTAATGCGGGAGACGGCCATCGCTTATCACCGCTCGTGTGGAGTACCACTGCGCTGAGGATGCCGTTGCCACACGATGCTTTCCGAAGCTGTTTAGTCCCTAGATTAAGGTTACGCACGATGTCAGATCAGATGTAGGATCGTAGCACAAGAGCAGCATGGTTTGGGGTACACGGAAACCTGGGTCGACATGATATCCTATTAATGATAATCATCGTAATGATTGCAATGTGAACAACCCGCTGAGTTTTATTTTTATAGAGTATTTTTTTCCCTTTTTAATAGTGCCCATGCTGTTTAAGAGAAACAGAGTGATAATAGCTGTTAGCCTTTAAACCCACTTTATATTACACTTTATACTTTTGTTGGTTTTTCTTACTAGAATTTCTTTTTTCAATAGCTGTATTTTTAAAAAAAAATAAAAATTATTACTTTATTTATAAAGTATTTTACCAGGAAGGATGCATTGAGAGTTTATTTATTTATTTATTTATTTATAAAGGATTTTACCAGGAAGGATACATTGAGATTTCTCTCGTTTTCAAGTATGTCCTGGGTTCAAGAACATGGTTACAGAAATACAAAAGTAGTAAAATGCAAGAAATTAACACAAAACAAATATACAGATTAACAGAAAATAAATATGTAGGAAATATAGTCACTATGTTACATGTTTACAGGTGCATTCCTTATTGAGGTATGTTAATATGGAGCTCTTAAGGGACTTTAGACTGGGGGAAGATTTGATGGCGTCTGGGAGGTTATTCCATAATTGTGGTGCTCTGTAGGAAAATGAGGAACGAGGCACTTGCTTTTTGTATTGTGGTATTGCAAGTAATAGTAATAGTGCGTCTAGATTCCAGCGACAGCCAGTTTAGTTCTTTTAACATGTCACAATGGTGGGTCATGTAGCTACATTGTAGCACAAAGCGACAGAATGAGTTATACAATGTAGTAAGTTTCTGGAGGTGTGTTTGCGGGGCGGCTGCATACACTACATCTCCGTGTTCAATAGCCGGCATAAGCATTTGTTGTACAATCTGCTTTCTTACCGCGGGGCTCAGGCTTGTTTTCAAGTATGTCCTGGGTGGCGAGTATGTACCACTGGGTGTCTTGCCAAAGGACACTTACTGGAGAGGTGATTTTGCCGGGATCCGAACCGGTGTCTCCACAGTTATAGAGCAATGATGTTACCTCTACTCCACCCAGCCGGTACTGTATTGCGGTTTCATTGCTAGTTCAAGATCATCCATACACGCCTTGTTTCAGTGGTAGAGTGCTAATATATACATGTAGACAGAACCCCCTTTTTTTAAGTATAGTAAGGGAAATCCTACACTGATACAGTACAAATGCTCTAGTGGAGATTTTTTGATGTTTAAGAGCTTTTTTATGGAGTATTTTGGATCCGTGCTGACATAGGTCTAGTTCCAAAACTGATAGGAAATCTGAAAATTGAACACAAGAAAAATATTCACGGTCCATTTAAGTGAAAAAAAAATCTAATTTAGAAAAAATGGCATGCTAGAAGTGATTTCTAACAACTTTTATTATAGTTTAGAGACTCTTTGCTGGGCGTTTTATTGCTCTGCAGCTCTGTCATGCACCTGCACACCTCAAATATATTGGACATCTCGAACGGACATTAGGAAAAATATACCGCTCTATTATTATTATTATTCTTTATTTATAAAGCGCCGGCATATTTCCAATATGCTGCCATAGGCTCCGGCCTAGTTGGTCTATGCAAGAATACACCCTTGGAGCTTATAAATTTAGGTTACGTAGGATTAGGGCCTTGTGTTTAGGAATGTGGAACATATTGTTAGAAAACCAGGTTAGTGAAAGCAGGATACTTGATTAGGAGCTATAGTTATAAAAGGTAAAGGTTTGAGATATATATATATATATATATATATATATATTGACAAGTTTTATTTTGAAAAAGTCAGCCGTACAACAAATGACAATAATAGGAAAGGACATCAGAGCAATAAGTGTGAGAAAAAATCAGCAGGACATCAAGCAAATAAGTCACAACTTATGAAAACTATAGAATAAGCAAAACGTTAACGTCCAGCAAAGTGGTTAACTGGAAACAACAGAAAACAGGAAAAAAAGGGGCAGCATAGAGAACAGCAGGTAATACCCTCAGGAAAAATGGCTGAAAGCACAAGGAGTCTGCGTAAGAGGTCCCAGGACAAGGAAAAAAAAAAAGAAATAAACCCACGCCAGTGGGGAGGGGGGGGTAGTGGGGGGAACTGCCCACGGTTATGTGGTGTTCCCAGCCCGTTCCGTGGATCAGAGGCCAAGGAAGAGGCCACAGGGCGGGGAACCCAGGGCCAAGGTGGGTGGCTAGAGCCATGGTGGCCACCCAAACGGCTCACCTGGGCCTCCCTGAGTGTTCCCACACTAAGGAAAAAAAAAAGGTTTGAGATATAAGCTTAGGGGCATATAGTTAGGGGATAGGGACTGTAAGGTACAGTAGAGGGTAATTAAAGGTTAAGAGAATATGGTTAGGTGCTTCTAATGAGGGGTAGGGGATTATAAGAGTGCTGATGGTTGGAGTTGGGGGATTCGAACTAAGGATGCAGGATATATGGTAAGGATACAAATTGTATAAGTGGCTTGTTAGACCATAGGATCAGGGGAGAGGACACAACTAGAGGAGCTTAACCCCTTCACTACCAATTGATTTGACCCTTTAAGGACACAAGGGTCTTTAAAGTCAATGCATTTATGACATAAATGTTACGTCATTGGTCTTTAAGGGGTCAACACAAAACCACTGTCAAGATCCAGTGTGTTCTTTTTCTCTTCTTCAATAACTAGGTATACAGTAAAAAAAATCATTACGAAAAGTCACAATGTATTTTTTTTTTACTGTAATAGCCCTATATGACAGACTGGGCAAAAAGCCGATCTTCTAGCTTGGTTGCGTGTGGAATCAGCCGGGGATCTGTGAACACAGAGTGTTCAAACTTTTTTAACACAACGACTGTCACATTCTGGAGTCCATTTGCAAACAAATCTTACTTGTATCAAATGAAATTCCCTGAACGTGAACGTGCTCACTCTTTATAGTGAAGGGCTTAAGCTTACGGCTACATGCCTTCATCTGGCCATGTGAAAAAAACCAAAACCATAACATTGACAGGCCGGTTCACAGCTTTAACAATTTGTGGTCTAGAACAGCACAAGCAATTATAGAAAATAAAGTAACCCTCCCCTCCCTCCCCATTAAAAAAAATGGACATTTAACAATCCTGTGGAAAGGTATAGCACAAAACAATCCCTATGAATTTAATGCCTCCCCCCCCCCCACCTCTAATTCAAAAGTCCTGTGCCATGTGTCGGGCTACTAATGAGAGCCCTATTTAATTTTTATTTTTATTTTTTTATACACGTTAAATTGATTTACTAGTTTTATACATAATATTCATCTGCGGTTGAAAAGGGGGCATGCTGAGGGCAAGTGATGTAGTGTTTTCCATTTTTCCATATGCGGTGCACTGTGGGTGATAAAAGCAAACTCCTTTATTTTGTAAGTCTGCAGGAATTTCTGATGAAGTGCAGAGGTCGATTTTCTGTCAATTTGAGAAAGCAGAGCATTTTTGAACTACTGTGTTTTTTTTTTCTCCCCTTCCCTTTTCCTTGCTTCTAAAAGTGCCGTGGCACTCGCTTGACATACGCACGCCGGAGTACTCCAGCCTGCAACTCATTAGAGCGCTGCGTTGGAGCTGGTCCAGCGCTTAGAAAATTTCCTGGAGCCTCTAATAACAGCAGTTGGTGCAAATGCAATTGAAACAGAAGTGACTATGAGGAGCACCCCTGTGCACCTGGCACCATGCCCAGCCAGGGATGCCAGCAGAGAAGAGGCGCAAGGTAGTGCCATAGCGTATTGGACATGCTTCGGAAAGGGGAAAAAAAAAAACTCCATTGTATGGTGTAGTATGTCGTCTCATTGAATTTGGCTGAGTTCTCGTTTTGCACATCCGAATCTACTATTGTATCCGACAGTTTAAGGCCTCGTTCATTACTCAATTTGTGTCTGGCGTTTCTGTTACAGCAAGGGAGAGCTGCGTTCAAGGTCTCAAAGTCAGAAGCGGAGATGGTGAGACCTACATGGTACTGTTAGAGAAGGGCGAGGGGATAAAAGCCACGAAAAAACTGTTAAAAGGCAATATTTAAGCTAAATATTTGAAATAACTAAAATGTGATGTGTGGTGGTAGTCTGTGACCGTCTGGACAGCGTAAAAACTTTGCATAAATTAGTAAGTAATCTTATTAATACCTGTAAGAAATGTTTTATACTTGAGGACTTTGGGTGGTAACAATTCACGTACTATCCTGATCGTAAATTGTAGTAACAACCACATACAGAATGGATTCAGCTCTCCTGTAACTGGGTGCCGGACAAAATCCCTACAGCCAGGTTCCCTAATGCCAACATCCCTAGGTTTAGGGGGGTTAGGGCTAGGTTTGGGGGGTTAGGGCTAGGTTTAGGAGGGTTAGGGTTATGGGGTTGGGGCTAGGTTTAGGGGGGTTAGGGCTAGGTTTAGGGGGTTAGGGTTAGGGCTATGTTTAGGGGGTTAGGGCTATGTTTGGGGGGTTAGGGCTAGGTTTGGGGGGTTAGGGCTAGGTTTAGGGGGTTAGGTTTAGGGGGTTAGGGCTAGTTTTAAGGGGGGTTAGGTTTAGGGGGTTAGGGTTAGTTTTAGGGGGTTTAAGGTTAGGGCTAGGTTTAGGGGGTTAGGGAGTAGGGTTAGTGTTATCCGTTGGAATTTTGGTTGTCTGGAAGTTGGCCGTCAGGGAGTTGTCTGTGTAGGGAATTGGGCCGTCCGGATTTTGGCATTAGGGAACATGGTTGTAGGGATTTCGACCCAAACCCCCTGTAACCTACTGTGCACACGCAGTCGTCGGTGCTGTATTGCACTTTTGTATGCTTTCCTTATGCTTTATGTCCGGAGTCAGCAGTGTTGGCCCTCCATATGTTACTGAACTACATCTTCCATGATGCTCAGGTGCCCTATAGATTTTTTGAGTCTCGTGGGAAAGTAGGTCCAAAACATCTGGAGGGCCAAGTTTGCTGTCTCTTCTTTTTATGTTACAAAGATTCCATAAAAACATGTATATTCCCATAGATGTTAACCCTTCTGGTTGCATGCCATTAAATGGTATTCTCAGCTACATGATTGTCAGATTATGACTCTCAAGTTTCAAACATCTATTGAAATAATGTGTCTTAAAGGGACACTCTAATAAAAAATCCCCCCCCCCGTTTTTTAACCTTAATCTATCCCTACTCCCTTAATAAATCGTTTTTTTTTTTTTTTTGCAACTGTAATACTTACCCTAAAATCCTCTTGTTTCCAGCGGCGTCTTTTTTTTTTTTCATACTCCCCTCCCTCCTCTTCCGCTCCCGTCCTTCTTGAGTCTTCTTGCCTTCTGGTTTACGTGAGAAGCGCGCATGCGCGCCTCTCACGTAAGCCAGCCAATCGGCAGGCTTCCTCCCGGCTCCCTCTGAGGATTAGTGTTGCGCGCAAGAGGATGCGCGCAACACTAACCCTCAGAGGGAGCCGCCAGCTTCTGCGGTGAGTTGGAGACGTCATCGCGCTGAAAGCGCGATGACGTCTCCTACTCGGTAAAAGTCGGCAGAAGCGGGAAATATGATTCCCACTCTGCTGACTGATAGCTGGGAGGGCGGAGTAAAGTTCTCCGCCGTTTTCAGCATTTACAGCTGAGCGGAGGGAGGGGGGACAGAGGGCGGCATACTCTGGGCATCATGACCACCTAAAAAAGCTTAGGTGGTCATGTTGCCTAGAGTGTCCCTTTAAGACGGGGGGGATACCTCACATGCTCTATAACTGCCCACCCAACAACTTTTACACAGAATTATTCTTTAGCCACAGACTTGAATAGAATCCGACTTCAGCGACGCTGGCTTTGAAAATCTCCTTTTTGTTATAAGTGACATTACATTTGGTAAATGAACCTTAATGTCTCAAGACAGAGAATTTTCGAATAAACAATGTGTTGTCTGAATTGTTGGAAAGGAAACTATTTAGAAAGTAGGGTCGTGATCAGCGACCTGGCTGTGTGTCACATACAGCTGTAGCAACTTGGTAAACATTCCCAGTGATGGAGTCCTTGTTTCTTACTATAAAGAAGAAGAAAGGCAGTCACTGGTTCTTTAGGACAGGCACCTACGGCGTTTCAGCCTTTATCAAGCATGATAAAGGTTCGAGCTCCGAACTGAAACGCGTATCTGCTTGTCCTATAAAATCAGCTCTGAATGATTATGGTGGTGTGACCGGCTTTCTTCTTCTGTTACTGGATCTTTGAGTGGTTTGTGGTCGCTCTCTACTTTGTTGAACCTGCCTTGAGTCCGCCCAACCATAAGGCGTGTGCCCTTCCATTACGTCTCTGTGGATTTCTGTTTATTACCATATCATACTTTTGCGAGTTTTTTAAAACTGACAGGAGCAGAGTTCACAATATAATGTTGTTTTACATCAATCATCTTGGTAGATGGAAACATCAAGGAGGTTAAAATATTGGCTGGCAGGTACGATATTTTCATCACATATTCGTATCCTGTGATTAAGTTCTTCTGGTGTGAAACATTTTGTGTCCAGCTCTGTATCTATCCTACATTTGTTTATTTGCATCCATCTCACATGCAACTCCGCTATAATCAGGTTTGCCCTCATGCGCTCATTGTGATAGATTCTCCGTTCCTCTGATGTTGTCGGATATAGTCACAATTGGCTTTTCTATTTCAAATCATAACCATATTCCACGGTGGTTTCCAACAGTCGGACTAAAAAGCAATTTAAACAGATAGCAGGAGACGGGATCTATACTGGAAAACGATCAATGGGTCTTTTGCACTGTGGACATGGAAGACATCTGTGAAAACCAACTAATGTTTGATAGGAAATGTTACTTTTAATCACAACTATTCCATCATATTATTACTTAATTCAGTTTTTGTGTCAAGGAGTCTGAACGCTCCTCTTTTAAGACATTTATGGGTGGGCAACTTTCTAGACCTCGCCATCAGTCTACATTCTCCCATGTCTTTCCAAACATCTTCTGCAATCTTCAATTCCTTCCAGAGTCTAAACACAGAAAACCTTAATTTAATCGACTTAAATAAATACCCTGATGTGTTACCTAAAAGTTAGCACAGAGTTCCACTCCCAAATCGCTGTGTACGATCTCCATTAGGGCAGAGACTAGGTGATGTCATACCTAGTAACTGGTTTTGTGTTGCTTAGCTGTTGTTACTTTAGCGTGATATCATGGGCCAAACATTATAAACATATCATGATCTAGTGTGCTTGAGTAACAGAAGATCAGGAACTTTTATTAAGTTTGTTTTCCTTGTCATGTTGTAAAAAATTATGTGTTCTGCGTGTATTAGAAACAGATTGGACGAATTCAGCTGCAGTGAAGTCAACGCTACAGCTATTCCCAGTCCGTCTGATTTTGTTTGGGTATAGTTTTAATGTAGCAGGCACTTGTCATGTTCACTTGTTCCTCAGGAATTTAAATTGGTGCACGTGCCATTTGGGACAGAATTCAACTCAGCCTGCGGGATTTAGGCATTTATTCACTAAAGATTTACATGGTATTCATGAACCACACGTTAACCATGGTTTAACACATTCAATTGCGCCATTGTTGTAATGACAATAAATTTTGGTGTTTTCCAATAAGAAAATCAAGGTCAAGAGACGATTCCTTGATGAAGCTTCTCCTGTCACTTGGTTTTTCTTTGGCGAACACCGAAGTTTTTCTTTGATGCAACAATGGCAATATTCTCAATTGCTTTCAACAACGGGAAACTGCGGTGATTCATTAGTCCCCTTTGGCAACACACAATAACACGATTGGAAGTGAAATCCTTATCCTAACTTTAAAGAAATCTGGTTTAGAAGGGAGACAACTAGGGATGCACTGATACAAGTATCGGTGCCAATACCGGGCATTTGCAGGAGTACTTTTAGTCACAGCGCTGACTTGCTGGGTGGTATCCAAGGCCTGCGGGCCAGTTGATCAGTAAGATCTCATGAGAGCACAGCTGAAGGTCCCGGCGGAGACACGTTATACGTTACACATGTCATTGGCCGGTCGCTGGAACATGGCCATTCGGGGAGCTGCATTCTGCCAGTTGGCTCCAGTGTGTCTCTGAAGGGTTGGTGTTTGCCTGTGGTGTGTGCAGGCCTGTGCAGTGTGTGAATGGGGTGTCTGGTCATACCTTTTAATATTTCCAGAAATTGGACAGGCTTTCAGCAAAATCTGGAATTTACTTATTGGAAAGCGAACACATGACATTAAATAAAAGTATCAGCAATCAGTGAGTACCTGAACACATTTACAGTACTTGTACTCTGTCTCAAAAGATGGTACTGGTATATCCCTATACACAACTGTTTGTCCAGATATGCCGCCTATAAAAAGTCATAAGTGTTTATTTACTGGATTTTTTTTTTCTCGGTGATGGTCTCCTCCAGTAGATGTTGGCAAGGTTTCCCCACCATCACTACTTTTTCAGCTCCTCAGAAACACCCATCTTAAAATGTAGTCCTTTACAAAACGGATTTTCTAATTTAAAAAAATGACACATCTATTATCTATAGGGCGTCCCTCAATTTTCTCACCGTGGGGGTTGGAACATTATCGACATTTTCTAATGTATACATTTGCCTTGTGTCGGGTCTTGCTTTGCGGTCAAGATTCGGCACTTTAGAGTTGAAGACTTGGTCAGTTTTTTTGGGGAAATTACGGGCACCTATTCCTAGGTGGGTTTAAACTTAAGTTTTCAACAGCACTAGTTAACCACTCCATGGAGTTTAATAGCTCTGGTAAGTTTACAACAGCACTGGTTAACCACTCCATTTAGTTTAATAGCTCTGGTAAGTTTACAACAGCACTGGTTAACCACTCCATTTAGTTTAATGGCTCTGGTAAGTTTACAACAGCACTGGTTAACCACTCCATGGAGTTTAATGGCTCTGGTAAGTTTACAACAGCACTGGTTAACCACTCCATGGAGTTTAATGGCTCTGGTAAGTTTACAACAGCACTGGTTAACCACTCCATGGAGTTTAATGGCTCTGGTAAGTTTACAACAGCTCTGGTTAAGTTAACACCAATGTTGGAATAGGGCCGTAAATGTTTATCTGTACTTTTTCTGTGTGTTGGCAAACATGTTGGAGACATGTTTTATTTGCTTTAATTTCTCCTGCACTAGGCCACTTCATATTGGGTAGTTTGTCGTCAAATCAAAAACCATTATTGTGTGTTGGTTCCAATGGTGGGTGGCCAGTTCTTTTTGCATTCTTCCGGAGCAATTTACCCAACGTTAAGCTCTCAAGATTTTTTCGTTTTTTTGGGAATAGTGATTGGAGACCATCGTCACTTTGCTGTATATAGTATTCATTATACTTTATCGCAGGATTTTCTGTACTAAAGTTCTTGACCAGTAAAAATATATTGTCCTACATAGATGTGTTGGGACCAAGGGCACAAGCTTGTTTGGTAAAGCAGTATCCTATAGCATTTTCATTGTATTTCACAAATTACTTTTAAATTTATGTATCACATGTTGGGCAGCCAGTATTTGCAGTTTTGAAACCAGTAAGACGTTGAAAATCAATGCTTTCAGACTCCCTGATTCTTCTACGGGCTGCAGAAACCGTGAGGAACATGCTACAAAGAGCCAGCGAGAAACGCTATGGAGCTGTAGAGTATCTCCCACCATATATCTTGCTGGTGCTGCTGCAGGATTTGTCTCGCTGCTCCCCTGCTGCATTCTCCCCTGTTTCTAGCTTCAGACTCTTGCCCAGATTCTGAAAAGTCCAAAATCTGGAAAGCTCGAGATGCTCCAAAGGGCACTGGAAGCCCGCATTCTGGTAATAGTCCCTTGGATGCGCGCTCATCCAGAAAGTGCCACAGTACACAAAGCTCAACGTTTAGCTTCAGAAAAATGTTGAAGTTGTTCTAATTCAGTAATAAATATTCGCTGCTCCGCTCAGACTTGCTTAGATGCCGTAACGTGTTTCATTTATCTGTGTACAGCTCTGTGGAATGTGTTGGCGGTTTAGAAATTAAGCAAAGCTGTCATGATGGAGTCTGGCATGTTGTATGGTCAGGGAATATTTTTCACAAATTCTGCTGGTGTTCTAAAGACAGCAATTAAAATTGTTACACTTCCACAGCATCAGTTTTAATCCTTTTGATTTATAGGAAATATTGCTATTTACAAAGAAGGTTGGAGGTGGCGTTCCATTCATGGAGTCTTGGTGATATGTTAATGGAATTCACATAGCTCCCAAAAGTCCTGATTTGCCCGGACAGTCTTCTCGATCCATCTTGCCGATACCAGAAAAGAATCCACACCGTAGGTAGCAATGTGTATGAACTCAGGGTACCTCAATCCGGCTGGCTAGCATGCAAACCAGGCCGATGTACCTCCTTCACTGATGAATCAATGGGAGTCAGGACTAAATCCCTTAGGGCCACACCCCATTCTCTATTGTTAATGCTTCCTAATTGAAAAGCGTAAAACTAAACCATATAAAACTAGTACAGGTATCACTGATTCCAATACATGATGCACAGATTACATGACTCTCTCTGATTTACCTAGGGCTCCTGACCTTATGGAAACCTCTATAGATCTGCTGTGTTTTAGAATTAATGCATAGTCTGCCCATAGCCGTCACTTTAAAATCATGTGCTGCTCCTTCACAAGACACACACCATTAATGGCATTTGGTCAGACCATGCATTTCATCATAACGCCTTTGCTGAACAATAATAGGATTATGATTTTGTTTCCGTTTTGTTTGTACTTTATTTTTTATCGTTATGCAAACATTTAACCCTTTATTCACTAACAAATTGTGTTGAGCTGAAATTGGCAAAATATACACATGGGTGAAAAGGCACCCAAAAAACAATGGGCCACATTACAATCTTGTTGCTAACGTTAGCGCTCACTTGCGTGAGTATTAACGTTAGCCGCGGTGGCTACCGCATATTACAATTCAAACGCTAACGGGTTAAGTAACCCGTATGCGTTTGGTACCTTGCGCTTTTCAGCGTGAGGTTACTGCACTTTGCGCTCCCCATGTTAAGTATAGGGAGCACAATCTACTAGCGCTGATTAACGTCTGGCTGCGGTTAACAAGAAGTTAACCACAGCCAGGACTTGGTGATAACGGATTCCGCTTCTGCAGAATCTGTTAACACCAGCCAAAAAAATAAAAAAACAAATCTTATACTCACCTCCTGTCCCGCAGCGAGGACCGCGGCTCTGTCCGCCTCCTCCATCCGGCAGGAGCAGGGAGAGACTGGGGGGAAAAGTTCCTCAGTCTCCCCTTGCGTATCACTACGCCGACCGGCCGGATCTCGCGAGGCGAGATCCGGCAGGTCATGTGACCGCCGGCGTCTGGCTCAATGGAGTCCTATGGACTCCATCGAGTAGGTCAGCGCTGCCGTGAGCAACCAGGGGCTTTGCGCGCGCTAACAATGCAGGCAGCTTTTTAAGCGCCTGCATTGTAATTCTATGCTGAAACGGGAGCGGTAGGGAGAAAACTGCGGGCACACTTTTTTCTCCCTACCGCCCCCGTTTTAGCGTGGAGATTGTAATGTGGCCCAATGTTTTGTTATTAATTTGGGAGAAAAAATGTTGTATATCATATTACAACTAGTGTCTGTATGATGAACCTTCCTGGAAAACTAAGAACATTCACAACCCAGAAATCAGGATTATAAAAATCTGTACAATGTGACAATGAGGACAATTAAGGTTTAAAAAATCTCTCTATTTGCAGTGTTACTTTTGCTTGGATGGATGGATGGATGGACAGACAGATGATAGATGAGGATGGAAAGCTACATAAATAAACAGCTATAGGTAGATGGATATACCCATGAGTTAACTGTGACATATGTAGCATTGTAAAGTGACAGCCTAGCCCCATGAATTAACTCTGCTGTATTGGTATGTTGACGTGTATCGTTAGGAGCAGAAGTGACAGGTAATGCCCCAAGGACGCTCAGCAGACGGTGAATGCCACTTGGCTTGCTCTATGCTCAATGCAAACATCCTATTCATGCGTTCGCTTCCCTTCTGTACACTGTTACGTTGTTTTCTGAGACTACACCAAGATCGCTCATTAATCCATTCTTCTTTCATTTAAGGAGAAGGTTTGATGTAAAAAAAAAAACTTCTTAATCAGGGTGTTTATCACTGCAAAGTTAGATTTGCTGTAAAGACCCGTCGCCGTCAGATTAAAGGCACATGTGGAGCTTAATATAATGGTCTTGATGGTCAGAGGCGATCGATGTCCAGGGGTCCTTCATTCTTGGACGTAATGATGATTTGTATAATTTATTTCATGATTTTATATTATTCTCCTGTTTTGATTAAAGAGCAATAGCAAAACTTGTACCACAACGACTCTACCAAACCACTTCTGTGTTTGTTGCTGTCATCTATCAATTGATCGGTCTGAAAAACAAAAGTTATTTTTTTTCTATTCTTGTATATAGCAATCAGGTGGGCTGCATTCTAACCTTTACTAAGAATAATAGCCAGGTATACTTTGTACCGCAATTTTTGCACTCCAACAGGTCTATTCAAAGAAAGGTGAATGACTGGGGAAGTGAAAATTCTAGGTCAAAGTTGCCAAACCATAAAAATTCTCCCATTTATCTCACTTTCCAAATCGGCTATTTGGTCTAGATTCTTCTCTTGCCAGTTCTCCTGGTTTTCACCTTCAACTGAATAACCCTGCAAGGGTTACTCACTTCATTTGGTCTGGTGCTGTGGTCCACGTAAAACACAATGTAGCAAAATGGACATGTATTGAAGAACGTTACAATAGTAACTGAAACGTAAACGTTGGCAACTTTTTCACAATAAACTTTGGATTCTAAGAAGTCCTAGGAGTTTTGCTAA
Source organism: Leptobrachium leishanense (assembly GCA_009667805.1). Lineage (NCBI taxonomy): Eukaryota > Metazoa > Chordata > Amphibia > Anura > Megophryidae > Leptobrachium > Leptobrachium leishanense. The sequence continues at coordinate 125,652,796 of CM019070.1, read as the reverse complement.
AACACACACAGACACAGACACACACACACACACACACACACACACTTACACTTTATTGGGGAGGGCAAAAAGTGAGATTAAAAGCCTCCACACTGCAAATATTAAGGTTTATAGTTGCAGAGGACTTTTACACGTCCCAGCAATTCAAAGAACTGCATCACAGAGCTTGTGTGCTACATTCCCCATATGCAGCAAGGAACTCTGGGTAGGATATGCAAATGAAGCCCACAGCTTCTCACTTTTTTTGCATCTAGGCTCTGTAAGAACACAGAACCCGCTTAGCCCTATGCCATGTCATAGTAAATGTATTTTTTTTATTTTTTTTTACAGCAATGGCCAGGTTATGCAACCAGACACAATCACTCCTGTACAGCTGTTTTGGGCTCATTTACCCTCATCAGCAGGAGATAGAATGCAACTGGTTGCTATTGATGCTTAACCCCTAGGGTAAATCAATAAGCATTGAAGATATATTATTGTTAAGGTTGTTTCCCTTTAAAAATAAGATATGTCTGTTTCTCCTAAAAATCTGACTATTCAAACTTTTTTTTTAAAAAAAAGCAATGCGTGCTGGTACGTCTTCTATCAAATTTAGGTCATAGCTTTGAAGCTCGCCTGTCGCGTCGAAATGCAGAGTGTGATCTGGCAAGTGTTGGGTGTTTAGTGAATAAAGCCCTATGATTAATATTCAACCCCCCTTTTAAACACCCTCCAATAAATAAATACATAGACGTGGAGATCAGAGGACCCAGGTGACAGAGTTCCCCTATAGCTGCTGATGTTCGATAGCATTATATGCGTACGCCATGCATTTGAGCAGTCTCGTATTTCAAACATGTCAAAGACGTCTTGTCACCTTAATCTCTTTTCAATATAATAAATATTGATTTGCTTTTTTTGTGTTTGTCTCGCGTTTGAAAGAATAAATAGCATTTCAGGGCTGAAAGAAAACCGATTGATTTTTGGTTACGCAAATGCTTTTACAAAAAAAAAAATATATATACATAACGTTGCCCGTGACCCATGCCGGTCGATAACTTTAGATACAGTATAAATTTGTGGTTAATGGTTTAACTAAACAGTTACATTTAAAAAAGTACACGTTAGGAATCGATGGGGCTGTTTTGCTATAAACTGAAGAGTCAGATTTACAACGTGTACGTCGCTGTTGTACAAAGACCTGTTATCCGAAAATTGAATACAGTGTTACCGTTAGATAAAGAAATTGCTTGGAAACACTTTCCCACCTCCCAGGAGGGTCTGTCATTTGCTTTCCCGTCCTGTAAAATAGACCTTGTATAAAACGGAGTTGGAGATCGAAATTATAAAACCTTATTTTTTTTATTATTTATTTTGTGAACGTGTCTTTTTTAGCTTTCCTCTTTCATTTACATTGAGTAAAATTAGAAATATCAACAACTGTATTGTTCCTTGGATTTTCATATGTGTCTGATTAGTTACCACCTCATATATTGGCACCTTTTGGTAAATATAAGCAAAGTAGCTGTAAAGAATTGCCTTTATTGTTCCCTGGATTTTTTATGTTTTTTACCTTTTTTTTTTTTATATATATAAATAAAGTTATATATATATCTATATCTCAAACCAGAAAAGAGCCCACCAATGAACACGCTGAAAAGACAACACCAACAGCTTAGTGGAATATACATTTGCAAAGAATGGCCATGAAAATATTTGTATTTTTTTTTTTTTTTTTTTACGATATTATCAAGCCAGCAAAAAAATATAGAGCATTATTTTCATTTGTTCCAAGATGGATTGTGCGTCTTGTGGCCCTAGGAACTACCAGTTCTTGTTTATTGATAGTTTGAATATTACTGGGTATGCTCTGTGACTTGGGGCTCTATTACATTCTTCGTGCAAATTCGTACACGCAGCGCAATTTTTTTTGCGCGCAGTGTTAAACGTTAACGTGCGGAAATTAACTCTGGTATTACGATCCGAGCGCATTTTTTCATCCGCCCAAAAATATTGCGCTTAGAAAATACGCGCAAAAGCGAGCTCAAATTAACGCTGCATGCAGAAATCGGTGTGCGTACTGTTTTTTCACGCGATTCAGCCAATCAGAACTAAGAACCAAAATTGTCTCCCAATCTGAGTATATATGCTGCAGCAATATTAAAAACACGCACAACCTCTCGATTTTATTGTTTGGGTATGTGTAGAATGTGTAACTATACTGTGCAGTATTTTTTTTTTTTCGTGCTGGTGTATTTGGGTTCGGCCAGGACGTTCAGATTTGCAGTTACCACCAGCTTTTAAAAGACGTTAAAATTATGCGCGCAAACGTCCTTCGTAAAAAGTTGCGCATCGATTGTAATACCAGCCGCGTACCAGCGCACGAACGCATTTGCGCTCACAATGTTTATGTATGGGATGCGCGCACGAACTTTTGCTCGCGCAGGGTAACTCGCTTTAGACATTAACATGCATCGTTTGCGCGAATGTTGTAATACGACGTTCAGCGCGAAGGGTTTTGCCCCTCGCGTTAATGCGTTAATGCATTTTTGCGTACGCGCACATTTTTGCTCGAAGAATGTAATAGAGCCCTTGGACTATTGGTTGTCCGCAAGGATAAGTATGGCGTTTTGAAGTCCTGGTAATTTGTGAGATAACCTTGTGTGACCATCAGGGACACGAAGCCAATTCTCTTTAAATGAGTGCCACCATTGGGAACAAATCAGACGCAACACAATTTCTTGAACATACTACCATCTGTTTATTGCCTGTAAAATGATAATGCATGCCGATAAAACCAGAGATGGCCAACAGGCATCTCTTCAATTGTGGTGGAACATCTGTAGATCCAGTGATGTTTATTGCTGAAGACTACTTGTTGGCCACCCCGTGTGTATAGGATAACATTTAATTACCAATTGGCACATAGGGCTACATTTATTTTAAATAAAATATGAATCTAAAGCTTTTACGAGGAGTTGTCAGGAAGCCATTGTGTTCGTTGAGATCCCATTGCAACAGAAGGCCAACATTTCTTATCCTCTCGGCGACCAAAGAGGTTTCATAAAAATAACAATTGTACACCACCTCCAATTGATGGTGCAAATGGCCATGTGGCCCCATCAAACTTCACTACGATCGCCCGAACTACACTTGTGTGCTTTGCCAATTAAGATGTGCTGACCTATATCGGAGGAGTCTTCGTGTTTGTCTTCTCGGCTTTAAAAGGTATTTCGTAACCTTGTAATGCTCTGGCTGTTACGTCCCTTTGCCAGTTTGTCTTTAGCACTTCTTTAGCATTTGCAGCTATATGCACTTTTGTTGCTGTGAACGGAGCAGAATTTTCAAACCATTTCGCCATAAGGTCCCCAGGGATTTAAACAAGTATTTTATATTTTCCATGCAATCACATATTCATTTTTCCCATGAAAAAGAAGAATATTCATAGTTCTTTATATGTACATGAGATTTAAATAAATGGCATTATAGCTATGCTCACTTGCCATTGCAAGTGCCTTAGGTTAGAATCTTCACCTTGTATATTTGCAGAAGTTCTTCATACGGTGAATAATTCCTGTTATTTAATGAATGCTGCGTAGATTAGTTCTTTTTAACTCCTTTTAAATTTATTACTTTCCATTTCTTTATGTAAGGATTGACATAAGTTGGCTTTTTCTGCAAACTGAAAAAACGGTTCATAATTATTTTTTTTCGTACTTTCTGTTTGCGTACTTTTTACGCTCTTTCAATAGAATTTTGTGACGTTGAAACGCCAGCTCTTTTTTGCCTTAAATGAATGATACTGTTGGATTTTCACGTACGTTTTTGTTTGTTTTTTTCTTCTTAAATTTCTCGACCAAGGGCAACCCCCGTGAAAGCAATCTGCTCATTTTTAACACATGAAGCCATACATTTTGTGATATAAAGATATCCTGTTTTGACTGGCTGCTAAACCACAAAATGTCTCCCAAGCAAAGGAATAAAAACAAAAACAACACAAAAAAGCATGTAAACAACAGCTGTCAGCACAGAACAGGAAATAGTAGATGCCTGCTCTCAGGTAGTAACATGGAGAAACATTGTCTTCATTCATTAAAGAGAACAAAAAACTTAGGGCACTATTACACTCTTCGCGCACAATTTTGCGCGTGCGCAAAAACACATTGACGCAAGGGGAAAAACCCTTTGCGCTGAATGTCGTATTACGACGTTCGCGCACAAAATGCGCGTTAACGTCTAACGCGAGTTACCCTGCGCGAACACTGAGCGAGCGAAAGTTCGTGCTCGCATCCCATACTTAACATTGTGAGCTCAAATGCATTCGTGCGCTGGTACGCGGCTGATATTACAATCAATGCGCGAATTTTTCCGAACGACGTTTGCGCGCATAATTTTAACGTCTTTGAAAAGCTGATGGTAACTGCAAATCTGAACGTCAAAATACAGCACAGTATAGTTAAACATTCTACACATACCCAAACAATAAAACTGAGAGGTTGTGGGTGTTTTTATTAATGCTGCAGCATATATACTCAGATTGATTTTGACAGGCGCAAAAACTGAACGGGAGACAATTGTGGTTCTTAATTCTGATTGCCTGAATCACGTGAAACAGTCTGCACACCGATTTCTGCGCGCAGAGTTAATTTGCGCGTATTTTCGGACGGATGAAAAGATGGTCTCGGATCAGAATACCAGCGTTAATTTACGCGCGTTAACATTTAACACTGTGCGCAAAAAAAAATTGCCCTGGGCGTGCGCTTTTGCGCGGAGAATGTAATCGAGTAGATTATGAGTAGATAAAGCTAAAAAAAAGAGAGGCAAGGAGCTGCTTCTTCCCTAGATGTACAGCCAACAACCCTCACACTAGTGGAGAGGTGTCCAGGACACCCCAACCCAGCCAATCTGCTGTATAAAATCAATAGGAGAAACAGTACATGAACTCAGCACAGATATAAAGCAGCTGCCCGGTGCACGTGTCTACCATTGATTTCTATATGGGAGCATCAGGCATGCACAGCAGACAACAAACGTCTATGCGCTCACTATGACACCAGCCCTCTTACAAAAGTAAACTTCTGACAGGTGGCTAGGCTTCGCGGGAGGAAACCTAGTTTATAGGGATGCACCGATACCACTTTTTTAAGACCGAGTACGAGTACCGATACTTTTGTTCAAGTACTCACCGATACCAATTACCGATACTTTTATTTTATGTCATGTGACGCTTTCCAATAAGAACAGACCTCCTATAAAGCCCCCAGGTCTCATGGATATGCCCCCCTTGCTCATGGATATGCCCCCCTGCTCATGGATATTGCCCCAGCTCATGGATATCCTGACCCCAGCTCATGGATAATTGCCCCCCAGCTCATGGATAATTGCCCCCCCTGCTCATGGATATGCCCCCCTGCTCATGGATATGCCCCCCTTGCTCATGGATATGCCCCCCTGCTCATGGATATGCCCCCCTGCTCATGGATATGTCGCCCCTTGCTCATGGATATGCCCCCCTGCTCATGGATATGCCCCCCTGCTCATGGATATGCCCCCCTTGCTCATGGATATGCCCCCCCTGCTCATGGATATGCCCCCCCTGCTCATGGATATGCCCCCCTGCTCATGGATATGCCCCCCTGCTCATGGATATGCCCCCCTGCTCATGGATATGCCCCCCTGCTCATGGATATGCCCCCCTTGCTCATGGATATGCCCCCCTTGCTCATGGATATGCCCCCCTTGCTCATGGATATGCCCCCCAGCTCATGGATCCCCCCACTCTCCGGTCATACTTACCTTCCTTCAGCGCCGCCGGTAAAGTCTTCGCGCGCGCTCCTTGGAAGGACCCCAGCCGCGACCACGTGGGACCATGTGATCACGGCTGGGGTCCTTCCAACGAGCGCGCGCGCGGAAACTTTCCGGCGTCGCTGAAGGAAGGTAAGTATGAGCGGAGAGCAGCTGCAGGGCCTGTCTGAATGCTCTATCTGCATTCGGACAGGCCCTGCAGCTGCTCACTTTGTTTATACTTACCTTCCTTCAGCGATGCCGGGAAAGTTTCCGCGCGCGCGCTCGTTGGAAGGACCCCAGCTGCGATCACATGGTCCCACGTGGTCGCGGCTGGGGACCTTCCAAGGAGCGCGCGCGCGAAGACTTTACCGGCGGCACTGAAAGAAGGTAAGTATAAACAAAGTGAGGAGAGCAGCTGCAGGGCCTGTCCGAATGCAGATAGAGCATTCGGACAGCCGCCGCAGCCCCTCGGATACCGGCAAGCCGGCTCAATGCCGGCTTCCGGTATCGGAAAAAAATATCGGGGGTACTGCACGAGTACCAAGTACTCCTGCAGTACCCGGTATCGGCACCGATATCGATACTAGTATCGGTATCGGTGCAACCCTACTAGTTTACCAACATGGAGACTAGTAGCTATTCATGGGTCTACATTTTGCCGGTGTCTGAGAATAAGCAGGTTGAGGTCAATGATGTGGATCGGGCATGCTCAGCCTTGGCCCTCTAGAGCTGCGTTCAATACCTCAGCAGCTGCTGAATTGATGCAGCGCAGCAATTCAGTTTGCTGCAGCAGTGTCCTTGAACGCTTTGGATGCGAATTTCGAAGCAAAAATGGCCGACGATGCCCCAGCTCATATTGAAAAATTGCCCCAGCTCACACACACGGGTATATAGTGCTACTGGCTTCAAATGAATTTTTAGCAGAGCTGAGCGCCTCTGCATAGGGGAAAAACATGTCTGGGGGATATAAATTTGACTAGTACAGTTCCATTTCTTTTTATATTTTATATTACCACTTAAATGTAAATAGTTTCCATTTTCCAATAAATATTTGGTGCTTTGGTCAACAAACACCTTGAAATGGACATTGCCGTACTGGATAATAACTTGCTCCAAGGCGGCGGCCATCTTTACTACGTCACACTCAGCTACTCACAGCATCTCTCCAAGTCGGTGCAAGTGCTAAGTTAGCAGGGCTGAGCGCTAAACGGCTGAACGGCGTTCAGTGGCAAGTTGCTACCTTAGTACTTGCAGCGGCTGAGGTATTGAACGCGGCTCAGGTGTTAGATCGCCATATCCCAAAAGGTGCTGTCAACTTAATGATTAGCTAAGCATCATGGGAGATGTAGTTCCAAAACATTTGGGGGGGCCAAAGTTGAGCACCCTTGATGTAGTGGGAGTTAATAGAGTTGGTCACGGTCAGTGTAACCGGTTTATCAAAGTGACTCATGTATACGTTGCATAAGCAAAAAACCGCAATGAATGTGGCAGATAAAAACGGGGTACTTATCCACAATTCGGGTGCTCTAGCTCCTCGAGTGGCTCACTTTTTTAGTGCGGGAAAGGATAACTTTGAAGCCTGACAATCCATTAAATAAGTAAATGTTTTGGAGTAGAGCAATTTTTCAACTTTGGAGAAAGGGTGCAGAGCAGCCGAAACATTGTTTCCCCCTCCTTTAAATTTCCCTATTTATTGGAGTGCCAGGATACATTGGGATTTTCTCCTATATGTATACACTGTATCTTGTCAGCCAGAAGTGCCCATGGTTTTGTTGGAACGCCCCATTGTTGGCATCTTTTAGTCTTGTAGCGGAAATACATTTAATATCAGGCCCACACTATGCCTTTTACAGAAAACGGGGAAAAAGAAAAGTTGGGATAACTCAAGTCAGGACAGACCAGTCGGCTACAGACATCGGCGTTTGTGAGCTTGTTGCTGCCCTAAGCATTTCAAATTCCCCCCCCCCAAACACACCTAGCCAGCTAATATCAAATATGGACCGTCATATAATCATGTTATTAAGAGAATTATTCACCAGTCAGGGCTATTAATGTAAATAAAAATGTACTTTAGAATAAATTATACACTCTTACTTACACCAGGGGATTTCTAAAAATTTTTATAGTTTAGAGACTCATTGCTGGGAGTTTTATTGCTTTACTAGTTTGTTACACACCTGCGCACTCAAGTTTAAAAGATTTCTCTAAAAAAAAAGAAAAAGGCTGCCCCCTCTGTTGCGCAGCCCTAAGTCCAGGCCTAGTTGGTTTATGCAAGAATCCAGCCCTGGCTAAAGTTGGACTAGATTGACAAGATTCTTCTTCCCACCTGAGGATGACAGAGTTTACTACTCAAAATAAAAAATGCTATCACTGTTGATTACAAACGTCCTTGATACATCCCTCTGCCAGTACGCTTATCATAAATCACCCAAAAAAAATTAATTGAAATGTACATGTAGCAGTCTCTCTTTAACGATGTGCTCTTTTGGAGTACTTCAGATTTGCAAAGTGAAAGTGAAAGTTTGAAGGTTTTCACGGATGAGACATGAGGCCGTAAAAGTGTGTGTGTGTGTGTGTTTGTACAGTATATTTTGTGATTATATGTGTCGTTGAATCTAAACTTCTTTCCCTGTAATTAACATTTTGTTAGTTGGTAAATGCACAAAGAGCTTAAATAGGATGCCAGCTGACCCCCGACGACGATGGTCGCAACTCACAGAGCTCTCTGGCATTTGCCTATTACCCGCTGACTTAGCGACCCACCGTTGGCTACTGTGCACACAGAAGGGGGGAGAGCATTAGGAGGCTGGCTGACCTGTTCCTGGACCCTCCCACGGCCTTTTGGCACAGAGTTGGGGTCCTTGCGGACTCCGGCCTAACCCGCACGGCCATCTTTGAAGACTTCGAGTGGTGTGCAGATTCGCTGTGTGGCTTGTTGCTCCCGGCACTTTTTTCTACGGCTTTCCCATGGGCAAAATGTCTGGCAAGAAGACCTGTGTCACGGAGGGTCCCCGGCAGTGGGCTTTTCGGGAGTTATTGGGCGAGGATTGGCGGTGGCGCCCCGGCAGTTCCCTGAGCAGCCAGACTCCTGCGGCCAGCTCCCTGGACGAGGAGGAACCCCTCTGGTCGGAAGCTGAGATGGATCCTCAGAGGTCGGCCCGCAGAAAAGCTCCTGGTAAGGAAGTCGGTAGGCTCAAGCACTGTCGGACACCTGACGCCCCCCCCCGTGCCTTGCCTGAGGCTGAAGGGGATAGACAATTGCCTTCCACCAAAGGAGACGTCAAGAGCGTGTTTGAGGAGATGCGAGCGCTGTGGTGCTCTGACTTGCTGCTCTGAAGGCTGCAATGGTGGTTGTTTCGGGGCGCGTGGCGACTGTCGAGGCGACGGTGTAAGGTGCTGTAGTTGCACAGGCCCTGTTCGCGACCCAGCTGGAGACTCTTCAAACACGGGTGGAGATACTGGTGGGAGCTGTGGAGACCCTGGAGGCCCCCCGACGCTGCCGAAGAGACGTGAGGATTCAGGGGATACCTGAGGCTTACCGGTTGATGCTGTATTGCCTTATGTTAACAAGATGGCGGCCCAAGTTTTGGGGATGGCTCTGGGGGCCCCTGTCTTTTCTGCGCGGCTTTGCACATTAGGAAGGCAGCGGCAGCACCGGTTGATGTTCCACGCAATGTGATCACTGTCGCTGAGGAGATCACTGCCAAGCAGCGTTTGATGTCATCCCCTGTTGCTCATGCTCCTTTTATTTTTGAGGACTCCTCCCTGTCGTTGTACAATGACTTACCGTTTCTGACTTTAATGGCCAGGAGGCGTTTCTGGGACATTTCTGCCTTTTTCAGGAGCGGTGGCATTAGATATCAGTGGGGGGATGTTGGCTCTTTATGCGTCACTTAAGATAATGTGTTCCACCTGGTGGCTACTCTGGAGGCGGTGTGGCACCTCTTACACTCCCTTGGCCTATCACCTGCCCTGGCTTCTGCCGCCGCTAGCCCCCGAGGCCTCCCCTCTGCTGATTTGGGTTAGGCTCTTGTCACTATCATCAACGACGCCTGCCCCCCCTTCCCCGCTACTTTCCCTTTAACGACTCTGAATCTGTTACACATTTTTGTCCCACGGCGACTACCTACATGGCGGATGGTTGGGTTCCTTCCCCCCCCCCCTCGCTTTTTTTTGTGGGAACAGAGGGTGACTCAGGTGAGCCGTGTATGGTGGCCCCATCTATTCGGCCCCGAGCCCCCTCGACCATGTGGCCTCTTCCCAGGCCTCCGTTCGACCAATGGGTCACAGGAGTGAGCCGGGAATGCCGTGACCTCATGGGCAGTTCACCACTCCCATATGCCGAGGGTTTTTTTTCCCCGGTTTGCTCCCTGGAAGCCTTGCTGTGATATTAGACCGGACTGCTGCCCTGGTAGTCTCCCGTTCTTGCCCTATTATGTCCTGTACCGCATCCTTCTGGCTGTACATATCAGTCAGCAGATTTCTGTTGCCCTTAAGCTGTCAGGGTTATTCAAAGAGATTTGAAAAGTCACCGCACGTTCTCTTCAATTCGGTTCCTTTTGTCGATCCCATTTCGGTGACCCTGCGGTGTATTCAGCAAGCACCACAGGGCCCCCGAATTGCAGGGAAAAGCTGCCGCAAACCCGACGAAAACTCACCGCAAAACCCAGCGAATGCACGCCGAAAACCCTCAAAAACATCTGGATTAACCTGCTGAAAACCACAGAAAAACCCGAACAGGAGCCGATCGCAACCTTCGACACAGCAGAAGAGACAGTGAATAAATTAGCAAAACAGTTTGTGTGAAAGTGAAACACTGTTTGCAAAGAAACTACTGAGCGAAAATGTCTGAAATTTACATATGAGATCCAGGGAATGATAATAAAGAGGGCTGTTACAGAAAAAAGAAGAAAACTTGCTTAAAATATCCTAAAAAATCTATAACTAAAGAGACTCTTTACTGCAGAATTTTATAATGAACGGTTTATTAGATATTGAATTAAAACGGGAATATTTTTAACATTGAAGTCTATGGGATTCTCCTGAATAAATTTGCCGAATTAAACCACCGAATGGCAGGGCATTAGGGGAACCTTTCACTGCTGGTTTGTGTTCTCTGAATAGCCGAAGCAGTGCTTTTCATGGGGTTTTCACTGCCCTCGAACAGGCACCGAACAGGCACCGTATGTTCAGGCAATTCGCTAGGATTTGGCGAATTGCCTGCTCTCTGGATAGCCGAATGGCCAGGAAAGGTAACCGAACGCTGATTTTCAGCGTTTGGTTACCTTTCTCAAGCAATTTGGATCTCTTTGGATAACCCTGTGTGTTTTCGTGTCTACTTCCAGTTTGGCCTGCATGGCCACCTTTCCCTGCTTATTGTACTGATGTCACTTTACCAAAATGAAAATTATATAATGGAAAAAAAGAAAAGGATAAAAAAAAGCTTAGAGAAATAAAGATATTGTTAATTATAAAAAAAATTGGAGAAAAAGAGAAGAACCTATGCATAGGGCTTTGCCATACTCGATGTACTGATATATGTCTGCACAGGGAAAATATTATATGGAATGCCTAATTAAATGCATTTTATCATATTTTGGAAGAGATTAAGGATATAATGGGAAATTACCAAATATCTTAACTAAGGGCTTGGTTTAATTTCACTCGATCACCGGACACTGCTTTTTCAATTGCAATTTGGCCATTTTCAGTTCAAGAATGAATTAACCCCAACACAACCAAGGTGCTTTTTTTTCTTTTCTCTCTTTTCCAAAAACACGCTATCAAGAACCAGTGGATTTGGGGAAAAAAATCATTATATTTAATGATACAGTAAGAAATATTTGGAATTATCCCCAGTGCGTTTCATACTGTAAAACACAATTTTGCAGACGGATTGCTGCCATCTACTGGACAAATGGAGTTACTGTAGTTCTGGGTTCAATGCAGGATCAGTTGTGGAAGAGTCCGTTGGAGACATTCCCCAGCTGGTTTTATAAATGATTAGCACCTCGGGGGATTCTTTTGGGGCCCAAATGAAATTTGTTTGCAGCAAAGGAATTTAATTTGCAATGATACAGCATAGCTCCAGATCATATTAACATGATCTCGGGCTGCTGTGTCTGCTAATACTGTTTTTTTTAAATACATGATCACAGAAGTCAAGGGGTTAAGGGCATACTTACATTTCGATTGAATTTCGGACAGAAAATCCAAATTTCTTTTTTTTCTTCTACAGTTTTATTACCAGCCCATTTTTGACTGTAGACAAATCCGTTCAATTAAATCCGCTAATATTTTGGCAACATTTTGCTTGAGACCTGCTGATATTTTTTTTCTGAAAAACTGGCGTTGTAATTAAATTGAGTCCTTCATTTCCAGCAGCGTACTCCATTTAAAAAAACGTACATTTTATTTGGCTTCTTTTCTATAGGAACTAGGTCGGATAACACATTCTATCATTAATTTATATATAAAACAATGATGTGCTCCTTCTCAAATCTGACCCCCCTAACAGTCAAAAATAAATGAAAATACTTGAACTAGTCATTCTGTCTGCTTGTATAAAAAAAATATACATCTCCTAATGTTAATATGTAGTGCATGTTGTGTAGCCAATATTTGCCATTGATGCAAAAATGTCCTAAAGTGACCTGTCAGCGACAGGGCTGAACTGTGTGCCGTATGTACCCAAATTACGGTGAAGCTAAAATAAACAAGTAGTAAAGAAATTTAGAGGAAGTGGAACGTTTCTTGACCGATATGGCACGTGTGATAAAACAAGGTGATTTTATTCAAAACCATTTTTTTAAAATTTATGAGTCTACAATATCACACATGCTATGTATGCTATAACAGTTTAATGTCTGTCGTTTGGCTTCTTACACTGTCCAAGCTGCCTATTACTGGCCGGGTTTCATGTTACCTTTCTATAGCTGGCTTGTTCTGTTCCCACGGTAGCTTTGCAGAAAACAGCAGTGATAACTCCGATAAAGGGGTATTATACATACAGATTCTTTATTTCCAGGCATCCTAAACAAACACTTACAGCGTTGAAAAGATTCATCCGGATTACTCAATCTGTCCCTTCATACGGTGTGAGAAGAGGGTAACTTCACTCCCATGCTGAGAGAGTGTGAGAAGCTGCTCTTCTGGAGAATTGGAATTCCTAATGGAGGGCTTTCTCTTACCAGCATGCAAAGCACCTCAGCACCAATCAGACACATAGAACTGGTCACATGTCACAGAACTACATTTCCCTGAAGACATTGCCCTTAAAGGATAGCTCTTAAACATTATAAAGCTGTCTCTTAAGGAGACAGTAGCCAATACTGACTATTCTCAGGCTGCTCTAGTCAGCACACTCCCCGCCTGGAATTATAAATTCCACTACTTACTAACTAAACTGTTAACGAAGATAATCAAGGCATATTATCAAACATGCAAACAATGAGTATACACAAAGCATGCAAAGCTTGGAGGTTCAATCTTCCAGCTCGGTCTTCCTCAGCAGCAGGACCAGGTCGGTAATTGGCCTGGTATATAGTTTCTTGGTGAAAGTCTGCTGGTTGCCACCGGACTCCTTTGGCTTCACGATCTGCACTGCAACCTGGCGGACTAATCCATCTTTGCTGGGTAAGACTTGGTGCACAAGTCCATAGGCCATGAGTTACGGTGCGCTTCCTTATCTTTCAAAAGAACAAGGTCTCCGTCTTCGAGATTTGGTTCTTTGTTCTGCCATTTGCGACGTTCCTGTAGAGTAGGTAAGTACTCTTGCTTCCATCGCTTCCAGAAGGTGTTGGCAAGCCATTGCACTTGTCTCCATTGTTGTCTGTACATGTCCTTGGGAACGAAGTTCCCTACTGGAGCCGGCCAATCACCTGTTTTGTAGGTGAGCAAGGTGGCTGGGGCGAGGATACTTGGATTCTCGGATCTGTAGAAACTGGGCCCAAAGGTCGGGCGTTAATGATGGCTGCTACGCCTCGTAAGACAGATCTCCAACGAGAGAAATTTTCAAAGGTAACTGGTACTGGGTTATGATCGAGGGGCAATATTTTGGTTTTCTTGACCATCGTTGAGAAGATGGTGGCTTGGACCACCGGTTTCTCATCCGCAGGGGTTGATTTACTGAGTACCTGAGGTCGGATGTCAGCATCTTGATCTGGATTTATAAGTTCATGGTGTTCCGGTCCCGGTAACGTCGAGGTGTCTTGACAGGTCAAGAACTCAGGACCCTTTATCCAGGTTGACTCTGCCAACTGGGAAGCAGGGATGGACCGTGTAGCATGATCCGCTGGGTTCTGGTCTGTTGGCACATGTCGCCACTGCTCAGGTTCTGAAGATTTTCTGATCCTGTCGACTCTATTGCTCACATAGACATAAAAGCGTCTGCTTTGGTTGTGAATGTAGCCCAGCACCACCTTGCTGTCTGTGTAGAAGATGGTGGTTTGTAGCTCAAGGTCTATAGTTTTCTTTATCAGGTCAGCAAGCTCCACGGCCAATACGGCGCCGCACAGTTCTAACCTTGGTACTGTGTGACCTTGTTGTGGTGCTATCTTCGCCTTTCCCATTACGAAACCGATGTGAGTATTGTTCTCCCGGCCGTAGACTCTGACATATCCTACAGCTGCTATTGCCTTAGTCGATGCATCTGAAAAGACGTGCAGTTCTTTTTTCAGTGCAGCTGCGGGTGAAACAGGAACGTATGTGCGCTGAACACTAACGTTTTGGAGACATCTCAGGGAGGCACACCATTTCTCCCATTCTTGCTTCTGGTCTGGTGGAAGTGGCTCATCCCAATCTTTGGTGTTTTGGGATAGCGTACGTAGAAGGAGCCTCCCTTGGATCGTTACAGGTGCGGCAAATCCTAGAGGGTCAAAAAGGCTGTTCACCGTTGACAGAATTCCTCTCCTTGTGAAATTGGACTTCTGGGCTGGAACTCTAAAGGTGAAGGCGTCCTTCTTCAAGTCCCAACATAGACCGAGACTACGTTGGATAAGAGGCATGTCTGTTGTAAAATCTAGGTCCTGTAGTCCCTTGGCATGATCTTCAGGACTGAAGGCTTCAAGCACTTCCTCACTGTTGGACGCGATTTTGTGCAATGTGAGGTTGGCTACTGCTAGCATCTGGCGTGTTCTGTTCAGTAGGTCTATAGCTTCTGCTGGTGTGGCTACAGATTTTAGACCATCATCTACATAGAAATCTCGTTCCACGAATCGTCTGGCATCTGTGCCGTATTTGGTTTCGCCGATGCGAGCGGTGCGTTGCAGGCCGTAGTTGGCAATTGCCGGGGAAGAACCGTTCCCAAAAACATGCACTCGCATTCTGTACTCCGTTATCTGCTGGTTGCGCTGTTCGTCACTGAACCACAGGAAACGTAGGTAATTGCGGTGGTCTTCTCTGACTAGGAATGAGTAGAACATCTGCTGGATGTCGGCCATAAAGGCTACGGCTTCCTTTCTGAAACGAATGAGCACGCCTAGGAGGCTGTTGATGAGATCCGGCCCTGTGAGAAGGGCTTTATTCAGGGAGAAGCCTTGGAATTTTGCACTCGCATCGAAGACTACCCGAATCTGGCCTGGCTTTTGTGGGTGGTACACTCCAAAGAATGGCAGGTACCAGCATTCTTCACCTTCTTCCAGAGGTGGGGCAAGCTCAGCATGTCTGTTCTGGAGCATCTTATCTATGAACGCCACTAGATGATCTCTCATTGGCGGTTTCTTGTTCATGAGTCGTCTCAGACTGAAGAGGTGCGAGAGAGCTTGTTCATGGTTGTTTGGCAGGCGCTGTCTGGGTGTACGGAAGGGTAATGGGGCTACCCAGCTCCCGGAGGCGTCCTGTTGAAGTTCTTTATCCATGAGCTGCAAAAAGTCTTTGTCTTCTATTGACCAGGCCAGGTCATTATCTTCTTTGCTGGTCTCGAACACCGTTGCTCCTAAAACGGGATTGTTTGTTGAAGTCGTGAAGTGCTCGTGACATTGTTTGAAGTGTGATGCTCTCCCATTACTGAGAATGGAGGTTGCGAAAACGTTGACTTGGGTTGGGGCCTGCAGCCGATCGATACAAACTGTTCCTATGATGGCCCATCCGAGTGCAGACTTGCGGGCAAACGGAGAACCTGCTGGGCCTCTAACCTGGTCATGTTGAAGGAAAGCTTCGGAGGCGTCTAATCCCAACAAGAGAAGGATTTCAGCTTCGGGGTCTAGGGCAGGGAAGAGGCTAGCCATGTGTTTCAGGTGAGGTATATTGCTTGCTACCTCTGGTGTCGCTATCTGGTTGCGATCATCTGGCAAAGCATCCCATTCTAGCAATGGTGGTAGTTTCAGTTTTGCACTTCCATCTAATGATTCTATGCAGAATCCAGTGACTTTCCTCCCCGCCGTGCGCTGGGAACCGGTGCACGTGGAAATAGTGAATGATGTGTCATCGGTTCGGACGTTAAAGAGGTCGAAGAATGCTGACCTGGCTAACGATTGATTGCTTTGTCCGTCCAGCATCACATACATCTTCACAGCTTCTTCAGGGTGTCCGGTTGGATAGACTTTGGTTAGGTAGATCTCGTGGCATAAGCGAGGGAATGCTGAGCCACCACATACTGTCGTGCAGTTGATACTTGCTGCCTCTCGATCTTCAGTATTGTCCTGTGACTCCTTAGGCAAAGGAGGGGTAGGTGTTGTCCATTGTGTTGGCTCGGAATCTGGATGCAGTGCACCAGGGTGTCTGTCACTACCGCATAGGTGACATTGTACCTTACTTGTGCAAGCTTTGGCCATGTGCTCTGTAGACTCACAACACTTGAAGCAAAGTCTGTACTCCCTGATCAAGGCTTTCCTTTCTTCTAGGGGCTTCTTTCCAAAGTTTCTGCACTTGTTCAGAGAGTGCGAGGACTTGTGGAGTGGACAGAAAGGATCTTTATTTGTGCTTAGGGTTTTAGGTAGTGCTCTCTTCGACGGATGCTCATCTGACTTGCTTGTGGATGAGGCAGCGACCTGTGTTTTGTGGACAGACACAGTGGTCCTTTCCCTCGCCATTTGTGTTGTTCGCTTGAAGTCGGAGTTATAGTTGGCCCTTTTGGTGGTAGGGAACTCCGTTTCTCTGAAGCTTCGATTTCGAGGATCGTTGCACCGTTTTGTTTGGTAGGCAACAAATTCTTGAAGAGCGGCGAAGGGAGGGTCTCTGTCTAGGTTGCGCTCTCTATAGGCATCTGATAATTCGATCCATTTTTCGATTAGCTGTGTAGGTAATTTTCTAACGATAGGCTTCTGTGTTCTATGCTGGTCGAGACATGTCAGTCCCGTTAGGTTAGGATCTTCTTTGGCTGCTCGCAACTGTGTAAGGAGAATAGAGAAGTCCCATAACCTGTGAGGTTCGTTAGTGCGGATGACTGGGAAATCGCTGACACGTTCTAACAACGAGGACTCCGTCAACGTGGATGCACCAAACCGTTGATCGAGCACTTCCCAGGCTTGTTTGAGGGCGATGACAGGGTCACCGAGATGAGATGAATAAATATCCTTTACTACTCGTGTAGATTCTGGTCCTAGCCAAGCCATCAGATGTATGATCTCCTCGATTGGCCGTAACCTCTCGTCACTAACGGTATGTAAGAAGATGTGCTTCCATAGTAAATAGTCTCTGCCTGGCTTGTCAGAAAACTTCTGTGCTCCTCTTGAAGCCAAATCCACCTTCCCTTGTCGAGGTGGGCATTCTGTGTTTCTTTCCCTGGGTGTCGCAAAGTCCATCTGGGCTGTATGGGGCTTGTATTGGGGGGAGATGGTAAGCTGAACCATATGGAATTGGTGAAAGCAGGATCAGCGGTTTCCCGTGGGTCCTGGTAAGCATAGTCCCTAGGATCAGGAGCAGAAGCTAAGGACAGCTGTTCTGTGTCTGCAGAATACTTGTTGATTATTACGTCTTGCCATGACACATGTGATGGTTGTTCCTTTCGCCGCTGGGCAGGTCGATCGTGTTTCATGGGCTTCACGTCCGTCCATGAGTTGCCTTGAGGCTGTGGCTGGAACACTGCTGCCTCTACGTTGAGGTTGTGGCTCGCGGCTACTCTTGTGTCTGCCTGCTGAGTATCCTTCACTAATGCTGATGGAACAATCTGGTTACCTCTTGTGTCTTGGCTTGTTGGAGTAAATTTTTCAGCTTCTAGGAGGGTTTCGACTTGTACGAATTTGGCGGTGTCAGCATTCTGAATAGTTCGCGAAACTAGTGGTTGAGATTCTCCTCCTTGTCCCTGCCGTAATGAGTTCTGGTTGTTCACGTAGGCTTCGACACGGTTCTGCAAGTTCTCTCCTTCCAGCTGTGTAGGATTGAAGTTGAGGGAAGCATTGGCAGCTTCCGCCCGTAAAGCTGTTGCCCTTACTGCCTTTTTTGCAGCCTCCCGTTTATGCTGAAGATACGTACGGTTGGCTTGAGCTATGGCTTTGGCCACTTCTTCCTCTTGTAATCGCTCTTCATCTGCCACTTGCAGATCTACAGCAGCTTCATCAGCCTCGATTTGTGCTAATATCGCTAGGGCGGCGAGACTCTCTTTACTCGAGGCCCGGGACGAACGGCTGTGATGAGAGGATGCTTTGGAAGAATGGTTAGAGCCTGTGATATAAGATTGCTGTGAAACGTGGCTACCTGAGTGAGACCGTGCGGTTTGGGGTGAAAGGACGAGGCTTTCTTTGAAGCATGAGAAGAGGCCCTGTGCGAGCGATGGGATGACTCCGACTCGGCCTTCTCGTTGCTTGTGTCCTTTGCTTGCAGATTTGTCTGAGAGTCATCACAGTTTGAAAGGAAATTCGCATGCTGTATGTTAAACGCCTGGATGCTTTGTAAGTCCGCTTGGAGACTTGGGTCTTCCAACTGTGACTGGATGAAAATGAGGTGGCGTTCGCTATCCTTTGACTTTAGATGCGTCTTCCTCATGCGTTCGTTCTCAATTGTGATGCGACCAGGAGAGAGCTCTCCTTTAGGTTTATTGCAGAGCTCTATTAATTTATCTCGGGAATTAGTGTAGCTTTTGTAATACCTGTCCCACTCAACCATCAGATACGATCGCATTTCCTTGGTGAGCTCCCTATGCGCCCTCGTTTCATATTGTCTCTGAGTTGCCTTTGCATTTTCTGAATTTCGGAGGACACACTCTTCATTTGAGTCGGGGTCGATTAGTAGGCCCAACTCTTTTGGCACGTCACAGCCTTCTGCCATGATTGAGGAGACTCAAGAAATTGCTAAAACACTTTTAGAAATGTCAATGCAGTTCACTATTTGCCCACTTGGGTGCGTTGCGCAAACTGTTGTAGACGTAGGCGCGGTTCGCCTTGCGGTCTCTGGGGAGCGCTGCTGGAGTGCGTTGCAGCTGGCGCTGTTTACCTTGCGGTCTCTGGGGAGCGCTGCTGGAGTGCGTTGCAGCTGGCGCGGTTTACTTTGTGGTCTCTGGGGAGCGCTGCTGGAGTGTTTTGCAGCTGGCGCTGGTTACCTTGTGGTCTCTGGGGAGCGCTGCTGGAGTGCGTTGCAGCTGGCGCGGTTTACCTTGTGGTCTCTGGGGAGCGCTGCTGGAGTGCGTTGCAGCTGGCGCTGTTTACCTTGTGGTCTCTGGGGAGCGCTGCTGGAGTGCGTTGCAGCTGGCGCGGTTACCTTGCGGTCTCTGGGGAGCGCTGCTGGAGTGCGTTGCAGCTGGCGCGGTTTGCTTGTGGTCTCTGGGGAGCGCTGCTGGAGTGCGTTGCAGCTGGCGCGGTTTGCTTGTGGTCTCTGGGGGGCGCTGCTGGAGTGCGTTGCAGCTGGCGCGGTTTACCTTGCGGTCTCTGGGGAGCGCTGCTGGAGTGCGTTGCAGCTGGCGCGGTTTGCTTGGCTTAATGCTGGCCTGTAGTTTGCAGAGGAGTCACCAAAGGACGCTGAGTGTAACTAATGTGAGAGATTACTGGGCTAGGGAGTTTTACCCTGGATAAGGTTTGCAGA
The DNA here is from genome assembly GCA_009667805.1 of Leptobrachium leishanense. Taxonomy (NCBI): domain Eukaryota; kingdom Metazoa; phylum Chordata; class Amphibia; order Anura; family Megophryidae; genus Leptobrachium; species Leptobrachium leishanense. Next base: position 125,633,077 of record CM019070.1, on the reverse strand, counting down.
GCTGGAATTTCCAATTATAGATCTCCTAAGGGCCTTGCCTTGAGTCTCTGTTTTGGGCTTTACCAGGCCTGCACACCTGAGGGTGATTTTCCTTTCCAGTGTATTTTCTCTTTCAACAGTAGTTAAGCTAACAGCTGAATTAATAACTCATTCTGCGCAGACTTTCTTGCCTTTTAAGCCACATGCCTTGGAACCTTTACTTTGATATAAACTTCACAAACTTGTTTTCTCATTGCTGAAGTTAAGCTGCCTTTCCATGAGGTGAAAAGAAAGGAGGGGGGGCAGCCAGACTGACTCATTTAGCTTTAAATGCAAAGAAAAATGTCTTTTAGGAAGCTGGCTTTTAGATGCAGCTGCATAAAGTGAAGGTCAAACAGTCTTTCATTGTTTCAAAGGGTAAACAATCAAATGGAGCTTGGGAATGAATCTATCCAGCCTCTTCTCACTGTTCTGTTCCCACGGTAGCTTTGCAGAAAACAGCAGTGATAACTCCGATAAAGGGGTATTATACATACAGATTCTTTATTTCCAGGCATCCTAAACAAACACTTACAGCGTTGAAAAGATTCATCCGGATTACTCAATCTGTCCCTTCATACGGTGTGAGAAGAGGGTAACTTCACTCCCATGCTGAGAGAGTGTGAGAAGCTGCTCTTCTGGAGAATTGGAATTCCTAATGGAGGGCTTTCTTCTTACCAGCATGCAAAGCACCTCAGCACCAATCAGACACATAGAACTGGTCACATGTCACAGAACTACATTTCCCTGAAGACATTGCCCTTAAAGGTATAGCTCTTAAACATTATAAAGCTGTCTCTTAAGGAGACAGTAGCCAACACTGACTATTCTCAGGCTGCTCTAGTCAGCACATGGCTCTTTCTCTCGCCCTTGAGATCTATAGACATCCTGAGTGACATCATTGCTAGTTTAGTCTACTGCCTGTGGTACAGCTGTGTCCTGACGTTCTCATTGGTGACCATGCCAGAATGTCACAGATTAGGATGAGTAATATGTTACCATTACTACAGATAAGAAGATGGCGATGTTTGAAACTAACAAAATCCAGAATGTTAGGACAAGCTGACCAATTACATCATTGATTTATAATGGTTTAAATTGGTTCTCATTTATTTGAGTTAGACCAATAAGTCCGTAGGCGACAAAACGTTCTCAAAGGAATGAGCTTGTTTTTTGAAACGTATCTGCGCATTGCTGGTAGAATTATGTGTGTCCATCAAACTGTTGGTGTGTTGTTTATAGCTGAGCTTGCCTGGTTTCAGTAGTGATGGTTTTGGCTTGGTGTATGTGCAGATTTGGTGTGTAGAGTATTAAGTGTGCCGGTTCGATGCATGTGTTGGTCAGAGGAGTGTTTGTGTTGTCGTACAGTTTATTGGTTAGAGTGTGTGCAGAGAATGTGTTTTTTAGAGGGTAGTGTTATAATGTGTGACTGTGCTTCATGCATCATTAGTGAGTACATCAGTTGGAGGACCGAGTCTGTTTTAAAAGGTAAGAGCTTAGTCAGTGCAACAAGTGGGCAAATGAAGGACTAGTGAGTGTGTGGATAAGAATTAACCTCCCTGGCGGTGTTCCTGAGTGTGTCTCGGGGTTAAATTTCACTGAGACACACTCAGGCTGTATACATCACCTCTTCCTGCACTCCCTCGCTGATCTCTGCAGTCTCCGGCGATCGCAGCGTTTTACTTCCTGGATTCCTTCTCACAAGGAGGAAACCAGGAAGTAATGAGGTCGTCGGTCGCCGGAGGAGGCAGCTGGGGATAGCGAGGGAGGGCAGGGAGAGGTAATGTATCCAGCGGCACCCCGAGTGTTGCTCGGGGTAACCGCTTCCAACATAGGAATTTAACCCCGAGCCAAACTCGGGATGCCGCTAGGGGGGGGGCAAAATAAATAAATAAAAAAATTGACCGTTTTCAGCACAGACTTTGCTGAAGAAATAGACCGCCGGGGAGGTTAAGTGTCTTTTGCGAGTAAGGAGTGTGTTGGTTAGCATAGTGACTGTTAGTGGTGAGTAAGCGGTTAATGTAATGACGGAGTAGTAGTGTTGGTTAGAGGTGAGTGTTGGGAATAGTGTGTGTGTGCCTGTTGGCTAGAGGTGAGTGAGGGGTTAGAGTAGTGAGTGTGTGTAGCTGAGCGAGCCATTCGGGTGGGGAGAGACGCGAGTGTCTGAGTGATGACTGCCAGAGGTGAGTCGACCAGAGAGTAGTGAGTGTCTGCGATAAAAGTGAGTCTGTAGAGAGTAGTGAGTGTGTAGGATAGAGAAGAGTGAGGGGTTGGAGTAGTAAGTTTGTTTACAGGTGAGTGCGTTGGTCTGATTTGAGTGAGGGGTTGGAGTATTGGGCGTGTTGCTTAGAATTGATTTGTGCTGGCTAAAGCTGAGTGGTTGGAGTAGTGAAAGTGTGAAGCTGAGCAGTTAGTAGTGAGTGTGTGAAGGTGAGTGAGTGCTTAGAATAGTGAGTGTAGGTAAGTTGAGAGTAATGGAAATGTGTGTGTGTTGTGTCAGATGACTATTGACACACTGTACGTAAGTTAAGTGTTGAGAGTAGTGAGTATGTTGGTTAGATTAGTAAATTTGTTGTTTACAGGTGAGCGTGTTGTTCTGATTTGAGTGAGGGGCTACAGCAGTGTTTCCCAAACCTGTCCTTGGGACCCTCAACCAGGCCAGATTTTGCAGATCACCTTGGGGAAATGCAGACTGAATCCTGCAATCACTGAGCAGCAAATCATATCATCTGTGCTGTGCTTCAGATATCTGGAAAACCTGGTGAGGCGGAGGGTCCTGAGGACAGGTTTGGGAAACACTGAGCTACAGTATTGATTATTGGTTAGAGATTAGTGAGGGGTTAGAGTATTGGACGTGTTATTTAGAGTTGAGTGATTGTGTTGGGTAAAGCTGAGTGCATGTTTAGAGTAGTGAGTGTGTGAAGCTGAGTGAGCGCTTAGAGTAGTGAATGTGTGAAGCTGAGTGAGCGCTTAGAGTAGTGAGTGTGTGAAGCTGAGTGAGCGCTTAGAGTAGTGAGTGTGTGAAGCTGAGTGAGCGCTTAGAGTAGTGAATGTGTGAAGCTGAGTGAGCGCTTAGAGTAGTGAGTGTGTGAAGCTGAGTGTAGGACTGTGGCTTTAAATGTCTGGAGAACGCCTGAGCCTGCGAGTCAGTGCGGTATATATATCATGGAAATCCTCCGGGGCCGTTGAAACAAGAACAGAGGACCCATTCCAGTGGAGAAGGTGTTTTATTGAACGGACGCCAAAGTGCTTTCCAGGGATAGTCTGTAAAAACCCTGGAAGATGCCCAACTGTAATAGAGGATCTGAAGCTGGCTTCACCCTCTCACACGCAGATTGTCTGCGCGGCGTTTCGGGAGAAGACGCATTGGCTCGTTCTGAGCGGCGTAAAAGCAGGCAATAGAAAAGAGTTATGGCCTTTGCAGCCGCTCGATTTCACAAAGCATTAACTTCTTTCTCATTTTTTTTTCTTTTTAATTGATGCTGCGCAATCATGTGTGTTACCTTTATACATCGTATTTCAATGTGTTTAGGTTTATGAGTAAATCCGAATAACTTGGTTGCTGTATATAACAAATCAGTCCTTGTTATATGTTGTGCCTTGCTGCCTAGGGGCGATGGGCATTTTAATCTTTCAAGCTGCACCTCTTTACCGGGGATTGGTCAGCGTACAAGTGTGCGAAAATGAAAGATTCAGTCATTTTGTTTCCAACAAGTAATTTTTTCCAACGTGGCTTTTTTTGGTGTAGATTTTAATAAAGATGACTTCACATGATCCAGACACACATATTCAGGCATACCTAAGAGATGGTGCTTATTCAGTTCCAGGCCAATGCAATGAAGTGACTGTACCCAATAAACTGGCACTTTATTTTTGGGGTTACCCGGCGCAAATAGAAGTTATGTTTACACTATACTGTATTCTTCTAATTGTTGCCCGTAGACTTGCTGGATGCAGAGTCGCCACAAACCAGCAATTTGCAAAAAGAGCAATATCTGCAAAGCGCTATAAATGAGGTATCTGTGTGTTTTATATATTCTGTTTTACACATCGATCGATGATTCGATACGGCACAGGGTATATTTTATCAATCTATAAAAGTGTATTGGCCCCAATGAAGCGATAGATCTATACATCTATCTCTCGATCGAACAATGAACAGAGCGCTCCACTAAGGCCTATGTCAGACGAGTGCACTGTGTGCGCCTGTACTGACGTGCCTTCTGGTGTACGTCGCAGCATTGTGCCGCTACGATGGGGCTGGCCACGCGCTATTGCGCGCGTGACAGCGTCCTTGCAGCGAGCCTCCCCATCAAAGCGCTAGGACGCGCGTTGACGGAGCTGCAAAGCACGATGCTCCATAGCAGGATTGAGCCTTGCAGCGCTGAGCGCACTAATTGCACTCAGCGAGGCGGCCAGACGGGCATCAGACGGGCGTCGTGTGGAAGGAACATCCGCTCTTACTCTCGATCGTCTGGCCCCAGCCTTAAATGTTATCTTAAAAATGATTAAAGCCACCTAATTAAACCAACAGTGATGGAGATATGGTCACCAAATGTGATCAAAAGTTGTTTAACCTATTTATTTATTTAAAATTTTCTTGTCACAAAGGGCTCAATTTTTTTTTTGTTTTGCCCCCCTTAGCGGCATCCTGAGTGTAGCTCGGGGTTAAATTCCTATGCTGGAAGCGGTAACCCCGAGCAAGACTAGGGAAGCCGCTGGATACATCACCTCTCCGTGCGCTCCCTCAATGTCCCCAGCTGCCTCCTCCGGCGATCGTGACCTCATTACTTCCTGGTTTCCTCCTCGCGAGAAGGAATCCAGGAAGTAAAACGTTGCGATCGCCGGAGGAGACTGCAGAGATCAGCGAGGGAGCACAGGGAGAGGTGATGTATCCAGCCCGAGTGTGTCTCGGGGTTACCGCTCTCAGCGGTGAAATTTAACCCCGAGACACACTCTGGATAACCGCCAGGGGGGGGGTTAAGTCTGCCGCAACATCAATGTACTCCCTCCCTGCAGGTTGCTATCTGTACAGACCTAATACTTGCTCTTACAAGACTAACGTGCCGGGGTCAAGTGGAGCAGGAACATGTAGAATAGCAGTTCCTCCACTATTTTCTCAGATGAAACGGAGTTCCCTTTTGGCCCACACACACACAGAGAAACTTTTATTGGGTTCCAAACATATTTTTCCTTATTGAGTCACCAGAAATGTGTGATATATGTTACAATTATCAAAAAAAAAATCCCTAAAACCCAGCTTATATCTAGGCGCAAACATTGATATCAAATTTGTATGTGGAGTGCGGGGGGTTAAGGGTGGCATGTCAATGGTTAATTGAGGAACAGAAATATTGACGCGTTCAGGCGCTTACCTTTTAAGCACAGATGACACTTTTTTTCTTTATGTTTTATACATGTTACTGGACTGGATATATCTGGTAGTTGCAGCCGCCCCGGTGGGGATCAGGCGCGACACAGTTTTTTCTGTATTATGCTTACTTTTTAAGGACTAGACCCCTGCTGTAATAAATATATATATATATATTGTATATGTAGCTACAGCTCTCATTATTCTTTACTAACCGTTGGGCCACATGGGATTTACAAGTCACCTACAGCTGGGGAAACAACGTTTTGGCCAGCCCTTGTTACTACTCCTCTGTGCATACCCATGGGCTGTCGCTGAAGAAATATTCGGACTCTTTACATAAAACCCCAATATTAAATAAATACAGTAATAATGAGGAAAACATGCTTTTTAGTTGCGCCCTCTCCACAGATACAAACTGATTAAAGCCGCGTCTCTTTGTTCCTCCGTGTTCTTGTTGCATCTGGGACCTGTAAGATTGCTCCACAGTGCATTGCGACGTTAAACGGGCTCTCGAACACCGCATGCTAATTTGTTCAGTAAGGACTCTTGATTAATGATTTCAATCATTTTCCACCGTGCTTTTTATTTTATTTATTTATTTTCCCCCCAAATTGTAATTATCACTCGTCTAACTCGGTAGTAACAGGAGAAAATAAACGACTAATAAAATAATAAATATATTCCACCTGCTCACGAGCGAGTCTAAATAAGCACAAACATTCTGATTTGTTGTCATTTTCTTTTTTTTAAAATTTTTTTATTATTATTTTTAATTAATTTATTTATTTTTGTCGCTTTAATGACGTCTGACCATTAGGCCACGGAGAAAAAAGGTCCGTGGCGTCAGATGCACATTAGAAATAATAAAAAAAAAAAGTGCATTTAAATAACACTTCTTAGAGAAGAAAAAATTAGCATGTACGCTGGTCTTTATCAGCCGACGAGCTCTAATTTAAAGCCTCGCGTTCGGCCTGTGCAGGATCTCCGAGCATTAATATGTTAATGAATCATAGCAGATGTTTTGCGCGGGGGGATGGGTCACTCTGGGGGACCTCGGTGACATCTCAAAAAGCGACTGCATCTCGCTGATACTTCCACTATCCCTTTTATGTCGGGAGCCGTGCCACGCGCGACGCCTGCCCTAGCCGTTTCTCAAAGTAACGCTGCATGCAGGAGCCAGTTTTAATTTTAAAAAGGGAGACCAAAAAAACAGTAATAAATAAATAAATAAAATTGTGTATGCCGTCACAGGCGTCCTATTCTATACCTTCAACCTCCCGGCGTTTGTGCTTAATGCTAGAAGAAGCCAAATCGGCTTGTAAGCAGGAAATTGGTTAATTGATGGTAGATGTTCTCTTACGTACAATTACATCGCCCGCAACGCCTGGCATTGGTTACACAGCATGGCTCTGATAAAGTTCATGCTTAAGTGAGAGGGGGGGGGGGGGTTGATTACATTAGAACAGAAGAAAAATTCTGTGAGGGAAACCCATAGGAAAAAAAATGTAATTTTTCTTCAGATCCTTTTTTATCTAAGTTGTTACACTGTGGGCTATATTACATTCTCTGCGCAAGTGGTTTGCGTGCGCAAATGCGCATTTGCGCGAGGGGAAAAACCATTTACGCGCAACGTCGTATTCCTATCTATGCGCGACGAACGCGGGTTAACGTATACCGCGGGTGAACCTGTGCGAACGAAAATTTGTGCGCGCTTCCTATACTTAACAATGTCAGCGCAAATGCGTTCGCGCGCTGGTATGCGGATGGTATTACAATCTGCGCGCAACGAAGGTTTGCGCAAATTTTTGTAACGTCTTTGAAAAGCCGGTGGTAACTGTAAATTTGATCGTCCTGGCCGAAACGAAATACACCAGCACAAAATAAAAAATACAGCACAGTACAGTTACACATTCTACACATACCCAAACAATAAAATTAATTGCTTTATTTTATTTTTTCCTGCAGCATATATACTCAGATTGACTTTGACAGGCGCAACAACCTAACGTTAGAAAATGGTGATTCTTAATTCTGATTGGCTGAATCCCGTGAAAAAAAAACAGTCCGAACACCGATTTCTGCGCGCAACGTACTTTGCGCACAGTTTTGCGCGTCGTTTTTACGCACGAAAATTTTTGACGGACGGAAAAATGCACTCGGATCGGAATACCACGTAAATTTTCGCGCGATCACGTTTTTTTTTTCGTGCGCAAAAAAAAAGAGAATATAATATAGCCCTGTATCTTGTTTTGTATTGTGTAATTTTGGATTACAAACAGAAACATTAAGCAATACGCTATTTGTCACTTGAGTTTTACTGTCACAGCATGGCACTTTGAAATTTTCCTTGTCACGCTTCAAATTGCAGGCACACGGTAAGCTGGGCTTGTGGCTGCTTTCTTTCTCGATGCCGGGGAGCTTGGCGTGTTGTTGTGTGGCTCACTAAAGCACGTGCTTTTGTAAAGCCTTTCCGATGACCTTGTAGTATAACATGTTCCGACAGATCCCTCATTTTTTTTCCCCAAAGAAAAAATGAAATACAGTATGTTGTTTTCGCTGTTTTTCTTCGATGAGTTGTTTACAGTGGATAAAAAAAATGGCACTTAAAAAACCCACGTCATTTAGATCAGTGTGGCAGAAGAGCAGTAATTATGTAATTAAGTGTTGCTACTGAGGGGGATTATACCAGATACAGTATCTTCTTGATGATACATATGATTTTTAATTAATAAGAAAGTGCGCAGAAGCTGTGTTTAAAAACAAATGAACGTAGAAAAGAATCACCCCCCCCCTTGAAAATATTCACATTTTGTTGCTTTGCAGCCTGAAATACAGATTTTGTTTATCCAGTTGTATTTACTCAGTGCAACTTATAACATCCAAGTGAAATATATAACACCAACATGTCAGACAAAAATAAAGACCCTTCATAATCAGAATCACTGAGTTGTAAAAAGGATCACCCCCCCCCCTCCTAAAAATGACTTGAAAACTCAATCTGGTGTAGCTAGTCAACTTCTCGATGGCACAGACAGCATTTAACGTTCGGCTGTGATCAGCTGTAGTCATATTGATTAGCTCAGCATGGAAAGAGCTTTCCTGGAGCATCTCCGTCTCTGAAACATAGAATCAACTATGGGTGGCAAGGCACTGTCTAAAGATCTCCGGAATAAAGTTGTGGACAGGCACAAGTCAGGAGATGGATACAAAAAAATTTCAAAGGATTTATCAATGCCTAGAAGCACAGTGAAGTCGATTATTAAGAAGTGGAAGGTATTCGGTACAACACAGACCCTCCCTGGATCAGGACGTCGCTCCAAACGGGATGAAAGAGACAGGAGGAAACTGGTCAGAGAGGTAATGCAGATTATGTTTGTGCTTCCTCTGGGCTCGCAAGTTCTTACCTTTGCTCTTCGTTTATTAACTAAAACTGATCTGAAAAGCGAATTGTGGAAACCGTTCCAGCTGGAAACATCGGAAACCACCTCCCGGTTCAACTGTCTGGACATTTATGTTGCATTTCAGAACCCGGCTCATCTCGGTTCAATGTTTAGTGAATCAGCCCATTTAATTAGTAAATTGCTTTGTAGTGGTACACCTAAAGAGCAGGAAATGTTCCCATCATGGCCACTGTGCATGCGCAGCCTGACACGTCATCTCCGCCAATTGGAAGGCCGTAAAGAGTAGGTAAAGGACAGTCTGCCTATAGATACATACTTAACAGGAGTATTATCCTGCTAGCACCAGTATTGGGAATGGGATGCTGGTCATTCATGTCTACATAGTAAAAGGGAAAGATTTTCTGTTCTTCTACCAGTATTTAAAAAGAAAAAGTGATTTGACGGACTTCTTTTATTTTCCAGTGGTTTTTGTTTTTGTTTTTTGCTTCTTTTTTAAACAAAAAAAAGGTCTTTCTAGACTTCTATTGTTGCACACATTTTTTTTTTCAAACATGGACTGGTTTCTTTAGAACAGGGGTGCTCAACCCTAACCCTCCAGATCAGGGGTCAGCGACTTTGGCCCTTTTCACCAGGCAGATGTTTTGAAACCACATTTTCCACGATGCTTAGGCACTCATTTGATTGACTGGCCCTCATGGGAAATAAAGTTCCAAGACTTCTGTAGGGCCAAGTTCCTGATGATTTGAAACTACATTTCCCACAAGGTTCTGTCAACCTAATGAGTGGCTGAGCATCATGGGAGATGTAGTTCCAAAGCGTCTGTAGGGCCAAGGTTGAGCTTTAGACCAAGATTATTTGTAATGGTGGGCCCAAAACACAGCACGTAAGAAGTTGTTTTGTATATATTATTTTTTTAAAAACTTTTTGTTTTAGTCAAACATAGGAAGGAAGGGACTGAACTGTATTTCCCAGAATGTTTGGCATCCCAAAGCTAACTAATACAGCTATGTTGGGGTTTAAGGGAATGGGATGGGAGTGTGGAACCTGGAAAAAAAGCAAATCCCATTAATTCTTCTGGCACAGATTATTTTAGTCTGGGATGCAGTAAAGATCGGGGGGGGGTGTAAAATTTCAAGTCCCAAGCTACTAGCCAGGCCTTAAGAATTACTCGCCACTAGTTGCCCCACCTAACCCCTATCCTGCCCTCCCTGCGTCTGCATTTTCACTCGCCCTCGTGTAATCTCCACACATCAAATGCGAGCAGGCGAGTGGAAATTTTGAGGCCCATATATATATATATTTCACACAGACCTAGATAAACATCTATACATACACGTACATATATAAGCACATACAGATATTTTGTGTGCGTAATAAATAATATACTGTATATATATCACACCAGGAGGGCAGCACTCAACCTTTACTAAGCATAACGGGCAGGTGCTTCAAGACAAAAAATACAACAAACCAGAAGGAGAGCACTCCAACTCCTATATTCAAACAACTTCAGCAGTATCTCACACAATTAAATAGATTTCAAAGACCCCAACAACTCTTAACCCTTTTAAGATTTTAACAATGTTTAACCCATGTCAAGAATAGGACCTGTCATCAATGGGATACAATGGCGCTGTGATAGGCTTAAGCAATATAAGGCCATATTCTGTGGTCTAAATTCCCATCATTGTTGGCCCTTTCCCACCGCAGGGCGTACCATGCCGTCCTGCAGCGGGTGGGCCTTGAAGATGTGGGGCATACTAGTATGCCACATTTAATTCTATGGGCCGCCTAGGCCCCGTCCAGCAGCCAGCGCGCAATCGGCTGCTGCAGGACGACCTGAACTCGGTCTCGGGCCGTCCCCCTGCAGCCAATGACGTGGGTCAGCGGCTAGGCAGGCCTAAGGAAGAGCCCACCCAAGATTAAGGGGTTAAACACAGTTTAGGGCTACACATTTGCAAAAAATCTTCAGTGGGTTAAAAATTGTTAAAATCTTAAGGGTTAAGAGTTGTTGGAGTCTTTGAAATCTATTTAATCTTTAAATGTATGAGCTACGGTTATTGTTGTTGAATATATGAATTGGAGCGCTCGACCGCTGGTATGATGTATATCCCGGAAGAAAGATGAGACAGAGGAGATAAGATAGAAACCTTTAAATACGTAAATGGGATCAACAAGGTAGAGGAAGGGAGTGTTTTTAAAAGGAAACAAAGTAGCAAAACAAGAGGACATAGTCTTAGATTAGAGGGGCAAAGGTTTAAAAGTAACATCAGGAAGCATTATTTTACTGAGAGGGTGGTGGATACATGGAACAGCCTTCCAGTAGAAGTGGTAGAGGCCAAAACAGTAATTGAATTTAAGCAGGCATGGGATAGGCATAAGGCTATCCTAAACAAAAGATAAATCCAGGTAAAGTATCCATGTAATTGGGCAGACTAGATGGGCCGAAAGGTTCTTATCTGCGACATATTCTATATTTCTATGTTAATTTTGACATCCTCATCATACAGGTCAAGGAGACACCTGCAATGCCCCATATCCACATGGCAGGCCTTCTTATATGCACTCAAAGGAAATTTTTAATTTTCACCTCCTCTATAGTGGAATTATATTTTATCTATACGTTTTCCTAAACATTTAGGGAAATGTAAGTGTGGATGCGATTTGCGCGCATGCTGTGTCCAACGTTTGGGCTCATCCAGACAGTGGTACAGCAAGAAAACCACAACGCCTGTAAAGTTCAAAATTTCCCTCCGCCAATCCGAGTGTGAATGTGGATACTCAACAGTATCTGGATTTCAAGCACATAATATACCGTTACAATTATCATCTTGGATTTCTTCAAACCGCAGCTGCTGTTAACCTCTCGAGTGCCGAGCACAAAAGTTGATTGCACCGAGCATTTGATCCAGAGTCTTAATAGAAGGAGTAATTCTCTCCCACCCCTTCCCTTTTATAAATATTCATAGGGATGTGTATTTATGGATGGGGGTGGGGATGGAGCGCATTTTGTAACCTGGAAGAAAAGTAAATCCCATTAATAAATTCATCTGGCACAAAGCACTTTAGGCAGGACAGCAATCTGTGTCTTGTTCCATTTAGCATCACATCACACTGGTCTGGGGGTTTACTTCCCCTTTCATTTCATTTTTTTTTTTCTTTCTTCCTTTTTCTTTGTTTTTTGGATCCTTTGACAGGGAAGGAGAAGTGTCTTTTGCGTTTTGAAAAGGGTGAAAACCCCAAAATAGCCGCAGCAGGTCACTGTTTTAACACATTCCCTTCCAGAATGTTTTAAAAACAAACGAGTAATAAGTTAACACATACAAATCAACTTGTTGGCTCTCGGCTGCGGTTGGGCTGGGTTGATCGTCGTCATTTTGACGTCTCTGGTGGGGAAAAAAATAGGAGTTATTCGCCGGCAAGCACATTGACAGAGAATAGACAAGGAAAAATATTAACAGGGTTATTCAGAGAGCGGTGAAAAGCAGGTGAATGTCTGGAGAATGGAAAATTCTATCAGGGTTATTCAAAGAGATCCGAATTGCTTGAGAAAGGTAACCGAACGCTGAAAATCAGCGTCCGGTTACCTTTCTTGGCCATTCGGCTATCCAGAGAGCAGGCAATTCGCCAAATCCTGGCGAATTGCCTGAACATACGGTGCCTGTTCGAGGGCAGTGAAAACCCCATGAAAAAGCACTGCTTCGGCTATTCAGAGAACAAAAACCAGCATTGAAAGGTTCCCGAAATGCCCTGCCATTCGGTGGTTTAATTCGGCAAATTTATTCAGGAGAATCCCATAGGCTTCAATGTTAAAAATATTCCCGTTTTAATTAGATATCTATTAAACCGTTCATTATAAAATTCTGCAGTAAAGAGTCTCTTTATTTATAGATTTTTTAGGATATTTTAAGCATTTTTCGGAATTTTTTTTTTTTTAAAAGTCCGATTTTCTTTTTTTTAAGTATACTTATTTTTTCTGTAACAGCCCTCTTTATTATCATTCCCTGGACCTCATATGTAAATTTCAGACATTTTCGCTCAGTAGTTTCTTTGCAAACAGCGTTTCACTTTTTAAACATTCATACAAACTGTTTTCCTAATTTATTCACTTCGCTCTGTCTGCGGTCTCATAGAAACATAGAAAAATGTCCGGCAGATAAGAACCTTTCGCCCATCTAGTCTGCCCAATTACATGGATACTTTACCTGGATTTATCTTTTGTTTAGGATAGCCTTATGCCTATCCCATGCCTGCTTAAATTCAATTACTGTTTTGGCCTCTACCACTTCTACTGGAAGACTGTTCCATGTATCCACCACCCTCTCAGTAAAATAATGCTTCCTGATGTTACTTTTAAACCTTTGCCCCTCTAATCTAAGACTATGTCCTCTTGTTTTGCTACTTTGTTTCCTTTTAAATATACTCCCTTCCACTACCTTGTGGATTCCCTTTACGTATTTAAATGTTTCTATCATATCTCCTCTGTCCCGTCTTTTTTCCAAGCTGTACATGTTAAGATCATTAAGCCTTTCTCGGCTCGTCTCGGCTTTTTCCGGCGGCTTCGCTGCGGGTGATCGACTTCTGCTCGGGGTTTTCGGCAGGTTAATCCAGATGTTTTTGAGGGTTTTCGGCGTGCATTCCCCGGGTTTTGCGGTTCGTTTTCGCCAGGTTTGCGGCAGCTTTTCCCTGTAATTCGGAGACCCTGTGGTGCTTGCTGAATACACCGCAGGGTCATCGAAATGGGATTGGCAAAAGGAACCGAATTGAAGAGAACGAAAAGTCACCGAACGTGCGGTAACTTTTCGAATCTCTTTGAATAACCCTGTAGGTCAAAATAGCCAAACCAGAAAAATTCTCCCTTTAATCTCACTTTCCAAATCGGCTATTTTGACCTAGAATTTTCCATTATCCAGTCATTCTCCTGCTTTTCACCTCTCTCTGAATAACCCTGTAAAAGTTAAGAAAAAAACTGTCAGACTGTAGGAATTCTATTCAAAACCAGCGAGCGCAAACGCGTTACCAATTCAGCCGTCGCTTCCTAAAATGTGCAATACCGTTAGCAAATCACCACTTAGTCGATAAACCCAAGAGTGCAGATTGATAATTCTATAAATATATTCATATAGAATCTGTATCTTCACGTACAGAACGCCAGCCGGGAAGGTTATCTCTTTCAGACAGTCGTGAAAGCAGAAGCGATAACAGCGGCGCAGCAAACAGACACAAACAATATGCGTTTGTTTTGTTTACAACCAAACCTCAACAGGAAAAGCATATGGAGAACAAGTCAAATTCCTGTAGGGCTGGCTGTTTTGTTTTTTGTTTGTTTTGTGTTTTGTTTTGTTTTTTTTAAATCCATATTGAAAATGTTTTTGTTGACTGATTTGCTCAGCGACTGCGAACAAACAAACAGGGGCCAGGCTTCCCGTATGGGACTAGATGTTCGGAGATGTGCGCAACCCTCCTGAACTTTAAAAACGTTTCCAGTATATAGCGCAGAGTGAGTGACTGATTTCTGCACTGGGTATTGGGGTGAGAAGAAGGAGGAGGCAGCGCTATAAGTATTAAGTAAGGTTACCCCTGGTTACAGTTGGCTTCTTTTTCTGACGTTTAAGGCTAGGGTCAAACGAACGCATTACTTGCAGCGACGGTCAAAAAGTGCGTCCGAACGCATTGATATATTTTTTTCACGGAATGCGCGAAAATGGTCAGACGACGCGCATTTTTAGTGCGTGATTTTTTACAGATCATCAATAAAACCCTTTTTGCGTCTGGACGTTATGTAGGCTGGACATTAGCAGCGTCTGACATCTCCTAATCACGCACACACGCCGCTATGCCGCCGCAGCGCACTCTGTACGTCAGTACTAGCGGTTCTGCTTTCTCGAAAAAATGCGTTCATTTTCCACTTGCGTTGCGCGGCTGGACTTTCGTGCGGCCGTACTTCGTATATTGGCCTGCTACTGCGGCCGTGATTAAGTGCGCCTAAACGCACGTTAAAAATGCGTTAGTCTGACCCCAGCCTTAGCTGCGTGCAAAGTATGTCGCCTGGCTCTCCGGCGCACTCAAGAAGGGGTTAAAATGCATTTAATTTCTGACAATCCTCATTGATATACGATACTTCTGTTTTCTCCTCCTTTTTCCTTATCGCAGCTCTTTTTAAAAAAAATAATAAAATTAGAACGCAAAAAATAAAATTTGCTCAACGTAAGCGCGTTTTATAAAGTATCTACTTTACATCTGATTGTTCCCCTGTTTTCTTCGAATCAGTTTCTCTTGTAGGCGTCTTCTCGTTTTTAAAGCGCAGCGGAATATGTTGGCGCTATATAAATACAAATAAAGTAATGTATCTGGGGGGCATGTTTAATCATCCCCCTCTCGAGGTGTGAAGAGTTAAAAGTCACTTTTTTTTTAATGGCATTTCTTGTTTACTTCTTGTTTTTGTTTACTTTTAAAATTTGTTTGTGTTTTTTTTTTTTTTTTCTCTCCCCCTCCTTTTGTTGTCAGGACAAAACAAAAACAAAGAACAGATAAATATTTACCACTTCTACATTACAATGAATGCTGTGTGTCCTCTCTCTCTCCTCTTCTATTTTTTATAAAAGAGGTTAAACTTCCATAATGTTTTTTATCCTCACTCCCAGACCCCCCCCCTCTCACCACCACCACTATCATCCATCCTCTTCTCTATTTGAAGAAGAAGAAAAAAAAAATGTCCTCCAGCCCCTATTTGATTAAGGATAAGTGTGTACCGCTCTCGCTTTCCATCCCACAAAGCAGCCACATGCACGCTGGGGTCAAAGGGTTAACAGCAATTAAGCTGGAGTTGCTTTAGAGACAAAATACGTTTCTTCTGGGGGGGGGGCGGTTTGCCCCTCACAAAAGCATTATTTCACCTGCCGTCAGTAAAAGAAAAAGAGGAGGCCCCATTGTGTTGGGGCGTTTGAGCTGATTATGTTTAGAGGCTGCTTATGATTGGCTGAGAAAGGCGGGGTCGGTTGCGAGCATTTTTGCATCTTGTCAGCCCAGGAGCACCCTTCCGCATGCAATCTGTCTCCAACCCGAGGAAACCAAGGCTGTTACTAACCAAGCTTATTATTATTATTAGCGCTTCCCCCGGCCCAGATCCTCCCCGCGCGCCGACGCTGCTCAATGGAGATTGTCAGGTTTGTTGATATCTCGTCGATTTGCAATGCTTTTGTTTACTTGTCCGTGTGTTTTGTAATGTGTTTCTGTTGCTTTTATATTTTTGTAATGTTTGCAGCGCTTCTCATCGGTGAAAACTTGCCAAGTTACTGTAACCGTTCCCACGCTTTGCAGAATAAATCTCCCTCCATCAACCTGCTTGAGGGTCACGGGGTGGTGGGGGGGGGTTAAAAGTCATATCGACGGCCAGAATCACAATTTCGGATGGATTTTTTTTTTAGTTTTTGTCGATTTGTTTCTTTTTCATCGATTGCATTCGTTCGATACACGTGCGTTTACTCACATTGCCGGCATCTGCTTTACGAAACGTGTCTTTGAGTTCCCGGCCGCGGCGGTAGGCAGATAACACCCCGGTAAGTGCAGGATCCCCCCGCAGTTTAATGCCATGTGTGGTTTCATACGCCTGTTCACTCATCCATGCGTCTGCTCCCAAAAAGCTGTGCGCTTGTTGTGAGTGTGTGCGATGAATAGCCCAGCCGCTTCCTAGGGATCGATCCTGAATGTTCTATAGTTTCTGGCTTTTCTTTTCAGTTTCCTTTCATCCTTTTTTTCGTTTTCACATCCCGCACTTGGCAAAGACCACGGCGCTCCTGGTTTCCCTGCCATGCTTTTTCTGATCCCGGTCGTTGAATCTTTTTTTATTTCTTACACTTTCTCTCTTTTTTTTTTTTTTTTTTTCCCTTTATCCCTCGTCGCGTGACATAAAGGAAGTGACTGATTCTGGCGTTGAATCGCGGCGTCGCGGCGGTCAAATCTTTTTGTAACAAGATCTAAATGGAACTAATTCCCGGTGTCAGCCCAGCACCATTTCACCGATAGCAACAGGAATTCTTTTGATGGAGGGGAGGGAACTGCTAGAAAGTGGGAGGTAAAATAGCAGCTGAGCCCACATAAAGCCCCCTTTTTTTGTAATACCATTAACCCTGTAACCTCTAGGTGCCACTTTCTACTTGTTTTTATCCGCAGCAGCGGGAGATCATGCTACAGGCTTGTGAAGTCTGTGAGGATTTCGGGATTCGGCGTTGGACATCACCTGTTTACGTAGTGCAAAAGATTGCAATTTTATTGTTATTATGGGATGGTAGGGGGACAGTCTGACCTTGTAGGACCTGTGGCTTATAGATGATTGTTTTTGGTAGAAGTAAGAATTAGACCAAGAAAATAGACAACTTGTAGAAAAATTAGGCTTTTTAGATCCCGAACTCTTAAATGGAACTTGAGATTTTGCTTTTACATCCTGTAGTCAGTGTATCCTGCGATATGGCATGCGTTAGTGTTATTTGATGGGCAAAACGTCAACAGTCTGCAATCACAAACCATGTGCGTTTGTAGCATTGTACTGTCACTTGTTACTTTTTCTTTTCTCGCTCTCTGAGCATCCCGGCGATACTTGTCTGCTGCCGCTATCATGGATCGCCTGTAAAACATGTCTGACTCATCAAAAAAACCTATTATCGCACCAAATGGCTGTGTTTCCATCAGGAAGTGTTATTCTACTGGACATAGTCATGCCTTTTAAACCATAACCAGAAGTTTCGGACTGCCACTCCCATCGATCACTCACCTGACTCACGGTCCTCCTTTCCGTTTAAGGGGTACGCAAACCCTTTACTTAAAGCACCCCAAAAGTGTTTACTACAGTTTTTCTTTGAGAAATTTAATCTCACGGGTTAAAAAAAGAACGGCAGCAACCATATGAAAAAAAAAACACCTTCGAAAAGACGATTTATAACCCCCCCCCCCTGTCCTCTACAATACGTATCACGTCGACGTCTTGGAGATGAGTGTGGCTCCAATCTTGGCAGCGATAGAACCAAACTGAGAACTGATTGGTCTGACACTTTGTAATCAAAGTTGATTTATTGTTCATTAGCGCAGCATTAGAGCCTCTCAGGCAAGCCGCTTATTTGTGTAGCGGCCTGTCAGATACGCCGAATTCCAGCACCTGCCATTTATGGATCGCAAAGAAATCCTGGAATAAAATACGTCCGAAAGAAATCAGGGCTTCCACCACGTTGACATGGGTCAATTTGTGGTCGGGACCATTTTCAAAACCTGTTTCCTTTGTTTGACAATGAACTGCACAATAACAGCAAACGTAATTCGGCAATCCCCCCCCCTTCCCTCTCAGAACATGATCTTGTGACATGTAGCCCAGTCCCCAATTGACCTCCAGTTATGTGACCTCACCAGGGCAACCGCTAACACGACCTGTCATCCCAGGCTTCAAAGATCTCAGGGAAGTTTTATAAAGGAGTGGTGAGGCCCATATAACGATGACTGGATAAAAAATGAGATATCCCCGCAAGTGTATAGATCACAACATTTCCAAAATACACAGCCAGATCCCCAGGGGCAGAAGAAGACCCATTGGGATAAAGCTTGTTTTAATGCTGCTGTCACCAGGATGCATCCTGTGGCGACATGTAAAAAGTAATTCAGGTTCACCGTTTCCAGTTGGGCCCTTTTTAATTTAATTTTAAAAAAAAAAATGTCACCCAGTGGTTGCAGCTACAAAAAGCCACGAACCTAATTCAAGGCTGGTGATTCAATGAATTGGCAACCCAGCGGAGGATACGGTATAGTACTTTATGAATTGTTGGAGGTACGATCACCGGGTCAGGGTTCTGCAGACGTGTAGTTTAGTGATCTGGCACTTGAGGGGTTAATAGTAGTCATTTGTAATAAACCTGCACTGGCTGCTGTACTTTTACTCAGACCTTTCCTTTTAAAGAATACGTCCAAGTGGGGTAAAACGTGTAAATACAGGCCCCTCCGAATAAGCATGCTATATTTATTATCTCTTATTATTTTTTATTATTATTCTTTATCTTAAACATCCAAAAAGTGCAGCATGTGTTTACGCGGGTCACACGGGGATTTTTTTTTTTACTTTCTAAGCTATTAATGTGGGTGTTCAGTTACAGCCTGTATTGGACTGAGGGGCATCCGTAAAATGCGTAACCTTAACCACAGGTGCTTACACTTTACAGATCACTCGCATGTCTGAGCATCTCCATGTGAGCCCGCAGTATCTCTAGGTAAGGGGTGTGGATCTCCTATAAAAACAAAAACTCCTGGTTTTCTAGACCAAGATAGAGTTAATTTCATTCTATCAGCTTCGAGGTGGGTTTTCAATTTATCGTTACATTTTTTTGTTATTTTATTAGTTTTATTTTTTGGTGAACATTCACATTTTGCCGTCTTTAACCGGCATATTGTTGACGCATAAAACAATATTTCCTTTCAGTAATACTGGGCCAGAAGCAATGTTCTATTTCTGATTCCGTTGTTCCAGTGTTTTTTGTTTTCATTTAACCCTTCAGTGTCCAGTCCACCTTAGAACTGAATGAACGGAGCATCCAGACATTTCCTGGAAGAACCGAGAGTGATCGCTTTAAATCATTTCTGTGCATTTTTTTTTTTTTTTGGATATCTTTGGGTTTAATCCAAACGAACCTAATCTCAAGGCAAACTTGCATAAATTGGCAAAGCAGGTGAAATCATTAATCATAGCAGGTTTAAAGTAACAAAAGAGGAAGGGCTGCTCAGTGTCTGCTTGTTTACACCGGTTAGGTGTAGCTTTTAAAATAATAAACACATCGTGCGTTCTCAGGCTGAACTTCTCCCAATCCTGGGAAAGGTCCAACTCCTTTTCTACCTTTTTTGTTTTTTACGATTTTATCACCGACCCTTTCTGCGCCAGTTGGTAGCAACGAACGCGTAACTGACAGGTGTCAGAAACCATGTCTCGCAGAGATGTTTTGGAAACTACATTTCCCATGATTCCCCGTTACTCTTTCAGGCTGCATCATGGGAAACGTAGTCCTGAAACATCAAGGTTCCCAAAACAAGGTAGATGATCAAGCAGCGTTAAAAATAAATAAATAAATCCACAAATAAGAAACTTTATTAATAGCCATGCGACTGATACAGTCCGACTGTACAAGCCGCGCAATTAAGGGCGGTAGGTTTTATTACATGCCGTGGAACCGGTCGCTGAGCTTTAATGTCTCGCTCAGCTTTTATTTCTTTTATATATATATATATATATATATATCTCTTTTGGCCTTGAAATAATACTGGAAGCAGACGAGGTAAAACACAGCGCCCCATTGTCATGTGTTACACTTTTGTCACCTGTACTTCATCTGTTGCCGACGCATAAAATCAACACCGGGCCACCATATAAAAGTTGATTTAATTGCCTGGTTACTGTACAGAGCAGTAGTCAGCGTTCTGTATTATGTCAGCAAAACAGACCAACAACATGCACAATAAATTCGTATTTATGTTTGTGGGCGGAGGTGGCCGGGCTCGGTCGTCTGATAACATCTTTAAATTGACTTTGTGTTTTGTCTATCCAGTTTCCGATATGTTGTTTGTGCTTTTGATGCGCTCTGATCTCATAGCTTTTGGTGTTGATCTCATAGACATTATTTTATTTTTGAGTTGGTGTTTTGTTTTGTTTCTTTATCTCGCTCCCTTGACTTTACGACTGATGAGGCATTTCGCACTATTGGCTTTTTTGTTTGTTTTAAGACGTTCCCATTAATGCGTCTTAATCTGTAACAAATGTTCTGTTATGCATTGAAAGTTATTGATTCCCTCTCCGGGTTTGGGAAAATAAATACAGGCATGGAGATGGGGAATATACACGCAGCACCTGCACGGCGAGATTGTGGGAAAGTCCTCATACATTTGTTTTTGTTTGGTGAAAGACTTGGCTGATGGAGACATCGTTTGTTTGTTTTACGAAGTGCAGACTTGGGTTACTGGAAATTTGTTTTCTTTCCCGAGCCCAGACTTCAATTACGTTTTATAGACCTTATTTTATTTTTTTGTATGTTTTGTTTTTGATGAGTTATAAATGTGTGTGTTTTTTTGTTTTTCTGTGAATGTTTTCTTAATTTTTAACTTTGAATATTTATTCTTCCGGAGATCAAAATAAAGATGTTTGTGTTTTTAATAAAACCGTTGTGGATGTCAGATTCGGAGATTTAGGAAACAAGGTGGTGGTGATGAGTAGGTGGGTGTCTGCGGTGGGTAGGGGGGACTCTCTCTTCCATCTCTAGCCGGTGTTTAACCTCTCTGATGCCCACTTTTCATTTAATCGCTGCCCATTCATGCGTTTGATTTCTCCTTGATAAAAAAAAAAAGTGCTGCGGGAGACATGGATGCAATGAATATTGAACGACAAATGTAGCTGTCACTGGTCCGAACATGCGACCGGCCGCGGTTGAGGTTTGAGCTGTCATTGATTAGGTGAGAATAGAGCGTTTCTTTTTTTTCCTCCTTTGAACACCGATGAGGACCAAGCTTTGCTTTTCTTTGAGCTCCATCACAGCCTTACATCACTGCGCAAATAGCAAATAATGGGATAAACCAACAACATCACAGAGGTCACCATCAGTGATTCCTCAAGAGCTTGTTTGTAGGGCTGGGAGGGTCTTTTTTTTTTTCTGTGTGCGGCCTTTTTTTTTTTTCTTTTTCCTTCATATCTTCCTATTCTATTTGATGCCTACAAAACAAGATGACACCAGATAGAATACATTAAATTTAGATTTTTTTTTGTTCGTATAACCGGTTAGGATAGTGGCAGTTTTACTTTTTTTTTTTTACATATATATATATATATATATTTAATTTTTTTTCTTTATGCCTTTAAAGAAAGTGGCTTTTTGTACAATTACTTTAATTGCTAGACCACTTTATGCAAAAGATTTCTATCCCCCACCCCAGAATCCCATTCGCTTTGATTTACAGAGATATATATTTTTTTATTCTTTTTCTTTTACGCATTTCAACCTTTAACACCTACAGAGCGTGCTGGTTGGAGTGTCTTCATTAAGGCTAAATCAGTGAATGGCATGAATTGTCAAAGGATCCACTGATGTTTCCTCATTAGAATCTAATTTGCACTCTGGTACTTGCCAGTGATGTATCGCTGGAAAGTGTCTGAAATAGGTGAGAAAAGCCACACGATTTTAAGCAAATATAATTTTTCTGCTGTACCTTTTTATATCTTTAACAGTATGAACAGACTTTCCATGACTTGCGATTGATCTTTGAGTTCGAAGTGGGACAAAAGTTAATTTGATGGGTCCCGCGGCACCTCGGCTCTCTTTGATAAATTGATATTTTCCAAAAGACACTGCTCTCAAGAGCTCGAAGGTGCAAGGAAACCAATTTATTGGTGTTGTGACACATTGGGTCCATGGAAGTACAGAAATGGGGTTAGAAGAAGGTCCTTCGTTAATATAAATCAGCACCTTCTACGCACACCATACTTCAAACCTGATATTTACGAAATATTATTATTGTACAAAAAATAGAATATTTAACATTGATTTGTTAAGAAGCAGCCAGAGCGGTTGGGTTAAACACCATATTTTACGTGACTGTCCTTACGTGCTGGAGTCCGAGCAATAATTAATTAAAGGGGGGGAATGATAATTTGGTAATTGTTTTATTGGAGTCTCCAACTGATGTGTGTTAATAAGGTTTAATTATAACCGAACCTCGCTGCTTTGGAAAGGATGAGATGGGTATTTCTTCTAGTCCAAGTAATTAACCTGGCAGGTAGTCGGAGAGCTCGCATGAATGAGAATGAAGAGATAAAATCAGAACGCCTGTCTCCCTATGAACTATACCCACGACAAACCACGCAATCTTTCCCGTCTGATGCAAATCTGATCATCCGCACCTCCCAAAACTGTATCGAATCGGGTTGCTGCCAACGAGAAACCTTTTTTTCTTCTTATTGTTATTTACATAAAATGGGATCATTGTGGGGGCGAGAAGAATGTCTTACCGGCAGTTTTTATAATTTACATTAATGAACGCCTCCACATAGGGCGACTGAGGTGATGTTGGGGGAGTTGTATAGTGAAGACATAGAGAAAGGTAAAAATTCCATTATAAGATTAGAACTAAATGAAGAAATTTGAAATTGGAAGGCCTTCTGATGCTGTCGGTGGCCACCCTCGATGGTGTTATTGAATATCTGTGCTCTCTTGTATTTGCAATATGATTGCAAATATTTTTACGACAATCCTTGACACAAACTAAATCCGTTTTTACTCTAGATTGACCAACCATGTAATTTTATATTTTATCCATTTTCACAATATGCTATTAGCAATCAGTCACTCAGTAAAATTAGTGCTCAGTAAATTTGGAATATTTTCTTTAGTGTGCTTTTTTTCCCCACCTCTTTATTGTAAAGGTATTAGGCCTAGACTTGGAGGCACCTTTCAATGTCTTCTCTTATAAAAACTTGTAAGATTTGATGCACAGAGCTTTAGGGTTTCATTAAAAATTATCTATAGATCTAATGGCATAAAGGAAGGGGTGTTCCTAGGTTCTAGGCTATGATATGGGGGTTGGAGTTTGGCATCCCTGTTCTAGGTGGCATAGTCCTCAAATACGTTGTCATTATTTCTAAGTCTGAGCTACAGGTAGCTCTCGATTTTTGACAGGCTCAAATGGAACTGTATTATATTTTTGTTTTCCTCAATCTGTAGGTATTCAATTGCAGGCATAGGCCACCAGTTTTGAAAAATGTGTGCCATGCTGCTCAACATTTCACATTTCCTAAAAAAGGGACATTTGTTGGTCTTGTATAGGTTGGAGATGAGGCTGTTATCTGTAGCTGAGGTGTTTAGTTGAAGATTTGACCGTGGTCAAGACTTGTAGTTATAGTTTAGGTTGGAAATGTGGCCATGGCTTGGACATTTAGTAATGGGCTGAGGTTGAAGTGTGGCCATGGATAGGGGTTGAGGTTGCGGCCATGGTTTGGGGTTACGTCTGTCGGCATTCGTTGAGATTATATCCATTTATTGGAGAATGTGATCATTGGTTTGGGGTTGTGTCCCAAGGTGGTGGTCAGCAGGTGTTGCTGTCAAGAGTTTTTGTCAGAATATGTGGTTGTATCTCGGCAATGGAATAGCGATATGGCTGCGGGTTGGAGATGAGGCCTTTGGTTGGAGATACGTTCATCCTTAATGAATTTAGATGGCTTCATGACATACGTTTATGGTATGGTATTTTCTTGTTGACCAGTCTCACTATATTCTAAGCATCATTTTCTCTGGTGTTTCATAGCTCCAAGAGTAAGGTGGGAGGACTGGAGATGTTTGGGACACAATGATATGCAGTCTTCCAACCAGCACGTATGATTTTTTGATGAGACATTAGAGTAAGAACAATAACTGGGGTGCCACAAGATAAAATTCTAAGATTAGAAAGAGTATAAAAGAAGGAAATGAGAATTAAGTTAATAAAGAGGGACTGGACTGTCCCTCCAAGAGCCAAATGATTGGAACGTGAGGAAGGGACACACACACACAGTGATGTGAAATTTCTATATGTAACTCAGACGTAACAGGAATTTGCATAAAAATCCAAAGGTGGATATGATCATAGCAAATGTCAACATCCTAGGAGAAGCCCGATGTGTTTAAACCTGTGGCTTTAATTCATGTTGATTTGCACTTTATATTATTTTATGATGTATCTAATAGGTATCTTGTGTAGACCAAATCACCAGCCTTTTTGCATATTCAATGTTCCTGTCAAACAATCCACCCATTTGTCCACTACCCTACTTCTCACCACCTACCCTTGCCTCCCATCACCTACCCTTGCCTCCCACCACCTACCCTTGACGCCCACCACCTACACGTCCATCCCATCACCTTCTCTTGCTGACTACCACCTACCCTTGCCTCCCACCACCTACCTGTGTGAAATATAGCACTATAATACTATCAGGGGTATTCAGAGAGCGGTGAAAACCAGGAGAAGTGGCAGGACAATCTAGACCAAATAGCCAATTTGGAAAGTGAGATAAATGGGAGAATTTTTCTGGTTTGGCTATTTTGACCTAGAATTTTCACTTCTCCAATCATTCTCCTGGTTTTCACCTCTCTCTGAATAAACCTGTATATCTTCGTCAGGAATTGCATCCCACAACCTACCCGTGCACCCATCCATCAACCCATGCACCCATCCATCAACCCGTGCACCCATCCTCCTACCTGTGCACCCATCCACCTACCCGTGCACCCATCCACCTACCCGTGCACTCATCCACCTACACTTGCATCCATCCACCTACCATGCATCCATCCACATAGCTATACATCAATCCATCCACCTACCATGCATCCACACACCTGTTCATACATCCTGTATTGTGATATTCGTGATGGCAGTCCAGATCTCTTGCACAGTAAATACACTGCAAACCTGATACTTTTTAAGATTATTGGTGGCGTGCTGTTAAACAAGCCTTTTATGAAGTCAAATGCCACTTGCTAGTAGGAGGTCAATACTGTTGCCAATAATAAAGTGAAAATGCTGGTTTATGACACGATGGATAGGACGTAGTCTGCAACAAGCCCCCGTGCAATCATAACATAAAACCACAAGGCACAATTGGGCCTCGTCACTATAAAGTGGTCCAGTGTTTTTACGCACATCATTTGTACTCAAAAGAATTGCTCGTTTTTGGATATCGTCCCCTTATCCCCATATGCTGACAGTTGGCCCTCTACTGCTTTGCCTGAAAGCCCCCAAAGGAGGAAACAAGAAGGGGGGGTTAATATGCCCGCCAGCACTGATATTAGCATTTTAGATCTCTAAAGACCGCTTTAGACAGAGGGGGGAATAAATGTTTTTAGAAATGATAATTATGCATCTCCATAATCTGCTGCATCAGTGATTCATCTTGAATTATAGAACATATTCTTTATATAGATCGATATACTGTAGATATATTCTTTTAAAGGGGAGTTGCTTGATTTTACTTGAATTAGTTAAAAAAATATTATAAATTAAATCAAACGTTGCATTGTTTTTGTTCTAGATAAAAACAAACAAATCGCTTTGGCCGTAGACAGGAATGCATAAGAACCCAAACAAATGTTTGCTTTATAACAAAATCGATCCTGGCAGATACGGGTGTAAAAAGTAAAATCGTTGCCTCCCGCTCAGGTTCAATGGCGCACGTTCGCATAGGGACCCATAAATATTACAGGGGCCGTAGTTAAGAACTTACATGACTTTTTTAAATACTATTGATTTAAACAACCGGCTAGGTTTTATGAATCAAAGTGTAATTTTGTTTTATTTTTTCCCCCTGCTCAGCTATATTTCTTACCCATAAAGTACTCTCTCTAGCGCGCCTTCCGCGGTTCTCCAAGCGGCCGCCGTGTGTCTAAATGATGGTAGTTAGCATGATCAATAGGTTAAGACCGGGGCAATCACTCTTACCGCTAATGACCTCAATAGTAATGGGTAATAATACGCAGGCGATTATAGGTCTATTGTGGGTATGGCCTGCCCTTTGATTCTTTTTAACACCAAGAAGTGATGGCAGGAGGAAAAGTCAGGATACTGAGGGTGAACGTGGAGACGGTTCAGATCCCCGTTATTCTAGATGCAGACGGGCACACCGCCTCTATATCTGCGGGATCTGCTCTGATTATGCAGAAGATGTTATGCGTGCAGCTGATAAGCATCAGCTACACAAGAAGGGGTTAATCGGATTCTTCGCCTCGCATCAGGACATGTGGTCACAGTGTTTCTGCTTATTTAGACTGGTTTGATGCAGACTATCAGTCTCTTACTGGGATTCTCACCTGCAGGTTCTCTGTGATTACAGGAAAAAAGAGAAATGGCTTTTGTTATGTGTTTTTAAAGCCTTCGAGATGTCCCATGTAATGTAAACTAGGCTGATTAACTATTTTACTGATCTCTGCTGGAAATAATTAGAAAATTCTTCTAATTACATTTTTAATATGTACATGCAGTGTGTGCTATGTCATTTTAATAAGTGTCTGCTCAGCCTTACCAGTCACCTTTCATACGTTTAGATTTATTGGTGGGTGGATAGACGGATGGATAGATGGCTGAATTGATAGTTGGACAGATAGTTGGTTAGATGGATGGATGGATAGAAGGTAGGATAGGATAGTTGGATGGATGGTTGGATAAATGGATAGATTGTCCTATGGATGATAGATAGGAGGATCAATAGATGGTCGATTGGATGGATAGATGCATTTATGGTTGGATAAATAAATGGATAGTCGGTTGGATGGATACATGGTCGATTGTTTGGATAAATGGATGGATAGATGGCCGGTTGGATGGATAGATGGCCAGTTGGGTGGATGGATAGATGGCCGGTTGGATGGATAGATTGTCGGTTGGATGATAGATGGCCGGTTGGATGGATGGATAGATGGCCGTTGGATGGATGGATAAATGGCCGGTTGGATAGATGGCTGGTTGGATGGATGGCCGGTTGGATGGATGGATAGATAGATGGCCAGTTGGATGGATGGATAAAGAGATAGATGGCCAGTTGGATGGATGGATAGATAGATAGATGGCCAGTTGGATGGATGGATAGATAGATGGCCAGATGGATGGATGGCTAGATAGATGGATAGAGGGCAAGTTGGATGGATAGATAGAAGGCGAGTTGGATGGATAGATAGATGGCTGGTTAGATGGAAGGATCGATGGATGGATAGATGATGGCTGGATGGATGGCCAGTTGGATGGATAGATAGATGGCCAGTTGGATGGATGGATGGCCAGTTGGATGGATGGATGGCCAGTTGGATGGATGGATGGCCAGTTGGATGGATAGATAGATGGCCAGTTGGATGGATAGATAGATGGCCAGTTGGATGGATGGATGGCCAGTTGGATGGATGGATGGCCAGTTGGATGGATAGATAGATGGCCAGTTGGATGATAGATAGATGGCCGGTTGGATGGATAGATAGATGGCCGGTTGGATGATAGATAGATGGCCGGTTGGATGGATAGATAGATGGCCGGTTGGATGGATAGATAGATGGCCGGTTGGATGGATAGATAGATGGCCGGTTGGATGGATAGATAGATGGCCGGTTGGATGGATGGATAGATGGTCGGTTGGATGGACCGATAGATGGCCTGTTGGATGGATAGATAGATGGCCAGTTGGATGGATGGATAGAGAGATAGATGGCCAGTTGGATGGATGGATAGATAGATAGATAGATAGATGGCCAGTTGGATGTATGGATAGATAGATGGCCAGATGGATGGATGGATAGATAGATAGATGGCTAGATAGAGAGATAGATAGAAGGCGAGTTGGATGGATAGATAGAAGGTGAGTTGGATGGATAGATAGATGGCCAGTTGGATGGATAGATAGATGGCCGGTTAGATGGAAGGATCGATGGATGGATAGATGATGGCTGGATAGATGGCCAGTTGGATGGATGGATAGATGGCCAGTTGGATGGATGGATAGATGGCCAGTTGGATGGATGGATAGATGGCCAGTTGGATGGATAGATAGTTGGCCAGTTGGATGATAGATAGATGGCCAGTTGGATGGATAGATAGATGGCCAGTTGGATGGATGGATAGATGGCGGTTGATGGATAGATAGATGGCCGGTTGGATGGATAGATAGATGGCCGGTTGGATGGATAGATAGATGGTCGATTGGATGGATAGATAGATGGCCGGTTGGATGGATAGATAGATGGCCGGTTGGATGGATAGATAGATGGCCGGTTGGATGGATAGATAGATGGTCGGTTGGATGGATAGATAGATGGCCTGTTGGATGGATAGATAGATGGCCAGTTGGATGGATGGATAGATGGCCAATTGGATGGATAGATAGATGGTTGGTTGGATGGATAGATGGTTGAGTGGTTGGATTTTACTTTTTATTTGGATTGCTGGCAGATGCAGTATGTAAAATTACAGCCAAATTAATGTTAAACATTACATAAACTTTATTAACCTATATACTTATTGCCACATACAGGTACAAGAGTAATGCAAGTCCTTGTAATTTGAGTTTACAATCTAGCAGGTAACTGGGTGGATGGGTAGAAAATTCCTTTTCCTGTCTAGCAGGATGATATTTGCTTTCCTGTTGTGTGTTCTTTTGGTTTATGTTTGTTGGGAGGCACGGTATGTGACGGTACCATTGTCATTCCTATCATTAATCAGATTTGGATGGGCTGTGGCTTTATTTCTGCCGTGGAGCCGATGCTATTTATTGAAAGCGGCGCAGAGCGGGACAGACAGAATTAATGGGATTACACCTCTTTGCTTTTGATGAGAGCGCTCTCTGTGGATTTGACACACTCGCCTGTATGCTGATACTCTTCATTCTAGCCATAGCCTTACAGTAGGGTCTGCCTCTGGATTACAGCCAAAGAGTGTGTGTGTGTGTGGGGGGGAGCTATGTATCAGCTTCACGTAACCCTTACAATGCCGCCATGACATGCTAGCTACAGCTACCATTAGAGTGCTAGCGGTGCGGTGCACTGCATAGATTAGTATTGTAAAATAGTCCAGGTGATGTGATTATACACCACGATTTTAATAATCTTGAAATGACACCCTATGTGGGGAGTCTGGGTGGGCAGGTTAACCCTGTCAGTGCCAGAGCTGCTACAGTACTGGAATATCGAATTCTAGCCTACTCTTAAATATATACGTCTGTTTCATTTTCAAACTTATCTGAAAAGGTTACCCTTAAAATACAGGTTTTTAGTCATTTTTATTTAAATAAACAAATGTAGCAACATATAATACAGAGCTATGATAGGTTTTCACTCACTCTTCAGCATGAAC
The DNA here is from genome assembly GCA_009667805.1 of Leptobrachium leishanense. Classification (NCBI taxonomy): domain Eukaryota; kingdom Metazoa; phylum Chordata; class Amphibia; order Anura; family Megophryidae; genus Leptobrachium; species Leptobrachium leishanense. The sequence continues at coordinate 125,603,410 of CM019070.1, read as the reverse complement.
AAGATAAGTATCTTTCAAAAGGTTTAGATAATGGACCTAAAAGGGGGCATACAGGACCAATTCACTGAGCTTTAGAGTTTGTCTATACTCACCTTTTACTCATGCATTTTATTGAGAGAGATATATATATATATAGAGAGAGAGAGAGAGACTGTAAATCAGTGGATTTCGTGTGTTTGTATATATTAGATATAGATGTATAATCTCTACAAGCTCCATCATTGAAATTCATTCTCCGATACCCAGGACATACTTGAAAACGAGAGAAATCTCAACGTATCCTTCCTGGTAAAATCCTTTAGCGTCATGTTATTTATTTATAGAGTTCCAGACACACGAAAATAATATATAAATATATATACACACAGAACACCTTTTAAATCTATGTCATCTATAAATGGTATTGTCGTATTTTTTTTGCTCTAGCAGCGTCTTCTAGCTGACAATGAATTTCATTAGGGAGGGGGTATTGCATGTCCAATTTTTAAACCTGTAGACGCTGAGGGTCGGGGGGGGGGTTGGAGTAGAAATTCTTACATACAACAATGCTGAAAAATGTGTCGTTACAATGTGTCTGACCTTCAAGAACCATTTTTAGTTAATCAAAATTAGTGATGCTGAGAAATAAGAACATCAGTGCATAATGACTGTGAAATTAGGAAAGAGAGCTCGCTATGCAAATGACAGGACAAATCATGTGAAAAAGTCAAGATAAACTGCATATTAAGGCATTATGTTACATAAAATTAATGCTGCGTTTCTGCCTTTTGCTTACCCGCCGCTTAACCACTTGCGCTCCTTGAATGTCATTTGTGTGCCCCCACGAGGAGTTGTTTTTGAATGGTTAAAATATAAGCTTTGCTGGCATGGGGGGGGGGGGTCTTGACTTTTTCACTTCTCATTTGTTTACACCATTAGAATAAACAACAACAAATAAGACAATGTAGAAAATAATGGCAGTATTTTTTTTCCTTGCATTTTTTTGTATATTGCATATCGGTGCGCGCCCCCCCCTCTCTCTCACCACCATCCATAGTCTTTTTATTTATCTATTTTTTTACTGCTTATTTTTTTCCTCTCTCTCCTGACAAAATGACTCTCTTGCACTTGCAAATTAAACACAAGTGCTGTGATTATTTTGAATAGGTAAATTACATTCTAGAGCGCTGGCGGAATTTGTAGCATTGTCATTAGGTAGCCGCTTGAATACAATTTGTGTAACCTTGGTCGAGACAGCCTGTCATTTTAATGTCAGTGTTTTATCTGAACAAGACATCATCCTTTCAAATACCCTGTATAGGTTCCTCACAATGGTGCCTGTGCAGAAACGTGTTAACAGTTGCAAATACGAAATGCTATCAGGTTCATCACTGTCGCTGTTTGTCACGAAAATGCCATGGAAAGCGACTTTAATAAGTATCTCGTATAAAATAAGACAATCTGCATATGCAGGTAAAACCATATAACTGCAACACGACAAATAGGAGCCCATCCCAACAATGATTTTATTTTGTATTTATTTTTTCCATGTGGATTTGTGGATAAACAAGATTTTAAGTATTTTTTTTCTTCTTTTCCAGCCATACCCTTTACCCCATGTTTAGGTACAATATGCCATATGACTGTGTATAGACATGGCAACAGATTAAGAAAACCGTTACCTGCTGCAACTGTTTTGTTGATACAGCATGTTTTGTACGTGTGTGTGTGTTTATACTTAAAGCATACATAATTTTGATTCACCAAGTGTTCTGACTGCTTAGCTCTCCATTATTCTGCCCCGTGCGCTCTGGTCCTCCTATTGATTTTCATTCTCTTTCCCCTCTTCCATGCTGTTCTGTCTTGTTCATCTCCATCTTGCCCCAGCCAGTCCTGTAAACCAAGTTCCTGTCTCTTTCATCGTGTTTGTGGGTTTTCTGCCTTCATCACTCTACATAAGTCTCCCAGGAGATATTGATTCATAAATTTCAGAGCTGGTTTTACATGGTGCCTGTTTGAGCTGTGGCTTCAGGCCTATGCCCTATAACAGACCCAAAAATAAACAAAATATTTCAGCATCAAATGCCTTCAACCAGGAAAACTTGGCACCATGTAGGATGATTGAGCAGTGGATGGCTGAGAAGGATGGAAGGATGATAGGGCAGTGGATGGGTGAAAAGGATGGCACCATGCAGGATGATAGGGCAGTGGATGGGTGAAAAGGATGGCACCATGCAGGATGATAGGGCAGTGGATGGGTGAAAAGGATGGCACCATGCAGGATGAAAGGGCAGTGGATGGGTGAAAAGGATGGCACCATGCAAGATGATAGGGCAGTGGATGGGTAAAAAGGATGGCACCATGCAAGATGATAGGGCAGTGGATTGGTGAAAAGGATGGCACCATGCAAGATGATAGGGCAGTGGATTGGTGAAAAGGATGGCACCATGCAAGATGATAGGGCAGTGGATGGGTGGAAAGCATAGAACAATGTCACAATGGGGAATAAGGGCATTGGTTAGAACAGGGGAGCAGAGGCACAATGGTGGCTAGAAGGATGGAGCAGGGGCATAATGGGGGTGAGAGCGACAGGGCAAATAACCACCATAATCTTTAGCATAAGGCCCATTAAATTCTTCATCAGGCACTGATAAATGGGTCATCCTCCATCCCGTCTTTTTTATGATGCAGTCTTCTTTCCATCTACCAGATCTGTCCTTACCTACTCCTTCCTACCCCTTTCTATTCTTCATGCCTGCATCCTGCTCCAGCCTTTACGTATGTACTCCACCCTTAAATGGTCTGGCCATCTTTCCTCATACTCTACCAACCATCCCTTACGTAATGTTCTCTCCTCCATTCTGTATCTTTACGTCTTTGATGCTGCCTTTTTTATTTTTTCCTACATTCTCCAACCTGAAAATGTCTTTCAGTATGTCTACCTGCTTCAGTGTGCCATCGCTCTTTCATCCTGCCCTTTCCTACTTTGTTGTTCTCTCAGTCATGATGCCAATCTATTGTTCTGTCCTCTCTTCTAGTCTACTTTCTCTCTTACATCCTGACACTATTTGCCCTTATTATGCGATCTTCCTTTATTCCTCCACACTGTTCCTGTCTTTCTTATTGTACATTTTCTTATGTCACCTCAGTTCTTCCCCTGTGCACACGTCTCCATCCTTTTTGCCACCTGACCGTATTGTCTACGTCTTGCCCATTTGCACCGTTACCTCCATTACTCGTCCCTTTTTTCCAGGCACCCTATCCCTCCTAATTTTTTTGCACTTGTCTCATGCATTCTCCCACTTTTATGTAAATCGGTTAGTCGAGGTCTCCTTTTATTGAGCAGAGACAATCAGGGGCATCACATAGTGCATGTAGCTACTTCATACAGCTTTTCATGGATGGGCTCAGCATGTTGAGCTGTGTTGTGGAGTGTTGGTCTCTGATAGTTGAATCTATCCATTGGTTTCTCTTTGACCAATGCCTAGCAATCGTCCTGGCAGAACCAAATTCATGTTTTGTAGGCTCATCACCATTGGAGTTTCCCAGTCATCAACTTTATGGAAAAAATAATTTCCACCCCTATGGTGACTGGCGTCCTCCAGAGCTTATAACATCTCCTAGTGTGGTGGAATTTGTATCTTTCAGAAGTTGGTAAAGTTATTCACATTGTGAGTGCAAGTGTCTTTCTCTGTACTGACTCGTTTTTCTTTTTTTCAGGTCCCTGTATCAGTGGCTATGATGACACCCCAAGTTATCACTCCCCAGCAAATGCAACAAATCCTCCAACAGCAAGTGCTTACACCCCAGCAATTACAGGTCCTGATTCAGCAGCAACAGGCCCTCATGCTTCATCAGGTACCGTGTGTGCAGACACATTTCATTTATCAACGTTAATCTCATGGTCACACTTTATAGATGTTAGTAACTTCGGGCTACACCTCGGCACAGCGATCAGAAGAAACATACCACCACTCCTCAGGGCACTTTTTCTTTTTATACACGATCCTTTGTAATTCCTTCGAGGAGCAATATCTGTGGGCACGTTTAGATATTTTTTTTTTACATGTAGAAATTTGACCACCAAGACTTCCTGTTGAGATCATCAGTGGTTTTCATCGACTTCTGAGTTAAAAGCTCTCACTTTTAGAGATGTCCTCCTCTTTTGTAGGGAATGTCATCGAAGGCTCATATTACGTTTAGATCTCCGAGCTAGTGTCTTTACAATAATTGAATTAGTTCAATAGCAAAGTTGTGTCTTCATTGTCAACCAGGAACCTTATTGGATGCAATTTTGCAGAAGACCTCATCCATTATTGTTGGTACCAGTTACTAAATTTTAATGCATTGATGCCAAACCTTGGACTAGGGGCTGAATTCCAAGCCTGATGTAATCGTAGCCTGACCAATGGTAAAACTAGCAACTCCATGGTCTTTATTGGTTTTGTACGGTTACTCCAGACTTTGAATCTCATGATATTAAATTTAGGTTTTTGGGGTTGGTGGTGGAATTTTCAAGCTGTGAGTGAAAGGTGTAGCTCAATGAAAGATTCAAAGTGGTGGCTAACACATAAACCCACCGTTGTTTTTTTTTGGGGGTTTTTAAAATATGGTTTACGTAAGAGTAGTAGAGGGCAAGAGTTGCTTTCTTGGGGGTAGTAAGTCCAGGACGTTAAATTAATCCAATACTGCTCTATCATTAATATTTCATGTACTGCATTTTTTTTTTAAATTAATCCCAGCACCTCAGCTGATCTCACTGGACAGAGTAGGATTGTCTCCGGCACCTATCAGGTTTATTCAAAGAGCTCCAAATTGCTGGCGAAAGGTAACCGAACACTGAAAATCAGCGTTCGGTTACCTTTCTTGGCCATTTGGCTATCCAGAGAGCAGGCAATTCGCCTTTACATAAGGTGCCTGTTCGAGGGCAGTGAAATCCCCATAGAGAAGCAATGCTTCGTCTATTCAGAGAACAAAAACCAGCAGTGAAAAGTTGCCGAATTACCCTGCTATTCGGTTGCTTCATTCGACAGGTTTATTCAGGCGAATCCCATAGGCTTCAATGTTAAAAATATTCCCGTTTTAATTCAATATCTAATAAACCGTTGATTATAATATTCTGCAGTAAAAAGTCTCTTTATTCATAATTTTTTTAGGATCTATAAAGCATTTTTCGGGATTTTTTTCCAAACCTTTTTTTCCATTTTTTTTTCAAATCGTTTTTTTCTTTTTTCTGTAACAGCCCTCTTTATTATCATTTATTGGATCTTATATGTAAATTTCAGACATTTTCGTTCAGTAGTTTCTTTGCAAACAGCGTTTCACTTTTCAAAAATGCAAGCGTACTGTTTTTTTTCTCTCACTCCATTCGTCTGCTGTGTCGGGTTTTTCCGGCGTTTTCGGCGGAGTTAATAGAAACATAGAAACATAGAAAAATGTCGGCAGTTAAGAACCTTTCGGCCCATCTAGTCTGCCCAATTACATGGATACTTTACCTGGATTTATCTTTTGTTTAGGATAGCCTTATGCCAGACGTTTTTGCGGGTTTCGGTGTGCATTCGCCTGGGTTTTACGGTGAGCATTCAGCAGGTTTGCGGCGGGTTTTCCCTGCACTACGACGGCCCTGTGGTGCTTGCTGAATACACCGCAGGGTCGCCGAAATGGGATCGCTGAATCACACCGAATTGAAGAGAACGAAAAGTCACCGAACATGCGGTGACTTTTCGATTCTCTTTGAATAACCCTGTATGTGTTCACAGGCTCTTATCATCAGCCTCTGGCTGAGGGTGGTGAGAGAGTTTCTATTCATGTTTTCCCTTGTCCCTGCCAATGCCCTCAAGAACACTCCTATAGCGTTGATGTGGATGCCTCTCCCAGCGCTAGTGATGTGCATTTCATGTCTATTACAGCTGCTTTTCTCATTTCTCATCCCCACCGGCCCCTAATGAAATTGAGTGGATAAAGACATTTGTGTACAGTGGCCGCCAAAGTAAATGCATTTGAAAAATATCGTTCTAAATGGACACGCGTGTTTTACAAGGGAGATCTACCTCGCTCTCTCCCGATCAAGGGCACCGTGTCTTTGTTGTCACAAACAAAGGTCACCGCTCGCCTTATTTTAATTAGTCCGCTCAGAAAACTGCCTGTTTTCCATCAGTACATTTTGGAGATTACTTTAAAAAAAAAAAAAATAGGAAAAAACAGCCGTGCCAAGAATAGTCCGTGTGCGCTGAATTTATTGTCAAGTTTCAAACGAAAGGTCAGACCATTCCAGATAAAAGGATGCTATTTTTCAAATCACACTTTGTGTATTATGCCGAAAAGGACAGAGCTGGCTCTCTATACATTGTAACACTCGCCATTGTGTCCTCCCCCCTCCTCACACGCTTTTTCCTCTTTTCTTTGCAGCAGCAGTTGCAAGAGTTTTATAAGAAACAGCAAGACCAGTTGCAGCTTCAGCTGATACAGCAACATGCAGGAAAACAACCCAAAGAGGTACCGAAAAACGCACCAACTTCCAAAACTTTATATGCTGGCAAGGGGGTATTTAATAACGTGTTGATTTGGTGGAAAATTTATGTCCGAAATAGTGGAGTTTGAGGAATAACTGGTATTGGAATACATTTCACATTCAGAATTTTTGAGCTTAAAACTATAAAAGTTTCCCTTGGGATTTCCCACCAATTCGCTCTTCATGGCTATGATGACCTCCATCTCATCAGGGGCAATTGTCTGGGAAAGAATCGACACTGGATATCACGAGGGGCTGCCTCTGTATGCACAGCATTCAAAGGGTTAACTATGTGCAGCTAATTCTGCACCTGGACCGATTTCACTGTCCAGTGGTAAAATTTGTCCCACATAGTATAGTATATTCTGTTGATTAAATATATACTTGGGGACTATTACGAAAATGCCAGCGTTTGCCAATGCGGCAAATGCCGGCGCTTCACAAAAGATGAATTCAAATAGCCACAGGAGAAGCTTCATCGGAAAACACCGCCTCTTTCCGAATTAACCCCACGTCGATTTGTCTACTTATACCTATTTTTGCATGCAGATCTACCTGACATTTTTTAGTTTTTACGATTAACTAAATTAGTGGGATTTTTATATTGTATGAGGCCAAATCCTAAAATAATAAGGGCTCTATTACATTCTTCCGCAAACGTTAACGCGCGCGCAAACATGCATTAACGAGAGGGGAAAAACCCTTCGCGCAGAACGTCATATTACAATGTCCACGCAAAAAATGCGCGTTAACGTCTACCGCGGGTGAATCTGCGCAAACCCTTTGCGAGCGTACTGTACTTTGCGCGTCCTATACTTAACATTGTGAGCGCAAATGCGTTTGTGCGCTGGCGCGTGCATGGTATTACAATCTTAGCGCAAAATTTAACGGACAACAATTGCACGCATAATTTTAACGTCTTTGAAAAGCTGGTGGTAACGGCAAATCTGACCGTTCTGGCCGAACGCAAATACACCAGCCCAAAAAACAAATACAGCAACATATAGTTACACATTCTACACATACCCAAACAATAAAATTGAGAGGTTGTGCGTGTTTTTATTATTGCTGCAGCATATATATTCAGATTGATTTTGGCAGGCGCAAAAACTTAATGGGAGACAATTGTGGTTCTTAATTCAGATTGGCTGAATCGTGTGAAAAAACAGTCCGCACACCGATTTCTGTGCGCGTGTTTTTGCGCGTCTTTCTTACGCGCAGTATTTTTTGACGGATGAAAAAAATGCGCTCGGATTGTAGTACCAGCGTTAATTTACGCGCGCGTTAACGATTTAACGCTGCACGCAAAAAAATAGCGCTGCGCGAGCATTTTTACACAAAGAATGTAATAGAGCCCTAAGTCTGGGAACTCCCCAATATTTCTACCCCCAATTAATCGTTCACATGATGTCAAGGATGGAATTTTCTTCTTTTGATGTCATGTCGGCCATTCATAATAAAGAAAAATACACCAGGCGGTCATTAGGTGATGTACAGTAGGACCTGTCGAAGGTGGGATACATTGGCGCTGTTGACAGGCTTAAGCAATTTATGGCCGTGTATTGTGAACTACATTTCCATAATTTTTTAACAGAGCTTAGGGTTAAAATCCTTGTAAACAATATTGAATGGGTTAAAAACTGTTAATCCTGAAAGGGTTAAGAGTTGTTAGAATCTTTTTAAAGGGTTCAAATTTTGGTAATTCTTTAAATGTGTAAGTTACCGTTGAAGTCTTTCAATGTGTTTGCTGGTGTGCTCTCCTCCTGGTCTGTTATAATAAAGAAAAATATGGCCGAACACCCAAAAAAAAAAAAATCCAATATAAACAGAACCTTCACAAAGCGTAGGGCAAATGGGAACGTCCGTTTCCTCTGCAAAATTAGTGGTGGAACAGCGTTCTCTTTCGACTTGACACCTGTATGACATGTTCTAGAAAACATCTGGATGTCACAATGTTTCTTGATCCTCTGTCAGTCAAAGGGTGAAGTATATAACAAGCTCTAAGGGCTCTATTACATTCTTTGCGCAAAAAAGCTCGCGCAGTGCGTTAATTTGTGCGCAAAGCCTTAAACATTGACGCACGTAAATTAACGCTGGTATTACAATCCGCGCGCATTTTTTCATCCGTCAAAAAATAACGCGTGTAAAAAAGACGCGCATTAACATTGCGCGCAGAATCGGTGTGCGGACTGTTTTGTTTTTGTTTTTTTTACACGATATAGCCAATCGGAATTAAGAACCACAATTGTCTCCCGTTTTATTTTGGCAGGCGCAAAAACCTATCTGCGTATATATGCTGCAGCAATAATAAAAACACGCACAACCTCTCAATTTTTTTGTTTGGGTATGCGTAGAATGTGTAACTATACGTTGCCGCGTATTTTTTTTTTGGGCTGGTGTATTTGGGTTCAGCCCGGACGTTCAGATTTGCCGTTACCACCAGCTTTTCAAAGACGTTAAAATTATGCGCGCAAACGTTGTGCGTTAAAATTTGCGCATAGATTGTGATACCATCCGCGTACCAGCGCATAAACGCATTTGCGCTCACAATGTTAAGTATAGGACGCGCGCAGTACAGTACGCTCGCAAAGGGTTCGCGCAGGTTCACCCGCGTTAGACGTTAACGTGCATTTTTCACGCAGACATTGTAATACGATGTTCAGCGCAAAGGGTTTTGCCCCTCGCGTTAATGCGTTTTTGCGCACGCGTTAAGATTTGCGTTGGGAATGTAATAGAGCCCTAAATGTTGGGGGGCACAGAAAACAAATTATTGCCAGTACACTTTACAGAAGAGCTGGCCGAAATGTAGATTCCTGGCGGCTATAGAACTTCCAACTCTCATGGTACTCTGCCGATTAGCTGGAACTAGCACCATGGCACTTGTTAATCCGCCACAGCTGTGGATCTACCTTTTGTTCAATACAAAGGGTCACACGTGTCCCCAGGACTTTTGTTCCGATGCTGTCGTAATGTCATTATTATTTTTTTCGTTTCTTTTCGTGGAGGGTGTGAATCTGTTACTGGACGCGCAGCATTTTATAGGGATAAATCTAAATGGGCACGTAGCGCCTTTGAGTTGCTTTTTTTTTTTTTTCCCCCCGATCTGTCTTTAGCATTTGGAACACGAACAGTCGCCGGCAGAGCCCCGATGATATTCCATCTCTGTTTTCCTCCCGCCGTAGTAAACACCGCTGAGCAGAAAGCGCCGAACCCAGGAAGCTTGCTTAACAAAAAGCCGGCGAGGGGGCAGCTCGCCGGATTGAGTCGGACACATACATTATGGTTTCCACCATCCGTTTTCTTTTTTTTTCTATTCGTTTTTTTCCCCCCATTATTAGAAATACTTGAGTCCTGCAGAAAAGGGAGCAGATTAAAAAGTGTCGAAAATGTAAATCTAAAAAGGGCTAACAGTAATTAAAATGGAAATGGCGCGGGGAGGGGATGCATGTAATTGTGAGATATCACGGGGCAGAATGCTCTCAGCTTTGTTTTGCTGGCTGTTTCTCTAATTCAGTGGGGCTTACTCATCAGTAGCAATTCAATGCGCGTTAATGACTCTGGGATGCAGGCATCACTCTGGACAAAGAAATGATTATTGTGCGGTCAAAAGAAGTTCAAAGACAAGAAGGGAATTTCAGTTTTTTCCTTGGAGATCCACATTCAAGAGCATATAAATTAAGCCAAATGTTAAAAACCACAGTCTGAAAGCTGACTTCAAAGTCACAACTCTCTAATTAATGAACTGCAAGCTTCAGTTTGGACAAGCGGTGGTTTGATGCTCCCATAAATCAACATGACAGTTCTGTTTCACAGTCTCAGACAGTGCTTGTCATTGAGTCACATCAGATGTAAACAGTACAGGAAAAAAAAGAAAAGAAAGGGGGGGATAAGAAGGAGGCGCAATTGATCAACAGAATTGGTAAAAACCAACTTTTGAAGCACATTATACATGATCACAGGAAATGGCTGTAACCTCAAGAGGTTTGCTCCGTCTGCTATTGCCTTTTTGAATCCGATTTCTATCAGCCTTCAAAAGGGAGAATAAGAATTATGGAGCGTCTCCCCTGTGGCTGCCAGGCAGTAACCCCCTGTTGTTATTTTGTGCTGCTTTCTTTTCAAAGGCATCAAAATTTAAGTTTTTTTTTTCCCCCTATAAAGATCTTTAACTCTATATTTGAAGAGCCACCATAAAAGGCTGCCTCTGTCATTCTTATCAGTTACTAGAGATTGTAGTTGGCGCTTTTTCCCCTGCCACCTCTTATTAGGCTCCATACATGGTGTATTAGATGGGGTTTATAATACGGCCTTCCATGCTGCGAGATACTACCAGGTTCAAATGAACTCAAGGGGAGCAGCGGAAGAAATTGACAGGAGAAGGGTTTTTTTTCCTTTAAATTCTGGAAAACTAACCATGAGAAGAGAATCATCCAAATAGTATCTCTCTGTGGATTGCCCTCTCTTTTCACACAGCACTTGCACAGGTGACCCACATTGTTCTATCGGATGGGTGTTAGTAGATAGACATAGGTTGTTTTTTTTTCTCTCGATACAATGTGACAAATGAAATGTTACCATTTGGCTGCCATCAGCAGGAAGGGACCTTCCCAGTAGCAACACTTTTATTCCCTGGAGAGGGCTAACTTTTATTTTTACAATGTTGTTTCCTCTTACATGACTCAACGTTAAAATAAAACCCAGCGTCATATTATTTATTTTACCCCTCCCTTGTCAAATGAAGTAGAAAGTCTGCATAACGTAAAAAAAAAAACCAACAAACATTTTTCAACATGAACCGATAATGCAAGAGTTCCAGAAGTCATCATGGTCCGGTTTTCCTGCTGGCCAACTTGGAAAAGAACTCCATCACTACTGAGAGAATAGCAATCAATTACCAGCTCCGATAAGGAGAGGAACATCTGAATGGTTCAAATAAACCTCAAATATAGTATTCTCATATAACTATTCGTTTACGGAGAGTTGCGTCAGCCCTTGGTGTGACACAATTGCCAAGTATGACCACCAGACAGATGTCTTTCGTAGTCTAATGCTCTTTACCTAATGCTGTTGTCTCCGATTTACAAGCTTCACTTATTTTCGTATAGAGAAGGAAGAAACCCGTCTACTACCAGGTTTTTTTTTTCTTTTTTTAGAAATGATTTTGTCAGGAAGGATACATCGAGATTTCTCTCGTTTTCAAGTATGTCCTGGGTGGCGAGTATGTACTGTTAGGTGTCTTGCCCAAGGACACTTACTGGAGAGGTGCTCGTCGGGATCGAACCCATGTCTCCACAGGCTCTCTCCACACAGAGCAGTGATGTTACCTCTACTCCACCCAACCGGTACTACCAGGGTTATTCAGAGAGAGGTGAAAAGTAGGAGAATGGCTGGAGAATGGAAAATTCTAGGTCAAAATAGCCGATTTGGAAAGTGAGATAAATGGGAGAATTTTTCTGGTTTGGCCATTTTGGCCTAGAATTTTCCATTCTCCAGCCATTGTCCTGCTTTTCATCTCTCTCTGAATAACCCTGTACGTGTTTATGATCTTATCTGATGTTGTCCCCAATGAGAAGTCAAGACAGCAATACAGTTTTGCATATTTCTGTTTGTATCATTCATAACTGACTTGTTCTTTTATATTTTTTAATTGAATGTTAGTCAGTAAGAATAAAAAAAGTCTAGGTAGGATGCCTTGGATAATTCGGACGTGGTTTACTGATACCTCTGCTAATGTAACAGTAGGAGAAGGTTACATAGCGAACAACTTCGAGATGCCCTTGGTGATGATCTTCAAGAAAACCTAGTGGTCCCACCAGATGACGTAATACTGGATCCCGGCGAACTGTTATCTACAGTCTTAATCAGCAACCAGACCAACACTGATCAAGATTATGTTCTGTGGACAACTTGGGCTAGATTTTTCAGATATAAATGTATCCAGAGGAGTAAACGTCCCAGCTACGGAGCTGGCAAGCTTTCAACAACTCTGGTTAAGTTTACACCTGACTTGGAATACTGGGAGGTTTTCAGTACTTGGGACACCTCAAGAGAACTGTAAGGGACATGAAACATGGGCCAAAATAGACAGAGGTGGAAAAATGTTTAAACTATTATTTTGTCCTTACATTTGAGGGAACCATTGAGAATAATATTGGTCAGGACTCGGTGTGATCGATTTACTCCAAGTAGACTCATTGGTCTGATAGGGACAGTTGAACATTCAGATTTTTTCCACTAGACATTTTTCAATAGTTCTATAAACAAAGACTTGCACTTTTAGAATTGGAAAATGGGTACAGAATAAAAAAATCAATAATCTGCTTAGTGCGAAGATATTATTAAGTCCGTTCCTTCATCATTGTGACAGTTTACGCTGGGCAGCAGGGAGTAACCCTACAAAGGGAAGCAGACCTTTGACAGGCGCTTAAGGGAGGGGAACAGAAATGCATGTTTTATCAGGATATTTCAGCATTTTCAGGCTGGCTACTGACCTGTCGACAGAGAGAAGCGGAGACCTTTTTTGTACCATTCAATTGTGAGAAGTAAACAAACTGACTTGTATCCTGTGTTTGGTTACTGGGTGGGGAACACAGTTTGGCTACATAGATTGCTTCTAAACTCTTTTTCATGGACAATGCGTTCTGTATACTTTAATATCCTGCCTTTTTTTTTTTTCTTTCAACCCAGAAAGATTGTATTAACTTAACAGGAGATGGCAACGAAGAGGATCCAAAGGCTTAACCCTAGAAGTGGTGCTTTGAATACCAAAATTTCTTTCTGCTTTGAGAATGTTTCGTTGGAGAAGTAAAGGCCATGATGCTTTGGGGCTAATTGTAAATCTAATAATGGAGGACAAGCATTTTTTCCCATGATAACTGATTAAATTTTTTCTAGGAATACTAGCACGCTGAGTGCCAAGACATAAGGGGTTTGATCTGAGGTATACCACATGGGAATACTGAATGCACAAGTTTTTCAGTTGAGGTTCAAGTTGACTATAAAAAGGTCAGGCCAATAGGTAGATATATCCATGTGATATTTCAGTGTATAAGTATTCAGAACCTTAACACAGTACTTCATTGGTTCTTTGACTGCGATTTACAGTCACAAATCTATTTTGGGTATGATATGACGAACTTGGATTGGTTAGTTTCCCGCATTGAGCCCTGCAGAGCCTCTTGACCTCTGTCGGGTTTCAAGGAGACGGTTAGTGGGCAGCCATTTTCATGTCTCTACAAAGATATTCTCTTGACTTATGGGCTCTGGCTAGTCTATTCAAGGATGTTCACAGAATTTTCCCTGTGGAACTCTTGCCATGTCTCAACTATGTCCTTAGGGTCATTGTACTGTTGAAAGTTTAACCTTCAATTCAAGCTGATCAAGAGTGCTCCGGACCTCAGACTTTCATTAAGGATATCTCTGTATTTTGCTGCATCCAGCTTTCCCGTAACCCTGACCAGTCTTCCAGTCCCTGCCACTGAATAACACTCCATAATTGTGATGCTACAACCACCATACTTCAGCTTTGGAATTGTATTGTGCAGCTGAAGAGTGATGTCTGGTTTCCTCCAAACATAAAGCTTTGAATTGGAACCAAACAATTCAATCTTCAATTCATCTGACCAGAAAATATTGTTTATCACAGTCTGAGAGTCCTTTTAGATGCTTTTTTCTGATAATTCAATGCAAGCTTTCATGTGTCCAGCAATGAGGAGAGGCTTCTCTTTGGTGGAATGTTGGAAGATTGGTGGAATGTTGCTGTGATGGTTGTTCTTCCACAAGTTTCTCCTATCTCCACACCTGATCTCTGGAGCTCACTTCAAGTGACCATCGTGTTCTTGGTCAGCTGTCTCATCAATGCCCTTATACTTCATTGTTCAGCTTGGCCAGGCAGCCATCTCTAGAGTCCTGGTTGTCCAAAATTTCTTCCATTTAAGAATTATGGAGTCTGTTATGCTCTTCAATGCAGCAAAAAAAATAAATCAAAACCTTCCCTAGATCTATGCCTCTGTTCTAGAGGTTTCACATCAGTGAAATAAACAGGGAGTGGGTCAATAGATTCATGGTTTGCATGAAGGAAATCCAACTGCCGGTGAGCATAACAATTTGTTCCTGGTTCCCTTGCCAAATTTCAGCCATTAACTTGCGGTTGTATCACCTCACCAAAATGGACACATTTTTGGCATGCTTTCTTTGGATGTCTCCATGGTTGGTAGAGTTACCATCAGAAAGGAGCAATCTGTATAAAGTTCTCTGTGGGGGCTCGACAAAAACCCTGATGGGGTTGAAACACTGGAGTTCTTTTTACATGATGGAATTCACAAGCCAACGGGACAACTTCAGAACTGATGTCCTGCTTAAATTCCCTCATGAGCACTGATTTACCTCTAAATACCGTCTTATTTCTTGTATATTGTATCCAGTCAAAGATAGATCTATTTGTTCCTTAAATTTTTACCTTTTTTTTCTATGCATTTGCAGACAATCTTGTCAGCAAGTTGCAGCAAATTCCATTTACACGTTTTATCAGAAGCTGACTGTCATCTACACATCACACCAAAAGCCAAGTCCTCCGAAACAATGACTAAGACTTATCGGGTGATGTTGCAATAACATATTTCGAAATTCCCTGTTCAATCCACTTCAGTAGTTGCAGGATTTCTGGAACCGTTGCTAACCCCTAAGATATGTCTGGCCGTTTATCGTTTTCTGCATCCGTCATAATCCTTGCGGTAGACGAGAAGCATTCCTTCACAGGTGACGAGTTCATATTTGTTACTCCGAAAGTACAAATGAGAAACACATTGTGCGCTCCGTGCATCCAAACAGTTAATCTGTTTTCTATGGCAGTCGTGCATGAAGTGGATATGATCGCTACCTCGATATTATTCCCTGAAGATCGGGGATATTAGATAATTTCCTTCTGTTTATTGTACAATTGCGCCGCATTATCTCTCTATCTCTGAGATAATTACAGAGGAAATCTACATTATATATTTTTTTTCTGGCCGGGCACAATGGATCGACGTACAGTAGCGTGTGATGTGTTGATTTCTCAGACAACAAAAGTTTTTTTTTTTTTCGTCCTCCTCTTCGTCGTACGATAAATACCTTAAAAAGATACCTATCTAATATAATGCCTCGCCTGGATTGTAAAGAACAAAAGACAGTGAGGTACAGGGAGGAGATGGAAAAAAAGGGGGAGATAGGAGGAAAAAATGGGAGCTGTAGTTCTGCCAATGGATACATCTGTCTAGAGCCTGGAGTAGCGCACGTATTAAGCTCTCCTGTTGAAGTAAGATGTTGTTTGCTAAATTATGAATGTGTGTAATTAAAATCCAGTCGCTGTTTCTATGAAAGATTTACAATGTTATTTCATCGTTTGTCATGGCTAATTAACAATATTAGATGAAGTTTTTCTTCTTCAAAGGTCTGATTTTTTTCTCATTTATTTATGTCACGAGTGATAAACAGAGCACTTAGAAGTGTCTCGAGCGCCGCGGTGAGAGCGGCTGCACGGTTTCTTACACCTCTAAGGTTCGTGCTTTAAATCCCAGCGGAGGCAGCCGGCTCCTTGTCTCATAGCGGACGTGGGAGATATTCAGAGCGGTGCGTTACAGGTTCTTCTCACCAAAATGGACATTTATTGGTGGGAGAGCTAAAAAAATAGGGTAGACAATCCGTAAGTAGGTCTATCCCACGTATCCATAAGAGGTGAACTAACCTGCGGTCTGAGCATCTGCTCACATATCTGTATCTATAAAAAAAAAAATCTAAAATAACAAGAAAGATATGGGATGTAACACTTTTTTTTATTTTTTATGTTTTAACACTTTATTTTAATGTTTTTTTTTTGTTTTTTTTGTTTTTTTCTGGAAAAGTTAATCATTTATGGTGCTCTTCCAGTAGCAGCTAGAGTAGGGCAGTTTTCAGCAATCCCAAGTGATGGAAAGAAACAGCCTGATGGTCCAAAAAATAATAATCTGATTTTTCCTCACCATTTACATATACAGGGCTATTCAGAAAGAGGTGAAAACCTTGAGGAATGACTGGAGAATTGAAAATTCTAGGTCAAAATAGTCAAACCAGAAATATTCTCCTATTTATCTCAGTTTCCAAATTGGCTATTTGGTCTAGATTGTTCATTCTCCTGGCAATTCTCAAGGTTTTCACCTCTCTCTGAATAGCCCTGATAGTGTTTCTTTTTACAGACCATATCAGTTTCTTTATTGTACAGCAGTGTGTCCCAAACCTCTCCTCGGGACCCTCAACCAGGCCAGATTTTGCAGCTCACATGGGGAAATGCAGACTGAATCCTGCAATCACTGAGCAGCAAATCATATCACCTGTGCTGCGCTTCATATATCTGGAAAACCTGGCCTGTTGACGGGTCCTGAGGACAGGTTTGGGAAACACTGTTGTGCAGTAACAGGATTCATAACTGCATTTCCTTATATATTTGTCATTGACCATTCTACGACATATATATACAGTCAGGTCCAGAAATATTGGGACCCCGACACAATTCTAACATCTTTGGCTCTATACACCACCACAATGGAGTTGGAATGAAACAAACACAATGTGCTTTAACTGCAGACTGTCAGCTTTAATTTGAGGGTATGTACATCCAACTCAGGTGAACGGTGTAGGACTTACAGCAGTTTGCAGATGTGCCTCCCACTTGTTAAGGGACCAAAGGTAATGGGACCGAATAATAATCATAAATCAAACTTTCCCTTCTTAATACTTGGTTGCAAATCCTTTGCAGTCAATCACAGCCTGAAGTCTGGAACGCATAGACATCACCAGACGCTGGGTTTCATCCCTGGTGATGCTCTGCCAGGCCTCTACTGCAACTGTCTTCAGTTCCTGTTTGTTCTTGGGGCATTTTCCCTTCAGTTTTGTCTTCAGCAAGTGAAATGCATGCTCAATGGGATTCAGGTCAGGTGATTGACTTGGCCATTGCATAACATTCCACTTCTGTCCCTTCAAAAACTCTTTGGTTGCTTTTGCAGTATGCTTTGGGTCATTGTCCATCTGCACTGTGAAGCGCCGTCCAATGAGTTCTACAGCATTTGGCTGAATGTGAGCAGATAATATTGCCCGAAACACTTCAGAATTCATCCTGCTGCTTTTGTCAGCAGTCACATCATCAATAAATACAAGAGAACCAGTTCCATTGGCAGCCATACATGCCCACGCCATGACACTACCACCACCATGCTTCACTGATGAGGTGGTATGCTTAGGATCATGAGCAGTTCCTTTCCTTCTCCATACTCTTCTCTTCCCATCACTCTGGTACAAGTTGATCTTGGTCTCATCTGTCCATAGGATCTTGTTCCAGAACTGTGAAGGCTTTGTTAGGTGTTGTTTGGCAAACTCTAATCTGGCCTTCCTGTTTTTGAGGCTCACCAATGGTTTTCATCTTGTGGTGAACCCTCTGTATTCACTCTGGTGAAGTGATTGTTGACTTTGACACACATACACCTACCTCCTGGAGAGTGTTCTTGATCTGGCCAACTATTGTGAAGGGTGTTTTCTTCACCAGGGAAAGAATTCTTCGGTCATCCACCACAGTTGTTTTCCATGGTCTCCCGGGTCGTTTGGTGTTGCTGAGCTCACCGGTGCGTCCTTCTTTTTAAGAATGTTCCAAACAGTTGTTTTGGCCACGCCTAATGTGCTTGCTATCTCTCTGATGGGTTTGTTTTGTTTCTTCAGCCTAATGATGGCTTACTTCACTGATAGTGACAGCTCTTTGGATCTCATCTTGAGAGTTGACAGCAACAGATTCCAAATGCAAATAGCACACTTGAAATGAACTCTGGGCCTTTTATCTGCACATTGTAATTGGGGTAATGAGGGAATATCACACACCTGGCCATGGAACAGCTGAGAAGCCAATTGTCCCATTACCTTTGGTCCCTTAACAAGTGGGAGGCACATCTGCAAACTGCTGTAAGTCCTACACCGTTCACCTGAGTTGGATGTACATACCCTCAAATTAAAGCTGACAGTCTGCAGTTAAAGCACATTGTGTTTGTTTCATTCCAACTCCATTGTGGTGGTGTGTAGAGCCAAAGATGTTAGAATTGTGTTGATGTCCCAATATTTCTGGATCTGACTGTATATATATATCTGTCATGGCCAAAAAATAGTGGCACCCCTGCATTTCTGTCAGATAATGCACCACTTCGCCCAGAAATTTGTTGCAATTACAAATGTTTAGGCATTCTCATGTTTATTTCTTTTGCTTGTATTAGTTTGACACCAAAAAAGTGGAGAAAAAAAGCCAAATCTGACACATTCCCTGCAAAACTCCAAAAATGGACTGGACAAAATTATCGGCACCCTCAATTTAATATTTGGTAGGACACGCCTTGTAAAAAATAACTGAAATCAATCGCTTCCTGTAACCATCAATGAGGTTCTTACACCTCGCTGCTGGAATTTTGAGCTGCTCTTCTTTCGCCAACTGCTCTAGGTCTCTCAGATTGGAAGGGTTCCTCTTCCAAATTGCTGTTTTGAGATCTATCCACAGATGCTCTATGGGGTTTAGACCTGTACTCCTTTCTGGCCAGTTCTGTACTCCAGCTCTTTTGTCTTTAACCAATTCTGGGTGCTTTTAGAAGTGTGCTTTGGGTCATTTTCCTGCTGTAACACCATGACCTCTGATGGAGACCCAACTTTCTGACACCGGGCCCAACATTGCACCCCATAATTCTTTGGTAGTCTTCAGATTTCACAATGCCATGCACACAGTCAAGACATCCAGTGCCTGAAGCATCAAAGGAACCCCAAAACATCAGGGGACCTCCACCATGTTTGACCGTAGGGACTGTATTCTTTTCTTTAAAGGCCTCATTTCTTTTCTTTTTGAAAACAGTAGAATGTTGGGCTTTACCAAAAAGCTGTAATTTTGTTTCGTCTATCCACAGCACATTCTCCAAAAAGGATTTTGGCTTCCACAGGTATGTTTTGGCAAACTCCAACATTTGTAATTGCAACAGTTTTCTGGGCGAAGTGGTGTATTATCTGACAATGCAGGGGTGCCAATATTTTTGGCCATGGCTATATATATATATATGAATCTTTTAAGAGGATTGTTTTATAGTAACGATAAATAATTTGGGGTTTTTTTTGCTTTGCAAACTCTTGATTTTGTAGCCAAAAAATTGTGTGTATATAATTTTGAGAGGGATGCACGTCGTGTAGAACCATTTAGAACATACATGCATAGATTCTTATATAATAAAGACTATTTCATGGGACTCCACATACAGCATAGAAAAGTCGTGAATTAAGTATACCCCGCTGATTACAGAATTTCTTTAAAGCATGTATCTCAAACTCTGCCCCCCCCCCCCAGATGTTTCTGAACTACAACTCCCATGATTCTCTGGCTATCTATTGCATTCAATGATTTCTGGGAATTGTAGGCAATAAAAATCTGGGGGGCCAGAGTTTGAGATCCCTGCTTTAAAGAATCGTGAAGTCCGTAAAACCCTGAGCATGTAGTAATGTGTCTTTCTTCTTTAAAGCAGCAGCAGCAGCAACAAGTGACTACTCAGCAGTTGGCCTTCCAGCAGCAGTTACTGCAAATGCAACAGCTCCAGCAGCAGAACCTCATGACATTACAGCGGCATGGCCTCCTGTCTCTCCAGCCGGGGCAGCCGTCCCTCCCTCTGCAGTCTCTCGCTCAGGGTATGTAGCGACTTACGCAGCTTTTTTATTTATTCTTCTTTTATCTTGTGTGTATTTTTCTTCTTCGATTTGTTTGTGTCATTTTATTGTGCTGTCTTTGTTTTGTTGTTTGTGCATTTTTCATGCAAAGAGATCTATTTTGCCAGAAAAAAAAAGGGATCGAATAAAACAACTAATCTCAAAAGTTAGCATCTACGCTCAAGGTGCAGTCAGGGAGGATCTTGCGAGGATTGATGTCATCCAGAGAAGGAACACCCCGGCTAATCTTTGCTCTACATTTCCCATAGTTCTCAGTCAGTTTCTAGGGCCTGTTAGTGGGCAGGTTTAGACAAAGCCACAAAAAGTTACAACTTTGGTTTGGAGAAACCCTATGCCTCATTTCAGTCTGTTTTTTAATGTACCGTACATACCTGTTTCCACTGAGAACATATCAGGCAAAATTCCAAGGTTGGTGCTAACATACCTAGAGCTGTTGTAAACTTTACTCCAGGCTAGATTATATACCGAACGTTAACTGCAGAGATCAGATATGTAAAGGTTAATGTCAGGATAAGTGACTTTATCGCAGCCCCCCCTATTACATCCCTAACACTAAACAGGTTAAAAATCCGTTAGCGCATCGGTGATTGCGGTAGCTTGCGCGAGCTTTACTGTACTTCGTGCAGCCTATACTTAAAATGGGGAACGCAATCAGTAATTAGCATTAGGATAAGTAAGGTGCTACAAAGTCCTAGTGTTAATTACCGCAACGATGAGCTAAACTAATTTTCAAAGTCCTAAAAGCTGGTGCTAAATGATTCTGCTTTTGCAGAATCACTTGGCACCACCTTACCCCCCCCCCCCTAAATCCCATACTTGCCTCTCATCCTGCGGTGAGAACGGTGTCCCGATCTGACGCTTCTTGCCACCAGGAGCAGAGTGAGACAAATAGTCCTCTGTGTCCTTCCGCAATCACTCTGTAGCACTGTGCTCGTGCCCCTGCAGCGCAACACTCCATGGAGTCCTATGGTCTCCAGGAGGTGATACTCGTGATGGCGTAGAAGAATCACGAGTATCACGGAGGATATCGCTTGGTTCTGGGGCAAGATGCCGAGGTAACACCTGCCCCGAAATCTCACGTTAAAATGGGAACTTTACGGGGGAAACCTACAGGTGCAGGTTTTCTCCATTAACATTCCCATTTTAGCATGAGCTATCGCCTCCCTAGCGTTCACATACGTGAGCGTTAGCGCTAGTTTACATTCTAACGCATGCCGCCCATATCACATCCCAAAAAATCCGTTGGTGCATCGGTGATAGCGTTTTATACCACAAGCTTACTGTACGTTGCACTCCCTATACTTAACATAAGAGTAATTTGCGCTACGTTTACAAAGTCTTAACGCTAATTACCCCACCTCTGCGGTTATAACTAAAAAGTTAGCTACAGCTCTAAGCTGGTGCGAACGGATTCCGCTTCTGCAAAAGAGTGAGGTCCCAGATCCTGTTCCCCCCAAGATCCCCCACAAATTAAGCACTGGTTTTGACGTGATAGGACATTTTTGGCCCATAAGCGTTAAAATGTCATCATAGTTGGAATTTGGTTGCGTAGAACATCAGAGGTTTCCATCAAAAGAACCGGTATCCATCTCGTAATGACAAATAAAATAGATGTTCTACATGTCGATGTTTTGTTTCTGTTAAATAAACGTGGCGTTCAGCGCGAGACTCGCACAGCGCAATATGCGGCTGTGTTAGCTCATGACAGGTTGTATTAGCAGGATGAAGCCGCGCGGCTGGTGTAATACGCATTAAAGTGGAGCGGTTTGGAAGGTAATTAGGATTGCATCACCACAGTGGGTAATTTAAGCCTAAATACGTTCATTGATCTGCTCTCTGCCACGATGCGTGGCGCTGTCTGCAGTACATTATATTAACACATCAAAACTCGCTGTTCTTTTAACATAACAAAAACACACGTCTGCTTCTACCTGATTGTCTGTCAATGCAGAGGGGGAAGACGAGCAACATAACAAATCCAAAAATATGGGTTCTTGTGCGGTATGCGCTGTGTGAACATAATGTCAGATATATGCCCCCCCCCCATTCCACCGCTGCCATTCACATTGGTTTTCTCTTTCTATTTTAGCCTCTATTTTATTTTAAATTACAGATTGTATATTTTGAAAGTTCATTTCTCTTTACTATGTTACACTTTTGGCTGTTTTATTAATATTATTTTTATCATTAACCCCTTGCTGGGCATGCTGGGGATCTGCAGGGAGGCAAGTGAGCCTGAATGCCTAGCATGCCCTGTGGATCTCTGGTAACTCCTACGGCTCACTTCCCTTCCCTGCGGCCAGTCAGCCTCATTGGCTGCAATGGGACTTCCTGAACTCGGGCAGCCCCCTGCAGCCAATGACTTCCATTGGCCACTGGGAAGGGGGAGTGCTATAGGAGTTAACATTGAGCCGTGGGGCATGCATGCTATGCTGCCCCATGGGTTCAGGCCTGCCTGCTGCAGGATGGCATAGCACACCTGGCTGGTTAATACTAATAATATATATAGTGTGACAGTGTGATTAGGGACAGGGTAATAGACCACAGGATTATCAGCAGGTGCATGGAGAACTCCCTTTTTCCTATATAGGGCTAACTCCTAGCCAGGGCCGGTGCAAGGATTTTTGATTACACAGGCGAAGGTGCATTTTACCGCCCCCCCCCCACTCCATCTGTGCCAGTCAAAATCTCCTCATAGAGATGTATAATATCAATACAAATCTGGGGAACCTATAGATACCAAAAGTTGGTCTTGCAAGGAAAACCACTAGCATTGTCGATAGGGACACACCCTAAACCACACGTTACAGTTACAACATTAATAAAGCGCCAACAAGTTCCGTAGCGCTGTACAATGGACAGATTACTGTGAGTGTTATTGTTGTGGAGCTCTGTGATACAGTAATGTGCGGTGTGTATGAGCGTATCACAGAGCTCCACAACAATAACACTCACGCTCATACACAACGCACATTACTGTGAGTTTTATTGCTGTGGAGCGCTGATACGCTCATACACACTGCACATTGCTGTCAGTTTTATTGCTGTGGAGCTCTGTGATACGCTCATACACACCGCACATTGCTGTCAGTTTTATTGTTGTGGAGCTCTGTGATACACTCAAACACACCGCACATTACTGTATCACAGAACTCCACAGCAATAAAACTGACAGTAATGTGCAGTGTGTATGAGCGTATCACAGAGCTCCCCAGCAATAAAACTCAGTAATGTACGGTGTGTATGAGTGTATCAGAGCTCCACAGCAATAAAACTCAGTAATGTACGGTGTGTACAGTGTATGTAAATTTTAATGTGTACAGTGTATATATCTATGATGTGTACATATGTATATAATAATGTGTGTATGTGTATAGGCACAAACAATAAAAAACAGACATATATATATATATATATATATAGATATATACAGCTCTATATATGATGCTCCACACTTACATAATCACACTGGGTCATTTATCAGTGCAGCAGGGGTGGCTAAATCCAGGATGTTGTTTGGATCCCTGGCCTTGAAGAGTTAAAATGGAGAAGCTATTCTCCTTCACAGCAGGGGCCATGCTTTATCTGTTTTTTTTCTTGTTTTTTTTTTTAAATCTCTCACCATATCACATACTGCATCTCCTTGCAGACACCCTGTGTGTGGAGGGGGGGGGGGGGTAATTAGGAGATCTCAGGCTATCAGCTCAGCTGCAGAAGAGAAAGCCTTGCAGGGGAGGTATCCAGGCTGGGGCAGCAACAAGGCTGTCCTCGTAGTCTGGTGGGATGGAATCTGAGCGGCCACTGATTGGAGCTCTTCTCTTCTCCTGCACGGTGGCAGCAGCAGCATGCTGCACAGACACACAGGAAGCCTTGCCCTGGTCCTCTTCCCGCAGCTCTCTGCACCTCCTCCGGAGCACTGTGTCACGTGACTGATCACAGAGCCCGGAAGAGGCTGAGTGCGGCTGCTCCATTCTCTCTCACTGAGGGATATGGAGCAGCAAAGTCATAAAGCCCCCTGCCTCAGCATCATCAAAGGGGACAGGAGCTTGCTGCAAACCTGGAGGAGCAAGAAGGGCGCAGCACCGGGCAGGCAATTTGAAACTTCAAATCCCCATCAAAAGTAGTGGCTGGAGATTTGAATTTGTGCGCCCCCTCCTGGTCTGACATGGTAAGGCGGCCACCTGTGCCGCCTTACACTAGCGCCGGCTCTGCTCCTAGCTGATGCCTGATTAGGTCTGCCCTGCCCTTACAGAAGATGTGGTTCCCTCTGGGAACAGTCTTGGTGCTGGGTGTATTTTATTTTGTTTTTGCCGATTGGTAGGCGGCTTAGCCGCCCAATATTTCAGTTAGGAATACGGAATGTTTATTTAGCCTTCGCATGAAGGAGTAGGCTTTTGATTTACATTTGCTTTATTTTCCTGTTTATGATGTACCCTGCAAGTTCAATGGCTGTATAATCGAGAAAAGCGGAATCACTGATCCCTGTGTCCAGTGGCTATATCACAATTTTTTATGTAAACAAATATTCAATAAATAATTTCTACATTTATTACTATTGTATGCATCGATTGTTTATCCACGGAGAAATCTGATTGCCTTTATGGAATCAAAAAGGATCTTTTTCCCTTTGGGCACAAATGGATGCACCAAGAGGGCTTTTTGCCTTCTTCAGGATCCACAACAACCATAGGGAGGTGGAAGGTTTAACTTGATTGTCATTGGTCTTTTTTCAACTATAACTACTATGGAAATGCACACTGGACTGGAAGATCTGCATTCACCAAGAATGCCAAAAAAATAGGTGTGGGGGGGGGTGTCCAGTATTTTACAAAATCCAGTAGAAATAAAAGGGAACCAGGCACGTCTCAGAGTATGATGGACGCTCTGTATTCCACTAACCGCAACGTTTCAACCTAGAGTTGGCCTTTCTCAAGCACCGTTTTTTTTCCCTTGCTTTGTGGTGGTTGTGCCCGGTGGCATCTGTGATTTAAATTGGGCTCCAGGCAGGATTCCAGAGGCCCCAGATCCAAAATTTAAATGCGAAGGCCTCTTCTTGAAAGTGAGCATCCAGTGAGATACAGTGCAGCAAGCCAAGGCTCGCCCCACTGTCTTTTTGTTTGCTTGGAAAGACACTAGACATGTGCATTTAATTTCGTCGAAATTTCGGTTTCGATTTCTATTTTCGCAATTTTTTCATTTCCGAAAAACATATTATCAGCCGTCCGATATTACGTTTCGGCTGAAATTACGATTCAAAGTCAATTCAAAAGCGATCCAAAACTATATCAAACAGAACGAGAATGATCCGAAATGAGAAAAATGTAACAAAAATTACCCAAAACGGAACAAAATGTTCCAAAACAAAAAAAGGAATGAAAATGACACAAAGCGAAAAAAAAATGGAACAAAATGATTTCAATGTAATAAAAACAGCGATTTTTTTAACATTGCAACTTATAGGATTTGCCTATAGGTTTTAATGTTAAAAAAACACCCGCTTTTATTAAATATTTCTTAAACCGTATATTTTCACTTGCAGCAAAAAGTGATTTCGTAAATTTTTTGGGCATTTTTCAAGATTTTCTGGGTGAAATTTTAGGTTTCCTACCTTTTTTTTAAAAAAAAATAATATTTTTTAAAGTCTTCGTTCAATAGTTTTCTGATAAATAGATCGAATCGGATCCGGTAAATGGATTGAATCCGAGCCGAAATTAACCTAAACGATATCAGACGATCCGATATTTCGGATCGGTCCAAAATTACAAATTGCGGGGAAATATCGAACGACCCGAAATGGAAAAAAAAACTGTTTAAAATGACCCGAAATCACCCAAAACGAAAAAAAAAGTAAAAAAGAAGCGCAAGTCTAAAAAGCACTTCAACAGTGGCCTCCAAGATGAAGCACAACAAAAGCTATACACAACGCCTAAGGGGGGAAATAATGAAGACTTTATGGTCAGCGGTCATCCAAAAAGGATTATTGCTATGGCTGGATGAGGGTACTGGAGAATGAAGCAATGCAGGTGCTGGAGAGACACTTTTTGGGATCACTAAACTGCAGAGTACATAATTTATAAAGTATCAGATCCTAGAAACTGCATTCCTCTTATTCTAGATACACAATACTCTTCACACCATATTTAATTACGGCCTTTATATGCGGCTATAGACGGGTTCAATCCAAGCTGTGGGGAGTGAGCATTACTCATATGTCAGAAGAATTACCCAATTTTAATATATATATTTTTTTATTTTTTTTACACTCTTGAAAAATTAGGGTCAGCGATCTAAGATTATTCAAACAATTTTGACCAGGAGAGAATAATGTAAATCTGATGCCATTATAGGCTCTAAATCCACTTTACTCGTGTTTGAACATGGTCACCTGGGTGCGCCGACACAAGGACGATAAAGGTTGAACAAACCGTGTTTGTCTTCCAGCCAGCGATACCCAAGCTTGTGAAATTGAGTTCTGCGAGCGGTAATCTGTCACCTGTCCTCAGATTGTACATTTTTTTTAAGCCAGAGACTGCATTTTCTTTCATAATGAAGAGGACAGGACCGTTCTGAAATCACACCGGAGAGACAAGCGTTGACTAATATTTAATAAAATGTCAAAAAGATTCTCTGCTTTTAAGAATCACGGTTAATAAAAGTTTCGGAGAGGAGACAAACGTGCAAACGCGCTCTCAGCAATGATTAACAGTGTTGCTTTGGAAAGTGTGTGTGTTCGTTCGTTCTATGCCCGCGCCAATCAAAAGTAAATGGGTTTTCCCTTTTGTACAAAATAATTGTACTATAGTACAAATCTCATAATATATATTTATATGTGTGAAATCTACCTTCTAGTGTGTGTGTTTTTAGCTTATTTGTATATTAGAAAATGTCACAACTTACTGTCGAAGGCAACATTGTATTTTTGGATTGGTGGAAAGTATGTCAACATTTAACAAAATTTACGTAAACAAAACATATATTAAATATATCCAGGACATACTTGAAAACGAGAGAAATCTCAATGTATCCTTCCTGGTAAAATCCTTTATAAATAAATAAATATCAAGTAAATATTTAATCAAATTATTCAACTTGGTAGCTGAGATTATTTCCTGATATCATGGAAATATGAGATGACAAATTTTACACGTTTTGTTAAAATTTTGTAGATTACTGATCAGTATTCGGGTGATCTCTGCCTGGGTCTAGCAGATTTAGGGTTTTCCGAACCCGTCCGATGACCCAGGACATACTTGAAAATGAGAGAAATCTCAATGTATCCTCCCTGATAAAATACTTTATAAATAAGTAAATAAGAGGAATACCTGTGTTTTAGGAGAACATGATTAAGGTAATGTTCAACACATGAATTACCATTAACGCCATTCTCAGTGTTCTTAAGAACAATAAGGCTGGGGTCAGACGAGTGCACTGATTGCGCACAGTAACGGATGCACTTTATAACAGATGAGAATCGGTTTTGACTGATGTTGAGAAAAAGAAAAAAAATGCTGTATGCAGGGGTTTCTCTATGCCCGTATAGGTTTTTCACGTCGATGTAATTTTGGCGTCCATTGCAACATGCGTTGCCCGCGAGTGAAAAAGTGCACGCGTACTCCGTGTGTTGTTCTCTCTTGACTCCTTTGAAAAGCTACGACGAACAGCAAACAGTGCGGTCAGATGGATTCAAAAAGTGCACTCGTCTGACCCCAGCCTAAAAGAGAGCTGATATTTGCCCTCTATCATGTAGTATCGTATGGTCATATTGTATCTCTTTGCACAGACTCCTCTTTATCAATAGCACAGATGTGGAGCTTTGTGATAATTATGCTCGTGAACACGCCATTGATTACAAACACTCAAAATAGGATGAACTTCTTAGGGCAGGAAAGGGACGTTGGTTCAGACAGCGTGTCAGAGACAGTTTGGAGAAATGATAATGTGCACGGGATACTTACTAACAGAGGTCTGTATCCACCTCTATTATGAAAGGTATGTTTATGTTTCGGTCTGAGCTTGACAAATATGGGTGAAAGAGCCATGGAGAAAAGCAAGGAGCCAAGAAGACATTTTTGAAGTCAGGCAAAGTGTTTTATACGGATTTGAGTAGAGTAACCTAGAAATGTTGGAGCCTGGTGAAGTTCTAGGAGCCCTGGGCTAATTGGCCCATGGGTTAGTCAAGCCCTCTTTGGTTCATGGTGAGGCCAAAATGTAGCGCGAATATTTAGTTTATGAAGTGTGACCTGCCCTGCGATACTTTCTAGGCATCACCCGTATAAAAGTGAAGCAAAACCCACTTAGTTCTCAGCTTTCTAAGCGGAAATGAAATTTCGAATACATTTCCCAGAATTCTCTGCACTGAAATGTTGCAATTTGCAAAAGGTTCAATTAACGATTGGCTCAAATTTGTTTTTGATGAACCGTGTGCACCCAGGAGAGTACTACGTAGCTTGAGGTGAAGGATTCGGGTCCTTCTCTTATCCCCTCCACACACCAAGAAATAAAAACAAGAGGAATCCTATTTTATACATTTGCTGAAAATTACGACCCCCGGAAGCTCCAGTATCACATTGACACTGGCTCCCCCAGGATAGGTAAGGAGATCCAAAGTGGCTGAATTTATTGCCTGCACATTAATTTGCGAATTAATTAATTAGCTGATGAATTTTAGGGGCTTTGTGTCTGAAACACTTGAGACGCATTACTGCCGCGGAAGGTATATTACACTTTCATATTGCAAAGGAGTGCTTTGCTAATTAATAGCAGCGTTCCAGCTCCTTTTTTCCTATTTTTTTTTTTTTCTTTTTCAGAACGGGCATTCGTGTTCATTTTGTTTCATCACAAACACCCAGCGTTCTCGTTTTTTACAAATGCGTTCGCGTCAGAGGACAATTTGACGCCCCATTGTTTCTGTGCGGACTCCACAGAGGTGTGTGTGTGCGAGGGGGGGGGGGTAAGGGTCAGCCGTATTCTGCGTTAATTGTTAGTGTGTAGACAGCCCTGTCAGACACGTTCGCTAAAAATATATCTTGCGCTGTCACTTAGCAAGGTGCGGGAAAGGAATAGCTCAAAACTAGAAAACGGGGCACCAGGGTTGCACTCTAACCCCCTATTTTCCCTTACCCTTTGTTTAATTTGTCTCATGGGCTTAATTTCAGAGGACACATAATAATTGAATACGTCTTAATGCTAAATGCTTATTTGATAGGAAATCTATCAAAATCTAATTGGCTTTTTTGTATTATTTATTATAAGGGTGAAATGGCTCCAACGAAAATTCCATCATTTTGCAAAAGTGATTATCATGTGACCTAATGTATTAACATAGGATTCCTTAAATCATGGATTAATTGCAGATGACATATCTTTTTTTTTAAACTTTGCATTAAATGTTGATTTTTCTCTCTTTTTTTTTTTTAAAGCCTTTTTTAAAGGGTTTCTTTTCTTTTTTTTTATTATTTATTTTTTATTTTTGTTACTGCTGCTTCTTCTCCCAAAGGCGGAGAAAGGTTATTGGTCTGTCGTGCAATAATTTACTCCTCTTTGATATGCAAACTATCCACGGTGAATATAAAAAAAAAAAAAAAATTCTATCAGACTCATTTCACAGTTCTTAACCACTTATATTCTCTGGAGTCTATTGCCTCATTAGACCATTGCTCTCCAAAGCCAGTATAATTAAAATCTTTAACAGTTTTCGAGAAGTAAAGATGTTTGGCTGATCACGCTGAGATGATTATCTACCCATTGTATTCTAAATGAAATAAAAAAAAAAATAATAATAAATTAAATTTAAAGCACGGCACTTTTTAATGATGTGTTTCAAATCAAACAAATCTCTGCGGCTGCCTCTATATTAATGGAATCTATGTATTAATGTTATTTTAATATTAAAAAAAATCGTTTTCTGTTTTTTTTAAAAAAAAATTGCTCCTGTAAGTCACATTTGTTCGCGCCAAATATTAAGCACTTTTTATTTTGTCTTTGAAATATTACTAAAAAGCGTTGTTACATGGACCAGAGGACAGCTGGATTTATTCCATGTAGTCTCCTGCCATATCCTGCTCTCTGTGGCTTCATTGTTATTTAATTCTGCATTTGCAAAATTCCGCATATTTGCCTTAATTTACTAAACATCCTCTAAAGAGATATTTCGTTGCTTGATTATTCATTGATACATTTTATGGTTGAAAATATTAAATGATGTTTATTTTTATAGATACAGTGACGCACATTAAAAGTAACAAAGCATTTAATATTTTTTATGCAAGCTCAGAACAACTTTGAAAAATTTTGCCTGTAATATCAGATAAATTATAATTTAAATATATATATATATATATTTTTTATGTGTGTGTGAAAATTTAACAATTCAGTTTACTCTTCAAAGCAGAGTAAAATCATTCCCAAAGTGACTTTAGCCTAGTTTTAGTGAATTTAAAGGAACAGTATTCATGAATAATAGATATATACATACATTTTAAACTAGCCTCATTCTGTTCCCGGACTCGCACCCTCCTACAGGGCTTGTCTTGGAGGGTAGAGGCCACACTGCTCTGTCCAGTCATCACATCGTCTGAGGCAATTTATCTTAGTCTCCCTGTACTCAGAGGAGTAAAACTGATGTCCATGTACTCCACGGAGAGTATAAAGTGAAGATAAATTGCTCGGAATTATATGTCTGCATCAAACATCCTCATTCCGTGGACTGTTACCTTGCCCTAAGATCAGCCTTGGTTTCTTGCAACCAAATATTCTATGGATCTTTAACCTTCTATCCCATCTCTGCATTCCTGGATAATTCTATTCCTAACTAGACATATTTGTAAACAATGAAATCCTTAATTATCCCGACTGGACAGATCGGATTATTGAGATTTATAAATTTATAAACTACATGGAGGTGAGATGTATACATTACCTTCTTTTACCTGTATTTTGTTTCCTTCTGGGAAAGACCCCCACATCTACATTTCTTCTTCTTGAAAATTACAATCCTCGAACAACCATACAGTGGATAGACCGTTCATAGGGGATCAAAAATAATCATAACATGCATTATCGGCGTAAACGCCCCGCAACCGCTAAATTATAATGTCAAAAAAATCGTATTACGTAGAATAAAATTCTTTCATTGTTCAGGAGACTCGCCGTCAAATTTTGCTGCATATACGTTTTTACTGAAGTGATCACAACACATCAGATCCGCGCCCACTGTAAATTTAGGGCTCGATTTCACAGCCGATGTCCTAATAATGCTGTCCGTTTCAAACATTCCAAAAGGAATAACATTAACGGAAAATAAAATCAAAAATCCCCTCTTTTTTTAATGTTTTACATTCCACGGCAAGCTCATTAGCATCGATCTGAGCAGTGACAGTAATAAGGGGTTACTTTTAGAGAAAAGTTATGTATTTTTTCTTTTTTTTTCTTCTTCACAGCAGACACATCCATCAATTAAGTGAGCAGTGCTAGAAACCAAAATTAATGAGAAAGATAGGTGTGTTAATGAAATAATCATAGTATAATCAATTTGACTGTTAAAATGTGAAAAGCATTTCAGGCAGACAATATGAATTCATAATTTATGTCTGCCAGTGATTAATAAAAAAATGTATATTATAACAAAGCTATTTGTCTTCATTTAAAACGTGAGCACAAAAAATGTGTCTTTTATTATGCTGTGCGTTGTCACAATATTCTACTGTTAACAACTACATTTGGGGGGGGGAGAAATAATTTAATGGATTTCCAGGTAACCAATTAAGCACATTTAGTTTTGTTTCCTTTTTTCGCTAAGTGTTCTTGGTCCCATGTCTTTGATATTATTTGGACATTAGATTGGGATGCCCTCACAAAATTCATTTATGTTTCTAGCAAACGTAGCCTGGAGTAATTTTATGCAGTATTTTTATTTATTTTGTCCCTCATCACATGAGGCCAACGTGGAATTTCCCACTTTTATTGTAATATTGGTGCTTTAAAAAAATGTCAGATTTTAGAGTATTACAGATAAAAAGATACTAAGGCTCGGGTCAGACGAGCGCAGTGATCACGTCCGTGTTGCCGCACATTTTAACGTCCGTGGTAGCATGAAATTATGATCAATAGAGACCCACACACAAAGTACGTCCGCACAGAAGTGCGAACGCACAAGGACGTGGCAAACGGACGCAAGTTAGGCAAGAACGTAATACTGCTAGAATGGACGTGCGGAGTGCGCCACGTGCGCATAGCTTTGTGTGTGAGTGATGGAACGTAGTCAGACGGACTGCATTTACACGTCCAGCATTTTTGACGGACAAAATGGTTTTTCATTTTAATTTATTTTCCCTCCTACTTCCGTCAAAAAATACGTCAGTGAAAAAACACGGACTGTGTGGCCACTACCTTGTTGTCCGTCAGAAAGTACGTCCGTACTGCACGGAGGCACAGTCCGTACAAAATGCGCTCGTCTGACCCTAGCCTAAAGCTGTACATCTTGTAACTTTTTAGTCCGTGATATCTGAGGAATTCCATGACTGGTGACAAAGATCTGCTTTATCCCTGGATTTGTGGACCTTGCTCATTACATACATTTTGTAGACTATGACCTGGCCAATAAGCAGAGAAGAGCATCTAGTCCTCAACTGGTCTCCTTGAGGATTTATTAGGACAATATATTGATACTTATGCGATTGAATGAATTTTTTCAGATACAGAGGGTAGTGGTTTGTCTGTACATTTAATGGTTCACTTTTGCGTTCTGTATTTTAAACCGGCAGTATATGCACAATAGGGACCTCTTTACCATTGTTTGTAATTGTGGAGACACAATCAGCATTTGGATACATGTCCAATACTGTGATATTCACTACATAGTGACTGTTTTCCATATTTCTTGGCTAGGTGCATGCTTCCGGCTGTCGGTGACGATGGTGAAACTTGTGCCGTGAGCTCTTTCGTCACGAGGACGTATCTGACCAATTAGAGGCATGGGGTGTAGGTTAAGCCCCTTTGCTTTTCTATTGGCTGTATTAAACCACTTGGTCTCCCTGGATCCTCATAATTAGCCCGTAGACACATTGTATCTTGGCATCCCTGACGAGCGATAGCGAAACGCGTGTCGAACGGGAATGTATTAGTTTTTGATCCCCGCAAGTGTAACTTTTAATATCTTTGGTGCCTGGTACTAGGCTTGTGCACCGATTTTTTTTATTCGGTTAGATTTTTCGGATTTTTAACCTTTTCGATTCGGCTCGTTTCGACCGGTTTCTGTTTCGATTCGGTTCGGCTCGATTCGTTTTTCGTGTACTCTTTTTTTTCGGAATATCGACCATTTTTCGGATTTTCGTGTCACTTAGCTCGTTTTTTGTATCGACTTTTCGTGATTTCGGAAATTTTCGTTTTTCGGAATTGTACATGTTTTCGGAATTTCGACCATTTTTCGTATTTTCGTGTCACTTAGCTCGTTTTTTGTATCGACTTTTCGTAAGTTCGGAAATTTTCGTTTTTTCGGAAAGTCTGTTCTCCTCGTTTCAAAGCAATAAATTTCGATTTGACACATTTCAAGTCCATTCGAAAATTCCGAAAATATTTCGTTTCGGCTCGGAAAACTTTTCGGATCTGCCATTTTCGGATCTAAAAATTTTCGGAAATTCGTCCGCATCCGAAAACACGAATCGGGAAATTTCGTGAAAATTCCGAAACCCGAAACGCACATCCCTACCTGGTACCCAATGTTGTTGTTACAATATATACGGTCTTGTTCATCTTGATGGCAGCTTCTTCCTAAAGATACATTGATGCAATTATCACAATGCTGGTTAAAGGTTTATATGGTATACATTCTTACAAAGGGAATCTATATTGTTACAGTACTTACCTGTGGGTGGTTTATTACAGGTATTTTATCATTTGCATTTGTCTCCCAGGTGTGTACAAATTGTAACAATATTTTAATATTGGCCATATTTTGGCACGGATTGGGACTTTTTTTCTAGTCGCTGCAGTTTGTTTCTTTTATGTCATTCGTCTTTATTTTATTAATTTACATACAATAAAGTATTTTGTGTTTTCTCTGTGATAGCTTCCTAGTTAGGCTCTAGTGTTATTGTTTGCTATAGAGAATCTCCGTTGTTCTATAGTTGATGTTTTTACATCTGAGGAGATCCTTTATTTATACGCCTCTGTCATCCTTTGTGGGATTTTTGGTGTTGTAATCTATTGATATCACTTACAGGGTTATTCAGAGAGCGATGAAAAGCAGGAGAATGACCGGAGAATGGAAAATTCTAGGTCAAAATAGCTGATTTGGAAAGTGAGATGTATTTTTCTGGTTTGGCTATTTTGACTTAGAATTTTCCATTCTGCAGTCTTTCTCCTGCTTTTCACCGCTCTCTGAATAACCCTGTTAGCCAATCTTTATGGTTCATGTGATGAGGAATGGTGACCTCTGACAAGGGTACATATGAGGTTCTTATCCCATTCTCTTATTTTGGTGGAAGTAGGTCTTTTAGGGCACTGGATTATATGAATAGTGGGCCAAGAGCATACGTGTTTGTATCGAAGCATATAAGGGGCCATATTACATAGTTGGTGATAACTTAACCAGAGCTGTTGTAAACTTCCCAGAGCCATTATAGCCTATGGAGGTTTTAAGTTTACAACAGCTCTGGTTAAGTTAGCACCAAGTTTGTAATATGGTCCAAGGTCTTTTACTGATCTAATACCTGACAACAAAAATATTTGTTGATGAGGAAGAGCTCGGAATTGTCAACATTTATTTAAAAAATAACAAGAAATGTAGTGATAAGGGAAGAAATAAATAAGTCCAGACTCCACATTACCGACTCAAACGGTATGTTGGGCTCTAGTGGCCCTGACCTGCCATTTTGGCAAAAATGTTGAGCTCTGGTAGCGCGTTGACAAACCATAATTTAATGAAGGCCTCGATTATTGAAGTAGAATACATATTTTCTATTTAATTACTCTATAGTTTACCAGAATGTGCATCTCTAAGCCACAGTGTGTAAAGTGTGATTTGTTCCTTGGTTAATTTTTAAATATGAATGATGTATTTGATTTAACGTGGTTTTGTGTCATCATCACTTTTTGCCAGAGGGTTCCTAGAAAGTTTTTTTTTTTTAATGGATATTCAGATTGTTTTTATTGTAAATCTGTTTACTTCTATTTTAACCTATTACCCCCCCCCCCCCACACACACACACACAAAGTTAAGTGTTAAATCATTGTGTTGTACTTCAGGCCATACATCCATAGACACTGTGAATGATCTGCTAAGAGCACTTGTCCAATGTGACATTCACAGGATTAGAAGAGAAAGCAAGGGAATTTAACAAATAAAAAAAGTATCTATTCTTATCTATCTTGAAGACTACATCCCATCCAAAAACAAGACCGTCCCCAGTCTCCTTTAGTGCGGGGACACACAGATTCCCAAATTTACAGATCCAATTTCAGCGCACAGGGATTTATAAAAAGCACAATACAGGGGGTTTTCTGTTCTCTAGCTCATGGGAACAATTTAATTAAAACAAAGATCATTTGTATGTTGATGAGGACACCCTCTCAGAGACAACAGCCTGCTTGCTGCAATTTTTCTCCGGTAAGATTAATAATCTGCTTTTAGTTAGGCAAATACCATAGCAAAAAAGAATAAATTGTTGCATTTCATTATCCCTTGTTAGTGGGGGACGGTTCAGGCTTTGTTTACTGACTCTTTGATTTAATTACTGTTTGAGGAGGGCTGAATTAGCTGTTAATTGATTTAATTATCCAATTTGTTTGTTTCAGGCATGATTCCAGCAGAGCTGCAGCAGCTCTGGAAAGAAGTAACGGGCTCACACACGGTGGACGACGGAGCCTGTAATAACCACAGCTCCCTGGACCTGTCCACGACATGCGTCTCATCGTCTGCCCCACACAAGCCATCGCTGCTCCTAAACCCCCACGCGTCTACCAATGGACAGGCGTCCCTTCTCACTCCAAAAAGAGAGAGGTAGGTGACGTTAAGAGTTCTTTAAATATCATTGAATCAATCGCCAGGGACAGAGCAAGGTTCTTCTTATGCTTCTTAAGGCTTTAGCTTGACGTAGTAGGAGGAAACCTAGTCCACAGCAGGGGTAAAGTCCTAAATGTCGGAACTCCCCAAGATTTCAGCTCCCCGATTGTGTTTTCTATTTAATTGGTTAGTATATAAACAACGCTAGCTCTGCTTCATCTCGACCCTTAGTGAGCAGACATCATTTGACTTAAGCAGGACTGTTGACTCCCCTTCCATGTGGGACCTTCAAACCTTCTGTTTGACTCCCCTTCCATGTGGGACCCTCAAACCTTCTGTTTGTCTCCCCTTCCATGTGGGACCTTCAAACCTTCTGTTTGACTCCCCTTCCATGTGGGACCTTCAAACCTTCTGTTTGACTCCCCTTCCATGTGGGACCTTCAAACCTTCTGTTTGACTCCCCTTCCATGTGGGACCCCTTTCTGTATGAATGTGTCATTTGCCACTTTTGCACCTTTCCATTGTAGAGAGGGACACATGTATTTAGAGGAATCGTTACTCTCATAGACATTCCCCTTGAGATGTTGTATGAAGCACCTTTTGCTGTCCACACATTGGTTGGTGACAGGTTAACTTTTGTATTCATTGATTTCCTGCACTACTTGGAGTCATAATCACATTTACACAACCTCATGGGGTCTTACCCCGTCGTACCCTCGCACCCCAAATGCTGCTTTGTGCCTTGTATGGCCACGTACCGCATAAGTAATGTCTAACAGTTAGTCTAATATATTGTGTATACAAACACATTGGCGAAACACCTAATAAATTGAATCCTTTACTAGTAACATTTCATTTTAATAAACCAGTACAGGTTTTGTTTTTGGTGCTGGTTCGTGTTTTTTTTTTTTTTTGTGTTTCTATTTATTTATTTTTATTATTTTTTTAAGAACAAGGGGGAAAGCATAGAGCTGTCAGTATTTCTGCCTAACAATCTCCTTATGTGCAAAGCAATAAATAAATAACATAATAGGAAAGATTGTTTTATTTTTCTGACACCGGGGTTACAGCGATTTGGTTATATTTTACGAGAGCTGGATTTACAGTAAAGTGTAAAATACACAGCTGTGTATAAGCTCAAAGCAGCCATCCATCTGTTCCCTAATCTGCCTATGATTGCACGGCTATTCTGATTTCAGTTATATTTTGGTCTGGAGCATTTTATACGTCTAGGGTCTTTCTAGGAGAAAATCTTTATGAACGTTTTCATCGACCTGTAGTTTAAATGAGGGAATGGCAAGTTGTAGGCGTTGATGGGCACTCAGATATTTTGGGACCCTTTTGCAAGTCCATCCGTTACCGTCTTGTATTTCTTTCCAGGGTTGAGGCAATGGAAAAAATGAGTCGTGTGTATGCATGTTTTGGGGGGGAAACGGGGAGACCCCTCTTCCATAGGTAGGCGGCGCTAGAAGTTGACTCCCTATATACATTTTATTAGCAGGGGGCTTCATGTTCTCGCCCATTCAGGCTTCATCAAGGCAATAGGGGCTGTTTGCAAACCTAAGCTCCAGTTAATGTTCCTTTTTTTTGTGTCCATTTAGAAAAGCCTGTTTTTTCATTAGTGGTTTTATACTTTTTTTTGAGTCTGCTCAGGTTCTATCTCTTGACAGATTATCACATTTCCCAAAACAGCCAGCCCTTGTTTTCCCTGCCTAATCGCTTAATTTAGAACGTTCATCCGAATACACCCATTGTACACACACACATGACAAAAACACAACAACTAAAACAAAAGAAAAACAACCCATTTTTTTCCTCTCACACACCAGGCGTGATAAAAGCAATGGATTTTGATACCGAGCCCAGTTTCCATATCTCCAGCCAGATAATGCAGTTAATGAATAATAACGCTCTCCTAGTTCAGAGGACTTTCACATACCTGTGTGTATTTACAGGATCGTGAGGCCCGGACAAGTCTATCAATAGACTTTGGGTAGTTTTGTTCAAATAAAATGGTCTTTCGGTTTTGCTAGGTTTAGGTAATAAAGATATTTAAGCAGGCATGGGATAGGCATAAGGCTATCCTAAACAAAAGATAAATCCAAGTAAAGTATCCATGTAATTGGGCAGACTAGATGGGCCGAAAGGTTCTTATCTGCCAACATCTTTCTATGTTTCTATGTTTCTATATGGGGTTGTGCGTATATGTGTATATATAATCAGAAAGCGAGATCACATACAGGGACTTCATATACAATCGAAATCTAGAATTCATTATACAAATAGTCAACATTTCAGTCCAGAAAGACTTTTATCATGGCAGAAGTCGAAAAAAGTCCATGTGGGCTGAAACGAGTGATTGACTAAAGGAAGCTAAGGATTCATTGGATATGGAGTCCCAGTGTGTGCATCCTCTCTCGTCTCAGGTTAATTGTTCGCTGGCCAATGGTAGCATTGGGGTAACCAATATGTGGAACCGTTAATGACCGGGGTCTCTTAATATGTGTGTGTGTGTATTTGTCTGTATCCTTTGTATTTTGGATTTCTGGATTGTTTTTCTGGAGATATCAGTGTTTTTCTTTCTTTTGACCGAAATAGGTACGTGTGTAGCAATCTTCCTGGAAGTTTTAACATCTGTTTTCCATTGTTTTTCTCAGTAATACTGAGTCGGTCTGTCGTCTTCGTTGTGCTATTGTTTACTTTAATATGTAATGATTAATTATCTTCAGGCCAGCAATTACCACAAAAGTCTTCTACAGAAACCGTATCCCCCTGAGAGCCGACCTCAGCCGTGGGATGTATTGTTTTGTTGATATATTTTTGTGTGACACACTCACAGAGAAATAATCAATGGGGCGGGACAGGAAAAACAAAAGTTAGACTCTGAAAAATCCCCGAAGTAAGACCGTAGTGGATGTAGAAACCAAAGAAAATAATTAAATATCACCAGAACTGGCCTTTTAACTGAATGCAGCAGATTGATGCATACTTTTTCTGTAGATGCCTGCATTGAGTCAAAGACCTTCACGACACAGAAGCCCTTTATAACCGTCTTGAATCAGATTCTAGAAAAGCCCAGGACGTTCTCCGATAAAATAGCAGTGGATATCTATAGAAGATATTTAATGGAATCTGGTCAAACTATGATTTGTACTCTTTATAAGCTCATACGAGCAGGACCCTCCGCACATTGTGTCTCTGGTTATTAGGTTTGTTTGTCATTTTGTTATTTTAACCCCTTAAGGACCAATGACATAACTGTTCCGTCATAAATGCATGGACTTTAAAGACCCTTGGTCCTAAAGGGGTTAATTCCCCATTCCTTATTGTAAACGGCTGTGGAGACTGCTGGCGTTCTATAAATGATGATAATAATAATAATTTGTACTTGGATGGTCCTTGGAACCATTGGGGTACAGAAAGCATGCTTAAACAATACTGTGATAGCAGATGGCCAATCGGCATTCAATTCTTTAGTATCCTGTTGTTGGCATACAGTCGTCTTGTCCATTGATTGGCTGTGTACCAATCAGAGCTTTGAGTGTCTTCTACCTCTATGTGAAGGGTTAAATGCATCATTCCACAGGTCATTAAAGTCAAAATGACATGATCTATGGAAGTAATGCAGGCTACCGGAAAATCCCTTTATAGAACTGGATCGATTTTGTACACATTTAACTAGTGTTAAGATTGGCCACGTTTGTAATTTAATTGTCGAAATACACGCTTCTAACCTACCAGCTGTATTTTCTCTTTACGACTATTGGATCCCTCCTTTGCACGTCTCAAACCTGCATGCTTTTGATGCTGTTTTACTTAATTACAGCATGTGCTTGAGTGATGGCTTTTATGTATGAGGCCCTTGAGATTTCATGTCAGGAAGTGTCTTGCCACGCGTAACAGAAGATATATTTATCCCTTCAAAACCGGAGAGAAGAGCCTTTAAGCACACAATGCATTTTGTTTTTACCTCCGAGCCGAAAGAAGACGTGAGATGTTAACATTCCATACTCTGACCAGTTCAATATGAATAATTTGACCACCTATAGTTCGTATCTGAGGTAAACAACTCTTAAGATGCTCGATGACTGTCCACAGATGAACTTTACACGGTCTGGTACCGTCACAGTCAGGGATGTCGGAAGGAAATGTTCACAAGAATGCGCTATCCCTTTCAGTTCGCAAGAGCAGTCATTGAATTATCCGCTTGTCAAGAAGCCTCAATTGTCGTGGTTGTTGTAGAAAGTGATTTGATTTGTATCTGGCTTGAGTGTTTGAAGGGTTAAATCGCAGCCATTGCTTCCTTTTGCTTTCCCCGCTGATCATGTTGCAAGGTGCATGCCATCCATTTGCTGAACTGATTGAATTACGGTGCATCTTTACCCGTAAGTGAGCAATATATTATACAGAGGATGCTCAGCGATTCTCTTCAAGCAGGCACAGCAATCCGCCGGGCTCTTGTCTCTCTCTCGCTCTCTCTCTCTCTCGTTTTTATTTCGCGCT
Source organism: Leptobrachium leishanense (assembly GCA_009667805.1). Classification (NCBI taxonomy): domain Eukaryota; kingdom Metazoa; phylum Chordata; class Amphibia; order Anura; family Megophryidae; genus Leptobrachium; species Leptobrachium leishanense. The sequence continues at coordinate 125,562,674 of CM019070.1, read as the reverse complement.
CAGAACTTGGAGAAATAAAAAAAACGCGCACACAAAGCACCTTCGGCGTCTAAAAATTACCTTTCTTTTCAGAGTCAGCTGAGCAATATAATAAAGCTGTTCATTGGGCGTAAGAACGCCGTGTTTATTGAATGTAACAATCAGAGCACGCTTGGTTTGTTCGGCTAGGACCTCTGGTCAAAGCAATGCTAACCAGACACGCGTAGTAATAAATCTATATTCAGCCAAAATATTCAGCGAAATATAAGGAAAAATAAAGTTAAAACGTAATATCGTAGTTTATTAAAGCGAAATTACAACATCGAAATGTAACGAGAAGAGTTAGAGTTTGACAGCAAGACAAGATTGAGGAAGTTGTTTGGTTATAGCACCAGTGGACACAGCGCCAATAACCATTTTGCATGTACCAAATGCAATGGATATTTAAGGTGATGTCTGGCAGGGAATTAATTTGTAGGGGATCCTGGGGGACCTTTTGTTTTTTCGACTGTGTTCTAGTACCTATTTTGGCAGATTCTGTACCTCACGTGGTATAAAACCAAAGATAATCAATTTTAAATTATCGCCATAACACTTATATCCTGCAAATTATTAGTCAGTGGGCATTTGAGTACATAGCATGTGGATTTCAGTACATTGATCGCATTCTGGGACCTCCGCCCACCTCGTCACCCCTCCGCTGTCATACATGCATTCTGGCACCCTCTGATTCACAAATTAAGCACTAGAGTATGCCAGCAATTTAACTCCTTACTCCCACCGTACATTTTCTATTGGATTTTAGTACATATCATCATAACTCTGACTCTACACACACCATTCTTTTTTCGTTTTTTTTTTTTTTAGCTCCCAGTACTCCATCAGACATCGTAAGGTTGTATGAAGTCCCTAAGGATGCCAAGTGCCCATGGGGAGCAAAGTTTAGCTAGTCAGTCAGTTATTTATTTATAAAGGATTTTACGAATACATTGAGATTTCTCTCGTTTTCAAGTACGTCCTTTTTTGGAGAGTTCATGAGCATGTCTGTCTTGTTATTCCTATTTGTTAGCCTTCCGTATTTTTATAAACATGTCTGCCTTCTTATACTTCATAAGGGCACTAAAAATAGTAATGGCCCAGTGTCATGATGTTTATAGGGACGCCGCTGCTAAGCCTTATTGTCCTTGATATGAAGTGGTGTATGGTATTTTTGCACACAGTGAAATCTGTAATAATCACTAGTTCTCCATGCCCACCTCTTCAGGATTTAGCCATCACATTGGGAAGATGTGCTTCCTCCTCTGTCCATTCAAGTACTTGAGCCTGGTCTGCTGTCTGGACAGGAAATTAAATTATAATTATATAAATCACCACTTATTCAGCTAGGTGAAGCAGCTTGATAAAAGCTAGTAAGCTGAAACGTTGCTGGCACCCAATAAGGCATCCAATACAAAGACACTTCAGCAAAGTCCATGAGTGCTGGTACTTTTTGGTGTCTTGGCATGGCAGGAGTCTCTCAGCTCCTGATGTGTATTTCAGATGATCAAAGTTCAAGTAGGCATTCAGATCATATTATACGGTGGATGGAACTACTGCTGGATGCTTATCTGTGTATCCCATAAACCTCTACTGCGTATAAAGAACTATACCCTACTTCCATAGAATGGAATGTTGGCTGCTGATTGGCTGAGGCACTTCCTGCACTGAGCAGAACTCCCTGCTGGTGCTTCAAAGCCAAGGAGTTTCCAGCCAGTATAAAAACTCAAAAACTGAGCTTCTGTTTGTTTTATGGGGTACAAAATAGGGTTGCCATGTTTTCCAGGACACACATAATTTATTCATGCTGGTGGGCAGTGCATGAAAAATGCCACCCCGCAGCATGTAGAACCCATCCGCTGCAGGTAAGAAATCAACAAGGAATCCCTGTTGACCTGCCTTAACTTTCTTCCTGCAGCATATGAATTATACATGTTGCAGGGCAGCACTTTTCCCTGTGTTCCCCGTGCCTGAAATCGTAATCTGTGTCCTGGAAAACATGGCAGACGTGGCAACCCTAGTACAAAAAGAGAAACGGGATGGCAAGGGGGGGGGAACAAAAGAACATTCTTAATTCAGATGGTTCCATACATACACTTGTTCATTCTATCAAAGTATTGCACACTAGGATGGTTTGCATTTTGCATACAATCCATTAAAACAGCATTTCCTTCCAGGGCACAGAGACACTTAATTTTAAGCAAACAGAGCAATGTATATAATCCGTATAGATATCATTCCCCTTTTTTATAGTGCGGATTCTAATTGTGGGTTTTTTCCCACTTGGTAACTTTACATGCTTCTTTTTGCAGAAGCTCCGTGTGTGGCACGGATAACGACGTTTAATTTATGGCTTATGTGCTTTTTTTTATATTTTGTATTTTATTGTCTTCTATATCTTCATCCCTTCTCCCTTGCTTTCCATAACTAAAATAATAATAACAAGTGGAAATCTCCCTGTTTACATTGATAAGAACATTAGCTGCAGCTCAGGGGTTTGGAGCACAGCAATCTGTTAAGGAGATAAATAATCTGATTTGGCATGACACTCCTTCCCCACTCTTTAATTTGTCTTACACAAGGAAAATTATAATTAAATCATTCAGGGTAAAACCCTTGAGCGCAGAGGAGGGGGCGGCAAAACACCCAGTTTGGAAGCGATTGCCCGCAGAGACCCAACTTCCAAGTCGCGCCGCGTAGAAGATATTTATCAATATTCAGCGCTGCTGAAAGGGGAACATTACTGTGTGATTTGTAAGGTGGAGGCCTCCACTCAAATCAAGGCTTGTTAAGATCCTATCCCCGTGCTGTCACCAGCAGCCGGGATTGTTAGAATTCAGCGCTCAATGTGTTTGACATCCATTAACTGTAAAAAAAAAAAAATCTTGCTTATTCACCTCTCGGGCAATTTAAAAATGTCTGTTTTGCAGATAGTATATTCTAAATTCTTCAAATTGTGCTCCTGTAGCAGCATAACATATGTGGGAAAAATGGAAAGGGGTATCCGACCCTCTGCCGGCTTCACTTTCCAGGTGTAATCTGAGACTGATGAAGGTTTTCGGTGCTTCAGGCTGATCATTCGCGCTCAGTTTGTCATTATCAGCTGATTTTATTGCATGTTTGACATTGAAGATAGACCACTCCATATTGGCAGTTCTGTGGATTTTCTACGATTGTGGTGGTGGTCTTTAAATACCCATATTAAAAGAACTCCAAAAAGTTGGAAATTTGTCGTGAACTGTGTGTGTGTTTTTAAAAATGAGGAAACTTAATTAGAATGAGACCAAAGTATTTTCTTTATACTCCGTAATTTTTACAATGTACCACTCAATCGGAGTCCCAACAAAATAGACACCCTATAGTCTTAATGATGGGTTATTGTCTCTAAACAGGAACACTTGGCATGGCAGGAGTCTCTCAGCACCTGATGTGGATTTTGGATGATCAAAGCAAAACACATAGGGCCTAAGATTTATGGCAGGGGTAGGCAACCTTGGCCCTCTAGGGGCCCTATTACATTCTTCACGCAAAAAGGCACGGTAAACGCGTGAATTTTTGCGTGAAGCTTTAAACGTTAACGCGCGTAAATCAACGCTGGTATTACAATCCTGACGCATTTTTTCATCCATCAAGAAATAAGGTGTGTAAAACGGACGCGTAAAAACGCACGCGCAGCAAAGTTGCGCGCAGAAATCGGTGTGCGCACTGTTTTTTTCACGCGATTTAGCCAATCAGAATTGTCTCACGTTAAGGTTTTGCGCTTGTCAAAGTCAATCTACGCATATATGCTGCATCGATAAAAAAAACACACACAACTTCTCAAATGTATTGGTTTGGTATGTGTAGAATGTGTAACTATACTTTGCTGCATATTTATTTTTGGGCTGGTGTATTTGGGTTCGACTAGTTTGATAGAATTTGCCATTAATTAACACCAGCTTTTAGGAGTTGCTAAAATTATGCGCGCAAAGGCTGTGCGTTACAAACTGCGCATAGATTGTAATATCATCCGCGTACCAGCGCACAAACGCATTTGCGCTCACAATGTTAAGTATAGGACGCGTGAAGTACAGTACGCTCGCGCAGGTTCACCCGCGGTAGACATATACGCGCGTTGATGCGCTGAGATTGTAATACGACGTTCTGCGCAAAGGGTTTTGCTCCTCGCATTAAAAGTATGCGCGAAGAACGTAATAGAGCCATAGATGTTTTGTAACTGCATTTCCCCATAAGGCTTTGTCTACATAATGAGTGTCTCTGAGCATCATGGGAGATGTAGTTAGACAACATTTGGGAGGGTCAGGGTTGTTGGCTCTTGATTTAAGGTCCAATTGCCCAGTTCATCAATTGCATCTGTTCCAGGGGAAAGAAGGGATACAAAGTCTCAAAATGTTACAAATCCTGCAGATTGTGGATGTGATTATGGAAAGTGAATATCCCCGCTTGGAAAACATTTCAAGGATGAAAATGTAGAAAATCATCTTTTGCAGTTCACATTCTAAAAGACCTGTTCTGTAATGAAATCTTTCTGTCAAAAAATTGTGTTGTCCAAAAACAAAAATAAGGGGAAATACTTGCATGGACAATCTAAGCACTGTGACCGTTCAATGCAAATGGAGTGGTGACAGTGACTTGTGTCCTCCCTCTCCCAACCCTTATGTGTGGGGTCCAGAAGGGCTAATTCCACCAAAGTTGAGGGATTCACCAAACCAAGAAAATTGTGATCGGCTTCTGGGCAATAGGCTGGGAATGAACAGCCATTCTTTCCAGATGCTAGCCAGTGGTTCTCTATACGCTTGCATTGAGATCCAGTGCATTGACTGGATGCTTGCTCTAGTGTCCGCACCGTTGGCACCCGTCATGTGACAACTGCAGCGTCAAGGGATGCCACAGATTGTCCAGTCCGTTATAGTGTTGAGGAACCCGGTGCTGGATTCAAGGTGATTATTATGCTTTACAGAAGTTTAAAAGAGGAGGGGGTGGTGCTGAGAGTTTCAGAAATGGTTCCTGTTTAATCCCTCAGCGTCTTCCATTCTTTAACCAAGGGTATCCATTTAAAACACAAAAATAGTGGCCTTGAAAATGCTGGCGCGTTTCACCCTTCAGGTGCCGTTTGCAATAGACATCTTACAACAAGTAAGCAAAAATTATATTTTAATAAAATGAAGAGTAAAATCACAGATTTGTTAACCCCTTAGGGCTTCAAAGCTTTTATACAAGAGAGGGCTATAAAGCATTTATATCTTTTAACCAAAAATTTAAATGCATTTAATTATTTTCTGTCATTTACAATTAAAATGAAAATCGGGAGTGTTCAGAGTTGAGATCATTTTATTGTTAAAGGTGTTGTAGTGTTTTTCTCGCAGGTATTTCTCGTATGGGAAGTGATGGTACGGATTGATGGCAGCTGTTAAAGGCAGTTTGTCTCGATAAAGTCATTACACTCCATACTCGTACAGGAGCATTGTTTTGTTTTCCTGACAGATTTTAGTTGGGCTTAATGCAACTCAAGCGAGCAAATTGTCAAACACATCAATCTAGGTAAATAAAATGTTTCTTGCATTTTCAGACACAGAGGGATTTGGTGTATACATCCTACCTACTGTTTAACACCACTTGATAAATGGTGTTTAAACATTTCACGTCTGACTTATGGGTTTTTCCATCTGGAATACAATTGGTTATAAAGCATTTTTTTTTTTTTTGAGGGGAGAGGGGGTAGAAGCCCGGGTATAAATGTATAATTTCCTTTACGTTTTCCTTGTTTCACTGTATAACTTTATTTTATTAAAGTATAGAAACATTATTTTTACAGTGGCCTCTTTCCATTTCAGTAAAATCCATACACAAACAAGTCATACTAAAAAAATAGTAACTGTGTGTGTGTGTATATATATATCATATATGAAAAAAAGGGATGCACATAAGGTCTTAAAAATAAAATACAAAAATTTAATGAATATGCATTAAAATAATTCCTGTGTACTTGCCCGACGTTTCGGCGCCATCAGAGCCTTTATCAAGGATCCTTTATCCTTGATAAAGGCTCTGATGGGGCCGAAACGTCGGGCAAGTACACAGTAATTATTTTAATGCATATTCATTAAATATTTGTATTTTATTTGTAAGACCTTATGTGCATCCCTTTTTTCATATATGCTGTATATTTCCTGTGGGATTTTGCACTGGGGTATGATTGCTAACCTTGGCAGGCTGTTTGAGGCAATTTATTGGGATATATATATATATATTAAATTGGGGGTTTGCACTCACAGTTCACCACTATTTTCGCACACCCGGTGCTCGACAACGGCCTCTTTTGGATGCCATCAATCAAAGAAGTACCAACACTCTAAGATTTCCATTCAATGTCAAAGTTTATTGATCCATATTTAAAATGCCAACATTTCAGGTCCCATCCGGAACGTTCCTCAGGACAAAAAACATACAAATCCCTCATAGAAACCAAAGGGATTAAATAGATCCCTCAATCACAAATGAATGATGATTGGCCAGTTATTTTTATCATTTGTGATTGAGGTTTCTTATTTAAACCCTTTGGTTTCTATGAGGGATTTGTATGTTTTTTGTCCTGATGAAAGTTCCGGATGGGAACTGAAACGTTGGCATTTTAAACATGGATCAATAAACTTTGACATTGGATGGAAATCCCAGAATGCCGGTACTTTTTTGATTGATGGTATATACAGTATATATATATCTCACATCACCATTAACCTCTCAAACGAATGTAGGGAGCCGATTGACATATTGGCTCCAGCTGTTGCCTTGACTGCTCCCACAAGCTCTGTTGGCAGCTCGGCTGTCTCGTCTGGTTACTGTAAATTATCACTTCCTATACTTTGTATAAGAATGAACATTCTTCTTCTGCTAGGTGCAAATGAGTTATTTCAACATCGTTCGTTCTTCTCCTTTGGAGTCGGTATTTATAAAAAGAATAGCGGCTTCAAAAGTTGATGCCAATGGAGTTTGCTTGTGCCAGGAAACAACACCTGTGGGGGTGTGCAACGCCCCAAAAGAGGAAAGGCCTGTGCAGTATGTATACATACATACATACAGAGGTCAAGTCCAGGGGGAACTTGGGGGAACTCAGTTCCTCCACTATTTTTGCATAGGGAACTGCAGTCCCATTGGTCCCATACACTGTAAACCTTGTATTCAGGTGTTCAATCATATCTTTCCCTTTTAACTCTTATATTCAATGTGCCTATATATACTGTACATACATAGATCAGATTTTAAGTTGTGTTTGTTAAGTGCTAGATGATACGTGCTAAGTGGGGGACATAATCTTGGTGAGTTCCTGCACTTCTTTTTTTAGGACTTGACTCCTGTCACATACAACCAGCTGCCAAACCCAGGGCTAGATTCCAAGTCTGGTGTTCATTTATTATTTTTTTAAGATTTTCTCCGAGCACCGTTTCTTGTTAGGGCATCACTGGCCCTCTAAAAATTTTGAAAATGTGAGCGAAACAAACATATAGCTAAATGGGCAAATCGCAAATAAAAGCTACAGCTTTGCAGCGGTTCATCTGCTACCTGTTAGCTGTTTGTTCTTGGTGCTCGCTATAATTGAGCCGTTAGCGTGCCATCTGCTTTCAGAACGCTGTGCAAATTAGCTCAAACCACACCTTACAAATAGGGAATCGGCAACTGTTTAACCTTTGTACTTTGCGAAAACCTATGGAAAATGGCCATAAAACCCGCCACCCTTTTGTCTTGAGCTGTTTACGTAAACACAGGCTGTTCTATCTCCGCCTTTGCTTCTAGAAGCAATATATGTAATGCGATTAGTATTAATATCATTGCAGAAAGATCTATTTTTTTCAAAATTTCTTATTGCTATGTTAATTCATCAAACTGCGATATCAGGACATACAACCTTCATTCTCCAATCGACTCTATATCTCGTCCACCTTTTTCCTCCAACCCCCAAAATGTTTTAATTGTTTCCATTGATTAAACACAGATAATTTCTAAATGTGGAGCTTATGATTTTCTCTACAACAAGTTTTATGATGAGCACCGAAATCATTTTGCACAGGAGCCGTTAACGGCTCAGCGCGAGAACAGCAATCTATTTCTTGGTACCTTGCTGCACTTGCCGGAATTCAGGCTCAGAGACCCTTGTGTTAAGTGATTTTACTTTTTCACTTAACTCTTTAAAATAAGTATCTTTAAACATTATTTACTTATCCCTTGTCCCACAGCATGGAGGATGTATACATTAAAATACTCGGAAGACATAGTTTCCGGTGTACCTCCACAGTCCAGGTGCTACCCAACTCATGTGAGCTCATACATGATGTGCTTCTCTCCAAGGAGACTTATGGGCTGCCAGTAACGGTTGACGGTTCCCTAACATTACGACTCAATTGGCTCAGTCGTAAAACACAGCCGCTGACAGGGAGCTGCTAAGGGTTCTCGCCACGCGCTGTTCTTTTTCACGGTTACTGATTAGATTGGAGTAGAAGCCTAGGTGATGATCAGGTGAAGCTCTGGGTTAGGGAATACCTACACTTCATGCTGGGGAGCTGCCTTATATATATGTTTACGTTATATTTTCATTACGGAAAAAGCTGAAATAGCCTGTGAAACCTTGTACAAAGTCTTGGTTTAGCCATTGCTATGACCACATCTCCAGTGACATTCCCTTAAAATACCAGTGACCCTATTCCAACATCGGTGTAAACATAACCAGAGTTGTTGTAGACTTAGCAACTCCGTAGACTTTATTGGATTTGGTAACTTTAAAACAACTCAGGATAAATTTACTATAAGGTTGGAATCGAGCCCAAGGACCTCTTCAGACGTTCGGAGGTCTTTTTTATGATGCCGTATTCCAGTGGTTCCCAACCGCGGTCCTCAAGTACCCCAAACATGCCAAGTTTTAAGGATCACCTTGGAGAAAAGCAGACTGAATCCTGCAATCACTGAGCAGCAAATCATATCACCTGTGCTGTGCTTCAGATATCTGGCAAACCTGACATGTTGGGCGTACTTGAGGACCGCGATTGGGAACCACTTCCGTAAGCCATGATGACTGTTATAAGTGGCAGGAACACTGATGGCCCCCTATGATTGCCCACGATAAAGCATCCATTGTGTGTAGAACGCCTGTTCCAAAACGACCTAGCAGCGACATGTTGGAAAAGATTTGTCATTTTTATATGTAATCTCTTTTCTGTTTTGCTGTCCCAATTCTTATCGCAAGTTTGATGCCTGGAAGCCCAACCGTTAAAAGATCCCAAGGAAAGTCTCTCCCCCTAAATAATATCTTCAGGGAAGAAGCAGGATAATGCAATTTTACAATATAAATTATACAATATACACTAAAAGTATCATAAGTGCACCTGCATGTTTATTTCAGAGAGCCTGGCGTCTTTCCTTATCTGATCTCTATATGTTTACAGTTGGACCAACCCTTAAATATACGCTGGGGGGGGGGGGATCATAGGCAAACAAAGCAAACTAATAAATTCTAGACTTTTTTCATGCTCACCAATATATAAAAGCTGTGATTATCTTCCTTTTGGGTTTATACCTGTTGATGTTTGTCAGCTAACAGCTCATCGGCCTTTTCGTGTCCGGGATAAACCACTCCCAGTGATTTTATCTAATAATTATAACAAATATAACAACAACAAGCCAACAAAATAAAAGACTGAAATCCCATAAGTGGAATGTCCTTATGGAACATTTCCTTTTGATTCTCATTCCAGCAGCGAATGCTCGAGCCAAAATAGCCAAACTCCACTTGATTTACACGCTCTTGGCTGTGAAAACTGTCTGTTCGCAGCAATATCCCGATAGGCGTGAGATAACACAGAAAATGCAGATACATTCATTTAATAAAGTGTAATTGTTTTTCTTACAAACCGCTGGATACTTCGTAACCTCTCCTGCCAATAGGTCCTGGGTCTATGCAGCCAGAACGATAGACGCTGTGATAAAAAAACATCTAGTAAAGTGCAGCTTGTTTGAGAAAATGGAAATTAGATAAAAACAATTCTCACAATTTACTTTTAGGAACTTGATTTACTCCTTATTTTTCCACATTTCTAATATATCTTTCTTTTGCAAAAGCTATATACAAACTTGGAAGTGTATCTAAGGCTAGGGTCAGACGAACGCATTTTTCACGTTGTCCGTGAAAAAGTGCGGTCGAACGAACGTACGTATTTTTTCCCGGAATACGCGATAGCGGTCATACGATGCGCCTTTTCGTCCGTGATTTTGTACGGATCGTCAATAAAACACTTTTTGTGTCTGGACGTTGTGTTAGCCGGACATTAGCAGCGTCTGACGTCTCCTAATCACGCACACACGCCTCTAGCGGACGCAGCGCACTCTGTACGTCAGTAGTAGCGGTTTGACGTTCTCGAAAAAATGCGTTCGTTGGCCACTTGCGTTGCGCGGACGAACTTTCGTGCGGCCGTTCGTCGTATGTTCCCCGGCATTGGACGTCATTTGCTGCTAGTACGGCCGTGATTTCGTGCGGCTAAACGCACGTTAAAACTGCGCTAGTCTGACCCTAGCCTTAACCAAGGCCTTAAAATAAGAGATGTAACAGAAAATAACCTTTTATTTATTATCTACCTACAAAGAGTTAACCCTATTTATCCAGGAGACGTTTGGATACTACAGACTCGGATTCCTGCTCTCTTATCTTTCTTGTTCAAAGTACGGGGTGGGAGTCTCTGCTTTTCTGTGCATGGAGGGGAGTATTGATATCGTGTTACAGAGTCAAGCTATTGGAATACAGAGAGCTTAGCTGTAAAACACAGATGGCTCTGTTCCAAGGTTGGTGCAAACTTAACCAGAGCTGTTGTAAACTTAGCGTAGACTTCGATGGCTCTGGTAAGTTTACACCAGCTCTGGTAAAGTTTACACCGACCTTGGAATAGGACCCAGATTTTTTTCTGCTATGTTTCTGCTACAAAGGTAATTTAATGTCACTGTTTAGCAAACCTTTTCACCGACTTAAAGAGAATCATGATGCGGTAATACTAAGAGGAGTGCTGAGAAAAAAAAAGCCTATGAAGCAACCATAGACATTTCTGTGTGATCGGTTTCTCTATATCTGGCAGAAGGTACTTTTAGGTCCGTGTTTCCCAAACCTGTCCTCAGGACCCTTTAAGGCTGCGGTCACACGAGCGTTCTATGAGCAGAAGGAAAGATACCCCCTGGACCTATTATGGGTATGGGAGGTTCCAGACCTAAGCAGTCACGTCCGTGAGAGTGGACGTCCCTTCCACTCGACACCTGTGTGGCCACCTCGCTGAGAGCACTTAGTGCGCTCAGCGCTACAAAGCTCGACCCTCCTATGGAATATCGTGCTTTGTAGCACCATCTGTGTCGTAGCTTTTTGAGGGGAGGCTGATATCACTTCTGGTGGTAGCGCGCGCAACTAGTGTGCACGTTGCACCATGTGGCCCTCCCCGTCCAGTCTTCACAAAGCTCCGACGGACGCAGGGATATGCGGTCACACGGAGGCACTCAGTGCGTTCATGTGACCGCAGCCTAACAGGCGAGCAACTGCAGAGAGTGGGGGTCACAGACAGGAAAAGGGAAAAAATCCCAAAACGACCCATTAGTTCAGGAATGCCATAGACCAGTGCTTCCCAACTGCGGTCCTCAAATACCCCCAACAGGCCAGGGTTTGAGGATCACCTTGGGGAAATGCAGACTGAATCCTGCAATCACTGAGCAGCAAATCATATCACCTGTGCTGTGCTTTAGTTATCCTGCAAACTTGGCCTGTCAGCGGGTCCTGAGGACAGATTTGGGAAACACTGATTTAGGCTGGGGTCAGAGGAACGCAGTGTTAACGTCCGTGTAGCCGCACTTTAGTACGTCCATGGGAGCAGATAATCATGACCAATGAAGGCCCACACACGAAGTACATCCGCACTTCCGTGCGGACACACTACGGACGCGGCAAACGGACGCATGTTAGCAAGAACGTCAAACTGCTACGACAGACGTGCGCCACGTCCGCAACGTCCGCATAGCTTTGTGTGTGAGTGATGGAACGTGGTCAGACAGACTGCATTTATACGTCCAGCATTTTCGACGGACAAAATGTATTTTCATTTTAATTTATTTTCCCTCCTACATCCGTCAAAAATAACTTCACTCACAAAAACAGACTGTGTGGCCACTACTGCGTCTTCCGTAGAAAATGCGCTCGTCTGACCCTAGCCTTAGGTATACCAAAAAAAACTCTTTTTTTTGTAGGTTTATAGGCTTTTGAGCGTAGGCGATGCATCTTCTGCTTGTTGTATACCATGTAGCTGTCTGCTAGATTCACTGTGCTGCCCTTGAGTAATGAAATGTGTGCACCTAACCATTAATCTGTTGTATATGTTTATGTAATACATATACTTACCCTCACTTTAGCGTGTCACCCCTCCCCTCTTACATTGTAAGCTCTTGAGCAGGGTCCACTCTCCTACTGTCCCGTGTGTAACTTGTATGTATATTTATTTGGTCTGGCCCATTGTACAGCTCTGCGGAACTTGTTGGCGCTTTATAGATACTTGTAACTGAAACATATTAAAGCTAAATATATGCATATATTTAAATATATCTCACAAAAATAAAATAACTTAATGTTCAGCAGAACATGAATTCTTTGTGTAATTTCCTCTCGTGTGTGTGTGTGTGTGTACACTGTGATGGGCTCTTAAAAATGTAATTCAAGCACAGCGCACAATTTCCACATCACAGGTGGCGTTAATATAGGCCAGTCCCCTAGGCTCTTGTCTGCGTGAATTGTACAGCTTGTTTAGTGTCTGTATCCATATGGCAGTCTGTCCCGTTCACAGGAATACTCCTACAAATAGCTTTGCCTCTGGGTCCTGTGGTCATTGTAGTGAAAAAGTAGAATTTAACCCTCCGCAGCCTTTAATCTGTCTCTCTAGCGGAATGCTCGCGTATCCGAGCGGGATAAGAGAATCTAGATTCAGATTTTAGATTTTTTTTCTTCTCTTTTTTTGCATAATCGAATCATCATTCTTTACAGAGACACTTCTTTAAAGCTTGTATGTCCCCTACGCACATGCCTTAACATAAAATACTGTGAAATAGGTTATTTTAAAAATCAAACGTCTGTGCGTTAAATATCTACTATCGAAAGAATGAGGCCGATCACTGCCGTTGGACTGCACACTCCTTGAAACAAGACCCTCACTCCTTGTTTCTGTGACTCACATTTGTCATGTTGAATTTACTTTTATGTTTTTTTCTTCCACTGTACAGCGCTACGGGGTGTGTGTGTGTTTTTTTTTTTTTTATTTGAGAAAGTATTTTACCAGGAAGGATACATTGAGATTTCTCTCGTTTTCAAGTACTTCTGGGTGGCGAGTATGTACCGTTAGGTGTCTTGCCCAAGGATACTTATTGGAGAGGTGCTCTGGCTGGGATTCAAACCTGTGTCTCCACGGTCGTTACCTCTACTCCACCCAACTGGTACTCATGTTGCCGCTTTATAGCTAAAAAATAATGTTGCCGGAGAGGTTGATGGACCACTTAACAGCAGCACACCCTCCAGCTTTATTTTAATATTGACATTGAGTGTTACATTTCTAATTTGCCAATGGTTTTAAATATTTTCACGTATTTAGCCCCAATTGTTTGTCTCATGCGCCAGATCAGAAGACATATTTTTGCAGGGAATGAGCTGCCCTGCAACATGTATAGCTTATATGCTTCAGGACGAAAATCCTATTTACGATTGGTCACCTGGGATTCCTTTTTGATTTATCTACATCATAGGAATTCTACACACTATGGGGTTGTTGTATATTTTCATGCAGTGCCCATCAGCATGCTACAATTATAGGTGTCCAGGAAAACCAGGCTGATCTGGCAACTCTATGGCAAAGACGGGCATCCCGTTGCAGCCCCACTCCTGGGATATTCTGTCGCCCGTTTCAAACATCACAGAGTCTCCTTTACCAGAAAATCCATATATTAACTTATTTTTCCCATTTGATATTTTTATGGATTCTTTTAAAAAGGCACTTTGTAGTGTTCTTAATTGTTTGCGTATTTTTTTTGTGTTCTATTTTATTCAGAGTCGGCTGTAAAAAGCCAAACGCTTTTCTTAGAAGATCTAAATTGTCTGGCGTTTATTGAAACTGTTCCAGAAATAATTACTTTACTTGGAAAATAGAAAGTCCTGTGCAGAGGTTGAATCAAGGTCCCCCCCCCCCACTCTAAATATGGTTCATCAGTTAGTCCAACTTGTCCCTGAGAAGCACATGTTTAGGATCAAAGCATCGTATGACTTGGATCAACGCAGCCACATCATTATGTATCGATTTGGAAGCGTGCTGGGGATTAACCCATCAGTTGCCTTAGCAGTAATTCTGAAAAAGCAGGAGGCTTGAGCGTAAAGTGTATTTTGGGGTAATTACAGCGGTTATAATTCTAACCCACTCAGCCATCGAATATCTGAAGGGAGGGGCCAAAAATAGACTTCATCGATAAATGCTTTAAATATAACCAGCATAACCAACCCACACCATATAGAGTAGAGGTAACATCCCTGCTCTGTAACGTGATATGACAGTAAGTAGGATATAATATATTCAATACATGCACATACAAATTAATTATTTATAAAGTATTTTACCAGGAAGGATACATTGAGATTTCTCTCGTTTCAAGTATGTCCTGGGTTCATGAACATCAAATTGTTACAGTTGTTACAGAAATACAAAGTAATAAATGCAAGATATTAGAAAACCAACACAAATATACAGAGTAACACAGAAAATAAATATGTAAGAAATATAGTCACTATGTAACATGTTTACAGGTGCATTCTGTATATAGTCACTATGTAACATGTTTACAGGTGCATTCTGTATATGGTCACTGTTACATGTTTACAGGTGCATTCTATATATAGTCATTATGTTACATGTTTACAGGTGCATTCTGTATATAGTCACTATGTTACATGTTAACAGGTGCATTCTGTATATAGTCACTATGTTACATGTTTACAGGTGCATTCTGTATATGGTCACTATGTTACATGTTTACAGGTGCATTCTGTATATAGTCACTATGTTACATGCAGGGCCGGCGCTAATGTAAGGCGGCACAGGCGGCTGCCTTACTGTCCTGGCCTGCTGCCAGTTTGAGGGGCGGAAAAATCAGATTTGCGGCGGCGCCCCAGTGTGTGTGCCTGTCTCAGTCCCATCCCACTTCTTAACACGAGCAGGCACACTGTGTAATTTGGCGCCGCCCCCACACGTGATCCACATAGCCCAGGAAAACAACTGCAGGAGGAGCCACCAGCCCACGTGCTTTCACTCTGCTGCGATGGAGGAGCCACCAGCCCGCGTGCTTTCACTCTGCTGCGATGGAGGAGCTACCAGCCCGCGTGCTTTCACTCTGCTGCGATGGAGGACCGAGGCAGAGAGGAGATTTATTACCAGGTGTGAATAAACTAATGGGAGGGGGTGTAGATTAATATACTGGGGGGGGCTTTAAATTGCTGCACTGGGTCTGGGGCTGTAAATTGCTATACTGGGGGGGGCTGTAAATTGCTATACTGGGTCTGGGGGCTGTAAATAGATATACTGGGTCTGGGGGCTGTAAATGGATATACGGGGGGGCTGTAAATGGATATATACTGGGTCTGGGGGCTGTAAATGGATATACTGGGTCTGGGGGCTGTAAATGGATATACTGGGGGGCTGTAAATTGAAATACTGGGTCTGGGGCTGTAAATAGATATACTGGGGGGCTGTAAATGGATATACTGGGTCTGGGGGCTGTAAATTGCTATACTGGGTCTGGGGCTGTAAATGGATATACTGGGTCTGGGGGCTGTAAATGGATATACTGGGTCTGGGGGCTCTAAATAGATATACTGGGGGGCTGTAAATTGAAATACTGGGTCTGGGGGCTGTAAATGGATATACTGGTCTGGGGGCTGTAAATAGATATACTGGGGGGCTGTAATTGCTATACTGGGTCTGGGGGCTGTAAATGGATATACTGGGTCTGGGGCTGTAAATGGATATACTGGGTCTGGGGCTGTAAATAGATATACTGGGGGGCTGTAAATTGCTATACTGGGTCTGGGGGCTGTAAATTGATATACTGGGTCTGGGGGCTGTAAATGGATATACTGGGGGGCTATAAATAGATATACTGGGGGGCTGTAAATGGATATACTGGGTCTGGGGGCCGTAAATAGATATACTGGGGGGGCTGTAAATTGCTATTACTGGGGGGCTGTAAATTGATATACTGGGGGGGGCTGTAAATTGCTATACTGGGGGGCTGTAAATTGATATACTGGGTCTGGGGTTGTAAATTGATACTGGGTCTGGGGGCCGTAAATAGATATACTGGGGGGGGCTGTAAATTGATTATACTGGGGTCTGGGGCTGTAAACTGATTTACTGGGGGTGTAAATTGTATGCTGGTGGGTGTAAAATCATGTACTGGGGGTTAAAATGATATGCAGGGGGTTTGAATAAACTGAATTGGTACATTACCTTTTTTTATTGCTGTGGAGCTCTGTTATACACTCATTCACACTGCACATTACTGTGAGTTTTATTGCTGTGGATTCTGTGATACGCTCATACACACCGCACATTACTGTGAGTTTTATTACTGTGGAGCTCTGTGATACGCTTTTACACACTGCACATTACTGGAAGGTTTATTGAAGTGAGCTCTGTAATTTGCAGTGTGTATAAGTACATCAATAAGGTAGACGTATCTTATAAACTGAATTGCTCCTGGTGAGGGTATAAATAAAACCCACCAGTTTCTCTCATGGCTGAGAAGCCGCATGAGGACATGTGGTTGCTTAGAAAGCAGCTTTTGGTTTCATTAGGAAGGACTAGCCTGACCCAGAGGTGACGTGATGCGGCAGAAGAGCTTACACTTTAATGACCATTCAAATAAACCAAAACCTCTGTGTTTTGTTTAACATGGAGCTACAGGGGTGAGCAGGGCTGGACTGGGACAGAAAATTAGCCCTGGATGTCATCCAGACCGGCCCAATTTAATTATGCAAATACGCACAAATATAGTATATAATCCAACTGGATCGCTCAACCAATCGCTCTACAGATACTGGAGTTGCTGCAGAGCGATTGGGTAAAGCACCGCAGTGGCACTGAGGTCAAGTGTGCACCATGCCTTAAGGTGAGGCGGATGCGCAGAGGGTCTCACCGGCACGGTGGCCGCAATATGAGACTGCGTCTGTTTTGCAGTGTGGAAGCTCTCACCTCACCCATTAAGGGCAGCGCGAGCCACGCGGTGAACCAGCATTCACACTGGCCCACAGAGCCATCGGCCCACCGGGAATCTCCCTGTAGTCCCTATGGCCAGTACATGCCTGGGGGTGAGCGCAAATGACAACTTATTTTCTTGGTATGTTTTAGAGATTATTATGCATCTCAATGCTGATTGACATGGCATGGTAGGGATGGGGGGGGGCACCAAAACGCACCTTCGCCTGAGTAGACAAAAATGCTTGCACCGGCCCTGGTTACATGTTTACAGGTGCATTCTGTATATAGTCACTGTTACATGTTTACAGGTGCATTCTGTATATAGTCACTATGTTACATGTTTACAGGTGCATTCTGTATATAGTCACTATGTTACATGTTTACAGGTGCATTCTGTATATAGTCACTATGTTACATGTTTACAGGTGCATTCTGTATATGGTCACTGTTACATGTTTACAGGTGCATTCTATATATAGTCATTATGTTACATGTTTACAGGTGCATTCTGTATATAGTCACTATGTTACATGTTAACAGGTGCATTCTGTATATAGTCACTATGTTACATGTTTACAGGTGCATTCTGTATATAGTCACTATGTTACATGTTTACAGGTGCATTCTGTATATAGTCACTGTTACATGTTTACAGGTGCATTCTGTATATAGTCACTATGTTACATATTTACAGGTGCATTCTGTATATGGTCACTATGATACATGTTTACAGGTGCATTCTGTATATAGTCACTATGTTACATGTTTACAGGTGCATTCTGTATATAGTCACTATGTTACATGTTTACAGGTGCATTCTGTATATGGTCACTATGTTACATGTTTACAGGTGCATTCCGTATTGAGGTATGTTAATAGAGATCTCTTAAGTGACTTTAGACTGGGGGAAGATTTGATGGCGTCTGGGAGGGTATTCCATAATTGCGGGGCTCTGTAGGAAAACGAGGACCGAGCCACTTTATTTTGTATTGTGGTATTGCAAGTAAGGTGCTGGTCCTGGATCGAAGGTTATAGGATGAGGGAACTGCTGGAGGAAGCAGCCTATTCAGGTAGGGTGGTAGCTTCCCAGAAAACCTCTTAAACACCAGGTTGGAAAGATGAAGAGTACGTCTGGATTCCAGCGACTTGTTTGTATTTAGGGGGGCAGGTCCCTATTTTGGGTCAAATCCCTCTGTACCTCTTTTCTTTCTCAAGACTTCCCTCTATTAGGGGCTCCTTCATATATTTGGTGCATTTGCTTTATAACAGAGCTGCAAAGTGATATAATTTAAAAATAAGACCTATTATTTAATAAAAAGGACAATATGAACCTGTGTTTCTTTCTTCATTTAGCTAGTCGGATGAGCGATAAAAGTACATGGTGCTCTAAGCTTTGCATCCCCACACTCTGTTGCATGAGAATGGATACGTCTCTGATTCCTGTGCCCCACAAAGAATTTATTTTCTGTTAATCTGTATATTTGTGGGTTTTTTTTTAATATCTTGCATTGTATTACTTTGTATTTCTGTAACAACTGTAACACTTCAATGTTCTTGAACCCAGGACATACTGGAAAATGAGAGAAATCTCAATGTATCCTTCCTGGTAAAATACTTTATAAATAAATAAAATACCTTATCACCCATGTTCCCCAACAACATACAGCTCTGAATAATATGTTACCCCCCACAAGCCTTACATCAATTCTAGGAAAGTTACTCATGCTCATCCACAAAACATCTCACTGAGAACATCAAGCAATGAATATCCTTCATCAGCTAATTACCCCGTGCTGGTTTAAACATTGTACATTTTACTAAATATGGGTGGAAGTCACAGATCCTTCTAACGCTTTTTAAAAATTGAGAGATGAAAGTTGAATAAATGGATACACCCAGACAGATATAAATACAGTTACACTTTTATAGATACTGATATATAATTATAAATAGGTAGATATAGGTACAGATGCATATAGATAGGTAGATATAGGTACAGATGCATATAGATATATCTACATGTAAATATAAGTAGGTAAGTATGGGAACATATGCATATAGATAAATAGATATAGGTACATATATATATAGGTACAGGTGCATATAGATAGGTATATGGATATATGCAGATATGGTTATAGGTACAGATGCATATAGATATATCTACATGTAAATATAGATAAATAGGCAGGTATGGGTACATATGCATATAGATAAATAGATACAGGTGCATATAGATAGATATAGGTAATGTGTATATAGAGATATAGGTATATAGGTACAGATAGTTACAGTGATTGAATTGAATGAGATGGATTTAATAGATTTTATAATGGTTTCTATATAAGCTCACACTTTGTACTTATTTTAAAAACTAAGCCATAATTAATATTGAAAATGTTGTATTCTTTTTCAGTGTATCCCACGAGGAATACATGCATTCTCATTCCTTATATGGACACGGTGTTTGCAAGTGGCCGGGCTGTGAAGCTGTTTGTGACGATTATTCCTCTTTTTTAAAGTAAGTTTTGCAGACTATCTCACTCTCAAACTCCACCGCTGGTTTTGTACTTTAACCACTGGCCGCTATTTACAATGTATTTATTTATTGCTACAATTTAGTTGCAACATTCCATTTGTATTGCCATATGTTTTAAGGCTATGACACTCTCATCCTGATGTCGCTTACATATTGATATAAGACTGTCATAATCTTGTCCTGTCATCCATAGGACAACACTGTAATACATTTATACATTAATACATCTGTATCTGTAAAGATCTGTCTTAGTCTGACCCTCATCATACCTAGAATATCATAGGGTTTATTGGAGCAACAGCTCCAGGCCTTGGCCTCATGGTGGGCCCAGTGAAAGTTAACAATGTCAGCACCAGTTGGCGCTAATGCAATGGTGTTATGACACAGCTGGAGGCGAGAATAATATGGCAGAGGAAGGCGGCAGAGGCCCCCCAAAATCAGTTTTTCCCAGACATAATGTCTGTTCATTTAATCAGACATTGTGCTCTAGATCTGATATTAACACAGTGCAATTATTAGTCTATTGGGCTCTATCTCTTACATCACACCTGTATGAAATACATAAAACCATTACATTTATGGTCTGACATCACCTCGTTCAGGTCTGCTAACTTTGGCAGTTCTTGGATAGGGGCAAGACCAGCACACATGCACGGCAGATGACCGGCTGCCCATATACTAACACTGAATTAGCCCTCATGTATGGGTTTAAAAAACCCTGTTTGACTATTAAACAGCTGCTCGAAGTGCATTTTCCCTTAGTCCTCCTGAATATCGGGTGACCGCCCAGGCATTCAGTGATCAGGATAGAAAGTGTCACACACACAAACCCTGTGACTTTGTTCTTTGCAAAATCTCCTACAGTCTAGTTATGACAGAACATATGCAAGCGCGCACACCACTAGGGTCTTCTGAGCTCCTTTGTTTCGTCGAACTTGCATAGTAGCGCTTCGACAGGGAGGTTTTCTGAACGGACGCAGCACGCCTGCTGTAGCACGCGCAATTCATCCGTGCACTACAGCATGTGGCCGGTCACAACGCTGCGGCGGTTGCCGGGAGGCACGTCAGTACAGGCGCACATAGTGTGCTCGTCTGACACAGCCCTAAATTGGGCCTTGCCATTCAGCTTGCAGCGGAGGCAGACTTGCGGAGATCCGTCCTGATTTGTCTGTCCGGGGAAGGGATGCCATCCAGCATCGAGGTCTAGGCCTCCTTGCCTAGCGTGTCATCCTCTGACATTCGGCCAATATAGACTCATTCTAAAATCTTTACTATAAAGTTTAAATCAGACAAAACTGTTGCCCTGTCCGAATGGAATTCAAGTTTCCCAATCAGAACCAGAGGTTTTCACACCGTTCCCCTCCACCCTCTTAGGCCTAGCTTAACACATTTGTATCTAGTTTAGTGGCCAGGTAGAAAACGGAGTCAAACGCATTATGTATATATGGATTTCCTTAGACTAATGCAGATTTTAATGACCCAGGAGTAAAATTACATTAGTTTGTGGCTACTTGGCCCTCGTTTGTAAGCCTCGTTTGTGCCCTATGAGCCATCCAAAACCTGACGATCTTTCAGCTGACGCCTGCAGCATAAATAAAACGTACATATCAATGATCAAAAACCTGTCCTCGCTTATTTTGAAGCCTCCTCGTATTACCCTGACTGTACTTCTTCATCGTCCAACGTTTAACTGCAGCAAACCCGTCTGTGTTTGTTTGATGTCAAGGTCTGCACTATCAAAATGTTTGGTTTATAGGTGGATATTTGTTGTCTGCAGAACGAGGAAACTCTAATTATCCGGCTTAAACGTTACTACGTACATAATTTTTTTTTTTTTTAGACCCAGCTCAGGAGTTTTACGATTCGTTGCTTTTTTTTTCAATGTTCATTTTAAGTCCAGATTCAAATTATTTAGTCACCGCACAAGTAAATATTTAATAAGTTTCCTTTCTAATTGCGTTTTTTTCCTCCTCCTCCCGTCTTAAAATAAAGCGGAGTTTATGTGAAAGATCCTAGTCAAGAGCGTTCTAATGTTTTCACAAGTGTTTTTATCATGGTAACACGTTGTTTACTTTTCGTGCCTGCCTAAAACTACTTGGAACATGTAAAGAAAACATTAAAAAAAAGCGTTCCTACAAAGAGGCTTTTGTTTAGCCTTTACTGCGAGGGTGTACAAATCACAAAGGTGTTAACTTCCAACCCCTTAAGCACTTCCACATGAAATTCCAGAATCGATGTTTGCGGTTTTGGAAAAACAAAGTTCATGTTAAAGGGACCGGGAATACGCTAATACACGCTTTAAAGCAGGCAGGAAATAATAAATTGTTTCCAATGCATTAATTACGATCATTTGAATGTCAGAAACGGATCGCCGAGAGAAATCACAACTTTTAATACTTCTTTGATTGTAAGGGCGTTCGTCTCTCTCTCCGGGATGCGTATGAATCGCCCTAGGTGGAGGTCGGTTTGCCTCGACTTTGCAGGTATCCAAAAAAAAAAAATCACTTTTTTTTCTTATTTAAAAGCACAGGCAACCCAACCCAGCCTTATTTTTATTTTATTTTTTACAATTTTTAATTGAATATATGTCAGCAGTACATCAAGCGACTTATTTTTTTTTTACACATGCATAAATTAGTTTTCATATTAGTTCTAGTGTTAATTCATTCCATTACCGTATACACGCTTCAGCTCCTGTCAGGTTAAAGGGATACTATATTAAAAACAGAGTTCCTTTTTGGGGGTGATTTTACTCACCTTTTGTCCGTCGCTGCTTCTCCTCTTGGACTCAGGGACTCCAGACGTCTCTGAAGCTTTTCTGCACAATTTATGGTCCTAAGTAACTTCCGTAGCAGGAACTGCAAATTGTGCACTGCTGCTGGACATGCGCTCATGCTCAGAACGATGGATCGGAGCTGCACGCATGCGCAGATCTGATCCACCGGCTTGCTCTCTGAGACTGTCGGCTGCAACAGGTGTTGTCACGGAGGATGACGTTGGCGCGATCTCTGTGTGCTTACATCATTAATGACCGACCTGGTGATCAGCAGCCGGGAAATTCAAAAATCCCGGCTGCTGGTGACGCTGGGTGGGATGAAGAAAACTCCTTCACTACCTCCTGCGAAAACACCAGACCGGGGGAAACTGGGGGAAGGGGTGTATTCCTTACATCCTGACCCCTTTAAAACAATAAAGTGGTCAGGATGACTAGATTGTCCTTTTAACATATGTGTCCTTCAGAATAGTGGCCTGTCTGTACGATTTCAATCTCAAACCTAGCCATTTTAATGCCTGTACTGATTGCCTGTTGTTTCGAGTACATGTACAGACAAAACCAGAGGTCGAGCTCTAAAACAAAACTAAAAAAAAAAGGGTGGGAATTCTCCAAGATTTCGGCTCCCCAATTAACCACTGACATATCGCGCTTAACCTGCCCCCCCCCCAACAGTTAAATATATTAATGTTTAAATATGATGATAAGCTGTGCTTTTAAGGATCCTTGGGATAATTGTAATTAATAGCATATATTCCTGGTGACTCATTAAGGAAATATATGATCGAAACAATCAGGGTTATCCAAAGAGATTCGAAAAGTCACCGCACGTTCGGTGACTTTTCGTTCTCTTCAATTCGGTTCCTTTTGATCGGACTTTTTAAAAAAAATTAAAAAAATCTGAAAAATGCTTAAAGTATCCTAAAAAATCTATAAATAAAGAGACTTTTTGCTGCAGAATTTTATAATGAACGGTTTATTAGATATTGAATTAAAACGGGAATATTTTTAACATTGAAGCCTATGGGATTCTCCTGAATAAATTTGCCGAATGAAACCACCGAATGGCAGGACATTAGGGGAACCTTTCACTGCTGGTTTGTGTTCTCTGAATAGCCGAAGCAGTGCTTCTCTATGGGGATTTCACTGCCCTCGAACAGGAACCGAACAGTCACCGTATGTGCAGGCAATTCGCCAGGATTTGGCGAATTGCCTGCTCTCTGGATAGCCGAATGGCCAGGAAAGGTAACCGAACGCTGATTTTCAGCATTCGGTTACCTTTCTCAAGCAATTCGGATCTCTTTGGATAACCCTGATAGTAAAAGCTTTTCATTGTTTCGGGCAAATGGGAACTACGTTCCTCCTGACAAAATCATGGAGGAACTGCATTCTGAAGAGTTCCTGCCTGTATTGACCACCAAACAGAACTCAGGGATAGAATATAAAAATAGAATACAAACATAAGGAAATCTCTTCTCTTTTTTTGTCTTTTCTCTTCTCTTTTCTCTTGTCTTTTTTTCTCTTCTTTTCTATAGTCTTTTTTTCTCTTTTTTCTTCTCTTCTCTTTCTATCTATCTAATATATATATATCATTTTATATATGCCGTATATATTAGACCAGTTGCTTAAACCTTATCTCTTCAAGAAAGCCACAGTGTGGCATAGCATTGATTTTTGGGTTCTGTGTAATAACAGACCCAGGATGCATAAAAGTGAGACAGATGATATTTGCATATCCTACCCAGAATTCCTTGCTGCATATGGGGAATGTGGCACAGGAGCTCTGGGATGCAATGCTTTGAATTGCTATGATGTGCAGGTGGCTTCTGCAATAATAAACAAAACTAATTATAGCGTGGAGGCTTTTTATCTCACTTATTGTCCTCCACCACAACCCTTGTAAGTATATATATATTTATTTTGAAAATGAGAGAAAAATAAATGTATCCTTCCTGGTAAAATACTTTATAAATAAATAAATATTGGTTCTATAAGTAAAATTGGCCTCTCACATGAAGATTGAGAGAAGATGGGTTCGGTCTCCCTTGTAGGGTTTCCTATAGTCTGTGTATCTAGGAAAGGGACATAGTGCACAACATTGAGAGCCACAAAATCTTTGGACCGTCTTCTCTTTGCTTTGCTAAAGGGATCCACAAGCTACAAACATAAAGCGCAGACTATAGGAGCAGGAACAAGCTGTTACATTTATTATGGAGAGGTCTCCAGGGCAAAACATTTATCATAAATGTGTAAAGTCACAAAGGTGGAAACATCAATTTATTTTCACCACAAACGACTTTCCATAATAAATTTCTGCAACTGTACCAGCTCTTGTAGCCCGATTGTTTTATTGGATGATCCATATAATCTAGTAGCAACAGTGTTGACCAATTAGATGGTAAGTGTACCTTGAAGTTCAGAAAGATTGCTTGATTGATAATTCTCAAGCACCGAGTTGTCACAGGGGGCTATAGCAGGTTGCACTGTGCTCAGAACTGCATGTGGCTCTACACACTCCTCCGACTGGTGCTGTTTTGCCATGCCTTGTCACATTTTCCGAGGTCGCTCTATCGATGTCGTCACGTGACCAGCCTTGTCAATTGGCTATCCATAAGGGCGTCTATGTGCTGAATACAGCATTCTTGGTCAGCAAATGGCATCAGGATTTCTTCTTCTAATCTGAAAGACTATATCTTGTTTTTTTATTTTTTATTTTCCTTTTAAGGCTCGGTTCAGACGAGCGCAGTGTTCCCGTCCGTGTTGCCGCACA
This sequence comes from Leptobrachium leishanense, assembly GCA_009667805.1. Lineage (NCBI taxonomy): Eukaryota > Metazoa > Chordata > Amphibia > Anura > Megophryidae > Leptobrachium > Leptobrachium leishanense. The sequence goes on along the minus strand of CM019070.1, from coordinate 125,537,280 downwards.
ATTTAACATCCGTGGTAACATACAATTATGATCAATAGAGACCCACACACGAAGTACGTCCGCACAGAAGTGCAGACGCACAACGGACGCGGCAAACGGATGCAAGTTAGGTAAGAACGTAAAACCGCTAGAACGGACATGCGGAGTGCGCCACGTCCGCAACGTCCGCAAAGCTTTGTGTGTGAGTGATGGAACGTAGTCAGACGGGCTGCATTTTTGACATCCAGCATTTTTGACGAACAAAATGGTTTTTCATATTAATTTTATTTCCCATCTACATCAGTCAAAAAAAACGTCAGTCACAAAAATGGACCGTGTGGCCACTACCTTGTCGTCAGTCAGAAAGGACGGACGCACAGTCCGCACAGAATGCGTTTGTCTGACCCTAGCCTAAGCTGCAGCTCCATTCACATTTTTTGACGGGATAACACCCTCATCATAAACCTTGAATCTAGGATGGCAAATGTTTCAGCAATCTTGGGGGTGCAAGGAAAGTCCAGACTTTCTTCATGGCCCGTGTTGCGTTGTCCTTTGGTCTCATGCTACTGGGTCACTAGAAAGACCGCACAGTCCCCAATAAGGGCAGTTCAAACTGAAGTACGTTTGTTGAGCTGCGCAACACAGCTTGTGTAGCTGGCACGCTTCCTTTTCGGGATCCGCGGGTGCATTGTGCATTGTGTCCTAGCAGGTGTCTCGTTTTCTTCCACCTCCCCAAACTATTTGCAACGCTCTCTTTGCTTGAGATATGGCTGACGTTGACTGGTATCTGGGTAAAGCTCACTATAGGATCCTGAGATTTGGGGGAAACACCAGAACATCAAAGATTTACCTTGTTTTTTTGACTGAAACCGAGTACCAGGTATGGGTCTCGATAAATGTTTGTTGCAAAGCTTCCACCATGCTTTGCCAGACGCAAGGTTGAATCCGGTGACTTTGTAATTGTGAAACATATACCATTTTGCCCACCTTTTGTCTGGATGTAGACTGTTACAGTACTCTACATGGACACTCCTACATACTCAAGAGTATTTTAATAAAGTGTAACCTTTCTGAGCTTCATTACCACCTTTTGTGTTTTTTGAATTCAAGACTCTAAGGCAGTGGTCCCCAACCCAGGCCCTCAGGGCCCACTAACAGGCCAGATTTTGCAGATCACCTTGGGGAAATGCAGACTGAATCCTGCAATCACTGAGCAGCAAATCATAACACCTGTGCTGTGCTTCACATATCTGGCAAACCTGGCCTGTTAGTGGGCCCTGAGGGCCTGGGTTGGGGACCACTGCTCTAAGGCAGTGGTTCCCAACTCTGGTCCTCAAGTACACCTAACAGGCCAGGTTTGCCAGATATCCGAAGCACAGGTGATGTGATTGCAGGATTCCGTCTTCAGTTCCCCAAGGTAATCCATAAAATCTGGCCTGTTAGGGATACTTGAGGACCGGAGTTGGGAACCACTGCTCTAAGGGACAGAAAGGTCATTGAGGCTTTAATGCTGCAGCGCCCTCTAGTGCTGTAGTGACTGTAAATTCCGGTAGTACGACTTGGCTAATTGAAATATCTCCGTACATGTCCTTGGCCACTGATGGCTGACCTTGGCTCCAGAAATATTTCAGAACTATGTGCCCTGTGTGTGGGGATCCTCCAGATATATCTGAACTACAGGTCCCATGATGCTCCTTCAACACGAGGTACTGAGGATAGTAATCGCTGCTTTAGTTGATGCGAGTCCAGTGAAGAATTTTACATGAGCAGATTCATTGTCCTTTCCTTTGGCAGAGAATTGGTTTAGATGTTTATTGATGAGCTGCGCCACCTTCACTCGCCAGCGTTTGATCATCAGATACTCGGCCGCTAACAAGGATGCCGTATGCATTAATGTTTCCGGTCGGTAATTACATAGTATTACTTAGAAGACGAGATCATCTTCGGTTCGATTTTTTTTTTTTTTTATTGACACCATGTTGACCATAAAAGTTGTGCGTCTAAATGCCAAAATTTATTATTGGCGGATAGTGTCACAAAAGTCTTGAGACAGCGATTTCTCTATTCAATAAAGGTAGTTAAAAACCTTTTATAAAATCCATAATTTTGATTGCTGGTACTTCATAAATGTATAAATGGTACTTTTTAGCTGTCTCTTTAGGGGCAAAAATGAGTTTTATCACCTGCGGTACCTGGGTTAATGAAACTGTGTTTTGGAACTTTGCCAGGAGATGAGATGAGATCATTCAATCGGTATCAATACCGATAACCGGTCTACAGAAACCAAATAATATTCGGAGCTCTTAGTGGTGCGTGTAGGTGTGCATTATTTTATGCTTCGTTTAGGAAACAACTACCTTTATGTGTGTAGTTACGCCGCACCCTAACCCCTACCAATTCTTTTTCTAATTTGGTGGAACCGCCAGAACCTGCTGACCTTTTAAAAAAAACAAAAAAACGCTTTTGGATGCCAAAATAAACATTGGATTGTCCATCAGTGCCTTGCAACGGAATTTACTTGTTTCAAATTTCAGTTGTGATTCCTGTGCAGAACTCCAAAAATCACGACTCCCTGCTCAAATTCGAAAGAGCCCCCCACCACCACCACCCCACCTCGTTCCCCTGCCCCATCTCGACTCTCTCCCGTACTTGATTGCCTGTGGTTATTAGCCGTCCAGGAAATCCCATACTTACAGATATAAATCCTTGAATGATCTTGTTTTTCCGCAGCCAG